>JAHRHZ010000249.1:39307614-39357289 GCA_024137785.1 Ginglymostoma cirratum
GCAGGAAAGCTTGACGTTTTGGGCCTAGACCCTTCATCAGAAATTCAATTCTGATGAAGGGTCTAGGTCCGAAACATCAAGCGTTCCTGCTCCTATGATGCTGCTTGGCCTGCTGTGTTCATCCAGTTCTACACCTTGTTATCTCGGATTCTCCAGCATCTGCAGTACCTATTATCCCTGATGATACATCTTATTTTGAGGGTTGGCCACGTCAGTCACCTGTCTAAACCCTCTTAGCTAATCACCACGGGCATGTACTCATAAAGCCAGGTTAACCATTGTGTCCATTACCACCTTGCCCACTTCAATTTGAATGTTAGTTTTCATTCCTTCTAATAACAAAAATCTCTTACTTTCCAGAAAAACTGCATTCACAACAGGATACTCGATAAATCTTTTTGTTCACGCCTGTGAAAGGCTAATTACTAATGTAACACATATAAATGAAGTTCCATGCCTTACAGGAAATACTAGATAAGGAATGTTAAATGAACACAGTTTTAAAGGGGACCCCAATTTCTAACATGGTGTGCACTTCTCTGCAAGCATGAAAAAGACTCTACCTTTTGCACCATCCTGACTCCTGACAGAGAATTTCCATGCCAGTACCATCTCCAACCTGTTCAGACTTCTTTCTTGACTGAGCAGGCAGTTTTGGAATGCCAGCGCTTGTCTACATGCACCATGGCATTTTGATGGCTACCCCTTAAGTTATTCTTGGAATGATAGTTGGCAAGATGAGGCCACAATTGGACGGAATGGAAACTATAAGGGTGCAGGAGCTAATTAATGTGGTGATTCGGTAAGATAAGCTGAGAGAATGCACTCTACCTTACAGCAAAAGCCCACCAAAAAACTTAATGCAACTTTGACTTAGCCAAAAGACATGTAAGATTCAGTCAATGGAGGTAAATTTGCAACAAACATTAAAAAATGAGATGTGACAGCTTCTATGGGTATGTAAAAAGGAACATACAAGCAAGACAATTCTGATCTATTAAAGGTAGAGGCAAGAGAATTCACAGTAAGAAATTGAGAAATGGCAGAGAAGTGTAATAAATTCATTTTGTGTGTCTTTACAGAGAAAAGAATTAAGAGCCAGGGTTTTGTTAGAGAATAGAATTGAAATTGGAATCAGTAAAAAAGTAGAACAGGAGAAATTTATTGCACTAAAACTGACAATTCCTTTATACCATTGACCTGGTATTATTGTTGGACTGTTAATACAGAAACCCAGGTCATGTTCTGGGAACCTGGGTTTGAATCCTGCCATGGCAGATTGTGGAATTTGAATTCAATAAATGTCTGGAATTAAGAGTCTAATGATCACTGCGAATGCATTGACGATTGTCGGAAAAACCCATCTGGTTCGCCAATGTCCTTTCAGGAAGGAAACTGCCATCTTTATCTGGTCTGGCTACATGTAACTCCAGGCCCAAGGCAATATGGTTGACTCATAACTGCTGTCTGGGCAATTAGGGATGGACAATAAATATTGGCCTAGCCAGCAACTCCTTTCTCCCGTGAATGAATAAAGAAAAGAAAACCTTCACCCTCAAATGTAGAAAAAGATGGTTTCAAAGATAATAGATGCATTAATGATCATCTTTCAAAATGATATTTCTGAAATGGTGCCTGCGGTTTGGAAGGTAACAAATGTAACCACATTGTTTAAAAAATGAGGATGAAAGAAACAAGAATCCATAAGAAAAAATTTACCAGACTAAAACCTGGTATGGGTGGGTTGGCTTATGAGAGAAGATTGGACAGACCAGACTTGTATCTCCCAGGGCTTAGAATAGTAAGTGGCAATTTGACTGAAACATGTTGGGTCCTGAGGCACCTTGACACTGATAATAAGGAAAGAACATTTCTATTTAAGTAAGTATCTAGAACTGGAGTTCACAGTTTAAAAATAAAAAGCTACCTATTTAAAACAAGAGACAAAGCAAAGAGAAGTCTCTCAGATGATCATGAGTCATTGGAACTGCCTTCCTGAAATGGTTGTGGAAGCAGAGTCTTTGAATATTTTTAAGGCAGAGGTAGAGAGGTCCTTAGTAAGAAAGAGGATGAAAGGAGTAGGGAGAATGTCGATTTGATGGGGCAATCTGATGAGTGACCTTATTAAACAGCAAAGCAGGCTCGAGCAGCTGAATAAGCTACTCCTGTTCCTCGGTTGTATGTTTGTATATTCATACAGACATGATATCCTGATGGCAGTATTAGGAAAAATACTAGAAAATAATTATCTGATTAAGCATAGTCAATATGGCTTTATGAAAGGAAAGCCATGCTTGACAAACCTGACATTTTTTTGAAGGGTGCTGCTTGCAGAGTCAATAAGGGGGAACTCGTGGATGTGGTGCATTTGGAATTTTAGAACTTTTTTTGATATAGGATGTTAGTGAACAAAATTCAAGCGCATGTGAATGAGACAATTTGACAGCTTGGATAGAGGATTGATTAACACAAACAGAAGAAAAGAGACCACGAATAAACAGGTCATGTTTAGATTGTCAGGTTGTTACTTTGTTTCTTTAATCATTATAATTTCCTGTAACCTATTAATAACCGGAGTCATTAGGGTCAGGAGTATCTCCTAAACAATTTCCCTCAACTCCAACCAGACAGAGCTAGACTCTAGAACACAGAATTTGGATCAGCACCCCCTCCCATCCAGTCAAAGACAGTCAAAGGTGCTACCTCCTTCATAATATCCTAAAGTATAACTTTTTTTAGCTAGATTATAATTTTCCTGGATATTGTAAGGTTCTGAGTGAAGCACATCTGAAAACTTTCCTTCACCAATGGAAATAGGAGTAGGGCTCACTGAGCATTTCATACAAAAGGTCAGATAAATTTGAAGTAAGCATATGAATTTGATACCATAAGAAAACATACGATTTTGGTTATACAAAGAATGTACATCACATCCTGAAAAGAGAAGATAATTAGTTCTTATTTCTAAGAAACAGTCTGAACCTCTACTTAATATAAGCATAAGGCTTGAAGAAAGCAATGATATCCATCAAACATCAAAATAATAGAACCCAAAATCCCCAAGAATGTGAGACCCACTGGGTTTAAACTAAGTCTTAAGGAGAAGTCAGTCATCCCAATGGGAAATCAGGGACACTTCCAGTGCCCATGGTGACTATGTGTGTGGGAAGTGTGTTCAGCTGCAGCTCTTGATTTGTTGCATGGAATGGCTGGAGCTATGGATGGACTCACTATGGAGCATCCATGAGGTTGAGAACTTTGTTGATTGCACATTTAGTGAGCTGGTTAAATGACCAGTAAAGATGACATGGACAGAAAAGAGTTAGGTATCCCTCAGAAAGATGAGTAAACAGAGCACAGGAGCCCTCTAGGGCCACTTCCCTCTCAAACAGGTCACTGTTCTGGATCCTGTTGAGTGGGATGGTCTCTCAGAGGAAAGCATCAGCAGAAGACACATCGGCTACACAATGACTGACACAATTGCGCAGCAGGGAGGGTTAATGCAGGCGAGCAGTAGTGAATAGGGACTCTACAGTTAGGGACACAGATGAGCATGCTTGTGGCCGTAGGAGAGACTCCAGAGTGGTGTCTTGCCTCTGTGATGCCTTTGAGTGGGTACAAGATATTCTGAAAGGGAATGCTGAGAAGCCAAAGGTTGTGGTCCATATTAATACTAACAACTGAGGCAGAAAGACAGTTGAGGTCTTGCAAGGGAACTTAGGGAATTACATAGAAAGTTGAAAAGCAAGACATCCATGTAATCTCAGAATTACTCCCTTTGCCACAAGCTGGTGAGGCCAGATATAGGAAGATAACACAGTTTGGATGCATGGCTAAAGAACTGGTGTAGGAGGGAGGGACTCATATATCCGTTCCTGAGCGGACAGGACCTGTGCAATAAGGACGGGTTGCACCTAAACTGGAGGGGCACCAATATCCTGGTAGAGAAGTTTGCTAGTGCCACTCAGGATGGTTAAAATTAATGTGGCAGAGGGTGCAGGAAACAGAGCTGTAGGTAAACATGTGAAGTGTTTGAAGAGGAGAGAGGGGCTAAATTGAGTAAGTGTAGCAGAAAGAAAGAGCAGGGCCATGTAAATGAACATGACGGGACAAGCGGTGTGAAGCTTACTTATTTTAGGAAATTTATCTTATTTTAGGAAACCCAGGAAATTCTCGGCTGGTGAGTCTTACATCTGTGAAGAGGAAATGATTGTAGAAGATTTTCAGGGACAGGGTTTACTTGCACTTGGAGAAGAACAGGCTCATCAAAAATAGTTTGCATGGCTTTATATGGAGGAGGTTTTGTCTCACAAATTTGATTGAGTTTCTGAGGAATTGACAAAGATGATTGAGGGTAAGGCAGTGGATGTTGTCTATATGCACTTTACTGAAGCATTTGACCAGGTCCCTCACGGTAGGCTGGTCCGTAAGATCAAGTTGCATGGTATCCGTGGTAAGTTAGCAAGTTCGACACAAGATTGGTTTGGCAAAAGAAGATGTAGTGTATTTCTGGAGGGGTGTTTTTCTGATTGGAAGCCTGTGACCAGTGGTATTCCACAAGGATCAGTGCTTTGACCTATGTTATTTGTAAAATATAGAAATGATTTGGATGAAAATGTTGGTGATCTGTCGAGTATGTTTGCAGAAGAATGAAAAGTGGTGGATTTGTGAATTGTGAGGAAGGATACCAAAGGATGCAGCAAGATTTAGATCAGCTGGAAAGCTGGGTGGTGAAATGACTGATTGAGTTTAATCCGAACAAGTGTGAAGTGATGCATTTTGGGAGGTTAAATGTAAGAGGGAAGTACTTAGTAAAAGGCAGGAACATTGAGATAGAGAGGAATCTTAGTCTGAAAGTGCCAACACAAGTGGATAAGGTAGTAAAGAAGGCGTATGGCATACTTGTCTTCATTGGTGGGGACATTGAGAGTAAAATTTGGCAAGCCATGTTGTGTATGTAAAAGATTTTGATCAAACTATATAGAAAGTTACAAAATTCTTAAGAAAGTAGACAGAATAGATACAGAAAGGATGTTTCCCCTTTCTATGGGGTCCAGGGCTAAGTGACATAGTCTGATAATAAAAGGCAAGCTTTTTAGAACTGAGATGAGGAGGACTCCATCACCTGGATAGCAATGAATCTATAGAATTATCTGCCCCACGCAGCTAGTAGTAGCTTAATCATTGAGTAAGTTCAAGACAGGGATTAATACAGAAGCTATGGGATAACATGGAAATGTAGCATTGAGGTAAATGATCAGGTATGATCTAAAATGACAGAGTACTCAAAGAGCTGAATGGCCTACTTCCACTCCTATATTCCTATGTTACTAGAACATAAACAGTCAGTTACAATTAAATCTTAATTTTTAAAGACAATAATTTAAGGAATGTGGAGATCATCAGCTAGGCAAGCATTTATTGGTCATCACTGATTGCCCTTGAGAAAGTGATAGTGAGCTGCCTTCTTGAACTGCTGCAGTTCTCGAAGTGTAGGGACACCCACAGTGCTGAAAGGAAGGGAGGTGTCAAAAAGAGCAGATGGTTTACAGAATATTCCCAAGTATGCAGGCTAAGAAGCTTAAGTAATTCGAGTCATAGCCAACAGTATAGAGTCATGTGGCAGTGAAGGCGTGAACAAAGGGTAGGAGTGAGAGGAGCAAAGATTTATGCAAAGGAGTTTATGGGTTGGTAGCAACAAGGTGATGATACACGTTTTAAAAAAAAAATCATACTTTGATTTTATCTTTTACATTAAATATTTTACAGATTTCAATTTTGGAATGAATTAGTTCGAATGACAGCGAAAGTAAATACGGGCCATTGTGAATTGGACAAATACATTCAGTCCCAGAGGTGTGTTTTAGAAATAATTCAAAAACAATCAATGTTTACCAATTCTCATCTTCTCTTGAAGCCTCATAACAAACTCATTGGGATTTTTTGGGGGTTGTTTGTTGCTAAGCCGTTCCATTATTACAAAGAAGGATTCACTTAAGATCATTCAGTGTGCAACATCACAGCAGCACAGGAGCAAAGATTGCACTATAGAAAAATGGATGATTGGATTGAGTAACAGATATCCTGTAAAAGTATTTGAATTTTTGCTGCACATCGATAGTAGAAAGGTATTAGCTTCATCAATGCATTTTGTGGGAGCAATAATTCTATTCAAAATTACTATTGGGGCTTATTGAGGGTTCTGACAGGTCTACTCAATGTACAGAGTAGAGCAGAATAGAAACTGGTAATAGGAGAGAAGATTAGTGCAATCCAATCTAACTAGTATTAACTTAATGTGTACAACCTCTCTAAAGGCTTTCAAAGTCCCAGATCATCTAAACTCTCTTCTAGATGATCATACTGCACAATTCCTGACACCAAATCCCAATGGCAACACAGGAAGAGAGAGGGATTCCATAGAAGATTAAAGTTAGCAATAGAGGTACCATAAAAATTGAAACCAAAACCTCTTGCATCCTCACCGCCCCCCCCCATTTCTCCAATAAGGAGGAGGACATTTTAGACTCTATCCATATCTTTCATGACCTTTGCAACTTGATCCTGAAGTATATAATTTCATAGGATATATATTTATCCAGATGGACATATTAGCTTCAATATTAACTCATGTGTCAGGATAGAAGAGGCTTGTGGGGGTGGGGAGTTTAAAAAGTAAAAGTCAGGGAACATTTGTGCATGTAACTACTGGCAGGTGGAATCCCACCTCAGGGAGTAGGGTCATTCCTAATATGTCACTCAGACTCAGTTTGATTCAGTTGTATGTCTAATTTCAATTTGGCAAATATCTGTGTTTTTTCTGTGGAAAGGCATCATGAAATGAAGTCCTTAAGTTTCTGGCTCCAGCTGGTTAGCAATCATAACAACCCTTGTGAGACAGGAGTGCACTCCCTCCCGATCAGCCCTTCAGCTTTAACCTCTATTTGCATGTAACCTCGACGCACTGATTTGGTTGGAGACTCCTCCACCACTTCACCGTGCACTGCCAAAACCACAAATCGAAATTCGAAGATCAAACCTTTCTATCACCATGGTCAGTTTATCCCCCTCACTTACTACCAATATCCAACACAAATCCTGATCTCTTCAACTTAATTATCAGCGAATGGCCTTGACTGTGATTTCTTATCTCTGACTTTCCTGCCCCATGACTAGCTGCCATTAAGTTTAATAAGGTCTGCATGTAACAGTCTATCTGGGTTTTATCCAGTCTTCCTCACACCTTCC
This sequence comes from Ginglymostoma cirratum, assembly GCA_024137785.1. Taxonomy (NCBI): domain Eukaryota; kingdom Metazoa; phylum Chordata; class Chondrichthyes; order Orectolobiformes; family Ginglymostomatidae; genus Ginglymostoma; species Ginglymostoma cirratum. Next base: position 39,314,863 of record JAHRHZ010000249.1, read on the forward strand.
CTACCTTCCCGTAAGTATTGTGATCATTATGTTACTGTACAAACATCACAGTTTCTGTATGTTATATAAAAAAAATGTACAACTATGCAACTCAAAGTAAGTATACTATATGGAAGAAAAAGTATAATATGGACAAGTCATAGCCTTGTCTTAGTGCTGACAGTCTTGCCTCTGAGCCAGAAGGTTGTGGGCTTCTAGGTTTGCTGGACGTAATTGAGCTTATATCACTTCAGTGCACTATTGCAGGAATGATGTAGGTTTAAAGATCTGTCTTTCAGATGAAGTGTTAAATTGGTACTCCATCTATAACTTCAAATGCATTTGAAAGGTTGCCTGGCCCCACTTTGCGGAGATAAGGTGGAATTTCCATTGTACCCTGGACAATGTTTGTCCTTCAACCATCAACACTGAAATAGATTATTTGCTCATCCTATGATGTTCATTGAACCTGATTTAGAAAATTGCCTGCAGTTTTTCTCTGAATAATACCTGTGACTATTTTCACAAGCAATTAATTAGTTATAAAGAACTCTGGGACATCGTAAGATTATGAAAAACACCATATGGGCCGAGAAATAGATGAACTGCAGATGCTGGAGTCAGAGACAACACAGTGTGCAGCTGGAGGAACGCAGCAGGCCAGGCAGCATCAGAGGACCAGAAGAGTTGACATTGCGGGTCGGGGCCCGTCTTCAGAAAATTCAGAAAACCTGAAATGTCAACTTTCCTGCTCCTCTGATGCTACCTGGCCTGCTGTGTTCTTCCAAATTTACGCCTTATGGGCCTGGATTTATTTTGCCAGCCATCTAGAGATGTGATGCAATTTGCAGGAGCTTCTAAATTAGTGAGTGAAAAACAGGTAGAGGGCCCATTGCCTTCTCACAGAAATGATACTTACAAAAGGTCTGAAAGATGCAACATTGACATCCCACCCACAGTCCCAATTATGTGGCCAATTAATGGATAGTTCTCACTGATGCAGCATTTTACCAGAGATAGATTGACTTTCTGCCAAGTCAGCCTTGTGAGGTCCTCCCAGTTGGGTAATCCATGGTGCAGTGAAGGGGTTATCCAGTGACAATACCACACAGTCTCCATTAACATTCCTCCCACTGCCAAGTCTGCTGCGATGATTGGTAGTTTCCAAATCTTTTCATCTTGTTCTGTGTGCAACATCCATGACTCTGTCCTCTTGGCTGAGTTCAGTTCTGGCAGTAGTCACTAGTCTCAATTAAATGACTGAGATGGAAAACTTCCTGGCTTTCTTATCCACTTGCAGCTCTTGGAACTGTCATCCCACCTTTTTTACACTCCAGAAGGGCCCAAAACACTGTCCAGGTGCTGCATATAGCCAAAGTAGCATTGCTCCTGGCTTTCCATATATCTTCGGATTCTGAACATCCCATCGAAATTCAGCCTTATAAATGCAAACCATTTCTTTCTTTAAACCATTCAAAGACTGTCATTTTCTATTTACCACACAACGTGAAAATAACTACAACATAATTTCACTTTCAAGGCTGCAGCTTATTAGTTCTACAATCAAATTTTAAAACATTCATAATTGATATGATTAGCACAAACCTACATCTGAATGCAATATCTGTCAATCAAGAAACAATGTCATATGAAATCGTCCTGAAGTGCTTCTGCTATTCCTGCTGATTCTGCTATGTGGCATCATTTACTTACAAATAGAAATGAGATTTAGTTACAGAATATACAACCAAGTATGTTGAGTGATATCTGTTTATAGAGTGAACTACTTTTTCATAGAAACCTTTTTAAATTTCAAGTCAGAACAAGAATCAATTGATAAAGCTGTGTTTTAAAGATTTTGTTTAATAAATAAAGGAAATGGTTTTATATATATCTTGTCTAAAAAAATAAATTTGCCCTAGCACAAATAACTAAACTCAATTTTGTTTAATCATTATTGGTAAAGTTATACGACCATTTGCAGAATCAGAATATAAGAAAATAGATGTTGAAATAATGATGATAATTTAGTTTGTTTTTGCTCCCAATTGGGTTTAATTTTATTTTCAAATATCCAATTTGTATTTTTAACAAACTGCAAACAAGCAAAAATGTGATCATGCTCAACTGTTCTCTGAAAATTGCTAGTTTCCAAAATGTAACCACTTCAAACTGATTGTCTTTATTATATTGAATGAATTGTTTGCAAGAACTTCAATATATGACATCTTTGAAGAACTTAGGCTGTTCCAAAGTGCTTATCAGTCAATGCAATGTTTTAAAAGTGTAGTAAATGTTGTAATGTAAGTTACAATATAAATTAAACAGCCAATATGCACATCGGAAGAACCCATAATCGGAAATGAGATAAATAACAAGCAATATGGTTTTAATTATGTTGTTTGAGGAAAAATGGTGGCCAGGACAACGTCTTGCTCTTCTTCAAGGGGCTATGGGATTTATTGCACTGACCTGAAAGAGCAGACAAGGCCTTGTTTCAATATTGCATCTCTCAACACTGGTCTAAAATGTCAGTTCAGATGATGTGTTCAGGGTCAGAAAAGGAACTTCAATCTACAACTCTTCAGAAGTAAGTGAACAATCACTGAGGAAAGGCTGTAGCCTGAATCTAAATTGATCTAATCCTTATTTCTTAACAAATTCACACAACATCTCCATTAGCCATGTATTATGCAGAAATACTTTCATGGTTTGCAAAGCAGACATTCCAAATTTGTTCACAGGCCTGAAAATTTAGAAATTGGCCAAGATGGAGAGATGTTAAATCTAGACATAAAGACCAGGGATAACAAAGTGTAGAGCTGGATGAACACAGCAGGCCAAGCAGCATCAGAGGAGCAGGAAGGCTGACGTTTTGGGCCTAGACCCTTCTTCAGAAAAAAAAACAGGGGACAGGTTTGAATAGCTTGATGATCTTGTTGAGACGGTCGCATTAAAATGGGAGGTCCTAATAGAAGGGAAACAGGCAAATGTAATTCTTATTTTTTAATGGAAGGTATGAGTGTTGGACAGGGCTTTACAGCATAGATATTGGGAGGACATAGTTTTCCTGGGAGAAATCTAAATCTAAAGGACACATTTTGAAACAAGGGGCCTCCCATTTAAGTTAAAATTTCTTCTCTCAGAGGACCATTATTGGTTAGAATTATTTTTTCCTAACGAACAGTAAAAGTTGGGCCATTGGATATATTCAAGGCTGAGTGTGAGAGATTTTTGGTTGACAAGTGAGTCAAGTATAATGGGGTAGAGGCAAGAAAGTGAAGTTAAAGCCAAGATCAGATGAACCATGGACCATTGTTTGGTGGAAAAGCCTTGAAGAGCTGCATGGACAACCCCTGATCCTATTTTCAATGGAATGTAAAAACGGAGAGGTCTTGCTAACACTAAACAAGGTACTAGTCAGACCACATCTGGAATACTGTGAAGAGTTTTGGGTACCTTTTCTAAGAAAAATATACTAGTATTGTAGGCTGTCTAAAGACATTTTACTTGGCTGATACCAGATGTGGAGGGACTCTCTTATGAGACAGATTGAGTAAGTTAGGCCTGTACATATTGTGATTGAGAAAATTCAGAGATGTCTTTATTGTACATGTAAAATTTTTCAGGAACTTGACAGGGTAGATGACTAAATGTTGTTTCACCTTGTGCGAGAATCTAGGACCACAGGGCCAAATCTCAACATAAGTGGTTGCAGTTTTAAGACAGAGATGAGGAAACATTTCTTCTCTCAGAAGGTGGTAAATCTGTGGATTTCTTTAATGACCCAGCCTTGACAGCCCTCTGCAGTAGATATATTCAAGGTTGAGGTAAACAAATTTTTCATTTTACCGGTGTGCCTGGCACTGCTCCTGGCATCCTAGCCTGCCCTCTTTGTTGAACTAGGATTGATCCCCTGACTTAATGGCACTGGCAGAGTGTAGGATATGTCAGGCCACAAGGTTGCAGATTATGTTTGAGCAGAGTTCCACTGCCTCTGCTGGCCCACAGCACCTCATGGATACCCAGTCTTTAGTCGCTCGATCTGTTCTGAGTCTAACTCTTGTTTTTTTTTCACAGGATGAGGGCATCGCTGGCTAGGACAACATTTATTGCTCATCCCAAAGGGCAGTTAAGAGTCAATGACATTACTGTTGGTCTGGAGTCATATGTAGCCCAGAACAGGTAAGGATGGCAGTTTCCTTCTCTAAAGGATATTAGTGAACCAGATGAGTTTTTCTGACAATCAAAGTGGTTTCATATTCAGCTTTATACTCTTAATTCCCATTTATTGAATTCAGATTTCATCATCTGCCTTGATAAGGTGCAGACCTGGGTTGTCAGAACATTACCAGGGTCTCTAGTTTAACAGTCCAGCAATAATACCACTAGTCCATCATCTCCCAGGTGGCAGAGCCACACAATACAGTGGGAGTATTCTCAACATGAAGGCAGGACTTCCTGCAAGCAAGTACTGTGCAGTGATCACTTCTATCATTATTAACATTGGCAGATGCATCAGTAGCAGGTGAATTGTTGCAATGAAGTCAAGGTCATTTTTCCATCATGTTGGTTCTCTCATTATGTGTCAGAAATGTAGTGTAGTAGAACAGCTTGGCAGCAGATGCCACCTCCCTGGCCATACACTCATCCCTGGAGCATCTGGATAATGAGGCTACCTACATCATGGTCCTACTTATTGACCACAGTTCTACCTTCAACACTATAATTCCAAACAAACTCATCTCCAAACTCTGAGAACCAGATCTCAGCTTCTCCCTCTTTAATTGGATCCTCGACTTTCTGATCCATAGACCGCAGTCAATAAGGATAGGCAATAACAATTCCTCCACCATAATCCTCAACACTGGTGTCCTGCAAGGCTGTGTACTCAGCCCCCGACTATAATCCTTGCATGCACACAACTGTATGGCCAAATTCCATTCCAACTTTAGAAGTTTGCCAATGATACCGCCATTGTAGGGTGGATCTCAAACAATAATGACACACAATACAGGAGAGAAATAGAGTGCTTAACTGCATGGTGTAAAGACAACAATCCCTCTATCAATGTCAAAAAAAGTGAAGGAGCTGGTCATTGACTTCAGGAAGCAGTGGAGGGCATAACCCTGTCTGCATCAATGGTGATGAGGTGAAGATGGTCGAAAGCATTAAGGTTCTGGGAGTGATGATCACCAACAACCTGTCCTGGACCACCCATGTCGATGCAATGGCCAAGAAACTTAACAAGGTCTCAACATCCTCAGGAGGCTAAAGAAATTCAACATGTCCACAAAGACTCTTACAAATTTTTCTAGACGTATCATAGAAAGCACCCTATCTGGATACATCAAAATATGGTCTGACAACTGCTTTTCCCAAGACTGCAAGACCTGCAGAGAGTTGTGAACACTGCCTAGCCTATCATACAAACCACTGACTCGGGAAAGCTGCCTTGGGAAAGCAATCAACATAATCAAAAACTCCTCCCACCATGGTTATGCTCTCTTCCAAACTCTTTCGTTGGGCAGAAGAAATAAAAGTTTGTATACACTTATGAAGAGATTCAAGAACAGCTTCTTCCCCGTTGTTACTGGACTTCTGAATGGATCTCTCAAATTTTAAATTTAACGTTGATCTTGCTCTCTGTGCACCTTCTCCACAGCTGTAAGATTGCATTCTTGGCTCTGTTCTATTACCCTAATGCACTTTGTATCTTATGATCAGCTGTACGGCACACAAAACAAAACTTTTCATTGTACCCAGGTACATTTAACAATAATAAATCAAATTAAATCCTTCAGGATTCACCCAGCTTGTTTAGTAGCGGTGCAACTGTATCAGTCTTGGGGCTGGACATTGAAATCCACCACTCAGAGAACATTCTGTGCCTTTGTTACTCACATTGCTTTTGCCAAGTGTTGTTTATCATGGAGGAGTACTATTTCATCAACTAAGTGAGAACAGTACATGATAATCAGCAGGAGATTTCCTCATTATGTCTGACCTACTGTGGAAGTGCTGGTGTTGGACTGGGGTAGACAAAGTCAAAAGGCATACAATACCAGATTGTAAACCAACTGGTTTATTTGAAATCACAAGCTTTTGATGCACTTGAGGAAGGGGCAGTGCTTTGAAAGCTTGTGATTTTAAATACACCTGTTAGACTATAACCTGGTGTCATGTGACTTCTGATTTTGATCTGATAAGATGATAATTCATGGGATCCAGAGGTCTGGCAGATGTAAGGTCAGAGTAAAGGGTCACCCATTTAAGTCAGCAATGGGGAGAATTTATTTCTCTTAAAGGGTAGTGAGTCTGTGGAATTCTTGAAGCAGGTCGCTCAGTATATTCATGGCTGGGTTAGACAGATTTTTAATTTGTAAGGGAATCAACGGTTATAGGGAAAAGGCAGGAAATTGGGATTCAGGTTTATTAGATTAACCATTGAATGGCAGAATAGGCTCAATGGGCTGAATGGCCTATTTCTACTCATGACTTATAGTCGAATCGAATGGTTTGCTGAGCCTATTAGGAAACAGTTTTTTTTGAAGATCAATCATATTGTTATAGGTCTAGAGTCACATAGGGATCAGTCACAGTAAGAAAAGCACATTTCCTTCCCTGAATGGCATTTGTAACCCAGATTTTTTTTATGACAACAGTTGGATGAGCCATCGCAAATTGGCACAAGGTTAACAAGATTAATCAGGTAAACTCATTGCTCAAAGATTGGTGTGGGAGAAACAAAGTTGAATTCATAGGACATTGGCACCGCTACTGGGGAAGCAAGGAACTGTTCCAATGGGACAGGCTCCACCTGAATTAAGAGTCCCAGTGAATCACATAATGAGGGCTGTAGAAGGGCTTTAAACAAATAGTTGTGGGGTGGAGGCGGTGCTGTTGTTACCTGGAAATTTATGGGAAAAGCTAAAATGGAGTGGGCTCAGCAGAGGAGAGAGAGTATGGAAAAGGTCAGAAATCTAATTTCAGGCACAGTGGATGAGGGACAACTATGGGAAGGGGGGCAGTCAATGCTGGACTGAGTGTTTTACTGAAAGGCATGCAGAATATGAATCAAGGTGAATGAGTTTGTAGCGGAGATTGAAATTGGCATATATGATATTGGTGATGACAGTTAAGTAGCTGTAAGGGGATCAGGTCTGGGAAGTAAACATCCAAGCATTCACATCCTATTGAAAGGACAGGCAGATGGGTAGAGGTGGCAGGGTTGCCTTGTTGGTAAGAAATGGAATTAAATCGATAGCAAGAAGTGGTACAGAGTCGGAAGGTGTAGAATCTGTGTGGATGGAGTTGTGGAACTGTAAAGGGAAAAAACACCCTGATGGAAATTGTGTTCAGGCCTTCTAGCAGTGGTCAGGATTTGGGGAAGAAAATAAATCAGAGATAGAAAAGGCACATAAGAAAAGCACTGTTAGAATAATCATAGGCAACTTCATTATGCAGGTTGACTGGGAAAATCAGATCGGTTGCAAACCTCATCATAGAATGTCTATGAGATTATTTTTTGGAGCAGCTTGGGAATAGGCAATTCTGGATTCTGTGATATGTAGTGAGGCAGACTTGATTAGAGAGCTTAAGGTGAAGGAAGCTCTCGGGGGGTGGGGGGGGGGGGTGGGTGGGGCAGTGACCAGAATATGATAGAATTCGCATTGCAGTTTGAGATGGGGGGTGGGAAGCTGGAATCAGATGTAATGGTGTTTCAATTGAGCAAATGTAATTACAAAGACATGAGGGAGAAGCCAGCCTGAGTTGATCGGATGGAGAGCCTTACAGGGTAGAGGGTGGAGCAGCAATAGCTGGAGTTTCTGGGGGTAATTTGGAGGCAGAGCTGAAATTCATCCCATGGAAGAAGAAACATATGAAGAGGAGGATGAAGCAACCAGGGATGACAAGGGAAGGCAAGGACAACATAAAAATAAAAGAAGAAGCATACAATATGATGAAGATTACTGGGAAGCCAGAGGATTGAAGAGCCTTTAAAAATCAGCAGAGGATAACAAAAAAAGTAATAAGTGGGGAGAAGATGAAATATGAGAATGAGCTAGGGAGTGATATGAGAAGATTGCAAGAGTTTATTTAGATGACTAAAATGTAAGAGACAGGCAAGAGTGGACATTGGATGACTGGAAAATGAGGTTAGAGAAGTAGTAATGGGAAGAAAGAAATGGTGGGGAAACTGAATAGGTACTTTACATCAGTTTTCACAGTAGGAGACTCCAGCAACATACCAGAACTTCAAGAGACTAAGGGGGCAAAGGTGAGAACAGTGGCCATCATGAAGAAAAAGATGCTGGGGAATCTGAAAGGTCTGAAGGAGGATAAATCATCAGGACCGGATGAATTATAGCTCAGAGAACTGAAGGAAATAGCTGAGGAGATAGTAAAGACATTGGTAGTGATCTTTCAGGAATCACTGCAGTTATGGTGGGTGCCAGAGGACTGGAAAATGGTTAATATAACACCCCTCTTTAAGAAGGGACGGTTGCAGAAGGCAGGAAACTGTAGGCCGGTTAGCCTGACCTCAGCTGTTGGTAAGATTTTAGAGTCCATTATTAAAGTTGAGATGGAGGAGTACTTGGAAGTCCATGGTCAAATAGGGCTGAGTCAGCACAGCTTCATCAGTGGGAGGCCATGCCTGACAGATGTGTTGGAATTCGTTGAGGAGATAACAAACAAGTAAGACAAAAGAGAGCCCTTGGATTTCCAGAAGGCCTTTGACAAGATGCTGCACATGAAGCTGCTAAATGAGATTATAGCACATGGCGTCAGAAGCAAGGTACCAGTATGGATAGAGATAATAGGTACTGCAGATGCTGGAGAATCCGAGATAACAAGGTGTGGAGCTGGATGAACACAGCAGGCCAAGCAGCATCATAGGAGCAGGAAGGCTTGACATTTCGGGCCTAGACCGATTCTGCTCTGATGCTGCTTGCCCTGCTGTGTTCATCCAGCTCTATACCTTGTTATCTCAGATTCTCCAGCATCTGCAGTTCCTACTATCTCTGAAACAAATTCCCCTATTATGGTGAAAGAATAACATGAAAAAAATGGCTCAACAAAGCTCATGTATTTTAGACTTTAAAACAGCTTTGTGGAAAGCAACTTGGAGACAGAAAAGTTTTTATATTGTAATAAACAATACCGAAACAACATTTTCAGAACTGGTAAGTGGGGGAGTGGAGCAAACAGGGTCAGTACTGCGCACAGCGAGTTTAGGACAGATGTTAATTAATGCTTCCTTACAAGGAATACTGTAGCTAGCACACTGGACTCATTTAAGAAACAGTTTAATGCTGTCAAGAGAAGATTGTTATTCCTGAAAGATGAAATCAAAAGAACTTAACTGTTCTTTTCATCCGTGCCTACCTCGTGATATTGTGGCCTGCTGTCTGCTCCAAATATCAATCATTCATCAATAAAATTCAACCCAAATAATTAACAAATTTAGACCAGAAGACCATAAGATATAGAAGCAGAATTAAGCTATTTGACCCATCGAATTTGCTCCACCATTGAGAGATCATGACTAATATGTTTCTCAATTCCATTCTGCTCTCTTCTCCCCATAACCATTAATCCCCTTAATAGTCAAGAATGTATCTCTGTCTTAAATATACTCAATGACTTGGCCTCTGCATCCATCTGCAGCAATGATTTCCACAGATTATCCACGCCCTGGCTGAAGAAATTACTCTTCATCTCAGTTCTAAAGTTTCATTCCTTCACTCTGAGGTTATACCCTCATGCCCTCCTACTAGGGGAAACATCTTCTCCATGTCCACTCAATCCAGGCTTCTCAGTGTTCTCTAAGCTTCAATCAGAACACTGTTCTAAACTCCATCGAGTACAGATCGAGAGTCCTCAACCACTCATCATATGATGAGTCTTTCATTCCAGGGATCCCTCTTGAAAACCTCCTCCGACCCCCTCCAATGCATTACATCTTTCCCCAGATATGGGGTATAAAACTTTCCACAATATTCCAAATACATTCTGACCAGAGTCTTATTTGCTCTTATATTCTAGCCCTCTTGAAATGAATGCTAATGTTGCATTTGCTTTCCTAGCTATATACTAAACCTGCATGTTGGCCTTAAGAGAATCTTGAACTAGGACTCCCAAGTCTCCTTATGCTTCAGATTTCTGAAGCCTTTCCCCATTTAGAAAATAGCCTGTATTTCTATTCTTCCTGTGAAAGTCCATAACCTCATGCTTTCCCACATTGTCTTCCATCTGTTACCTCTTTGCCGCTCTCCTGGCCGATCCAAGTCCTTCAGCAGCCTCCCTGCTTTATCCTTCCACTTGTCTTTGTGTCATCTGCAAATTTAGTAACAATATCCTGAGATCCTTCATCCAGCTTGCTAATGTATAAAGTGTAAAGTTGTGTCCTTGATACTGACACCAGCTTCCATCCTGTAAAAGATCCCTTTATCCCTACTCTCTGTCTTCTGTCAGTCAGCCAATCCTCTATCCATACTAGATAACAAGGTGTGGAGCTGGATGAACACAGCAGGCCAAGCAGCATCATAGGAGCAGGAAGACTTGACATTTCAGGCCTAGACCCTTCTTCAGAAGGGTCTAGGCCTGAAACATCAGCCTTCCTGCTCCTCTGATGCTGCTTGGCCTGTTGTGTTCATCCAGCTCTACACCTTGTTAGAATTGGGGAAGTGACTGCTTTTAGCTGGGCAACCAGCCAGTGCAAACTCAATGGGTCAAATGGTCTCCTTCTGCACTGTAATAATTTTGTGATACTTTTGAAATCAAAGCAATATTTGATTCAGTGTAATATCAAGGAGCAATAGCAGTATTGAAGTTAATGAAAACATGATGAAATAAAATCTCCACATGCTGAGACCAAACTTCACAAAAAGGTTGCTGGAGGCCAATTATCCCAGCCCCAGCATATCACTTCGGGAGTTCTACAGATTTATGCCCAAGCATCAACCATTTTTACGTGCTTCATCAATGACCTGACCTCCATTATAAAGTCAGAAGTGGGGAATGTTTGCTGATGACTCCACACAGCTCAGGAGCATTCACTTAAATAATGAAGCACGCAGCCAGTTTTGAACAACATTTAGGCATGTGCTGAAGAGTGGCAAGTAACAATGGCAGCCAAAAGTTCCAGGCAATGACCATCTTCAACAAGAGAGAATCTCACGATAATCCACATCTTCTGATTGGAAGATAGTCATTTCTGCAATGTACCCAACATGAAAGTCAGAAGCAAAGCCTTTGCAGCTTTTAGCTTTCTCCTTCAGAGCTCCATCTTGGATAACCAGCATGTCACAAGGCAGAGGCCATGTGCACCCTGCTTCTAGGGATTCTGGCATCTGACACATGTCAACTCTCAATACCGTCATAGTGCATCATTTAGAGTATCCTTTTGCAGCTCAGTGATGGAGTGTACCAAATCTATCCTTGGAATGCTGCTGCAAGAACACTTTGCTCACAGGGACAGGCACCCACCTCACTGATTGGACTGAGTTGCATCTTAGGGCTGCTTGTTTGCTTTCTCCACGCTCACACACTCAGCACCCACTCTCTCTGCAACTACCGAGACTGACTTAGCATCCCTACTTGTCTTTTAGCACTTTGTACTCTCAGCTAGAGCTTACAGGTAGACAGTACTTCTGTCTTGACTTACCTTTGACTATAGGCACAAAGCCAGAAAACTCTTGGTCATTCGCAGTGATGACTCAAGGATGCAGACATGTTGCACTGCGCTATGTCCATCTCGCATCTGCACTGTGTCCCATCAAAATACATGGTAAACACGTTGCATGCACTTCAACCAAATGGTTGTTCAATAGATTTAAGGGAGTCAGTCTTCAGTCATTGGGTTTCAGCACAGTAAGTCAAGGACAGCCTCCAACACAGGTCCAGTGGCCTGGGCATGCTCATTCAGCAGCTTGAGGTGGTCAGCATCAGGAACCTGATGGCCACCCCATCAGCTGCTTTGGCTCTCTTTGTTCAATTGTGGGTTGTTTTCTCCTGGGATGAGGGCAAGGGAAGGATTGAGTGAGACGGCAATGGTTCACCTAACTGTTAGTACTGGTGCAGATGGGGGTAATGTGCTCAGGTGCTTCAAGTGAATAAGGAGACAGTGCAGAGGCCATGCAGGGATAGTAGTGTGGCGGAATTGGGTGGGTGAGAGTGAATGAGGGAAGATATTGCATGCGATAGTGAAAGTGGTAGAGCATGAGGCCTTGTAGGAGCTGGGCGCAGTAGCAGAGATAGAGTGAGTGTGAGGTGCAGGAGAGAAGTTGGTGGCAATTATCCTGGTATAGAATTGAAAGTCATTGGCTTTCCTACAGTGCTGGGCAATCCTTCAAATGGTGCAGACTGCACTGAACAAAATAGAAAACATGGAGCTAGCTGGTCTGTTGCCATAGCTTACTAAACGAATCATGAGAAAAAGGAGCAGACCTCCACTGTGCTATTCTATTCAACAGGATCTCCAGGTCCCCATCCACACTGCTGGGTGTCAATTTCCCCCTATCCATCATGTCTGATGTAAATGTCACAGACTGGGCAGGTCAGCCCTGGGCTGACAACACTGCCATATTCTGGCAGTGGCAAGTATTTTTGGAAATGGTGAGTGGAAGAATTAGGCTAACATCAGAGAGGAGTATTGTAGGTCGTTAATGAGACAATTTTAGCATGAGAAAGTTCACTAAGCCTTATGGAGAGGAGACCTCCATGAAACTTGACAAAAAGTACACTTTGCCAAATTATGGTAAGGTTCAGACTGAATAAAATTATCTGCCAATCCCCTGACCCCTCAACTCATTCCAACAACCCCGCCAACCTCCACAATCTGATTTGGCCCTATCCCTAAGACTTAAAACCAACTCTGGCTTCTCCCCATGACACCCCTGACACACACTGTCCAACCTGACACATTCACACCCCTGACTCAATACCCACCTGAACCAATTCAGCAACCCCCAAGCATCCCAAGCAGCAGCCCAACATTGCCATCAAATTTTGCCCAAACTCACCCAACCCTCTATCCACTTAGTTGTCACCCTACCCCTCAGCTTCCTGTGTGCAACCTTACATCCTCACCTACTTGTCACCCTATCCTCCTCACCTACCTGCCTCACTACCCCTCTTACCTATCTACCATCCTATACCATCACTCATTTTGTCCTCAATTCCTTACCCATCTGACACCACACCCATGTCAGTAATGTACACACTTACCTTCTCTCTGTAGCTTTTCAATGTGGTTTTGGGAGCTTTAAATATATTTACTCATCAGAATATGGCAGATAGTACTGTAAAAATAGGGCACATGGCTTAGTTGACAATTCTATACAACGAGAATTCAGCTGGATTGGAACATGGTCCAGAAATGCATTATATGGTTACAGAGTTAGGAAGTAGCTGTGATTGTTTCTTTGGGAAGTTTTGGGACAATCTCTCCTTGATGTCACTGATGCTGAATTCTTTGGATGCTAGTCGTGAGCAATTCACAATGAAGTAGAAATTAGTTAATTTGATTCAATTTTTTGTTTTGTAATGGACTAGTTAAATGGCTTATCTGCTTCAGTCTACTAACTATGCAGACATCTCCTGAGCATTTGTGTAAGGCATGCATAATACTACAGAGAATGCGCAGCACTAGAGCAGGCCATTGTGTTCATGCCAATGCTTATGTACTGCACAAACCTTCTCCCAGATTTTAACCTGATCAGCTTTCCTTTCTCTCTTTTGTACCTTTATAGGTTCTGCTTAAATGTACCTTTTTATTCACATCAATTGATTCATATGTTGAGAGATCCACTGTTCGACCACTTTCCAGACATAAAGTACAAGTAAGAAGACATCATCATTTCTGGGGAATTTGTGCTGAAACAGCGTTTAAAAATTGAGACTTCTTCATTCATAAAGATTGTTTGAAAATTATTTGCAATTTTTAAACTTGCTGTTCACTTTCACCATAAAATGCATTTAAAATGTTTTCTCAGTGACTCAAAACACATTGCATTGTGGTTTAAAATGTAACCTTCAAACTTTCAATCCTATTAAAGATGGTCCTTCCATTTAGAAAATAAAATGTTTGACACATTTTTTTCCGAACTGAACCGCAATCATATGAACTCACTAATGGAGGAATGTTGTGATGGGGTCATAAGGAATCTGTATGAGGATATAGACAGGTTTTTTTTTAATCAACTTGTTCTGATGTGTTATGGCACAATTCTAGAGAAGGTGAGACTCGAACCTGGGCCTACTGGCTTAAAAATAGGGACACTATAATTTGTGCCACAAGAGACCCATCTTGGCGAAATTCTAGAGATAAAAGGTACTGCAGATGCTGGAGAATCCGAGATAACAAGCATGAAAATTTTCTGATGAAGGGTTTAGGCCCGAAACGTCAAGTTTTCCTGCTCCTATGATGCTGCTTGACCTGCTGTGTTCATCCAGCCCCATTCTTGTTGGCGAAATTCTAAATATTTTCTGATCATCCTGTTCAGCAATGTTATTGTGCACCTTTGGAACAAGTGGAATTTGAACTAGAGGCACTGCCAGTGAGACATCAGCATCCAATGTTTGTCACAATTCTAGATGTTTTTAATCAAAAACTTAAAATTTTATAATGTATTTTGAAGAGGTTGCTTTGAATCCTGCTCTTCTATCGTAGAGGCAGGGACAATGCTGTGCTGCAAGAGCCTCGGAAAGCTTACTGCACCTAGTCTCCATTCAAGTACGAACCACACCTGAGTACGGTTAGCATCTAAGGTCGAAAGATTTCAGACAAGTATAAATCATCGGCAGACTATTCAGACATGTACGACGGGCCTCTGGAGCAGGTGGAATTTGAACCCAGGCCTTCTGGCTCAAAGGCAGGGACACGACCACTGACTCACAACAGCCCTTGACACAATTCTGGATTTCTGTCCCACTGATAGCTGCTACTAACACAATTCTGTACAGTATCAATGCATTCAACACACATCACTCAATTCCCTGCGTCACACTAGCAAAATCGCAACAAATGATATTCACATAATATTCAGCCTATCATACTAATTGACAGGTAAGTGGGTTCAGAGTAAATGCCAATTTAGATAAATCAAAATTTGATAACTAATGATGAGCAGTGAGCCCAAAGCATAGATTTTTCTTAATTCAAATTGATTTTCTCTGGATTAATTTATGAACATTTGAATTTGGTCTCATTTAGAGAGTAGAAATAATTTCTCTAAATTCTTTATTCGGAAAGATTTAAAATCAGTATTATTAATGTATTTTCTGTGATATCAAGATTACTCCTGAATCCTTAATACCATTTGTTTGAATAAACTAATACTAATGAGAGTACAATGATTGGGCAATGGAAGAACCAATAGAATCTCAACTAACTGTTAAGTTTCTGCTTAAAGTGAACATCGGGCTCTTGTCTTTTAATAGTGATGTCCCTATCTCTAACAGGAAGGTCCAGGTTTAAGCTCCACCTGTCCCTGTGGAGTGTCATAACAGGTCCAATCAGGTTGATTAAAAATACTTTAAAGTAAAAATAACTATTTAAATTGAAATGCTTGCAAAAACTGAAACTGGTTGTGAGAATAAAAGAGTTTGGAAGTGAAATCGAAATGTACAAAGGACCAGAGTTCATGCTGATGAGCAGGTATTAGATGCTTTGGTGGAATAGATGTGAGAATAACAGGATATTACTCATGGATAGAGAGGCTTTCCAAGAAATGCTTGGTTCATCAGGCTTGGTGAGCAAAGAGAGTGAACCTTCAGTCACAAAACCAGCAAATTTGGAAAGATATCTGTTGGAAGAAATCTCAATCAAGGAAATGCACACCAGTCACAATTTGAGAGGTAAGGAAATTAGTCCTGGCAAAAATGTGGCCTGAACTACTTAGGCTTGGAAAACATCATGAGGTTGTGGAATTGGATTCTTTTTCAATTATTAATCATTTAGTGTTGATTAAGCAAATGAGGAATTGTGTTGTTTAATTACAGTAATTTGTTAAAGCGTTTCTGTTGGGGAAAAAGCCATTTGGTCAAGTCAAAAATAAAATCATTGGTTTATAGGTTTACAGCTCAAGCTGATATAAACTTACAGTACTCACCTGACTGTTTGTTTGTTTTCCTAGCTGAAGATGTGAAAGTTGTAGAGATGCTCCGGAACTCCACACTGAAGCAAAAATAAACACTTAAATCTGCATTGATGATATGGTGAACTGTACTACAGTCATCCAAAGACACTATGCTAAGCAGAAAAAAAAATTACTGAGTTTTCCCAGAGCTAACTCCCAACATTTTTCAATGTCTTTTTTGCTGTACAAGGTCAGGTCATTGCAAAGTGTGAACAAATTGAAAACTGAAGGCATTTTTTCAGATCTTTACTGTGTCATAGGTTTTTTTGACACAGCATGTTTGTAGACAGATTGGGTTACATACAGGCTTTGTCAGCCATCTTGATGCTCCACTCAATGTGAATTTGTGAGTGGGTCCCCTGCAATTTGACTTATCACAATTTTACTCTGTCTTTAGTTTCCTTAATTAGCCATGAATGATGCATGTTTCTCTTACTTTATCTCTTGCTTACAGATATGTCTATTTTCTGACCATGCTCAAATATTCACATTGCCAACCTGTCAGCTACAGATGCATCTGTCCATGACAATATTGGTAAGAGTGACCATCGCACAGTCCTTGTAGTGATGAAGTCCTGCCTGCACATTGATGATAAGCTCCATCATGTTGTGTGGCACGATCATCATGCTAAATGGGCAGATTTTGCACAGATCTAGCAACTCAAGACTGGGCATCCATGAGGCGCTGTGGGTCACCAACAGCAGCAGGATTATACTCCAGCACAATCTGTAATCTCATGGACCAGCATAGCCCCCACTCAACCATTACCATCAAGCCAGGGGATCAACCCTGGTTCAATGGAGAGTGCAGGAGGGCATGTCAGGAGCAGCACCAGGCATACCTGAAGATGAGGTATCAATGTAGTGAAGCCACCAAATAGGACTACTTGCACACCAAACAACATAACCAGCAAGTAATAGACAGAGCTAAGTGATCCCACAAACAACGGACCAGATCTAAGCTCTGCAGTCCTGCCATATCCAGTCGTGAATGATGGTGGACAATTAAACAACTCACTGGAGGAGGAGGCTCCACAAATATCCCCATCCTCAAGGATGGAAAAGCCCAGCACATCAGTGCAAAAGTTAAGGCTGAAGCATTCGCAACAATCTTCAGCCAGAAGTGCCAAGTGGATGATCCATCTTGGCCTCCTCCAGTGGTCCCCAGCATTATAGATACCAGTCTTCAGCCAATTCATTCACTCCACGTGATATCAAGAAGAGATTGGAGGCACCAGATACTACAAATGTTATGGGCTCTGACAAATTTCCGGTAATAGTACTGAAGACTTATGGTCCAGAATTTGCTGCTCCCCTAGCCAAGTTGTTTCTGTACAGTTACACCATTGGCATTTGCCCGACAATGTGGAAAATTGCCCAAGTTTGCCCTGTACATAAAAAGCAGGACAAATCCAATCCAGCCAATTACCACCCCATCAGTCTCCTCTCGATCTCCAGGAAAGTGATAGTACCATCAACAGCACTATCAAGCAGCATCTGCTCAGCAATAACCTGCTCAGTGACGCCCAGTTTGGTTTCTGCCAGGGCCACTCAGCTCCGACATTGGTTGAAATATGGACAAAAGAGGTGAATACCAGAGGTGAGGTGAGCCCTTGACATCTAAGCTGCATCTGACTGAGTGTGGCATCAAGGAACCTTAGCAAAATGGGAGTCAATGGGTATCAGGAGGCAAACTCTCCAGTTTTTAGAGTCATTTGTGATACATAGGAAGATGGTCCTTATTGTTGGAGGTCAGTCATCACAGCTCCAGGACATCTCTGCAGGAGTCCGTCAGGGTAGTCCAACCATCTTCAGCTGCTTCATCAATGACCTTCCCTCCATCAAAAGATCAAAAGTAGGGACGTTCGCCGATAATTGCACAATGTTTTGCACCATTCATGACTTCTCACATAGTGAAGCAGCCCATGATCACATGCAACAAGATCTGGGCAATATCCAGGCTTGGGCTGACAAGTGGCAAGTAACATTTGTGCTACAGAAATGTCAGGCTATGACCATCACCAATAAGACACCATCAAACCGCTGCTTGACATTCAATGGTGCTACCAGTGCTGAATCCCCCACTATCAACATCCTGGAGTTATCATTGATCAGAAGCTCAACTGGACTCACCACATTAACACAGTGGCTACAAGACAGGCCAGAAGCTAGGAATACTGCGACAAGTAACTCACCTCCTGACTCCTTAAAGCCTGTCCACTATTTACAAAGCACAAGTCAGGAATGTGATGGAATACTCCCCACTTGCCAAATGACTGCAGCCCAACAACATTCAAGAAGCTTGACACCATCCAAGACAAAGCAGCCCGCTTGATTGGCACTACCTCCACAAGCATTCACACCCTCCACCACCGACGCTCAGTAGCAGCAGTGTGCACTATCTACAAAATGCACTGCAGAAATTCGCCAAAGATCCTCAGACAGCACCTTACAAATCCATGACCACTTCCACCTGGAAGGCTAAGAGCAGCAGATATATGGGAACACCACCTACTTCAAGTTACCCTCCAAGCCACTCACTATCCTGACATGAAAATATACTGCTGTTCCTTGACTTGCTGGGTCCAAATCCTGCCTTTAGGCCCATTAGTTTTTCTAATATTTCTTCTCCACAGACAGTGCAGGGGGAGGGGGTGAAAGGAGTGGGAACTAAGGGAGGAGGCAAAGAACGAGGGGGTAGGGAAGAGCTAGGGGAGAGACATGATGGGGGGCCAATTAGTTTTTCTAATTCTCCTTCTTTAGTGATGGTAATGGTATTAATTTTGTCCCGCGTATTCTTTAGTATTAATGGAATGTTCAAAGTTATTCCACTGTGTGACTGATGCAAAATATCTGCTTAACTCCTCTGCCATTTCCTTGTACCCCATAACCATCTCCCAGATTAATTTTCTGAGTTACTTTGATCTCTCTCTTTGTTTTTATGTATTTAAAGAAGCCCTTATTGTCATTTTTTATGTTCTTTGCTATTTTATCTTTGCAGTTTATTTTCCCTTTCTTCATTATCATTTTAGTCCTCTTTTGCTAAATTCTGAATTTATCCCAGTCTTGAGGCGTACCATTGACTTTGGTCTCCATATGTGCTGTCTCTTTCACCTTAATAGTCTCCTTAGCCTCCTCGGCTAGCTAACGTTGGTTTACCCCGTGTTAGAATCTAGGCCGAGGGTGGGGAGATTTTAAAACTCCTCCAGTGTCACAATGACACCACCTGCAAACTAGAGGAGCAACACCTGATATTCTGCCTCAGGAGCGTACAGCCCGATGGCCTAAATATGGAATTCATCAGTTTTAAAATCTCCCGACTTCCGGTCTCATCCCATGTCCAACCCTCCCTCTCATTGCCGCCTCCTTGACCCAACACAACCTGTCCATCTTCTCTCACACTTATCTGCCCACCCTCCCCACTGACCAATCCCTACAACTCCCTACCAACACTCACCTATCACCATCCCAACCGCCTTCCCCACCCTCACCCCTCCTCTCTCTGATTATTTCCCAGCTCCCTTTCCCCTCCCCATTTCTGAAAAAAGGTCCTGACGAAATGTTAACTTTCCTGCTCCTCTGATGCTGCCAGGCCTGCTGTGTTCCTCCAGTTCTACATTATGATGTCTTTGAGTGAGTCATTTTCTTCTTGTTTTTCTTTACCCAGCGTTATTCCAGTGATGCAATCTCGGACCTGGCTTGAGTGCTTCAATTGCCACGTTACTGTCAGCAACACAAAGCTGACTGTCCTGGCAAAGTAGAGAAAACTGTTTTGTACACATTTAAACACCAATTATCGGTGATTTAAGAAGATAATGCTCAGAATATCTTGTTTAATATTAGGATGAGTAGTAATTCATGGCATTAAACTCCAAATCTGTCATTAGTCAGACAGTGCAATCACTTCAGCAAAGTTGAAAGCAAATCTCCTAACATTATGAATGGGGCTGAAGAGGGAATCTTATTGCGTACACATGTAAAGTGATTGAATAGAGCCATACAGTAGGGAAAAAAAGAACCTTCGGTCCAAATTGCCCGTGCTAAGTTTCCCAAACTAAACTAATCCCATTTGGCTGTGTTTGGTCCATATTCATCTAAACCTTTCCTGTTCATGTAGTTGTCCAAATTTCTTTTAAATGTTGTAATTGTACTTATGTTTTCTACACACAAACAGTGCATACTTATCTGCAAAATGGCTATTTCTCTCCTTTGGCACTTTTGACTTTCTTTCTGTTGGAAATTAACAATATCTTCAGAATATATCAGCTTGGATAGGTAATGGAGTGTTTTGTTTTTGTTTTCCTGGAATCTGTCGAGTGTTTCCATAGGAACAAAATTGGCAGATTAATTTAGGATGAAAATAGCCAGACTGGAAAGGACCCATAGATGAATGCACAAATAGATAACCATATGACAAAACTTTAGGCTTTTCATTTAACCTTGCTTAATTAGGATGGTTGCTCGAATGATCTTGATGCCAAGGACAAGGCTGTTACAAACTGGCTGCAGGATGTTCTTCTGGAGAGGGTGAGCAGCTAGAGATTATGGTCCACATTGGTACAAATTACTTGGGTAGGAAGGGTTCAGGTACTGAAAGTATATTTCAAAGTTCAAGAAGGAAATTAAAAAGCAAGATCTCTAGGGCAGTATTCTCAGGATCACTGCCAGTCCCATAATGATCGCATAAATAATAAAAAAAAAATCCGCAGATGCTGGAAATCAGAAACAAAAGCAGAAATTGCTGGAAAAACTTAGCAGATCTGGCAGCATCTGTGGACTGAAATCAGAGTTAATGCTGTGGATACAGTGATACTGCTTCAGAAATTCGGAAGTCCCGAAGAAGGATCGCTGGGCCTGAAACAGTAACTCTGTATTGTCTCGACAGCTGCTTCCAGGACTGCTAAGTTTTTTCCAGCAATTTCTGCTTTAGTTAGAAATAGAAGAATTGAGAGATTGAACTTGTGGGAGGGAGGGCTTCAGATTTCTGAGGAATTGGGAACAATTCTGTAGCAGGTGGGCCTGTACAGGATGAATGGGCTATATCCTAACCAGACCAGGATTAACATCCTCACAGGAAGATTCACTAGTAGTGCCGGGGAGTGTTTAAACTAGATTGGCAGAATGGTGTGACCCTGAGAGTGATCTTAAGTTCAAGAGAAGCAAATCTAGTGAACAGGTATACAAAAGTAGAAAGCAAAAATAGAAGGCAGGTAAAGGCTTGGAAATGAAAACAAAAAATTGCTGGAAAAACTGAACATGTCTGCCAACATCTGTGTCAAGAATCAGTAAACATTTCAGGTCCAGCGACCCTTCTTCAGAACTGATGGTAGCTAGGAAAATGCTTGTTATTCAGAGGATAGGGGAGGAGGTAAGGTGTAAACAATAGATGAGGATAGAGCACAAAAAGAGAGAAGGGCAGTTGGACAGAGAAAGGAGTGGATAACGGTCAAGCTAGGAGAATGAATAACTGCTAATGGAGACTATTAGTGGCGAGCAATGGGTTATGTGTAATAGCAGACGATATGATAACAATGTCCAGTGCCTAGGTATGGAGGAAAAGGTGGGGAAAGTGCTCAAGTGGTAAAATGGTTGAACTCAATATTGACTCCTAAAGGCTGCAGAGTCCCCAAGCAGAAACAAGGGGCTGTTCTTCCAGCTTGTGCTGAGACTTGCTGCAGCACTGCAGCAAGACTGAAACAGATGTTGGCCAGGGAGCAAGGTGGTGCATTGAAGTGGCAGGCATCTGGAAGCTCAGGGTCTTTTTTGCGGACAAAATGTCAGTATTCCGTGAAGCAATTACCCAGTCTACACTTTGTTTCCCCAGTATAGTAGAAACCACATGGTGAGCAGCGAATGCAATAGATTAGACTGAGTGAAGTTCAGGCAAAGCACTGATTCACCTGCACAGTGTGTTTGGGCCCTTGGATACCAAGGAGGTAAATAGGCAGGTGTTACTCCTGCCGCGGTTGTAGGGGAAGGTCCCATGGGACGGGTGGGCAAGTGTGGGAGTGGGGAAGGAGTGGACCAGGGTGTCTCAGAGGGAGCCTTTACAATGGCTGACTAGGGAGGGGGTTATGTGTTTGGTGGTGCCATCCCACTGGAGGTGACGGAAATGATGGCCAATGATCCTCTGGATGTGGATGCTGGCGGGATGGAAGATAAGAATAAGGAGGACCCTTTCACAAGTGTGAGAGGGAAGGGAAAAGTTGAGGGCTGAAGTGTGGGGCACAGGTCAGACCCGGCTGAGAGCCCTGTCAACTATGGTGCTGGAGAATCCTTGGTCAAGGAAGAAGGTGAATATTTTGGAGGCCCCGTTGTTGAAGTTGGCAACATCAGAATAGATGCAATGGAGATGCAGGGACTAGGAGAATGGAATAGAGTCTTTACAGGAAGTAGGGTGTGAGGATGTATATTCAAGTTGACTGTGGAAGTTAGTTGACTTGTCGTGGAAATGGAAACAGAGATGTTGAGAAAGGGAGGAGTTAGTGATGGACAAGATGAAGATGAGAGCAGAGTCGAAATTAGAAGTGAAATTGATAAGCTTTTCCAATTCCAAATGAGAGAGGAAAGCAACAACAATGATTTCATCAATATACCAGAGAGTAGTGAGTGGAAGCAGGAACAGGACTGGGACAAGGAAAGTTCCATACCCCACAAAAGGACAAGCATAACTGGAACCTTGCGAGTACCCAGTTAGGAGTGCATCAAATTGGATCAGAATGGAGAATAATGTTATAAAATCAGAATTAAAGACACTCAATTTGAAAGCAGGTGAAAATATTGATTGTTTGAATGCAAACTGAGATAAATGGGAGTGACTTAAATGTCAATAGAGATATGGTAACAGCGTGACCAAGATTGGGAACTGAATAAACAGAAATGTTTAGCATTCAGGAAGGATAGGCAGAAAGGAAAAGAATGTTGGTAGTGCTCTTAATAAGGGACAATATCAATCCATGAGTAAGAGAGGATTTTAAGAGTAATGATCGAGACATAAAATCAGTTTTGGATGGCGTTAAGAAACATCAAAGCACAGCAAACTTTGTTGGAAGTTGTATCTGCAGTTCTCACATCTCTGAAATGTTGTTGGGTGTTGTTTATAGGCCAACAAGGTATAGCGGCAATGTGAGGCATGGTAAGCATCAGGAAATTAGAGTAGGACAAAAGATAAAGTTGCTTTCATCCTAGAAAGCTACATGGCTGCTTTTCTATTAGCGGGAGAGAAGAGTGGTGGTGGTTTAACCTGAGGTTCACCATGCCTCGGGTGTGCGGGAAAGGTTGAGAAGGAGAATCCTTCACAGTAACCTCCGCTAGTGTGGAAATTGAGTCCACACTATTGATATTACTTCATAAACCAACCAACTGAGCTAACCTGTCAATCACGACTCATCCTTCTATATTCTAAAGAGCACGGTATAAAGCTGTCATACTGCAGTTGTGCAAGTCTTGGTGAGCCCTCATCTGGAATGTTGTGATCAGCTTTGGTTCATTTATCAATGGAGGGATGTAATTGCTTTGGGGGAGTGTGATGGATGTTCACCAGATTAATCCATGGGATGGGAGAATTGTCCTATGTGGAGAGATTGAGGAAACTAGGTTTGTCTTCTTTTAATGTTGAAGAACGTGGATCTAATTGAAAGTTACAAATCCTCTTCCTGTGATCAGATGGATGTAGAACTTTCATTGTATCTTTATCAGGCAATACTGTCATACCAATATCTAGGTTCACTTCTAAAAATGGCTTTGACTTTGGAAGTCTTGGAGAGTATTCCACAAGAACTCACCAGGAATGTTGGGCAAAAGTATTCCTTAATAGTTTGAGAAGTTGAAAACAAATGGCAACAAGAAGAAAGGTGGAAGAAGAAGATAAGTAAACTCCTGACTGCTATCCTCTCTGACCTGAACCTATACTCACTATCTGTCACACCTTGTGTACTTTTGCTGTGTAACTGGTATTTTATCACCCATCTTATCGCTGATTGAACTCTGTCTGCACCATACTGCAGTCAAATGTGCTGGTGATCCTCATTGATTAGCTAATCGATAACACTTCAACAAATTGGAAATTTTAAACCGATTGCATTTCACTCCTGAATTGCTTTAACTCCATGTTAATTTCTTTTCTGTCATCCATTCTACATTCTGTCTTATAGCATTCACTGACTTCTATACAGATCAAGCTATTACCAAGCAAATTAGACAGATCATAGAACTGGAGCCAAATTAGAATTAGATTTCATTGCCATGTGTACTTAAGTAGGGAAGTGCGTGAGTACCGTGAAAAGTATGTAATGTTGCCATTCCCAGCACTACCAAGAGGTACCTAGGTGCAAAATCTTAGCACAGCAACCTGTTTAATTAATGGCTAATTTCCTTCTCCTGCATGGAGGACTATGAGAAAAAACATATTTTATTTCAAAATTCGTTTGAATTTGTAGCATTAAATTATGGAAAATAAGTTAAGTATCAAATACTTGACATGATTCATCTGAACTTTGGAGCTTGTGAGTTTCATACGTTTTTCAAAATTCTTTGGTAAAAGCAGAATGTTCCATAATTAAAATGAATGATCCATTTCCTTTTTAAGTTTGAGTGTTTGTATACATTTTAATTTTTAACTTCTTGGTATCTGAGATCACTGACCTCATCTTTTCTAAGTCCCATAGAATTGTAATCAGCGGGAAAAAGAGTAAAATTTTACCAATATAACAATTGTTCAGATTATCTTTTACTGCACAAATAGAACAGAATAGCTTTGCAAACAAAATTAGGAGTTTTTCTTGTATTCATTCACAGGATGTAGGTATCACTGGCTAGGCCAGAATTCATTGCCCATCTCTAATTGCCCTGAGGGTAGTTAAGAGTCAACCACATTGTTGTGGGTCTGGAGTCCGGTGTAAACCAGACCAAGTAAACCCAACAGTTTCCTTTTCTAAAGGACATCAGTAAACCAGGTCAGTTTTTCAACAATTAACAAGTTTGTTAGATTACTATCATTATTAGACTCTTAATTCCAGATTTTTACTGAATTCAAATTCCACCTTCTGCCATGGCAGTATTTGAACCCAGGTCCCCAGAACATTAACTGGGTCTCTGGATTAATAATCGAGTGTTAGTACCACTTGGCCTATGACTTTCATCAGTTAACTGGCTATAATTACATCCCAGATTTTCATGCGGCAGTTACATCAGAAGACCTGGTTTTGTTCATTGCCTGCAAACAAGTCTGAAATTGATTTTCAGCAAATAGAAATCCTTTCGTAAAAATAAATGCTCTCATCTCCTAAATGAACAAAAGGCAGAAAATAGGCATTAAGGACAAAAGATGTAAACTTTAAAATGTAAACCATGAGACTGGAATAGACAAAAAAATTTGAAGATTTTAAATAGGGTACAAATCTAATTCGCTGCTTTGAGATGGATGGTGCAGAGCTTTTCAAGTGCTATTGGAGTTGCAATCATCCAGACAATTGGAGATATTCCATCACACTCCTGACTTGTGCCTTGTAGGTGGTAGATAGGCATTAGAGAATCAGGAGGTGCATTGCTCACCACAGAATTTCTAGCCTTTTTTAACTTCAAAAATATGCTTCATTCATAAAAAAAATTTATATATATATACATAGTCACTAAAGCAATTCTGTTCGGTACAGTAACATATCAAGGAAACAAGCAAACATTGGAGTTTGACTCTATCCAAAAAAAAAGACTTCTTTTACACATTCAATGCTATATTTATGATAATTGTGGCACCAGGAGGGTCCAATAACTGAACAGACATCCATTTACTTTCATCAGGAAGACCTCAGATGGTGGTCTTTCCCCACTGCACTTTGGTGGCAGCTGCCCTAAGCTTTACTGCTTCCATCAGCTTGTAGTCCTGGACCTTGGAATGTACCAGTCTGCAATCACAGAATCACTACAGGATGGAAGCAGGCCATTTGGCCCATTGAGTCCACACTGCCCCTCTGAACAGCATCCCACCTAGACTGACCATCTACCCTATCACTGTAACCCTTTATTTCCTATGGTTAATCCACCTAGCCGGCACATCTTTGGAGTACGGGAGGAAACTGGAGCACCCAGAGGAAACCCAAGCAGACACAGGGAGAATGTACAAACTCCCTTCAGTCACCTGATGATGGAACCGAACCTGTGTCCGTGATGCTGTGAGGCAGCAGTGCTAACCACTGAGCCACAGCGCCACCCACTTGGTAGAGGTCAACTTCTTGGTCTAGAAGACCAATAAATTTCAGGCAGACCAAAGAGCATCTTTCACTGAGTTGATGGTCCTCCAAGCACAGTAGATGTTTGTCTCAGTCTTTGTCGCAGGGAACAGATCAAAGAGCACAAAGCCCAGTGTCATGGTGCTGCTCAGGATGCACCTCAACAAAAACTGCTGCATCTTTCTCCAGACTTCCTTTGCAAAGGCACATTCCAGAAGGAGATGCGTGACAGTCTGAACCACCCCACAGCTGCTTGAGGGCAATGTGCAGTGATGCAGAGGGTCCCAGCACACATGAAGGGTCTCACAGGTAGTGCCCTTCTCACCACCAGCCAAGTGATATCTTGGTGCTTGTTGGAAAGTTCTGGTGGTGAAGCATTCTGCCAAATAACTTTGACAGTCTCTTCCGGGAACCACACAGTAGGATCTACTTTCTCCTTCTTCCTCAGGGTCCTGAAGGCACTATGCTTCTGAACTGCTATTGTAGCCACAATATGTAGTTAGTTCAGATCAGTTTCTGGACGATGATTACTCCCAGGACATTGGTGCTATTTCAATGATGGCAATGCTATAAAAAGCTCAAGGGAAGATGGTTAAATTCCATATTGTTGGAAGTGGTAATTTCTTGGCCCTTGCATGCTGTGAATTCTACTTGTTGTTCGTCAGCCCAAGCCTGTAAGTTATCCAGGCCTTGATGCATATGGACTGAGTATCTAAGGGGTCTCAAGTGGTGTTGAACATTGTGCAATCATCAGCAAATATCACTACCTCTATGCTTATGATGGAAATAAGGCCATTGATGAAGCAGCTGAAGATAATTGGACACGAGGGCACTACCTTGACGAACTGGGCCTCATGTGGTGCAGTGGTGGTGTCCCTATCCCCGAGCTAGGAGACCTGGATTCAAGTCACATCTGCTCCGCAAGTGTATCATAACATCTAAATACAGGTTGACTAGGAAATATCTACTCTGAGGAACTTTTTTTTAGTGATGTCCTGTGGCTATGATGATTAACCTCCAACAAGCACAGCCTTTGTCTGTTGTGTTGTCTATGATTCCAACCAGCAAAGGAGTTACATTGTCCCCAGTTTTGTTTGGGGTCCTTGAGGCCATAATTTATCAAATGATGCCTTGATATCAAGGGCATTTCCCCTAATTGCCCCACCCCCCACACCCAAGTGATTGCAACATTTTGGTTCAATGTCTGTAATAAGTTCTTATACTAAGTGAATGCAGTGGAGCTCAAACTTAGGATCATTCATTAGGTTATTGTTGAGTAAGTGTCTCTTGATAGCACTTCCAATGATTCTTTCACTTTACTGATGGGGCTGGGTTTGATTTTTCCTGCTGTTTATGGACGTCAGATACCGAGACAGACCTCCACATTATTGGATGGTGTCAGTGTTGTAACTATACTGGAACATCTTGCCTAAAGGCACAGCTAATTCTGGAGGATAAGTCTTCTATACTATTACTAGAATGTTGTCAGGACACATTGCCATTGCAGTAACTGCTGCTTTCAGGTATTACTCAATATCTGGTGTGAATCAAATTGACTAGAAGCTGGTATCTGTGATGCTAGGGACTTCAGGAAATGGCTGAGATTGTTTGTTCACTTGGTTCTGGCTGAACATCCCTGCAAATGCTTAATTCTGGTCTTTTGTACTGATTGCTAGATTCCACCATCATTAAGTGTGGGGACATTTGAGGAAGCTCCTCAGTGAATTGTCTCATTATTTGCCACCATTCACAGTTAACTTAGCAGAACTGCTGAGCTCAGATCTGATCTGTTGGCTGGAAGACTGTTTATCTCTGTTTATTTTGTATTACTTCTCTGCTTGGCATGCAAGTTGACCTGCGTTGTAGTTTCACCATGTTGGCATCTCATTTTTGCTGCTCCTGACATGCCCTCTTGCACTTTTCATTGAACCAATACACGGGGTCCTTCAGATTTCAAATAAACATTGATAGCTGAACTTTGAGCAATACAGTTATTTTTCCTGAAAAGTTATGCGCACATTGATTGAAACAATGTCTACAGGACATCTTAATTTAAAAATGTTATGCTACAGTTATTTGAACATTCTATTGAAGTGTGTATAAATGGGACAAAATGCAAGTTTAATCATATTTGCTGCTGTGCTTTTGATAACTAACTTTCATCTCACCTCCACTGGAGAATCTCACACCCTAGCTGACTCTAAATGATTAATGACATTCCATCTGGTTCCTAAATATCCCTGCCATCCACTAATTCTTCTAAAATTCTTTGCAGATTCTGCTATTTCATTCACAGCTTAATTTATTACATCCTGTTACTGTAATTTACTTGCAAAATTATTTGCAATGTTCATGTCAACAAAATTTGCATGTATTTATTATGAATGCTGTTTATCTTTTTAGATTTGATTTATGGACATCTGCTGTACCTCTCTTCCTCCACACAGTGATTTACTTTCACATTCTGATTAATGAATAACCTGTTATGTAGCTGGGCTTCGCTTCTATAATAAATTGATATTCTTCTTCTTCTAAATAGGAAGTTGCATCCTTTTAGTGCAACAGCAATACATTTTGTTTTTGTTAAGAATGGAACAGTAGTAACTTTTATTTGGATTAAAAACAAATAATATACCTTAATACCTCACTGATAATAATTTGAGATTGGTTCTTTAGTCTGACATTAGACGGTATTTATATTGTTGGTTCTATTCCACCCTGCCTGGGAACCTGGGAAGTTGGAACTCGAGCATTCCCAATAATTAACAAAGAAATTAATC
Organism: Ginglymostoma cirratum; assembly: GCA_024137785.1. Taxonomy (NCBI): domain Eukaryota; kingdom Metazoa; phylum Chordata; class Chondrichthyes; order Orectolobiformes; family Ginglymostomatidae; genus Ginglymostoma; species Ginglymostoma cirratum. The sequence goes on from JAHRHZ010000249.1 coordinate 39,343,993, forward strand.
TACAATTAATCAATCAAGTAACAATGAACTCGTTCGTTTATTAACTATTAATCAACTTACCCACAAACTCCTAACTCATGAATGCTTGACTTATCAAAGGGCATCCTGTGCTGTTGACTCTCTTGACATGAGAAATGAGGCTCAGAAAATTTCCTGGCTGCTTGAAAAAAAAACTTATTTCTAACTCTGCTTCATAAAATTTACAGTTTATAGAAATCATATATATACATATATAGCAGAATATCTTTCCACATACTTTAACCTTACCAGCCAACAAGGAGCCGTCAAGCATAATTTCACTTTCAAACACGAAGTCTGCAGCCTTGAATGTTACAAGAGCTCACCCAAGTACTTTTTAAAAACGTTATAAGGATTTTTGCCTCACTACCCTTTCAGACAATTAGATCAGATGTTCATCACCTTCTGGGTAAAAAAAAATGGAACCAGATCCTCCTATATCAATAGCCAAAATCTATCTCTGAGATATGGACCCTCTCCCACAGTGAATAAGGCTTTTCTTTACAATCAATTCAGACCCTTTAACTTTATGCACTTAGATTCAGTCCTCAGTCTCCTGTTCCAATGGAAACAAGCCTCTTATTGGTGTTGCATGAAACAGGATATTGGTAGTAAACAAATTGATGTACATTAAAATACTGGACTCAGTGGAAACAAAAAGAATCCAGTAGCAAGAGAACAATAATGATTGAGAATGTGCTTTGCATTATTAAAGCAAATCTTTTGTATTGTCTGGCACATACCACATTTTCTCCCAAAAATGAAACCACCTTGCCTTCCACATTTCAGGTGACCCTAAATGATCCAAACAGATTTAATCTGGAGCCAGAACAATGGTAGCAAACTTACCTTTTTTCTAAAAGTTCTCTTATTGCTTAGTTTTGAATAAGTTAAATCCCTCTCTTTGTATCACATTCTACCTTTTTGCTTTTCAGACCTTGAATGCCCCTTATGAATCTATTAATGCCAAAATTCTGCGATGTATCATCCCAGGGGTTTTACACTGCAAGCAATATTTCAGTATAATAAGCTCCATTTTGGCCAAAGTGAAACCACAGCATCTCATGAAAAGTCTCCCATTTCTAACGTTAAATGTAAACATCTAGCAAACTCTGACTGATCTCTGAAATTGTTAATTCTGCAGCTATCTAGCATTTGTATCATGAGGCAACACAAATTCTGTTGCAGGAAGTAGGATTCAGAGGCCACACCATTTCAGATGCAGGAAGGAAAGGTTTGTTTCACAAACTAGACCACACACCAACTTATTAAAATGGTCCCAGAAATAAGAGAGCAGGTCATCATGCTAATAACAGGATTAGTATGCCTGATAAAAGATAATATCAGAAATAGAAATGGTAGGAAGCCATTCAGCCCTTGGGTCCACTCCACCATTCAATAAGATCATCAGAGATAGTAAGAAATGTTGCTGCTGGAGTTGGAGATAACACAGTGTGGGGCTTGAGGAACACAGCAGGCTAAGCAACATCAGGGGAGCAGGAAAGTTGACATTTCGGATTCGAAACGTCAACTTTCCTGCTCCTCTAATGCTGCCTGGCCTGCTGTGTTCCTCCAGCCCCACACTGTGTTATTACTTCAATAAGGTTATTGTTGATTTGATCGTGACCTTAACACCACATTCTGAATTGCCCCATAACCCTTGACTCTCTTGTAAATCAAGTTATGTCTCACTCAGCCCACAAAATATTTAATGATCCAATATTCACCGCTGTGGAGAAAAGAATTCCAAAGATGATAAACATTGAAAGAGGAAGTTCCTCCTTATCTCCAGTTAAACCAAAGCAAAGGTGAATGGACTGAAAGGGAACAAGAGAACAGGGACAGTAAGAGTCAGAGAAAGAGCAGGCAGGGTGTGGTTGCTGATCAAAGTGGGTCTGCTGGACTGAAGAGCATCTGTTTCAATGGAAGAAGTGTAACAGATAAGGCAGATGAACTTAGAGCTTGGATTAGTACTTGGAACTATGATGTTGTTGCTATTACAGAGACTCGGTTAAGGGAGAGACAGGATTGGCAGTTTAAAGTTCCAGGATAGAGATGTTTCAGGCGGGATAGAGGGGGATGTAAAGGAATGGGGGTTGCACTACTTGTTAAGGAGAATATCATAGCTGTACTGCGGGAGGACACCTCAGATGGCTCACACAGGGAGGCAATATGGGTAGAACTCAGAAACAGGAATGGTGCAGTCACAATGTTTGGGGTTTAATATAGGCCTCCGAACAGCCAGCGGGAGATAGAAGAACAAATGTGTAGGCAGATTTTGGCAAGAATTAAAAGTAACAGGGTTGTTGTCGTGGATAATTTTAACCTCCAATAAATTGACTGGGACTCACTTAGTGCTTGGGACTTGGATGGGGCAGAGTTTGCAAGGAGCATCAGGGAGGGCTTCTTGAAATGGTATGTAGATAGTCCAACTAGGAACTGGGCCTAGTATTGGGGAATGAGCCGAGGCCAGGTGGTCGTCGTCTCAGTAGGGGAGCAGCTCGGGAACAGTGATCACAATTCAATAAGCATTAAGGTGCTTATGGAGAAAGATAGATGTAGTTGTCAGGTGAAGGTGCTAAATTGGGGAAAGGCTAATTACAACAATATTAGGCAGGAACTGAAGGATGTAGATTAGTGGCAGATGTTAGAAGGCAAATCAACATATGGTATGTGGGAGGCTTTCAAGTGTAAGTCGCTGGGAACTCAGGACCAACATATTCTTGTAAGGATTAAGGATAAACATGGCAAGTTTCGGGAACCTTGGATAATGAGAGATATTGTGAGCCTAATCAAAAAGAAAAAGGAAGCATTTATCAAGGCTAGGAGGTTGGGAAAACATGAAGCAAGGGTGGAATACAAGGAAAGTCGAAAGAAACTTAAGCAAGGTGTCAGGACGGCTAAAAGGGGTCATGAAAAGTAATTGGCCAACAGGATTAAGTAAAATCCCAAGGCTTTTTATACATATATAAAGAGCAAGAGGGTAGCCAGGGAGAGGGTTGGCCCACTCAAGGACAGGGAAGGGAATTTATGTGTGGAGCCAGAGGAAACGGGCGAGGTATTAAATGAATACTTTGTATCAGTATTCACCATAGAGAAGGACTTGGTGGAAGATGATTGTGGGGAAGGGTGTGCGGATAGTTTGGGTCATGTTGAGATCAAAAGGGGGGAGATATTTGGGGTCTTGATAAACATTAAGGTAGCCAAGTCCCCAGGGTCTGATGGGATATATCCCAGAATACTGATACAGTCAAGGGAGGAAATTGCTGGGACCTTGAGGGAAATCTTTGTACCCTCACTGGCTACAGAGGAGGTCCCAAAGGATTGGAGAATAGCCAATGTTGTTCCTCTGTGTAAGAAGGGTGGCAAGGGTAATCCAGCTAATTACAGGCCGATGAGCCTTATGTCAGTGATAGGGAAATTATTGGAGAGCATTCTGCTGAACCAGATTTACTCCCACCTGGAAATCAGTGGGCCTATTGGCGAGAGGCAACATTTCTGCAGTGCGTCTTGTCAATAGTCCACATTTAAATGTTTTTGAAGCTGCACTCATCCAGGCAAGTGGGGAGTATTCCATCACACTCCTGACTTGTGCCTTGTAGATGGTCGATGGGATTTGTGGCATCATGAGGTGAGTTTCTCACTGCAGTATTTCTAGCTTCTGAACTGCTCTTGTAGCCACTATGCTTATGTGGTGAGTCCAGTTGAGTTTCTGGTCAATTTTAAGCCTCAGGATATTGATAGTATAGGATTCAGTGATACCATTGATTCACAAGGGGCAGTGTTTCGATTGTCTCTTATTAGAGATAGTCATTGCCAGGATATTGTGTGCTGTGAATGTTACAAGCCAATTGTCAGCCCAAACCTGGATATTGTCCAGAACTTGCTGTATTTAAAAACAGACTGCTTCAGTATCCAAGGAGTCACGAATGGTGCAATCATCAATGAACATCCCCACTTTTGACCTTTCGATGGAGTGAAGGTCATCGATGAAGCAGCTGTAGGGGGTTTCACCTGGACTCTACCATAACGAACTCCCACAAAGATGACCTGGAGCTGCGATGACTGACCTCCAACAACCACAACTGTTTTCCTATATGCCAGATAAGAATCCAACCAGTGGAGAGTTTGCCCCTTGCTAGCCAATGATTCCAGTTTTTCTAGGGCTCCTCAATGCCACATTTGGTCAAACACAGCCTTGATGCCGAAGGCTGTCACTCTCACCACCCCCCTGGAATTCAGCTCTTTTGCCCATGTATGGGTCATGCTTGGGAATTTTTCCACATTGTCAGGTAGATATAACTGCACTGGAACAGCTTGGCTGGGGGAGTGGAAAGTTCTGGAGCTCAAGTCTATTATTGGAATCTTATCAGGTCTCATATCCATTGCAGTATCCAAGGCATTCAATTGTTTCTTGATATCACATGGAGTGAATTGAATTGGATGAAGACCAGTATCTGTAATACTGGGGTCCACTGGAGGAGGTTGAAATGGACCATCCATTTGACGCATCTGGCTGAACATCGCTGCGAAAGTTGCAGCTTTATCTTCTGCACTGATGGGTTGGGTTCTTCCATAATTGAAGATGAGGGTATTTGTGGAACCTCCTCCCACACTGTGTTATTTAATTTAACACCATTCTCGACTGCATGTGGCAGGGACTGCAGAGCTTAGATTTGATTTATTGTTTGTGGGTTTGCTTAGCTCTGTCTATCACTTGCTGCTGATGCTGGTTATCACACAAGTAGTCCTGTTTGGTAGCTTCACCAAGTTGACACCTTATTTTTAGCTATGACTGATACTGCTTCTGGCATGCCTTCCTGCACTCTCCATTGAACCAGGGTTGATTCTCTGGCAGGAAGGTAATGGTTGAGTGGGGGATATGCTGAGCCATGAGGTTATAGATTGTAATGACGTACAGTTCTGTTGCGGTTGATGACCTACGGTATGTTGTGGACGGCCAATCTTGATTTGCTAGGTCTCTTCAAAGCCTTTCCCATTTAACAAGATGATAGTGCCATACAACATTATGGAGGTTATTCTCTATATGAAGGCAGGACTTTGTGTCCACAAGGACTGTGTGGTGTGATAGTAGGAACTGCCGATGCTGGAATCTGAGATAACAAGGTTGGAGCTGGGTGAACACAGCAGGCCAAGCAACATCAAAGGAGCAGGAAAGCTGATGTTTTGGGTCTGGACCCTTCTTCATTGTTATGACTGTGTGGTGGTTGCTTTTACTGATACTGTCACAAAAAGATGCATTTGCAGCTGGCAAGTTAGTAAGGATGAGGTCATGTATGTTTTCCACTCATGTTGGTTCCCTCACCACCTGCTGCAGACCTCGTCTAGTATCTATGTCCTTTAGGACCTGACTAACACAATCAGTAGTACTGCTGCTGAGCCACTCTTGGTGGTGGACATTGAGTACATTTTGTGCCCTTACCATCCTCAGTGCTTCCTCCAAGTGTTACTCAACACGGAGGAGTACCAATTCGTCAGCTGAGGGAGGGTGGTACATGGTAATCAAGAGTTTTCCTTGCCCATGTTTAACCTGAAGCTATGAGTCTTCATAGGATCCAGAGTCAATGTTGAGGACTCCTAGAGCAACTCCCTCCTGACTGTATACCACTGTGCCGCCCCCTCTGCTGGGTCTGTCCTGCCAGTGAGACAGGACATATCCAGGGATAGAGATGGTGGTTTCTGGGACATTGTCTGCAAGGTTTGATTCCATGAGTATGACTATACCAGGCTGTTGCTTGACTAGTCTGTGAGACTGCTCTCCCAATTTTGGCACGAACCCCCAGATGTTAGTGAAGAGAACTTTGCAGGATCAACAGGGCTGTTTCTGCTGTTGTCTTTTCCAGTGCCAAAGTTGATGGCTGATAGTCCATCTTGCTTCATTTCTTTGTTGAGACTTTGTAGCGATTGACACAACTGAATGGCGAGGCAATTTCAGAGAGAAGTCGAGAATCAACCACATTCCTGTGGGTCTGGAGTCACATGTAGGCCAAACCAGGTGAGGATGACAGATTTCCTTTCCTGAAGGTTATTAGTGAGGCAGATTTGTTTTTCTGACAATCCACAATGATCTTACGGTCATCACTAGATTCTACCATGGTAGGATTTGAACACAAACCCCCAGAATATTAGCTGAGTGTTTGGATTAATAGTCTGGTGATATTACCATTCGTCCATCACCTCCCTTGCATTGCCTTTCAGTGTATTGCCACATCATTCAGACTTGAAGCCCCAATGTACTTCTGTCTTACCTTGCTTTTTTTGTACAAACACATCGATAATCACCAAATAGCCAAACCTCAAGGAGCGCCATCATCTGTTCAATCAAGGAGGACTGTTGTGAGTCAGAGAGTAGCACCATTCTCAGTGAAGAGCACCATCTAATCTCTCTACAAGGGCTTGGGCAAGTTCAATCGGCTGCTTGGTGTGTTCAAGGTCAGGGGCTCCAAATAATTATAGCTCAAGAAGTAGGCAACAGTCTGTTTTGCAGCTGCATTTCAATGATTCCAGGAAGGGGAGGTAAATCAATCAGGGAGATGCTCAGCGTTCAGTAAGAGGTCTAGTTATACATCAATCAGGACTGCCCCTCCAGGTCGATCGGGCGGAAGGGGGTGGGGTGATGGGTCACAGTCAGTCCTGGGGTTTGTTCACTGAAAGCCAAAGTAAATCATCAAGGACCACTTGGGCAAATTGGGGAAGTGAGTTGTGGGAACTGGAGGCAGAATGTAGAAGGGGCACTCATTCTGAAGTGGATAACTCAACAAGTAAGGGTGGGAGATGATAGAACTTTGGACGGCATGGGTTAGTGTAAGGTGGGTGATAGGGAACATAAATGCTTCCAATCAATTTGCCTTCAATGGAGAAAAAGTGCATTATGATAGTTGGCATAACTGAGCTGTAGGTCTGGGGCTCATGGCTAAAGTGGGGACTTACATCAAATGATCACTCTCTGATAGAAGCACAGAGACGCTGAAGCAGAGTAGATGTGCCATCAAGCCCGGAGCCATGAGAAGTAGCTGCTGAACAGCAGACACATGATGAACACACAGCAGAAGACAGTACAAGAGGCCCTGAGACTTTGAGTTCAATGCCATTTCCTTTAAATGAGTGAGGAGAAGTGCTGCCACAGATTGAGGATGTTGCCCAGACATCATCATGGAACAGCTATCTGCTGGAGTAGGTCTTGTCAACTGAAAACGTGGGTGGCTATCCTATCCTGGTTCCCCTCAATGCAATGTCTGTGCTAGATTTTATTCAACGTTTCTTTAAAAAAATAAATTCGTGGAATGTGGCATCACTTGCTGGCCAGCATTTATTGCAATCACTAATTATTCTTGAAATGAATGGCTTGATGAGCCATTTCAGGGGCAGTCAAGAGTCTGGAGTCACAAGTCGGCTAGACCACGTAAGAATGGCACATTTTCTTCCATAAATGGCATGAGTGAACCAGATGGCCTTACATTTCATGACAAGTGACAACGGTTACATGGTTGATATTAAGCTAGCTTTTAATTTCAGTTTTTTAATTGAAGTCAAATTTCACTATCCAGCATTAGTTTGGGGAGGGTTCTGGATTATGAGTTCAGTAACGCTACCATGACATTAATTAAGATAACACTGTGCAGAGCTGGAGGAACGCAGCAGGCCAGGCAGCATCAGAGGAGCAGGAAAGCTGACGTTTCAGGACAGGACCCTTCTTCAGAAGAAGGGTCCCGACCTGAAACGCCAGCTTTCCTGCTCCTCTGATGCTATCTGGCCTGCCTTGTTTCTCCAGCTCCACATTGTGTAGTATCTGAGCCCAGCATCGGCAGTTCTTACTATCACGACATTGCTCATGAGCTTTTGGTTGCTTCCAAGGACCATGGGATCCTTCAATCCTCGACCCACAAATGTATCAAGGCTGTTACCAGTGCAATTTTTGACAGATCACACCCTCCATCTCATCTCCCTATGATGAAGTCGGTGGTGTAGCCTGGCATTGTCAACATAGCTGGCATATTCAAGACACCAAAGGCAATGCATACATTGTTTTGAGAGCATCAATTCATATCACAGTCGACTTTGTCAATAGAAAATGCTTTTATTCAGAAACTGCAAATTCTTTGAAATTGATACTTTTTTGGTCAAATTTAGTGCATAGCATTGTTACGGGACAGAAGGAGGCTATTTGGCCTGACAAGTTAACATCAGTCTCTCCAGGAGCAAAGTGGCGAGTCACACTCGATTACCCTTTCCCCTTAGCCCTGTATTTTTCAGGTGCTTGTCCAATTCCCTTTAGAAAGCCATGATTAAATATGCCCCCATTACCTTTACAAGCATTTGCTACATAATATTTTTCCTCACACCACTTTGGTTCTTTTGCTATTCATCTTAAATTTGTATCTTTTGGCTCTTTTACCCTCCCGCCAATGCTAAAAGAGCAGTTTCTATCAATGCTGCTTCGAATATCTCCAGTTGCAGAGCTGGGGAGTGGGGGTGGATGAGGTTGGGAGTTTGGGAATTTGTGGTGGTGTGTATGAAGCAGGATATGAGTTAAAATGTACACTACATGTGATAATGACCTGGAACCTGCTGCCTTCAAGGTTGGTAGAAGCAGAGATGATCGATGATTTGAAAGGAAATTGATTGGACACTTGTGGGAAATAAACTTGAACAGCAATGGGGTAGAGCAGGGGAATGGAACTGATTGGATTGCTCTGCAGTTTTCAGATACAGATGGATGAAGCATGCACTTTGCACACTCAGCCCATTTGACCAGCTGTCAAGTGACCTTACCCAGTCCCCTATAGCGAGTGCTGGAAGCTGCTCAAAAAAATGGCACTGGAAATTTTTTATGTTTACTTTTATGGTGTCAGAAGGGGCAGGAATGCTGCTCCCGGGCTGACAAAAAAAAGAATCACTGGTCTGTTGCCAGCCCATGCAAAACCTGACCTGCTGGCTGTTTCAGTTTGAGAGCTAGCTGATTTCTCACACTATCTCGAGTGGCCAGTTTCAACATGCTACTGATTTGATGTGTCCAGCTTGCCTCTATCATTTAAAGCAAGTCTGCACCAAACATGGCGATCACAATGCCAACTTACATTTGAGTAACATTTCAAATATGGCAAAATGTCTCTCTCTATCCATTTCAACATAATAGTTTCAAGAACCTGCACCAAATGATTCTTTCATCTCATTTCTTCAGTTTATTTTAACACATTTGTGTATTGATACTTATGTTGCACTACGTTTTGTTCTGAAAACTGAATGCTGCTGGCCCCAATTATCCCTATAAATGAGTCATCCAACCTCAGTAAAATTAGGTATGTTATGGCTGTGGTCTTGTTTGTTCTTATCTTTGTAAAATTTGGAATTTTACTCATGGCTTGACCCTTACAAACACTTCTGGGTGATATTTGAATAGGCAGGAGAGAATAGTGGCCATTCCATCCCGTCTCTAGCATGCAATATACCATGGTTAATGGTTTATTGTTATTCCTGTGGCCAACTGTTAAATTAGAACAGATGATATCGCAGGTTTTAACTCTCAAAAGGAACAATCTGTTTAGCAAAACTTCCTGTGTGCACTGAATATCAGAAATTAGCTGCGTAACAAAGTCTGAATTGTAACAATTAACTGATGTATACCTTTGCAATGTACTGTGGGACTAACAATTAGCCATGCTATATGGTGCACAAGAGGTACACAGGGATCCGATTACATTTTTAAATGGCAGTAATTTTTACACCATTATGTCAAAGCAATGCAAAAATGTACAATGTGTAGCCACATTTGCTTTCAATTATGATTATACTCAGAAGGAGAAAGACACAGCTAGACACTTCCAATACAATTCTGGATTTATATGTTACACAATTTGACCAAATAGAAGAAACAATGCAAAATCTTTTTTGTTTCTCACTACCATTTAAGTCTCTAATGGATGTGGAAAATTACTCTGTTTCTCCTTATGTCTTTGAGATAGTGTGAAAGAGCAAACTGGTGATCATCAGATTGATTACGAACATCTTTCATTGATACAAAGGATGCATCCTCGCAGTCTGCTGTCTGTTGACAACAGCTGGACACGTCAATTACATTTTGCTTGGCTGTTACATACCATTTAATTCTCTTAAACAAAATGCAACATAGTCTGAACTTCTCTTAAAAAACAAGTTTTGCTGACTTCCCCGATAATTAACTTCACTGACTTAAGACATTACAAATTTAAGCAAAACATGGCTAACATATTTTTGTCTATACAGATGTATATAGGGCCATTAACAATGCTGGCAAGATGACATTTTATTGCCCTGACAACTGAATATCTTTCTGTTGCTGCTTCAGAGGACATTATGAATAAACCCTTTATTAGTGCTTGTCCAGAGTCAGGCTAATGAAATTCCTTTCCTTGAAGTTCATTGAACCATTTGACTTTTTTGCATGATAATGTGGCAGCTTCCATATCACTGAAACCACATTTGGTTGGGTTTGTAGTAGTTTACATATGGGATATCCATTATCTCTAAAGACCAGCCATCAGATTAACAGCAACATCCTCTTAAACTAGCTCCTCAAAGAATCTGCCATATATCAGAAACAGATGGGTTATGCTTTCCAATTTGATGTTTGATCAAGAGGAATTAATTTTCTTCAGCTCTACTTGTTTCAAAATTGCTTGATGTCCGGTGCTGAAAGCTTTTCCCAATTCAATGCAGGTCAAAAAATACAAATGTGACCATCATAAAATTTTGTATTATTTAATTGCATTCGAAGCACTTTGTCAGATTTGAGATATAAATACAATTAAAAGGTCTTTTTATATTGAACACCGACTATCATTTGCCTTCTAAGCCATCTTCTTTTCTTCCCTTGAGAAGAGAGTGATCCCCATTATCTAGAAAGCCTTGAGAAACTAGAGTTTTGCTTCTTAGAGCAGCAGGAATTGGATGAGGTTTTGCTGGGGTTCAAAATTATCAAAGGTTTTATTGGAGTAAGTAGTGGAAAGTTGTTTCCATTGGCAGGTTTTTTCAAACAGAAGTCCTAGTTTTGCTGAAATTCTAGAAGTTGAAGTGTGAAAATATCACCAAAAGTGCTGTTCATTGTCTGGAAGGAAGTCGTGACTGTGGTCAGTGTGAATAGCATTGTGTCATGGAGCACTCCGTATATAAGTCAATTTGTGAAATGTTAAGTCATGCTGTTTGCATTGTTAATACAAAGATCATATCAGATACTTTATTTAATAGTTTTGATGTTGGAAAATGCATTTCCCTTGGAAATGGTTTTAACATCATTTAGCTTTATAGATTTTGAATCAAAAGTGTGAAACTGCAGGGTGGCATTTTTCACTCCCTTGCGTCGTATGGGCAGTGATGAGAAAGTTGGGAAAATTTAGTAAAATGTATCAATGTTGCAAAATCAAATTCTCAATGTCAGGTAGAATTCTGGTTTTCCCTTTAGCATTTAGTTCTGAATCTTACCAATGAGTGGCAACCATCTTATTTCAATGAATTTACATCCCACTGTTAGCTAATCTCACTTTATTTCTATCTGGCTGCAAATTCAACCTTTCCTTCCCTGAAAAACTAAAGGTCATCGATTCCTGACATGACAACAGCTTTGCCATTTGCATCTCTGGGCCTTCATTGAACTCTGCCTTCACCATCCTTTCCCTGCTGGCTTGATGGGCACTTACTTCATGAGCATCCTCCTCCTTCATTCGTCATCCACCCAAAGGTGCATTGGCAAACCATCAGCATCACCACATCAATATGGCTATTTTCAGAACAATGTGTAGCTCACCTCATCCTTTCAGTATTTCACATTGGAGTCTGGGGAAACATCTGACTCGCATGCTTCTGTCAGGTCACTTTGCACACAGGAACACACATGCTTCTTAGCCTCTCCACAGGTTTCATCCTGTGGCTGTAAACTTACTTTCTCAGCACTCACTCATGTTGCTAACTTACAGGCTTTCAGTGTCTGTGGCTTGTGTTGTATTTTTGAAGCACTGACAGGAGGGAGTAGTCTGGAACACTGACCAGTCAAGGAGGTGAATTTGATGTGGCACCATGCTATGTCAATGTTGCACCCACAGCTTGCGCTACCAATTTATGCAGCAAGCACATTGTATGTGTTTTGATCAACTGGCCATGTTTGAGTGCTGATGTCCTTAATGGGGTAATGGGGGTTTGCTCAGTCAGTAAACGCCACCACATTTAAACAAGGAAATCTTTAATTTCAATTCGGGGCTTAGCCATGGTGATTCAATCACTTGTTCCTGCCAAACCTGGGAGATGCATAGCCTTGCAGTCCAGAGGTGGGACTGGATCAGTTCTGCAGTCAAGTACAACCAGTTTGGAGATTACAGATTGGTCAGCCATGGTGCTGTGGTGATATCAGTCCATAAGTGTTCCCACAATCAAAAGATCAGATCTAAGCTCTGCAGTCCTACCACATTTGGTTGCTAATGGTGGTGAGCCATTTAACACCTCATGAGAGGAGTTGGCTTCACAACTTTCCTTATCCTCATTGCTGAGAGAGTCCAGCACTTCAGTGCAAGAGATAATGCTGAAGCATTTATAACAATCTTTAGCCAAAACTATCAAGTAGAAGATCCATTTAAGCCTTGTCTGGAGGTCTTGAGATTCATGGATGCAAGTCTTCAGTCAATTTGATTCACTCCACGTAATACCCTGAAACAGCTTGAGACATTGATACTGCAAAGATTGTGGGGCCTGAGAACATTCCGGCAATAAAACAGGAGATGTGTGCTGCAGAACTTACAGCACCCCTCGCAAAGCTGTTCCAGTTCAACTCTGGCACTTACCCAAGTGTGTAGGAAATTGCTCAGTTATGTCCTGTCCATAAAGCAGGACAAATCTAACCCAGCCAATAAAAACCTCATCAGTCTACTCTTACTTATCAAAAAGGTAATGGAAGGTATTATTAAGGACTATCAAGAAGTATTTGCTGAGCAATCATTTCCTTACTGATCTTCGAGGTCAGGCCCGCCCAGCTCCTGACTACCTACGCCTGTTTCTTTAGTAGAATGTACAGGCCCAACCATCTTCAGCTGCTTCATCAATGACCTTCCCTCCATCAGAAGATCATGACTGGGATGTTCACCGATGACTGCATAATGTCCAGCACCTTTCTGAATTCCTCAAATATTGAAACAGTTCATATCCAAGCGCAGCAAGACCTGGTCAAAATCCAGGTTGCAGCTGACATGTGAGATAATAAGGAGTAGGGCTGGATGAACACAGCAGGCCAAGCAGC
>JAHRHZ010000249.1:39372289-39395084 GCA_024137785.1 Ginglymostoma cirratum
TCAAGTTTTCCTGCTCCTATGATGCTGCTTGACCTGCTGTGTTCATCCAGCCCAATGCTTGTTATCTCGGATTCTCCAGCATCTGCAGTACCTTTTATCTCTGATACAGAGGCATGCAGACAGATTAAGTGAGCGTGCAAAACTTGGCCAATGGAATACAAAGTAGGAAAATGTAAACTTTGGCAAGAAGAATAGAGAAGCTGAATATCACTTAAATTGAGAAAGACTGCAGTACACTTCTGCAAGGAGCAATGTGGGAATCCTTAGACAAGAATCAAAGAAAGCCAACATTCACTATCCCATTTTGGGAAGTAATTGGGAAGGCCATTGGAATGTTGGCCTTAATCTCAAAAGGAATGGGCTATAACAATACAGAAATCTTGCCAAAACTATACAAGGCCGCAGCTGGGATATTGTGAACAGTTTTGGTCCCCTAATCAAAGGAAAGATGCGCTGGTATTACAGGAAATTATGAGAAGGCTCACTATTTAGGAGCAAATTACTGCAGATGCTGGAATCTGTGCTGAAAACAAAACATGCTGAAGATCACGGCGAGTCAGGCAGCATCTATGGACTGAAGGCAAGCTAGTGTTTCAAGTCTAGATAACTCTTCATCAGAGCTGAAGTGAAGTGTGGAGGGGGCAGCAATTATGCAATGGGTGGAGTGGTTGGAGTGCTGGGGGAGAAAGGGTTTTGATAACTCAGATTAAGTGATCAGAGTGTGAGAATTGCAGAACAATGGTGTGTCCAACTGACAGACTGGAAAGAACGAGCGGTCCCACTGGTTGCCCTCACTAGGTAGATCTTGATATGGAGAGACTGTTTTACAAGGAGAGTTGAGTAGATTGGACTTGTACTCATTAGGGTTTAAAACAGAGAGGCAACATTATTGCAACATACATCATTTTTAGGGGACTTGACAAGGTGGACGCAGAAGGCTTGTTTCCCCTGTGGGACAGTCTAGGACTAAAAGACACCTATTAAGGGTCACCTATTTAAGGCAGAGATAAGGACAAATTTCTTCTCTCAGAATGTAGCGGAGTTCTTTCCTGCAGTAGGCTGTTAGTCAGAGTTTTAATCAATGATTATGGGAAAAAGGCGGGAAAGTGGAATTCAGAATTGTCAGACCAGCCATGATCTCATTGAATGGCAAACTAAACTTGATGGATTGAATGACCCACTTCTGCTCCTATGTTTTATAGTTTTATGCCATCTCTGAGGAAGTGACCACTTTCCCACTTGGTGTTGCTATCAAGAATCCAAGGACATGTGTAATGCATACTGGATGCAAGTGCAGCTACCTTCAGTCTGCTTCAAAATGGCTAATGATTCAACTATAACATTCTGACTACATCATCATGTCATATCCTGTTCCTAAACTAAACAATGTTACAGATGCAAAATGATTTCTCTGAGGTCCAGATCGCCACACTTCATGAAGAAGGTTGAAAACATTCAAACCAATTTGAAAGATGATTGTTAAAATCAGCAGCGTCCTTTTAAGCCCATTCTCAGAAGGGAGGTTATGTCAATACTGCTCGTGTCTCATGCAGCACTTCAGGATAAACAAAAGCCAGGTTGAGGTTATCTATCACTTTTAAATTGTTTACTTATTTTGTACAGTACTGGCAGTACACCGTGGAGCACATTGAAGGATGTCAATATGGTGTAGGTGACAACTCCAATGGTTGAGGGTTGTTGCTGTCACTGAAGAAGAAAATGTCCACATGGAGACCTTCACAATTGCAGTCTCTGTGTTCCCTCAAAATTGGGAACAGAACAATAGTTTTAGTTCTTGTTTTTGTTTTCTTTCCATGAGAGGCAAGGCCAGATTTGTTGGTGCCTATCCCTATTTTTCTTTGAACTGTGGGGATCTGGATTCGCACATTGGCCAGGCCAGGTAAGGACAGCAGATTTCCTTCCCTAAAGGACATCAATGATACATTTAAATATACAGGTGATGAGGAACAATCAAGTGATGAACATCAAAATAAGAACATGCAAAGTATTTGAAATGCAGAATAGATTAATCAGCTACTGAGCGATATCAACATTTCAGACAAAGCAACAATATTATTGTAGTTGTAACGTGAACTCATTGATTTGATATATTTCAAGTTAAAGAAACAGTAATTAATCCTTTTAAAATTCTTTAAAATGAACATAATAAAAAGAGTAACTGGTTAGCTGTCTCACTAATAAGTGTGAATATAAGAACATAAGAACTAGGAGTAGGCCATCTGGCCCCTTGAGCCTGCCCCACCATTTAATAAGATCATGGCTGGTCTTTTTGAGACTCAGCTCCACTCACCCGCCCACTCACCATAACCCTTGATTCCTTTACTGTTCAAAAATTTATCTAGCCTTGCCTTAAAAATATTCAGTGAGGTAGCTTCAACCATTTCACCGGGCAGGGAATTCCACAGATTCACAACTCTTTGGGTGAAGAAGTCCCTCCTGACCTCAGTCCTACATCTGCTTCCCTTTATTTTGAGGCGATGCCCTCTAGTCCTAGTTTCACCTGCTAGCAGAAACAACCTCCCTGCCTCCACCTTATCCATTCCCTTCATAATCTTATATGTTTCTATAAGATCTCCCCTCATTCTTCTGAATGAAATATGTGTTATGGATATACACAAAGAATAAAAACAAACAACAAAGAAAATTACAGTACAGGAACAGGCCCTTTGGCCCTCCAAGCTTGCACCGACATGCTGTCCATCACAACTTAAAACCCCCTCCCCTTCCGGGGACCATATCCCTCTATTCCCATCCTATTCATGTATTTGTCAAGACGTCCTTTAAAAGTGACTACCATATCTGCTTCCACTACCTCCCCCGGCAGCGGGATCCAGGTATCCACCACACTCTGTGTAAAAAAACTTGCCTTATACATCACCTTTAAACCTTGCCCTCCTTGTCAACTCTGTCCATGCCCTTTATAATCTTGTAGGCCTCTATCAGGTCGCCCTTCAACCTTGGTCGTTCCAGTGAGAACTACCCAAGTTTCTCCAACCTCTCCTCATAGCTAATGCCCTCCATACCAGGCAACATCCTGGTAAATCTTTTCTGTACCCTCTCCAAAGCCATCACATACTACTGGTAGTGTGGGGACCAGAATTGAGCACAATATTCCAAATGCGGCCCATCTAATGTTCTATAAAGTTGCAACATTACCTGCCAAGTTTTAAACAGAATGCCCCAGCCAATGAAGGCAAGCATGCCATATGCCTTGTTGACTACCTTTTCTACTTGCGTTGCCACTTTCAGTGACCTGTGTACATGTACACCCAGATCTCTATGCCTATCAGTACTCTTAAGGGTTCAGCCATTTACTGTATGTTTTCCATCTGGATTAGACTTTCCAAAATGCATCACCTCACATTTTTGCGGATTAAACTCCATGTGCCATCTCTCTGCCCAAGTCTCCCACCGATCTATATCCAGCTGTATCCTTTGATGGTCCTCATTGCTATCCGCAAATCCAACAACCTTTGTGCCATCAGCAAACTTACTAATCAGACCAGTTACATTCTCCTCCAAATCATTTATATATATTGCAAATAGCAAAGATCCCAAAACTGATCCCTGAGGAATGCCACTAGTCACAGCCCTCCATTCAGAAACCCACCCTTCCACTGCTACCTTCTGACTTCTATGACCATGCCAGCTTTTTTATCCATCTTGCAAGTTCACCTCTGACCCCATGTGACTTTACCTTCTGTATCAGCCTGCCATGAGGGACCATGACAAAGGCCTTACTGAAGTCCATGTAGACAACATCCACTGCCCTACTGTCATCGATCTTCTTTGTCATTTCCCCAAAAACTCAACCAAGTTAGTGAGACAAGACCTCCCCTTCACAAAACCATGTTGCCTCTTGCTGATGTGCCCACTTATTTCCAAGTGGGAGTAAATCTCGTTTCGAAGATTCCTTTCCAATAATTTCCCGACCACTGACGTAAGGCTCACCAGCCTGTAATTAGCTGGATTATCCTTGCCAACGTTCTTAAACAAAGGAACAACATTGGCTATTCTCCAATCCTCTGAGACCCCCCCTGTAGCCAGTGAGGATACAAAGATTTCCCTCAAGGGCCCAGCAATTTCCTCCCTTGTCCCTCTCAGTACTCTAGGGTATATCCCATCAGACCTTGGGGACTTGTCTACCTTAATGTTTTTCAAGACCCCCAATATCTCCTCCTTTTTGATCCCAACATGACTCAAACTATCTACACACCCTTCCCCAGACTCATCATCCACCAAGTCCTTCTGTATGGTGAATACTGATGCAAAGTACTCAATTAATACCTCGCCCATTTCCTCAAGTTCCGCACGTAAGTTCCCTTCCTGCAAACAATAATCTCAAATATTCATTCAATCAGCAACTTCCAATTCACATGGTTGGTTTTCTGGAGCAAAAGCTGTTGACATTCAGGCAGACAGATAATAATTGCATTGGAGTCCTAACTGCATCGATTGCCCCAGATGTAGAGTTATAGAGTCATAGAGATGGCCAACTCGTCCAGGCCGACCAGATATCTTAAATTAATTTACACCCATTTGCCAACATTTGGCCCCTATCCCTCCAAACCCTTCCTATTGATATACTCATCCACATGTCTTTTAAATGTTTTATTGTACCAGCCTCCACCACTTCCCCTGGCAGCTCATCTGTGTGAAAAATTTGCCCCTTAAGACCCTTTTAAATCTTTCCCCTCTCACCTTAAACCTATGCCCTCTCGTTTTGGACTCACCCACATTGAAGGAAAGACCTTGCCTATTTAGCCTATCCATGCCCCTCATGATTTTATAAACCTCGAGAAGGTCACCCCTCAGCCTCTGACACTCCAGGCAAAATAGCCCTGGCCTATTCAGCCTCTCCCTATAACTCAAACCATCCAACCCTGGCAACACCCTTGTAAATGTTTTCTGAAAACTATCAAGTTTCACAAAATCCTTCCAATAGCAGGGAGACCAGAATTACACACAGTACTCAAAAACTGGCCTAATCAATGCCCTGTGCAGCCACAACATGACCTCCCAGCTCCTATAATCAATGCAATGACCAATAAAGGCAAGCATATCAAACGTCTTCTTCACTATCCTATCTGCCCACAACTCCACTTTCGAGGAACTGTGAAACTGCCCTCCAAGGTGTCTTTGTTCAGCAACAGTCCCCATGGCCTCACCATTAAGTGTGCAAGTCCTGCCCTGATTTGCCTTTCCAAAATGCAGCACCTTGCATTTATCTAAATTAAACTCCATCTGCCCCTCCTCAGCCAATTGGCCCGTATTTCTTTATTCATGTTTTTTTTTCCTTTATTCATTCACGGGATGAGGGCGCCACTGGGCAAGCAGCATTTATTGCCCATCCCTAATTGCCCAGATGGCAGTTAAGAGTCAACCACATTGCTGTGGGTCTGGAGTCACATGTAGGCCAGACCAGGTAAGGATGGCAGTTTTCTTCCCTAAAGGTCATTAGTGAACCAGATGGGTTTTTCCCAACAATTGACAATGGATTTACAGTCATCATTAGATTCTGAATTCCGGATATTTATTGAATTTAAATTCCACCATCTGCCATGGCGGGATTCAAACCCATGTCCCCAGAACATTATGTGGGTCTCTGGATTAACTGTCCAGTGATAATACCACGAGGCCATCACCTCCCCATATGATCAAGATCCCATTGTACTCTGAGGTAACCTTCTTCACTGTCCACCACACATCCAATTTTGTTGCCATTTGCAAACTTACTAACCATACCTCCTATGTTCACATCTAAATCATTTATATAAATGATGAAAATCAGTGTACCTAGCACCAATCCCTGTGGCACACAGTTGGTCAAAGGCTTCTAGTCTAAGGAACAACCCTCCACCACAACCCTCTGTCTTCATCCTTTGAACCAGTTCTGTAAACAAATGGCTAGCTCTCCCTGCATTGCGTGTGATCTAACCTTGCTAAGCAGTCTACTATGGGGAACCTTGTCAAATGTCTTACTGAAGTCCATGCCCACTGCTCGGCCCTCATCAGTCCTCTTTGTTACTTTTTCAAAAAACTCAATTAAGTTAGTGAAACACAATTTCCCATGTACAAAGCTATGTTGACTATCCCTAATCAATACCTGCCTTTCAAAATACATGTAAATCCTGTTCTTCAGGATTCCGTCCAACAACTTGCCCACCACCAATGTCAGACTCACTGGTCTGTAGTTACGTGGCTTTTCCATACTACCTGTCTTAATTAGTGGCACCACGTTAGCCAACCTCCTGTATTCTGGCACCTTACCTGTGGCTATTGATGATATGAATATCTCGGCAAGGGGCCCAGCTATCACTTCCCTAGCTTCCCACAGTGTTCTAGGGTACACCTGATCAAATCCCAGGGATTTATCCACCTTAATGCATTTTAAGACATCCAGCACCTCCTCCTCTGTAATATGGACATTTTTTGAGATGTCATTATTTATTTCCCAAGGTTCTATATCTTCTATATCCATCTCCACAGTAAACACTGATGCAAAATACTCATTTAGTATCTCCTCCTGTCTCCTGAAGTTCCACACATAGGTGGCCTTGTCCTGTAGGGGTCCTATGCTCTCCTTAGTTACTCTTTTGTCCTTAATGTATTTATAGAATCCCTTTGGATTCTCCTTAACTCTATTTACCAAAGCCATCTCTCGTCCCCAGTTTGCTCTCCTGATTTCCCTCTTCTGTATACTCCTACTGCCTTTATACTCTTCTCGGAATTCACTCAATCTCTGTCTATACCTGACATATGCTTCCTTCTTTTTCAATCATATTTGTCAGATGCTGGGCATTTCTTCTATTAATTCATATAGTTAATGCTTGTTTCCATGCATTATTGAGTATAAAGTCTTCAGAAGCCAATTTATAGCTAGTTAGTATATGTTTTCTCTCTTTTCAATGGAGATCTTACTTTGGTAATTTATTTATCTGCTATTTCAAACATTATTAAATATAGAAATTTTAGAATGTGGCCAAGGCTAAGGTTATTGCCTTTCCCATATCCTTCAATATTTTATGATACAAATTACGAAAGGGAAATAGGGACACTGTATGCCCTGAAGTTAGCAAATTCTAGATTGGAAAGGAATCTTTCCTCAGCTGTCCAAAGCGCTCACCAGAGTCATGGGATAGGTCTTTTCTTGTATTATGGTGGTAAAGTTGCTTCTTTGGGAAGTAAGATCCTAATTGGCATTTTAATTCAGAACTGGCTGTACTCTGTAGGTTGCTCCTTCCGACCAGTGGAATTCCCTACAACAGAGCATTTTCTTAAAACAGCATAATCTTTGACTTATCCACAAGAACATTCAATAAATTATATATAATAATTTTATTATTTAACTGTCTTGCAGAAAAAAATGCAATAAAACAGGATTTATAAAATATCATGCAAACTCTTCTAACCATATTTAGTTTGTGTGATGTGAATGGCAATTCATGATTCTCCAGTATTCTAGATTAAATATTATATCACTGTAATTAACTGTGCTATCTGATCATGGTTTTGAGTGCAAATATAATGAAACTTATGATTTATTAATTGAATTTGCATTTGTAATTAATTGGAGTACACTTATTAGCAAGACTTCATTAGAGTATTAATTAATGTAATTATTTTTTACACAAGATTACTACGTGAATTGTTTTGTGATGCAAAAGGTGTATCAACTGAGTTTAAAACGAATGCCTAATTAACTTGGTAGGAGAAGGAAATCCACTTTTAAATTTTATTCAATGTCCAGTCTGAAGTGATGTAGTGAGATATATTGAAGGTTTTTTTTCTCTGATGGCACAATAATTGAAGAACATTCACAAATTTCACTGTAAACTCTGATAGCGCTAAGTGTACTCAACTCCCAAGCCATAAGCAGCAAATGAGATTAACCACAGCTTGAGGATAAGCATAGTAAAATATAATTTCTCCAGCATAATTTATGAGCCTGTTCCAAATTTCTTAAGACCTAAGATTGACTTCTTATGAGTTCCTTGCATACTCATAGTAAGAACATTCGTTTTTCTAATGACATTGATCATTATGACATGCCTTAGTCCCTTCTGAGTGATAGGCCTCCTATATTTCCTCATTCAGGCAATTCTTGTCCACAGGTGTATGCCTATCCCTATTAGAGATAAATTTTCCTTATTCATAGCCACTATTGTTTCACAGTATTCTGCGCATGTATATCTAGTGATACATATGCATATATCTTTGGAGTAAATCACATTTTGATTGTGACCATTTCTTTGTTAAATTAACATGTTTTGATGTTTTGGTTTCCAGAGAAATTCTGAACTGGACTTCAGTGACTGCTGTTGTTGAAAAAGTGCCATGGTATCCTAATCAATCTGATGGATTGGCCATGGGAAAATGCAGGGTTAAGGGGATTGGGTAGGTTGGGTGGGATGCTCTTCAGAGTGCTGGAGTGGATTTGATGGGCTAAATGGTCTACTTCCACATTGTGGGGATTCTAAGACCTCTAACTCAGGTTTTCAACTAATGGCAACTAACAATTGATTCACATTAATTTCTCACCTACTTTCTGAGTTTCATGATTTGGTTTATAATGTTGAATGGAGTGAATGTTGTGAAATGTCAAAGGTGACACCTTTAGTATGAGAAATTTTCATCCCATACAGTGTGGAAGTAGGCCATTTAGCCCATCAAATCCACTCTAGCCCTCCAAAGAGCATCCCACCCAACCTACCCAATCCCCTCAACCCAGCATTTTCCCATGGCTAATCCACCTAAACTGCACATCTTTGGATTGTGGGAGGAAACAGGTGCAAATGGAGAAAACCCATGCAGACACGGGGTGAATGTACAAACTCCACACAGACAGTCACCCAAGGCTGGAATCAAACCAAGGTCCCTGGTGCTGTGAGGCTGAAGTTCTCAAAGGATTTACACCATAGGAGAAAAGAAAGACAAAGGGATAGGTTTTATGAGATTAGAAGAAGAATCATTTGGAAAAACCAGAACATTATATTTCTGCCATTAATTTGTGTTGAATTAAAGTTGCTTGCCCCTTATATCATCATTAAAGAGTTCTAATTCTATAACATAGAGCTTTCATGATGGAATGAAGGAACAGATCATAATATCTACTTCCTCTGAATGAATAGAGAGTGAATTAAATGAAAACATTTAAATATAATCTTAAATTTAATAGTGTACGTGCATCCTACTCTATGAAAACATTTTCAAAGAGACTGTTCTAATATTTTAACTATTTAAGTTTTTCAAGTTACACCTAAAGTTTGAGCTAGAGAATTTCTCATTGAGCAGACACTGTTTGATCTAGTTTCTCAATGGACTCTGATGCCAGGACTGTAGGTGGAGGGTGTGGGAGTGGGTGTGCTGGGTGCAGCTTCAGAGAACCTGAAAACTGAAGGAGAATCCAGCCAGCAAGCTTTAAAATACTTTCATGTCATAAGATTATGATGAAGTTAGATTGATGTCCACATATGGTTCCTCATGGCACTTACACAATACCAACAGCATTTTTGATCAGGCATTTTCTTCCTATTGTGTCAGGTAACATTCAGTGAAACCATGGCATCTTCCAGTGACAAGGACGAAACAAATCAGTGCTGGACGCTTCAAGCTATTTGAAAGATTTCACTTCAAAGATTGTCTATAACCGTTGTGTTGCCATTAGTGTGTTGGCTTTTCTAGTGATGTCCAAAGCATATACTCCTTCCGGCCTTCTTAGTTACCAGATTGGTGGCCAAGCAGTTGAAACTGGAAGCTCCCTCATAACTACCTATACACTTCACCAGCTCACACCTCTGGCATTGGAGATGACTTTTGACTGCTCAAAAGGCTCTTATTATGTTTGGCACCATTCTTTGCTGGTAAGGGTTGCTGCAATGCCAGGCAGACTTTCCCCTATTGCATCTCCCTCATGCAACGTCACCTTTGCTTCACCATCCATCGAATTAGCCAAATCTACAAATGTTATTCCACATCAAAACTGTTCTGACCTGACCCTTTAGGAGAACATTGGAATAGCAAAGGTAAATGGAGGGTCAGATGGCTGTGAAAGGTACCCAGACAAAACCAAGGACAGTGAATCCTGTCCTAGCTCAACACACAGCCTTCAATGACACCAAATAGACTGCAGAGACTGCTATGCAAGAATAGTTTTCCTGACTCACACCTTGTGATGCTTAACACAAAGCTCACCACCAAATCATTTAACCAGGGGATGGAAGGTTGTCAGAGTGCATTGTTCTGACCTGAACTTCCCAAAATATGATAACTGTACGTTTAACCATGGAGCAAAGGAGCTGCATAATTTACAATACTGAAGACCATTGTATATTTCTTGTAGCAGGGCATTTATTTAATCTCTTGGGATAAAATGTGCAGAATTTGAAGGGTGGTCAATATCAAGACAAACAACACCTCAACTTTGCTAATTTCTGAGACATCACCTCTATTACACAAGTAATACCTAGGTTCCCAGCTGGTGTCTAGGTTTTCAGATATTGTCTTTATTTGAAGATCAAATAAGGTTGTATGTGAGATTGACCTTGTAAATTGACAAAGCTGTGTGTTTTGTAAACAGGTGTGTAGAATAAATGATTGTTTCAAATTTCTGACTGCAGGAGATGACCCAATTTCATATCTTAAAACTGATTTACACAAAATGTAATTGATTTGGTGACAAGATGGAGAACAGTGACTTATGGCATATTTCAAACTGAGTATTATGATGGAATATTGTAAAATGCAAGTGCACAGTCAATTGAAGAACAATGTTTAATATTTAACATGAAGGGGCAATGTTAAACTCACAGAAGTCATCAATTAAGCTATAGTTAAAATATTGTGCATAGCTTTGAATGCCTTCCCTTATGAAGTACTTGAAGACCATGGAAAAGCTATTTACTGGTGAGTGATGAAATGCAATGCAACTTTACAAGATTTTGTTTTCTGAAGACAGTGGTACGGCATGGAATTCCCTGTTAGAAACAGTGCATCATCCATTCATAGAAACCTACATCGATAAAGGAGGCCACTTAGCTGTTTGTGTTGATGGCAGCCGCAAAATTATGATCTGGAAAAATCACACTTTTTAGCTATTAGTATATTGTCCTCTATGTTCTGACACTTTAAGAGCATGTCAAAGCATTTTCATTTAATTACAATGAGGGTTACTGCCTTTAGCACCCTTTCAGCAGGTACATCCTTTCCACAGAGAAAAAGCATTTTCTCACATCCTCTCTTATCCTTCTCCTTATTATTTTAAAACTCTGACTTGCTGTTACTTCCGTTTCTGTGAACAGAAATAAGTCCTTTCTATTCGTAATCACTCTATCTAGGCACATTATAATGCATATGCCTCAATTAACTATCTGCTCAGCCTCCCCTGTTTCAAAAGAAAAATCATAACGCACCTAATCTCATAGATAAAATTATCCAGTCTTGGCAACAAATTTATAAATCTCCTCTGTAACTTCTCAGATGCAATTGCATCCATCCTGCAATGCAATGAACAGACTGACATGCAATATTCTAGTTGTGGTCTAACTAATGTTTTAGACTCTTCTGGAATAATTTTGTGGCTCCTTTGCATTTATACGTTTATGAAGCAAGACAGTAGGCCTTCCTAAGCACCAAACTACCTGTCCTGCTTCGTGCATACATACAATCCGAAGTCACTTTGGTCATCTACACTTTTCAGTATTCTACCATTCCCATGTCTTAACGGTCCTTTCAACAACCTCACTCTTCTCCAGATTGAATTTTACTTGCAGCTTTTCTCTCCACCCAATTAGAGTCATAGAGAAATACAGCATGGAAATAGAACCTTCAGTCCAACTCGTTCATGCTGACCTGAGACCCGAAATAAATCGAGACCGATTTGTCAGCATTTGGCCCGTATCCCCCTAAACCCTCTTATCCATAAACCCATCCAGATGTCTTTTAAATGTTGTAATCTTTCCAGCCTCAACCTCTTGCTCTAGCAGCTCATTCCATACACACACCAACTTCTGCATGAAAATATTGCCCCTTAAGCCCCTTTTATATCTTACCCCTCTCATCTTAAATCTATGCCCTCTAGTTTTTGACTTCCCCATGCCAGGGAAAAGACCCTGCTTATTTACTTTATCCCATGCCCCTCATGATTTTCTAAACCTCTGTAAGGTCACTCCTCAGCCACTGATGCTCCAGGGAAGATAACCCCAGTCTATTCAGCCTGTCCCTATAGCTCAAACCCTCCAATCTTGGCAACATCCTCGTCAATATTTTCTGAACCCTTTCTAGTTTCACAGCATCCTTCCTATAGGAGCAAGACCAGGATTGCTCACAATACTCCAAAAGTTGTCAAAACAATGTACTGTACAGCCTTAACATGATCTCCCAATTCCTATACTCAATGCATGAACTAGTTTACTGATATCTTCATAGTGACCTTAAAATCCATAATCACTTTAAGAAGCTCTGGTTTGATTCTCTTTTCTAAATGAAATAGTCTGAAAGATCTTTCTCTGTAAAATGACATACATATTTCCTGATTGGCATAGTGGGTAGAACACTTTCTACCTGCAAGACTCAGATGTTAATGCAGACCAGGATCACAGTACCTTTTCTACTCCGTTGACAATCTCTGTTAAATGTTTTGTGACAAATGACAAATTGGTCATGACATTCAGTGCAACCATACAAATTATATTGCAGATGTAAGCAATAATAAGGCGAAAGCTTTAACAGGAAGGAAGCGTTTTACTAGGTTTGGAATGAAGATGCATTTTTGAAATACAGCAAACTTTTTTATTAACCAGTACCTATGGGAACAGAAGTGAGGCAGTTGATCAAATATTCCAAATAATCGAGAGCTAAGCAAACTGCAGTAAATCGTGACCAAGCAAAGTTGTGAGACGTCAACATTTCTCACAAAATCTACAAGAACATCAACACACCTCCTAAAATCAATGTTAAACCACACAGTAAGTAATTAAACATAAGCAGGGTGTATACACCTCATTGTTATACTTTATTTACAACATAAATACTAAGGCATCATAGTAGATCATGGTATTATTTTTTCATTTTTTAGTTGGTTTATCAAGAGTGCCGGTTAATAAGATGCTGGTTAAAACAAAGTTTGCTGCATTAGAGACATGCAAAATTGAGAACTCTTTATCAAAAAATACATTCTCTCAAATCCTTCCCTCAGTTTGAATAGTCAAAACAAGTTCAGCAACAATTCTTAGGAAAGGTTTTAAATAAAAGAAGCTTGCAATTACATACGAGGCATGACTAGATATTATAGCTGGATCTGTAACTCAGCTTTTCTAACAGTTGCAACACTGGTTTAGCTTATAGTCAATTTAAGATGCAAAGAGTTGAAACCAGTACACATCAAGTCTCAAGACATCACTCAACTTATTGACAATTAAAGTGTCTTTAAGTACGCATAAAAAAAGGACCATGGCATTTTAGTAGCCAATGTTTCAACTAATTTCCTCTTCTAACAGTAATCAGATGTTTAGTTTTGTGAGTTGCTCAAGGGTGCTGCTCATAAAGCCAATATTTATTGCAAATTCCTAATTGTTCTGGGAAGGTGATGGAAGGCCATTTTCATGAATTGCAATCCATGAGGTGTTTACACACACACAGTTAGGAGGAAAAATGGTGTTAATGCTGATTTCAACCAATGCTTAAAGGAATGCTTTCCCATTTTCAGTTCATTGTTATTCAAACTGTGAAGTAAACTTCAAAAATACATTCGGAAACTTTTTAAGACATTTCATCAAAACTTCATAAACAATTAAAAATCATTCTGGAAATCATTTGAGGAATTCACATACACTATCTTGTTGGGCACCTGATAGAACTGATATGGAGAAAGGAAATGCTTGGTTACGGCTATATTGTTCTACTTGGTCTCGATAAAAATAAGAGGAGGACAGAAGGCCAGGCAAAATACCACCAGTTGTTGTAAAAGAGAGAGAAACAGGAGTGCAATAATAGTGCATCCCTCCTCTCCAGAAATGTTAACTGCATTTCTATTTCCACAATTGCTGCCAGACCTGCAAAGTTCTTCAACATTTTGTGTTTTCACTTCAGATTTCCAGCATCTACAATCTTTTGTATTTATTATTAGTAATCAGCAACCAGGGGCAGCTTTGAGCCAAATCCATATTATCAGAGCTACCATCAGTAGTGTACACATTACACACTGTTTCACCCTTTGGCTAAACCCCACCTTCTTCCCCATACCACTCCAAACTTTCTATATCTATAGTTTTGAATATTTAGATGTGGCCCCTGTGCACTCTCTGTCAGCTTTCATTGATTCATTTCTTTATTAACTTGAATTAGATTTGTGGGTATCAATAACATTCATACTTATAGTGATTATTTTACTACAAAGCCACAGGATTGGATGGAATAACAGTTTGACCTTTCAGAAATGCTCTCCATTGATTAAAACAGAAAATAAAATTGGACAGGATGCAAAACCAACATTGCACCCTGTCCCAACAGTTTCCTGGTAGGTGGAGCAAGTTAAAATTGACCCAGTGTCTTTTGAAGACCTACATACAAGACCTCATTGCTGTATGTGCTGTTCCACCTTGTTGTACTGAAGTAAAAATATCAGACAAGGAGGTATTTATAGATGGTATTATTGTTCTCAACAGAACTCATTTGGTCGTTTTGGCTATGGCTTTGGGCCCAGTACTAAGACAGTTCTCCTCTTCTGTATGCTAAATATCTTGATGTCGCAAAGGGAAAAGAATTTATTTTGTGTGTTGTCAAATATTGTCAAGCACAGAGTCATGCATATTTTCCAATTATTATTATCCACTAAGTGCACACCTACACCAGAAAGGAATGACTCAGTCAAATCTCAATAAAGTGCAACTTCTCTTTGACACAAATAGCAACTAGAATTCAAAGACTTTTCAGCAGCTGTTGTGCTAATATTCACTATTTTTTACAAGCTAGACGGTCTTCAATCATGCTTTTTCTTCACAATCTTACCAAAATGAGAAAATAATTCAATTTTCTGTCTCTTAGGACAATATGACCTATATTATACTGTTCTGGAATATGAAGCATTAAATTTTATTTGGATTTTTTCTTACATTGCTGATTCCTAAATATTAAGGGCAGAAAGGCCTATAAAATGCCCATGTGGCCCTCCCTACAAATTATTCTGCAATTCTAGGGTAAGGGTAGAAGGCAGATGAAGTCTCAGAGTGACCCAGCTGCACACAATAAATGCTAAACACTGCTGATACTGTGCATTGATGATGAAGGGAGTGAATGTTGAATGTAGTGGGTGTGGTGCCCTGGACAATGTCAAGCCTCTTGAGTTTTGTTTGAGCTGCATTGAGGCAAGTAGAAACTCTTCTATTACACTCCTGACCTGTGCCTGATGGTGGACAGCCACTGGAAGACAGGAGGTAAGATCATCATGCATAATTCCTAGCCTCTGACCTACGCTTACAACTACAATATACCTAATAGGCTGGTCCAGTTCAGCTTTGCTCAATGGTAACCGTCAGGATGTTGATACTGTGAACTTCAGAGTTCGTAATGCCATTGAATGTCAAGGAGAAGTGTTTTGATTCTCTTTTGGTAGAGATGAACACTGTCCTTCACTTGCGTGGCATGAATGTTAGTTGCTACCTTGAGGTTGGATGTTGTACAGGTCATGCTGCATTTAGGCATAGAGTGCTTCAGTGCCTGAAGAGTTGTGAATGGTGTTGATCATTGTGTAATTATTGGTGAACATCTCCACTTCTGACCTAATGATAGAGAGAAGGTCATTGATGAAGCACTGAAGGTGGTTGGACCTAAGTCACAAACCTAAAGCACTCCTGCGGAGATGTCTTGGAGCTGAGATATGTAATTTCCAACAAGGAATGTGGCTCAGTAGCTCAGGTGGCATGGTGTCTTAGCGAATGGCACAGTGAGTCAGAGGTTAGGACTGCTGCCTCACAACGCCAGGGACCTGATTATGGCCAGAAAGAAGCTGTTCCTGAACCTGTTTGTGCATGTGTTCAGACTTCTATATCTTCTGCCTGACGGAAGAGGTTGTAACAAAACCTTGCAAAGGAATATCATGGAGTAAAAGGATGGAAGAGGTCATGTGAATTTAGTGTGAAGAAAAATTGCATGCTTAAATATAACATTCTTTGATAAGATTTGTTCATGTCACATTACTTTAAAATAATTTGTTGCATATGTTGCAGTTTCCTCCTTATTTTTAATATGTTCGTTCATGCGATACAAGCATTCCTGGGAAGGTTTTGATTCTATTAAGAAAGGAGCTCCAAGATTTTGACTCATTGCACAGAAGCTTCCTATTCCCTCAAAGACATAGGCATTTGACTGTCAGTTGGGGAAAAAAAAGATGAAATCGGCAGAAATGAGCATCAACATCAAATTAAAAGGATCCACTATTCCAATCAAGATTTTGAATTGTGAGATGAGAATCTCCATATTGAGTGCAAAGATGCCTCTCTGTAACCATATGAATGCATTAACATGTCATAATTGCTTCATCGCGCCTCACTGATATTCAGTTTCCTGCTGTGTAGAAACTAGATAGCAACGACAGAAAGTTAGATTAGGTGTTGGTGAAATTAGAATAGGGGTCTGGTGACTCCAGCTCACCATTTGCTCCTCCAACCATCATTCTGAACAGTAGTCATCGATATTACTGGGTAACGATCCATGGGTACAGTTCATGGGTAGCTATCAGACTAAGCCCTTGTCCACAGATTTTGGAACCAGACATGTACCAGTCTAACTCGTGACATATCTCTGATCCATCTACCATACAGTTCTGCTCTTATTGTTGTAATTTAGAGCACACCAGCACTTCTTATTGGAAAGTTGTTGCCAGGACACTTTGCGAACAGGGACACTCACTGAACTCACCTTATACTCATCTAAGGGTGGCACGGTGGTTCATTGGTTAGCACTGCTGTCTCACAGATGCAGCCATTCAATTGAACAACAAGTATAATTATACAGAAATAAATACATTAGAAACTATAATGATCGAACAGAATGATACAGGAAACCTCACAGCATTTGATGTATATAATTTTTGCTGGATTATGAAGATTTCTGGTTCATAAGGTGCCGGTTAATATAAAGATTGCTGTTACACAAACTCATCATAGACTGAAATTTATCAAAAA
The DNA here is from genome assembly GCA_024137785.1 of Ginglymostoma cirratum. Taxonomy (NCBI): domain Eukaryota; kingdom Metazoa; phylum Chordata; class Chondrichthyes; order Orectolobiformes; family Ginglymostomatidae; genus Ginglymostoma; species Ginglymostoma cirratum. The sequence goes on from JAHRHZ010000249.1 coordinate 39,389,491, forward strand.
TCTGCTAAGTGTCACTTTTGGAGAGTGCAGTGGAGGATTTCTCTTTTGAGCTTTAGAGAGATTTTTCATACCTTTCTCTGCAGCTCACCTCATTTCCTAAGCACTGGGCCTCTGCTGCTTCCTGCTCGTCCTGGCATCACTTTTGCTAGAGACAGAAGTATTCACTGCTGCAAGGAGCTTCCAGGATGCCTGGCTGAGGCTCAAATCACGAAAAGGCAATGCAGGGATACTGTGAGCATCCAAGTAAGAGCAAAGTGTGTGAGTGCTAAAAAGACACACAAGAATCCCTGTTCTCTGACAATCCTGAATCATTTCTACAGTGGTTAAAAACCATGAGCTCATAGAATCCCTACAGTGTGGAAACAGGCCGTTTGGTCCACACCAAACCTCCAAAGAGCATCCCACCCAGATCCATCCCCCTACCCTTTCCATATTACCCTAAACATTTCCCATGGCGAACACACCTAACCGACACATCTGTGAACATGATGGGCAATTTAGCATGGCCAATCTACCTGATTTGCACATTTAGTACGGTAGGAGGAAACCAGAACACCTGGGGGAGATCCATGCAGGTACGGGGAGAACATGCAAACTCCACTAAGACAGTTGCCTGAGTCAATTCCTCCTCAAATGCCACAATTAACCACAATGTCAGAGTAGTCAGTTGAGGATGCGAGTGCAAAGGCTCTCTGCCAGTAAGTTTCATTTAAGGCAAAGTTGCATTATTGTTTAAGTGACTTATGCTATAAGTTAAATTTTAATAGTAATATATATATAGCGATGTAGTGTGTTGTGATGTGTACACCCCCTGCATTGTGCTTCTATTACTTGGAGCATGTTCTTACATTGTTACGTGGACCTCTTGATTATCTGGAATATTTGATCAAACAGCACATTCCTGGTTCCATATGTGCTGGATAATAAAAAATTTATCTAAAATTATCAATTTATTTCTGGATTAGTTTGATGAGAGTACAAGGCAGCAATTGATTTAGTACCTTAATATATTACATGTTTCATGTCCTACTCACCTACATTGTAGATACACTAAAAATGTAACAAATATTAGTGGTTTGATCATTAAAAGAGTTTGTGTTGTGTTGCTTGTACTACAAGCAACCACAGCACAACTGCAGTTTGCAATGGATACATTTTACTCTTTAAATAGAACCCATTGGATCACCTTTTAGCTTCCAGTAATGGAAAATTGATGAGACTTCTGTCAGCTCTTGGTGGGACCTGGAAAATTCACAGGCTGCCAGAGGCCATAGAACAGAACTCTGCATGAATTAAGTATGACCAGAGCTTTGCTTCTTGCACTTCAAACATGCCTCCGGTAGTCAGTATAGCTTTTACTGCCAGTTTACACCATTTTTAGAACCACCTGAGATACTACCACTTGCTGCAAAATAACTAGGACATTATGTAAGGAGTTTGGGACTAGAAATAAAATCTGCTCCTGTATGTTTAAGCACAACCGTGATGCAGTTATCTGGAACTTAGTGAATACACAGTGTGCCAGTTTGCACCTGTAGCTCACCATAAACTGAGTTTTTAATTAAAAAAACATATTTTTCAGTGGAGATGAGCCCTTGCTAAGCTTTCCCTTCCTCGCTTATTGCACTGAAATTAAATGCAATTCCTGTCATGCAACACAACCACACCCAAACAACAGCTACCATAGTACAGATAAGAAAAGCAGACCTTCACTGATACATTATAGTAACATTCACACAGTGCTTTTACAACTAATTAATGGAAGAGACAAGAGAGGAGACTTCCATCCCTTTCTCAGAGTTGATTCTCACCCAGGTACCAAAACCTAAAAGAGCCGTGTGCTGATACACTGTATAGTCTTTCATTGCTATGTTGCTTTTTGTTTTCTGTCAAATTTCCTGTGCACTATTCCCAGACACAATAGGTTGGAAAAATAAAAACCAAAAGAACTGCAGGTGCTGTAAATCAGAAACAAAAACAGAAATTGCTGGAAAAGCTCAGCCTACCTGGCAGCACCTGTGGAGAGAAATCAGAGTTAACGTTTCAGGTTGAGTGACCCTTCCTCACACTAATAGGTTGGAGACCCTAGCTAGAACTTAACTTTCCCCTTATCTGGCAAAATAACAAGGGAAGCATTGGGGTGCGTGCCAACTACGTTCACTCCATCATTTTGCCAACTGCAAGAGAGTAGTCAACAGTGACTACTGCTGAGAACCTAATTGAGCCATTTAAGTGGTTAATTAATGGCCATTTCCCACATCCACAAGCTGGTCCAATTTAGTTTCAGATTAATGCTCAGCTCAAGGAATATGGTGCTTCTATAATCCTGATCAACCAGCTGAAAATATGTTTCTAAAACTTACAAGGTTTCACTAAAAATTTGTTGATCACTCACCCTGATTGCTTACAATATATTTCAAAGTCTTATGTAAATAGTAAGTTCTCGTTCAGAGTAGCTGCAGTAATGTGGAGCCATAAATACTAGCATAGAGCAGTGGGACCAACTAGCCTCCTCCAATGCTGTGAATTCCAGGTATTCCTAGGAACCACTGGAGTTATGATTGAAGATCCCAAGAAAAAAAAATCACATGAAGATTCCTGTAGATGTTTTTCATGTCTGATTTCCAACACTCCTGGCTTTTCTCTGCACCTCAAAGAATAATGATTGACTTGTTAATGTATTTAATGATCTACCTGGAGGCAATATGAACAGAATCTTCTATGTTCCATGTTGAAGCATACTTCACTTCTTCAGTACTATCTGCGATAAATGATATTGACGATCCTGAATCATTTCTACAGTGGTTAAAAAAAACACAAAGGTCTAATATTTTCAGGAAGGAAGCAAAATGCTACTGTGGTTCTCAAAAGGTTAGTAAGCCATTAAATAAAGAGATGGATGAGAACCTAGGACATGGTGCTAAAGGAAAGGCCTGAATACAAATTGCCAAGACAATTTCATCTTTCCATCGTATTTTTCACATCAATTTCAGATGAATGAATTGTTCTGTAATAAGGAGTGAGCAAGTGAGGTATGAAGGATTGGGTGACAAGGTTTTCTATTTTTCTTGATGAAATGTGTTTCATACATATATTCCTAACTGCAGTTTCTGCTATTATAACAGACCTGTACAGAACTGTTTGCTGATTTGACCGCTATGCCCTTCTCACTAATACTGTGTACAATATGTTTCTGTTATTGTCACTTTCAGTTTTTCAACAGCAAAGGACTCTCCACAATCCTGAAGTGAAAAACACTAGAGCAGTGCTTCCAGAAAAGGAAAGCTAGCACTTTTGTGGTGCTTTGTCACAATTTTCCAATATTCTGAAAGTTTCTCACAAGAAATGAATAATATTGAAGCGTACTGGGTTTTTTTTTGATAAGCATGGAAAGCATTTTGCACAGCAAAATCTCACCAACAATAATGAGATTAAGGAACAAATATACCATTTTCGTAGCCCCGGTTGTGAAAGGAACATTGGATAGGACGCAGAAAAATAAATAGCTGGAATACATAGAAGCCCTATTATTTATTAATTTTTTTTTTAAAAAGTTCATTGACGGGATGTGGCCGTCGCTGGTTACGCCAACATTTATTGCTCATCCCTAATTGCCCAGAGGGCAGGACAGAGTCAACCACATTCCTGTGGATCTAGAATCACTTATAGGCCAGACTAGGTAAGGATGGCAGTTTCCTTCCCTAAAGGACATTAGTAAAACAGATGGGTTTTCCCGACAATCGATAATGGATTCATAGTCATCATCAGACTCTCAATTCCAGATCGTTTTAATGGAATTCAAATTCCACTTTTTGCCATGGTGGCATTTGAACTCAGGTGCCCAGAAAATTATCTGGGTCCTTGGATTAACAGCCCAGCGATAATACCACTATGCCTTCGCCTCCCCAAATGCTGTCTTATGTCAAGTATTCAGGAATGAAAAATTAACTGCTTTACAGGAATCAGTGGTTTCAATAGAGGTAGCATCACCAGACCATCAGAAATGGGAACAGGAGTAGGGTGTTAGGCCTCTCTAGTCTGCTTCGCCATTCTATAGGATCACAGCTGCTTCACCATTCAGTAAGATCGCAGCTGCTTCACCATTCCTCGTGTATTCTTCCCTGCCCTTTTTCTGTAACACTATATCTCCTGCTGATCAAAAATCTATCTTTATCAGCCTTAAATATATACATGGGCTCTGCTCCCTACAAACCTCTGTAGCAAAACGTTCCAAAGACTTACAGTAAGACAAGAAGTTCAACCTCTTCTCAGTCTTAAATTGGTACCCTTTTGAATCTGAGTCTATGCTCACTGGTCCTTGACTTGCCCATGAGGTGAAACATCATCTCAGCATTTACCCTCTCAAGCCCCTTATGAAATCTATCTATTTTAATGAGATCACTTCTGATTCTTCTAGACTCCAGTGAGTCGAGTCACAACATGTTTAGCCTTTGCTCATAAAATAATCCCTCCATACCAGGAATCATCCTTGTCAGCCTGAGATAACAACGTGTAGAGCTGGATGAACACAGCAGGCCAAGCAGCATCAGAGGAACAGGAAAGCTGACGTTTTGGGTCTGGACCTTTGTTCAGAAATGGGGAAGGGGAAGGAGATTCTGAAATAAATAGAGAGAGAGGGGGAGGCAGATGGAAGATGGATAAAGGAACAGATAGGTGGAGAGGAGACGGACAGGTCAAGGAGGCGGGGATGGAGCCAGTAAAGGTGGGTGTAGGTGGGGAGTTAGGGTGGGGGTTGGTGATTCCAGGGAAGACACACAGGTCAAGAAGGCGGGGATGAGGCTGGTAGGTAGGAGGTGGGGTGGGGGTTAAGGTGGGAGGAGTGGATAGGTGGGGACGAGCTGGGATGGTTTTGGGATGCTGTCGGGGGCCGGGAGATTTTGAAGCTTGTGAAGTCTACATTGATACCATTGGGCTGCAGGGTTCCCAAGTGAAATATGAGATGCTGCTCCTGCAACCTTCGGGTGGCATCGTTGTGGCACTGGAGGAGGCCCAGGCCTGGTTAGAGCCTACTTATCCCCGCCTCCCTAACCTGCCTGTCCTTTCTCATGCCTATCCATTCCTCCCACCTCAACCCCCAAACCCACCTCCTACATACCAGTATCATCCCCGCCTCCTTGACCTGTCCGTCTTCCCTGGACTGACCAACCCCCATCCAAACTCCCCACCTTTACTGGCTCCATCTCCGCCTCCTTGACCTGTACGTCTCCTCTCCACCTATCTGCTCCTTTATCCATCTTCCATCTGCCTCCCCGTCTCTCCCTGTTTATTTCAGAACCCCCTTCCCCGCCCCCATTTCTGAAGAAGGGCCCAGACCCGAAATGTCAGCCTTCCTGTTCCTCTGATGCTGCTTTGCCTGTTGTGTTCATCCAGCTCTACACCTTGTTATCTTAGATTCTCCAGCATCGGCGGTTCCTACTATTCTAGTGAGCCTTCTGTGAACTGCGCCTTCTGCCTAATGCTTCTGATTGGCAAACCCCTCAAAATAGTCAGTCTTCATTGTTGATATCAGAACAATATCTGATCACGGAATCAATGCAACTCAGTCATAAAGACAGCAGGTCAAGCAGCATCAT
>JAHRHZ010000249.1:39395484-39487332 GCA_024137785.1 Ginglymostoma cirratum
TATCTCGGATTCTCCAGCATCTGCAGTACCTTTTATCTCAGTCATAAAGACATAGGGTTATAGAGATCTACAGCACAGAAAAAGGGTCTTTGGCCCACTGTATGGGCACCAGTCGAAAACAACCACCTAATTATTGTCATTCTGTTTTCCAGCATTTGGCCCATAGCCTTGTATGCATTCCAAGTAAACATCGAAATATTTCATAAATTTTATTACAGTTTCTGCTTCTACCACCTTTACAGCAGTGTATTCCAGATGCCCACCACTCTCTGAGTGAAAAGCTTTTTCCTCACTTCCCTTCTCAATCTCCTGCCCTTTATCATTGTCCCCTAGTCATTGACCCCTTCAGCAAGAAGTAAAGTTTCTTCCTGCTTTCCTGGCAAGTCCAATGTCTTTGTCTGATAACTAGAAAGTACTTTTTTCAGTAGAAGTCAGGTCAGGCTGTTGGACAGAGATCGAATTGTTTCTTGAAGGTATGTGTTTAGTTGAAGTAGTCTCTCCATGCAGGGCTAATCATTGCATGTGCACAGCTGAATATGCAAGACCAATACCAAAAAACCTCACACACATGGATACCAATGTCTCAGTTTAACATCACATTGGTATAGACTTCTTTCTTGGCCTTTTAAATTCTGCTCCTCTTAGCAAATGAAATACAATTTGTTTCATAATTTTCCGATATGTATTCTGTAACATTCTTACCTTTTAATCTAAGTTTATCATGAAATATTCATAATGAAAAATGTTCAGGAAAATAAGTAGTGACAAGCAAATTCTTAAATATTACTTCTCAAAAAACAAACCATCTTTAAAGCCAAAGGAATATTAAATCATTATTAGTGATTTCTGATACTTTTACATGGTATTTTGTTGTGAGTCTCTCAGTCTTTCACTCCCAATGTAAATTTAGGATGAAAACATTCTAATCGTAGGACCTAATTTTCAAGCATAACATTTTTTAATTTAATTTTGATATACATAAAAACTGTAGAGTTTACTTCATCAGAAATTGGATGTTAAGGAATATAGGAAAACTTGGATACCATTCTGATGCTTGAACCTGACTGTCATTTTAAACTGTAAAACAATTTCATTTGTTCTTTTTGCCCAAATCATCAAATAAAGATCTATCAATATGAATCTGGAAAGCCTTTTGGAGGGAGAATTTAAGACTTCTGCCCTCCTGTGTGTATAAATATGATTCCTGATTCCCCTACTAAATTTAGATCTAACTTTAAGATTTTGCCCCTTGTGTCTTTATGTCCTTATCAGAAGAAATAGATTCTCTTTATCTACTCTACTGATTTATTTCATCATGTTGACCACTTTAATTATTATAACATAATGGAATAAAAGTCAAGGCCATACGACTTTACTGGACTTCAGGAATTAATTCTCCACACCCGTGCACAAAACATCAGTATCATTCTGGTGAATATTCATTGATATTTGTTGGTTGATAAAATAAATGAAGAGATCTGGGTATAAGCTATGTTCATGTTATTTTGTTTTCAAAACTTGAGTCTTCTCACTGGCTTCAAATTGAGGCACTATGTCCGAACTAAATGAGAAATTCAAGATAGCATTGGAAAATTATTTGGATAAAGTATAATGTGCAAGGGTATGAGGATAACGGGCCTACGTAGTGATGCTTATTTAATGGGCCAGTGCGGGCAGAATAGGCTGAATAGTCTCCTTCTGTGCCATAACATTTCTGTGGTGCTGGAAACTTCATGCGGGAAAATATTCAATTTCAAAGTATCTCTGAATTTTCTAGGGAAGGAGGCATCAGGACCATTTAAGGGACCTGATCTTGCATATCTCAGGAAGGTAACTGTTGGTTCAAACTCCATGAGAAGCCATTTCTTTGTTGCTGTACGGTTAAGAATTGAGGGTAGAACTTGGAGATTCAATGAAAAATCACCTAGGGCTGGATGATTTGTAGACCCACAGAGAGATGTGGACTCTGCTGTGGTAGAAAGTGACAGTGAGAATTCTCAAACAAGATGGAAATCAATCAATGAGAAAGTCTGATTATACTCCTGCCTTTCAAGTTATACCAATTTAGTCAAACCTTGCATTTTTAACTGGAAAGCCCACAATTAAAAAGGAGAAATACGAGATTGTGGTTGAGTCAAACTCTGGATGGACAAAATGTCAGATGAGAAAATAACTACTGCAACATTTTTTTTGTTCCATCCCTAATTCCTGAAACATATTTTTATTCATTGGAACTTAGGTTTGTTCATTTATCCATTCATTCATGGAATGTGGACATAGCTGGCTTGGTTATCATTTATTGCCCATTCTTAGACACACCTGAAAATATGATGGAGAGCTGCTTCTTGAACCAGTCCAGCCCACTTTAGGACAGATGCCCACAACGCCACAAGGAAGGAGTTACAGAATTCTGAGTGATTGTGAGTGACTTGAGATGACTGACTTCCATCAACCACAACCATCTTCCTTTGTGCTAGGTAAAACATCAACAGTGAATTTTCCGCAGGTTTCTAAATGCAGTTCAGGACATATAACCAAAGCTTTTTGAGCAGGAGAGAAGCCAGGGCAAATTAATAAGTGGTGGTTTAATTACATCAAAAAACTGGTTAAAAACTATTTTAAGGAAAAAGAAAACTAAGTCCAGAGAAATAACAATGGTTTCATCGTTTTAAGTTGCCTGGAAAGGATGAACCGTAATTAACTTAACAGTGACTTAATTTACCTCAATTTTAAAAGAAATTTAAGTTAGTTGGCTTTTTCCAACTTTGCTGGAATAAGACACAAACAGAGGCACAATAACTATATTGCTATTGAGCACGAAGAAAATAAGAAAATTAAGTAGAAACTAAAATAGGATGTTATTAACTAATGATGACTTTGTGATACTCTTTAATCAAAGAAAACACCTTATTTTGTTAAGTTCATTACTAATTGATAAAAGCGAACATTGGTGAATAGGTCGTGGAGCTTGTTTGCATTCAAGAGTTCATGGATTTTTGTCTGGCATCTTTTGGCATTTTGATGAACATAGTAACTCATATCTCATTTGGCTGTTACCAGTTTGCAAGACTGTAATTGCAGAGGCTTAACCAGGTGAATGCTTTGTCTACAAATCTGTACAGTTTTTACCCCTGAGATGGCAAATCAATAAGCCCACAATGTAATAACTGATTTACTACTGCACAACGTATGCTCTAATATTTGTTGCACTTCATTCCCTTGTGACCTTCTCACTGCTGATCTCAGCTTGAGCAATAACATTCTTGTTTTTCACAGAAGGGGATTCTGTGGGCTGTTTTGCCAATTCCTCATCTAATGCTGCCTGGTTTTGCGCCTGCACAACAAGGTAGGTTATGCTGGAAATACTGTGAGCCTTTAAAGTGTGGCTAAAGCACCAAATGCCGGAAGGCAAGGCAACGTATGGTAGAGCTGCTGTGAGCAAAAATAGGCATGAAATGAGAGACTGCTAAGAGAGGGAGTGAGCAGCTCTGAGATGTAGTCTTGTCTGTTCTGTGAGTTGGGTGCCTGTCCCCACATAGAAAGGATCCAGGCAGCAGCACTCCAATGAAAGGTGCTGGGCAAAGTGCAGCATTAAGGTGCAGAACTGTACTGTAAATAGATTAGAGACATGTCATGATGATGTGGTGGAGCTCGCTTGTGTTAGATGTCAAGGTCCATGGACATGGAGTGTGTGTGGTCACTGCCCATAGTATGTGTCCAGTGAAGCTGGTAATAGTTATCCAAGAAGGTGGTCCAGATGCATAAGCAGCGAGCTTAATTTTTCAGGTCACCACTCTGGTTTCACATTGAGACTTGTCACCATCTAGCTCCAATCTAAAGGGAGGGAGAATAGGATCCTAAAGACAAATGAGGTGAGATTAACTAATAATGAGAAGTTAATACATGCTAATACTTTAACTAGGTATCTCACTGTCCATTAGTGCACTATGTATCTTCAGGAGCCTTACGAACCTGGTTGCCAGTCTGTCCTGTAAAGCAGGTCTGTGCTGCTCAAGCATCCTGCAAGTGGATCACAGAGGTACCATGATAATCATTAGGGATTGGCAATTATTGGATGCTAAGGTCTGTTGATGAGGGGGTTTGTGGCTGGTAACCATGGATCATGCCCTGAGATGCTGTTTGTTGCTGAGGAACATGGATGAAGTTCACAGCCAGTGATAAGCTGGAGTTGCTACTTACTTGCACTGACTTCGAATTCTTGATGTAGATTTTCCAGTTCATTTGGTAAGATCGGAAACTGAATATTAATGAGACGTATTATCACACTGGTATGGCATTTAACAAGCCATAATACCTCTTAACCAGCAATTCAACACTGCCGAGCGAGAAACAGGAGAGGATATAATTTCTCTTTAACCAATACATTAAATTATAAGCTTAAACACTTCTTTGAAATCTACTCTGATTGTAGGCTGCACCAAGAAGAATTGTTCTAACTTTTCTAAGCCCTACTCATAACTAATAGCCCTCATTTCTAGTAACATTCGTGTTAACCTCTTATACACCCTCTCTAAGATTTCTGAATCTTACAAGAAGAGTGGAGCCCAAAAATAAACAAAACACTCCAGTTCTGAAAGGATGTTCAGTTTCCCTTTTTATAAACTAAATGATGGTTTTAAATCAATTTCTTAAGTTATTGCCACCTTTAAGAATTTATAAATATCATGCCAATATTTCTCTGTTCAGTTCTACTTTTCAATCATATACTATTTACAGTATGCTGACTTTCCATATGAGTCATCCCAAAGTGAATCACTTCACTCTTTACTGTGTTGAACACCATCTGCCATTCTTCTGCCCATTTAACCATCCTGTCTATGTCATCTTGAATTCTGTAACTGTACTCATCACTATCTACTGCTTTGCCAAGTTTCATATCATTTGCAAACTTTGTAATGCAGTTCCCTACACTTCAGTTGCGGTCATTTATAAAAATTGAAAAGAGTAATGGACCCAAAATGACAAATAGGTACAATCACAGGCAAACCATCTCTCCATCTGAAAAACATCCATCCACCACTAGCCTTTGCTTTCTGTCACTGAGCCAATTTTTTCATCTAAACCACATCTTTCCCCTTCATTATAAACCTCCTATGTGAAACTTTGTCAAATGCATTTCAAAAGTTCTTGCATTACTTTTATCAACCTTCTCTGTAACCTGATTAGAGAATTAGATTAAGCTAGTCAGAAATGATTCCCTTTTAACAAATATATGCTGGCAGTTCTTGATTAACCAAATGAAAGTTTATTAATCCAGCTTTTAAATAACTGGATAACTTATTGAAAGCTTAAAGCTCTTCTAACAAGAGCTTTCAATAACTTATCCAGTTCTGATATTAGGCTGACTGACCTGTAGTTTCTTGATTAATCCCTCTCCCCCTTTTTGAATAGTAGCATAACATTAGCAGCTCCAGTCCTCTGACACTACTCCAATTTCCAATGAAGATAATGAAAGACATGACCATTGCCTTTTTTTCTACCTTTGCTTCTTCCAGTGAAGAAGGGCACATTCAACTTAGACCAGGCAACTTGCCAGCTTTCAATAGTGCTGATCATTTTAGTTTCTAATCCTTTATTACTTAGTCCTGAAAATAGCTTCCTTCCCCTCTTTTAATGTGATCTTCACAGTTCCTTTGGGAAGGCAGATGCAAAGTAGACATTTGATGCTTCAGCTATATTCTCAAAGCAAGGTAGAGTTTTTATAGTGCCAAAAGAGGCCCTTCAGCCTTCATGTCTGTTCCATCATCAAACATCCATATATTATAATTCCAATTTCCAGCACTTAACCATTGCCTTGTAATCTATGATGTTTGAAGTATTCATCTAAATAGATCAAAAATGACTTCAGGATTCCAGCAATGACTATCCTTTTAAAGAATGAGTTCAGATATCAATAACCCTCTGGATGATAGCATCTTTCTTCAAATGCTCCCCAAAACACCAGCATCTTGTGTTAAAATTGTGGCCCCTGGTTACTGATCCCTTTGCTAAGGGAAAACACTTCCCCATACTATGTATGCCTTTCAGAACATTGTACACCTCAACCAGATTGTCCCTCAGCCTACCCTGCTCTAAGGGAAAAAAATTTCCCCAGGTCACCCAGTTTCTTTACATAACTGATTTGCTCCAGCCCAACCAACATTCTTGGAAATCTCTCCTGAACTTTCTCAATGCCACCACATCCTTCCGACATTGTGGTAACCAGACTGCATGCTGTACTCCAGCTGTGGCCTAAATAAATTTATGTATAGCTCCATCATAATCTCCTTGTTCTCATATTTAATGCCTTGTTGAATAAAGGCAAGAATCCCATATACCTTCCTAACCAATTTATTAACCTGTCCTGCTGCCTTCTAGGATCTCTGGACATGCACAGCAAGGTCCTTCTGATCACCTGTACTTCCAAAGTGTATTCCATTGTTTCTCAGCGTCCTCCCAAAATGTATCATCTCACACACTTCAGGATTAAATTCCATTTGCCACTGTTTATCTCATTTGACCTATATTGTCCGATAGTCTAAGTTTTTCCTTGTTGTTGTTTACTACACCACCAATTTTCGAGTTATCTGTGACATTACAGATCACGCCTCTGACATTCATGCCTATGTCATTACCGTACACAACAAACAGTAAGGTACCCAGCACTGATATGCCACTGGACAGAGGATTCCAGTCACAAAGCACTCTACAACAATCATGCTCTGCTTCCTGCCATTCAGCCAATTTTGGATGCAATTTGTCAAGTTGCCTTGGATCCCATGGGCTCTTAGTTTCTGAACCCATCTGCCATTCCAGATACTTTCAAAGACTTACTGAAGACCATGTAGAACTATTTCAACTGCATGACCCACATCCACACCCCCAGTCATTCCCTGGAAAAATTCAAGCAAATTTGCTTGATACGATCTCCCCTTTAAAAAGTCATGCTGACCATCCTTGATTAAGCTTCAACTTAACATGAAGATTTCCTTTGCATTCCAAATAGGCCCATTTTTTCTCCAGTAATTAATTATATTTTAGTGCCTTCAATGTTTTCTGGTTAAACTTAATGTTGTTGACTAATCTTTTCTTGTAAACATTTTTTACTTCCCAACTTATCTTAATCTAGCCTCTCTCATATTTTGCATAATAGCCTAGTTTCTTAATCGTAGTCCTGAGATTTCACTCAAGTCCCTTTTTTTACTGATTTTGATGAAGTCAAGAATCTGATTGCTCTATAATGTTACTTCTTGCCAGTCAACATCAAACTCTGAGGGCAGACTGTTATGATACCCTTGGGGCATGGATGGACGGAGCTAGGTGCCTACACTCACACCTGCAGCTGCTATAGCAGGGTTTGCAGCTCATCCTGACTCCAGGCACTTTTTTCCTGAAGTGGGATGGAGGGAGAGAGTGGGGATGGGAACGTACCTTCTTGCGAGCAGTAGGTAGCCAACTGAACTTGCTAAAGGTCCATTGAAGCCTGTTGTCGGATGCTAACTGGAACTTTCAAGTTGGCTGCTGTGTTCTGGGGCTTCGGGGAACAGTGTAGCTGCCTGCCAGCAGCAGATTGGGAATTGAGCTCCAGGGAGGCCTAGAATTCCCACTTTAGCTGAAGACACAGGCTACAATGGTAGCTCCACTGCTGGGGATGCTTTTGAAAATTCAAATTTAAAAAAATGTTGGGAGAGCAATTACATACTCCCGGGAGCACCATCTCTCTTGTTTATTGTAAAGGCAACCTACTGCTTCTTCTCTGCTTTACTGGCTGCTGTTGGCCCTCCAGCTTTGAAATGCTGCCTGTCTTTTTTTTACTTGGACAGGGAGCCCATTATCTGGCCACTCCAGTTCAGAACAAGTCATAACAGGTAACTGCTCCCCAGAATGAATTGGCTTCTGACTTCCATTTGGCCATGACAGTCACATTCCAAATGTTGCTGGGAAATTTCTGGTCTGAATATCAGCTGTGTTCAACTCATCCAAACAACACCAAGTAAGTTATTTCTTATCACTAGTTTCCTTGCAGTTAACGAATATAATTTTCATATTCTGTTAATGGAGATATGATAGTAAATGGAGACAAAAGAGGAACACAAATGTCATGGAATGGAGACGTTCCTACGAAAATATGAATGTTTAATGTGTACTACAGTGGACAAAGAAATGTCATTTTGTAACAGATGAAAACAATATTTCATTATAATAATCATTACAAATCCAAACAGGAAATCAGTCATGCTGTACTAACCACTCTAAGATAAATTGTTCAGCATCTCTAGTAAAACAGCAGAGGAAGTAATTTCAGATGTATGTGGACGAGTTGGTATGCTCATTTCCCAACACATAATTTCGGGGTCAAGATTACTAGTGCTACAGCAAACGTTTTCTTAATGTAAATAAATTGACTTGCACAACAGAAGACTGTCAGTTTTGTGTACTGTACTGATGCATATGCAACATTTAAGACATGACCTGCATTGTCAAGTCTTGTGTTGTTTGATGTCACTTAACATTTATTTATATGCATCCTATGCTTGGCTGCACATGAGCCATAAAACATTTATCTTTGAATAAAATGCTGTATATTTTAATGAAATATATATGTATGTATGCACACAAACAGCATTTGTTGACAGTTAGACATTTCATTTTGCATGAAGAAGCTCAAACTGGATACGTGTTGGGGAGGGCCAGAAGAAACTTTCATTACTATACACAGGCAATGCAGAAGTGATGAATACCACTGAATCAGTCATTGTCTCTTTTAAATGTATTTGGATAAATCACATTGTATTGAAAATACTAAACTTTTCAAAGTTAAGCTTGAATACCAGTGCTTCTAATGCATAATTCATTTTCTCTCTGCCCTAGCGCGGTGCATAGATTTGTCCTTTGGCAGCCTATTACAAGATGCAATCAGCAGTTCTTTAAATTGGAAGAAATCTGAGTGGACAGGTTGGCGGCAGTAATATTAAGCATGTCACAATGTTTTGTCCTCATTCTTAAAGTATGTGGGTTAATCCATTACACAAAAATAGAGTCTGCATTTAATAGGCCCAGATGCACATTGAGAGGCTGAAATCCATTGGCATATATCAGTGTGCTGTAAGAGAGAAATTCCATTGAATTCACACATTGTGGACAGGTCCATTTATTAATTTATTTACAGATTTTTTTCATTTTTTTTGCCGAAAATTGGTACATCAAATGTCTGTGCATAATATCTCATCTGAGATGCATAACAAATTTGTCATAACGTCAGAGACAGGATATAGTTTCTGAAAAAAAAACTTGACCACATATTTAAGCTACTAATGAATAATGAAAATCATATGAGCATGCTGGATCTCTATATTATTGCTATGTTACGTACTACTTATTACGGTATTAGATGGACCTTTGCTTCTTGCATGAGCTTAAGAGCTGCTGCAGAAATTTTGTTTCCAATTCAAATAGAATTGGGATATATTTGGGAAAAATCAGATCTTTGTTCAGAGCAAATAATTAATTAAGTGATGTTTATTATATAAGAAAACATCATGAATGCAAATCTAGTTGGGTTGTTTCACCAATTACATTCAGGCATTGTACTAAATTGGCAGTAATGAATGGAACATTTGTGCATTTCCATGTAACAAAAGCTGTTGATGTTGATGGCTTGCAGGGCGTGACTGACAAGTAGGTCCTTTTTAATGTATTTTTGTACTTGTGTGCCTCTGAGCCATACTGACGTCCATTATGATTTATTGATTAGACATTGGCTGGAATCTTCCCAAGACATGGGCTGCAGTGAGAAATTTGGGAAAATTGGATGAAAAATTGAGCAAAGTCCTTTTCAAACCAATTCCCAGATGTCAAGAGGATATTCCTGTTACCGAGTGGTGAGAGGCCTATTAATTGGGGTTATTGCTCATTATCCCCATAATTATATTTAATCTCAATATTAGAATATGGAATCATATTCCCCTTCTCTCCATATAGAAACTAGATGCCAAGAATTCCTGACACAAAATTCTGAATGGATATCAGGCCTCTCGAGGTCACTGTCTGTTTCTCTTGGCTCTATCTTGGACACGCATTACTAACATCTCAGTGCACACTCCCTGATCAATGGCTGTACATGCCCCACATCAATGGATGTTGGCATCAAACATAAACCAGCTTCACTGCACCAACATAGCACATCTCAAATCCACTTGCCTTACATTTTTGCACTTCAATGTTGCACTTTGGAGCATGCTATCATCTCCTGTTGCAGGGACACGTGTGCAGGAACCAATTAGATCAGACTGCATATCAGAGCTGCTCACTCACTCTTTTAGCACACACTAACTTCACATGTGCCTGAATGCTCCCAGAAAATCTACCTTGCCTTGTCTTTTTGTGCTTTTCCCCTTTCAGCTAGACCTTAAAGGCTCACAGTGCCACTGTATTGTCTTTTTATTGAGTGCAAACACAAAGTCACAGCTTATTGTGGATGTCACCAGTCACCAGTCAACAGTTGTTTTATGGCACTGCACTATGTCAATCTTTGCCAGCAGCAAATGCAGCTAACACACTGCATGTGCATCATCCAAATGGCTGCATCTCAAAGTTGAAGCGGAGTAATCTTCAGTCAATTCAACATCAGACAGAGTCAGTCAATCAAATTTTGTTCACTGTCCACGAGCTTGGGAACAGTCAATCATCCACTTGGGTGATCATGGTCAATGGGTCTTGTCTTATTACAATCCATGAACTGGGCTACGGTCAGTCTAGCAGGTCCAGTGCAATCAATCAATGATTCACCAATCATCAATTATGGATCCGTATGAAAAGCATTCAACAATCCGGTTAACAAGGTGTGGAGCTGGATGAACACAGGAGGCCAAGCAGCATCATAGGAACAGGAAAGCTTGACGTTTCGGGCCTAGACACTTCATCAGAAATGGGGGAGTGGAAGAGGGTTCTGAAATAAATAGGGAGGGGGGGGAGGCAGATAGAAGATGGATAGAGGAGAGGATAGGTGGAGAGGAGACAGACAAGTCAAAGAAGCGGGGATGGAGCTAGTAAAGGTGAGTGTAGGTGGGGAGGTAGGGAGGAGATAAGTCAGTCCAAGGAGGACGGACAGGTCAACGGGGTGGGATGAGGTTAGTAGATAGGAGATGGCGGTGCGGCTTGAGGTCGGAGGAGGGGATAGGTGAGAAGAAGAACAGGTTAGGGAGGCAGGGATGAGCTGGTCTGGTTTTGGGAAGCGGTTGGGGGAGGGGAGATTTTGAAGCTTGTGAAACCCACATTGGGCTGTAGGGTTCCCAGGCTGAATATGATTTGCTGTTCCTGCAGCCTTCGGGTGGCATCATTGTGGCATTGCAGGAGGCCCAGGATGGACATGTCGTCTGAGGAATGGGAGGAGGAGTTGAAATGGTTTGCGACTGGGAGGTGCAGTTGTTTGTTGCGAACTGAGCGCTGGTGTTCTGCAAAGCGGTCCCCATGCCTCCGCTTGGTTTCCCCGATGTAGAGGAGGCCACAACGGGTACAGCGGATGCAATATACCACATTGGCAGATGTGCAGGTGAACATCTGCTTGATGTGGAAAGTCTTCTTGGGTCCTGGGATTGGGGTGAGGGAGGAGGTGTGGGGGCAGGTGTAGCACTTCCTACGGTTGCAGGGAAAAGTGCCGGGTGTGGTAGGGCTGGAGGGGAGTGTGGAGCGGACAATGGAGGCACGGAGACAGTGGTACCTCCGGAAAGCAGACAAGAGTGGGGAGGGAAAAATGTCTTTGGTGGTGGGGTCTGATTGCAGATGGCGGAAGTGTCGGAGGATGATGCGTTGGATCCGGAGGTTGGTGGGGTGGCACATGAGGACGAGGGGGTTCTTTTTTGGTTGTTATTGCGGGGAGGGGGTGTGAGTGATGAGTTGCGGGAAATGCAGGAGACACGGTCGAGGGCATTCTCGACCACTGCGGGGGGCATGTTGCGGTCCTTGAAGAATGAGGACATCTGAGATGTACGGGAGTGGAATGCATGATCCTGGGAGCAGATGCGGCGGAGGCGAGGGAATTGGGAATAGGGGTTAGCATTTTTGCAGGAAGGTGGGTGGGAGGAGGTGTATTCTAGGTAGCTATGGAAGTCGCTGGGCTTGATATGGATGTTGGTTTCTAGGTGGTTACCCGAGATGGAGACAGAGAGGTCCAGGAAGGAGAGATAGATGTTAGAGATGGTCCAGGTGAACTTCAGGTTGGGGTGGAAGGTGTTGGTGAAGTGGATGAACTGTTCGAGCTCCTCGTGGGAGCACGAGGCGGCGCCGATACAGTCATGAATGTAATGGAGGAAGAGGTGGGGTTTAGGGCCAGTGTAGCTTGGAAGAGGAATTGTTCCATGTATCCTACAAAGAGGCAGGCATAGCTTGGGCCCATGTGGGTACCCATGGCCACCTCCTTTGTCTGTAGGAAGTGGGAGGAATTGAAAGAGAAGTTGTTGAGAGTGAGGACGAGTTCGGCTAAGCGGATGAGGGTGTCGGTGGAGGGGGATTGGTCAGTTCTGCGGGACAGGAAGAAGCGGAGGGCCTTTAAGCCATCTGCATGGGGAATACAGGTGTATAGGGACTGGACGTCCATAGTAAAAATGAGGTGTTGGGGACCGGGAAATTGGAAGTTCTGGAGGAGGTGGAGGGCGTGGGTGGTGTCACGGACGTAGGTAGGGAGTTCCTGGACCAAGGGGGTGAAAATGGAGTCTAGGTAGGTGGAGATGAGTTCGGTGGGGCAGGAGCAGGTGGAGACAATGGGTCGACCATGGCATTCAGGTTTGTGGATTTTGGGAAGGAGATAGAAGGGGGCAGTGAGGGGTTGGGGACCCTCCGAACAATCCGGTTAGTCATCAGTTGGGGCTGTCTTCGGGTCAGGGATAGTAATTACCTGAATAGAAAAGGTTTGAAGAGATATGAGCCAGGAGCGGGTAGGTGGGACTAGTTTAATATGGGATTATTTTCGGCATGAACTGGTTGGAGCAAAGGGTCTGTTTCCATACTATCTGACTCTATGGCTCTATGTTTGTCTCATGGTATTCAGGTGACTTTCCTCTAACTGCCTGTCCTCTATCAAATTGAACAAACTGACTGCAAATGTTAACTTTGATGAATCATTTTTCCACAGAGCAAAGTCAAAAATGCTCAAATTCATTGTGATGTCCTTCTGTTCAACACAGAAACCTTTTGCGTCTTCAAACCTTTTGAGATTTTAATGGACAGTCCTGGAACGCTTGAATTATTTAATGGCTCTTGTAGAATCTTAATGTAACACACTCTGATTGTCTGCTTTTGGCTGCAATTGAATCCCCAAGAGAAGTCATGTAGGTCTTTGTAAGACATCCTGGCTCCATTTTAAAAACAGATTAACTTTATTTACAAAATATATAACAGTATAACTGCGCATTATCTAAACATTATCGGAGTGATTGTTGGCAGACTATTCATGACAAAGAGTGCTTCACCCGTTGTCAATCACTTCGTCATCAGACAATTTCCAACACAGGTAAATGGAAATTATTGGGTCAAAACAACGGATATCTTGTTCAGCTCGCTAGTAAAGGGATATTGAAGTTTACTGTCATATTTTAAATGGCTATCAGTTAACTCAATCCACTTGTTGGATTAAATCTGGATTACCTGTACCTTAGGGTATTGCAATGACCATAGATACTTTCTTAGAGAAAACTGACATTGTTTCTAAAGTTTGAAGTCTTCATAGTTGAATTCTAAATAAACGGAATTCAATTTTACCAAATATTAAAAAATGCCACGAAACATAAACAGGCAGCTGACTGCTTTAAGGTGATAACATTCAGCATATTTAATTAATTTGTCTCATCATATCCTGCGACATAAGTCAGTTTCCAGACCTGTCTTGGGCGACTGTGAAAACTCTTCTCCACTTCTTGGTTTTAAATTGTCGCAAATAACAGTGTCAGATTGCAACGGCCTTTTGAAACCATGTTGGCGTGGACTGAAAGCACACTATGGAGTTTTTAACAAGGTCTATTTTTTATAATAGCAACTTCACCAGCTGCCTGCAGTCACCAAGTTAAGTTCAAAGGATGCAGAAAAGGTTTATGAGGGTGTTGCCAAGGTTGGAGTGTTTGAGCTATCGGGAGAGAGAGTCGGGTGGGACTATTTTCCCTGAAGTGTCATAGGCTGAGGGGTGACATTATAGAGGTTTATCAAATCATGAGGGCCATCAATCAGCTGAATAGCTATGATTTCCAATGGTAGCAGAATCTAAAACTAGAGGACATATGTTTAAGTTGAGTGGGGAAGGATTTAAAAGAGGCCCGTGAGGTAATTTTTTTTTAACACAGAGAATGGTGCGTATATGCAACGAGCTGACAGAGGAAGTAGCGGAGGCTGGCATAATTACATTTAAAAGGCATCTTGATGGGTATATGAATAGGGTTGAGAAAGATATGGATCATTGACTCAAAAATGGGGTTAGATCAGATTGAGATGTCTGGTCAGAGCAGGCGAGTTGGACTGGAGGATCTGTTTCTGCGCTGTATGACTCTGTGACTCTATGACACTTCTAAGAGGGGAGGCAATAGCCTAGTGGTACTTATCATTGGAGTGTTAATCTGAGACCCAATAATGTTTTGGGGACATAGGTTCAAATCCTACCATCATAGATGATGGAATTTCAATTCAATAAATATCTGGGATTTAGTGTCTAATGGTGACCATGAATCCATTGTCAGGGGAAACCCATCTGCTTCATTAATGTCCTTTAGATAACGAAGCTGTCATCCTTACCTGGTCTGTCCTAAATGTCACTCCAAACCCACAGCAATGTGACTCACTCTCAACTGCCTTCTGGGCAATTAGGGGTGGGCAATAAATGCTGGCCTAGACAGTGATGCCTTCATCCTATGAATCATTTTTTTAAAAAGTCTCAATTTTATTGTAACTCTAATTTTGGTATCATGCCAGCACAATACTCAATGTGGGGTAAGTTTTCACATTGAGACAAAAGGTATGCAGTGTAGCATTGTGCTTACCAGATCTTCTAGTGAAATTTGTCAAGATTCACTTATTTGGACTGACGCTCACTGATATTATGAAAACAATGCAACCTATTTTGATGAATGTGAGTTTTAAAAATCAATAGAGCCCCATTTGTTTACATAGTTTCTAATCCAACTCACTCTTCAACATCATCAATCTCGCTCCTTTGTGTAAAAGTTTCTGACCGACATTGTTTTAATACTGGCAGTAACGCAGTGTTACCAGAATTAAAATAGCGCTGATAGAAAACCCAGAGTTTAAAGTTTATGTGACGTTGACTGTTCCTGTACTTACTTGAAATTATTAATTCACATATACAGGTTGGAATGGTGCCTCAGTGGTTAGCACTGTTGTCCACAGTGCTAGGAACCTGGGTTCGATTCCATCCGTGGGTGACTGTCTGTGTTGAGTTTGCCATAGCAGGCTGTTATGCACCCAGACAGCATGCTTTCAATGGTGTATCTGTAGAAGGTGATGAGAGACCTTGTGGACATGTCAAATTTCCTGAGGAAGAAAAGGTGTTGTTGTGCCTTTTTGACCATCACATCTACATGGGAAGTCCAGGCCCAGTTATCAGTTATCATCGCTCCTAGGAACTTGACAGTCTCCACACACTTTTGACAACTGGTTTTCAAAAGAGAATGAGCATATTCAATACCTCTTAAAGCAGTGTGGCTATCAACGGGGAACTCAAACACGCACAGAATGAAAGGTCTGACTGACATTGTGACAGAAATTATATAGTCTGCAAATGTCATAAATTGCAGTCCTCCATTCTGGAACATCACATTTCTTTTGAACCAAATTAGACTGGAATATCAAGTTCTCCATCATCCTTGCCCAACTTTTAGCCAGCACTCCAAACTAGCATAACATATAATATCAGTTCAATGCAACAGTTGGTGAAATTGACGTTGCATGTTATTGCACTACTGTCACAGGGCACTTGATGTTATGAACGTATCTCAATCACATCCCAGATAAAACAGCCTGATTTAGCCAATTTTTCTTAATTCGCCAAACATAGTGGTGTTAAATCTATAATAAATTCTGTCTAACAGGACACAACATTAGAAAATCAACTCATTCATTTTCTAAAACCGACTCCAAAATTGTTTTGAACCTCATTGGAATTTGAGTGAATGTTCAAATGATTTCATATGTAAAGCTTAATGCTTGAATCCCCAGAAATAGGGACCAAGTGGAAGGTTTCACTTTTTTTTAGTTCATTCATCATATGAAAGACATATTGGCTAGGCCAGCATTTGTTGCCCATCCCTAATCGTCCCGAAGGCAATTAAAAGTCAACCACATTGCTGGTGGTTTGGAGTTACACGTAGGCCAGACCAGGTAAGGGTGGCAGTTTCTTTCCCTCAAGGACATTAGTAAACCCGATAGATTTTTCCTGACAAAGGACAGTGGATTCATGGTCGTCACTAGACTCCTTATTCCAGACTTTTATTGAATTCAAATTCCACCATCTGCCTTGGCAGGATTTGAACTCAGGAGCCCAGAACATTATCTGGGTCTCTGGATTAACAGTCCAGCAATAATAACCATGAAGCCATCACCTACCCCTTGCTTCACTTTCAGATTTCATATTCCTGGAGCTGTCATATTCTATTCTGCATCCAACAATAGGCTGAACAAAGATTCAAATAAACACATTCATCTCTTTATGACAAATACTATTTTAAATATGCCCGTGGAACATTGATCCATTATCTCCTCAGATCTTTCCTTGGGATTGACCCTTGGGCTGCCATCTCTTCAAAGGGATGTGCCTTGGTCGAATGTTTCTCAGCTTCCTCTCCTAATTGATGCTGGCATGGTGGCTCAGTAGTTATCACTACCACTTCATAGAACTGGGGATCCAGGTTTGATTCCATCCTCACATGACTGTCTGTGTGGTGTTTACACATTTTCCCTGTGTCTGCATAGTTTCCTCTGGCGGCTGTGCTTTCTTCCTACATTCTGAAGATGTGCAGACTGGATAGATTAGCCATGGAAATTGCAGAGATAGGGTAAGGGGGTGGGTCTGGGTGTGATTCTCTTTGGAGGGTCAGTGTGGACTGAATGGCCTGCTTCCACACTGTAGGGTTTCCATGAATAATGCAACTGAACAAATCTAACATTTGTGGTGAATGCACCTTGAGGGGGCTCACACGCCCACAGAATGGAACATTACCACAATTCTGGCTGGATTGTAGCTGTTGCCATAACCAATCACCCTTGAA
This sequence comes from Ginglymostoma cirratum, assembly GCA_024137785.1. Taxonomy (NCBI): domain Eukaryota; kingdom Metazoa; phylum Chordata; class Chondrichthyes; order Orectolobiformes; family Ginglymostomatidae; genus Ginglymostoma; species Ginglymostoma cirratum. The sequence continues at coordinate 39,412,749 of JAHRHZ010000249.1, forward strand.
ATAACTCATAGCAGCACATAGTTAGTGAGCTGTAAACTTTATTTATGTTTTTCATATGTTGGTACAAAATCCCATACAGATGAGATTCACTGCACACTGGGGCATTGGCACATTTCCACTGTGAACAAGCTTGGTAATGACTTTTATCCCAGAACTCCATAGTGCACAACTACTTTAAATTATGTTTGTTACTCTGAGATATGATTATGTCATGCCATAGGCACTACAGGATTGATATTGTCGCCTGCGCGTAGAAATGCTATATAAATGGCCTAAAGGTTCTTTTCTTCAATCTCTACTTTTTTAAACTCAGCTAGTTAAGGTAACACAAAGTAGGTCATATATCTGGAAGCATCCTGTAGTCAGCCACTACCCCTCAAGTTAATGCCTCAATGGGTTGTGCTAAATGGAAGAATTTTTAATAGCTAGTGGAGATCTCATGGCTAAGTCAAAATTTGTGCTGTTTGATGTGACCAGTGCATAATAACCTGTAATATATATTGTATTGTTATTCTGCTAATGTAGAGCTATGTTAACTCATCATAGGACCTTGTTGACAAAAATAGACATATCCGGAGGTCAACTAAAGGCTAATGTAGCTCGGCATCATTGTCAATTGCTAGTGTGTCCGTGGTTATTTCCTGAATAAAAATAAAAATAGTGTGGATAACTGTTTTTCTGTTCAACTTTTAACGTTTTGATGGGGGAGGAATATATTGATGGCAAGCTTCCTTTGCTTGTGGGAGATTGTGTTGTTTATCAGATGCTGTTTAACACTCAACCAAAGATGAGCTGTGCTCCTTTCGATCATAAAGCTATTTTTATTAACTATATACAAACCCGACTTACTCAGAGCATGAGATAGTAGGAACTGCCAAAGCTGAAGAATTTGAGATAACAAGGTGTGGAGCTGGATGAACACAACAGGCCAAGCAGCATCAGAAGAGCAAGAAAACTGACATTTTGGGTCTGGACCCTTCTTCAGAAATGGGGGAGGAGAAGGGAATTCTGAAATAAATAGAGAGAGGGGGAGGCAGATAGAAGATGGAAGGTGGAGAGGAGACGGACAGGTCAAGGAGGCGGGAAAGGAGCCAGTTAAGGTGAGTGTAGGTGGGGAGTTAGGATGGGGTTGGTCAGTCAAGGGAAGATGGACAGGTCAAGGAAGTGGTGATGAGGCTGGTAGTTAGGATGTGGGGGGGTTAGGGTTGAGGTGGGAGGAGCAGATAGGTAGGAGGAAGGACAGGTTAGGGAGGCAGGGACAAGCTGGGCTAGTTTTGGGATGCGGTCGGGAGCAGGGAGATTTTGAAACTTGTGAAGTCCACATTGATACCATTGGGCTGCAGGGTTCCCAAGCAGAAAATGAGGTGCTGTTCCTGCAACCTTTGGGTGGCATCGTTGTAGCACTGCAGGAGGCCCAGGATGGACATGTTGTCCAAGGAGTGGGAGGCGGTGTTGAAGTGGTTCACGACGAGGTGCAGTCATTTGTTGTGAACCAAGCGTAGGTGTTCCACAAAGCATTCTCCTAGCCTCCGCTTGGTTTCCCCCAGTGTAGAGGAGGCCTCTTCGGATACAGCAGATACAGTATACCACATTAGCGGATGTGCAGGTGAGCATCTGTTTAATGTGGAAGGTTTTCTTGGGGTCTGGGATGGGGGTGAGGGGGGAGGTGTAGGGGCAGGTGTAACACTTCTTGCGGTTGCAGGGAAAGGTGCCAGGGGTGGTGGGGCTGGAGTGGAGTGTGAAGCGTGGAGCAGACAAGGGACTCACGAAGAGAGTGGTCCCTCCAGAAAGCAGATAAGGGTGCGGAGGGAAAAATGTCCTTGGTAGTGGGGTCAGATCGCAGGTAGCGGAGGATGATGGGTTGGATCCGGAGGTTGGTGGGGTGGTACGTGGGGACGAGGGGCATTCTGTTTGTGTTGTTATTGCGGGGAGGGGGTGTGAGGGACGAGTTGCGGGCAACGCGAGAGATACGGTCGAGGGCGTTTTCGACCACTGTGGAGGGGAAGTTGCAGTCCTTGAAAAACGAGGACATCTGGGATGTCTGGGAGTGGAATGCCTTACCTCGGGAGCAGATGCAGTGGAGGCGAAGGAATTGGGAATAGGGGATGGCATTTTTGCAAGAAGGTGGGTGGGAGGAGGTGTCGTCTCGGTCGCTGTGGGAGTCACTAGGCTTGAAGTAGCTATCAGTTTCCAGGTGGTTGCCAGAGATGGAGGCAAAGAGGCCCAGGAAGGAGAGAGAGGTATTGGAGATGGTTCAGGTGAACTTAAGGTTGGGATAGAAGATGTTAATGAAGTGGATGAATTGTTCTAGCTCCTCGTGGGAACACGAGGCGGCGCCGATACAGTCATCAATATAACGGAGAAAGAGATGGGGGACGGGGCCAGTGTAGCTACAGAAGAGGGATTGTTTCACATATCCTACAAAGAGGCAGGCATAGCTTGGGCTCATGCGGGTACCCATGGCCACCCTCTTTGTATGTAGGAAGTGGGAGGAATTGAAGGAGAAGTTGTTAAGGGTGAGGACGAGTTCAGCTAAGTGGATAAGGATGTCAGTGGAGGAGTACTGGTCGGGCCTGCGGCACAGCAAGAAGCGGACAGCCTTTAGGCCATCTGCATGGGGAATGCAAGTATATAGGGACTGGATGTCCAATGTGAGGATGAGGTGTTGGGGACCAGGGAATTGGAAGTTTTGGAGGAGGTGGAGGGCGTGGGTGATGTCACGGACGTAGGTGGGGAGTTCCTGGACCGGGGGGAGAAAATTGAGTCGAGATAGTGGAGATAAGTTCAGTGGGGCAGGAGCAGGCGGAGACAATGGGTCGTCCAGGGCTCTTGGGTTTGTGGATTTTGGGAATGAGATAGAAATGGGTGGTGTGAGGCTGGGGAACGAAGAGGCTGGAGACTGTGGGTGGGAGGTCACCTGAGGTGATGACGCTGTGGATGGTCTGGGAGATGATGTTTGGTGGTTGGGGGTGGGGTCATGATCATTACTCAGAGCATGATTTGGTTTGGTCAGTGAACTTTGGAAATTTAAAGTACATTTTCCACATCCACTCCAAATCATATTTTCCTGGATTACCTAACTGGATTTTTTAAAAAATAGTTTCTCTGCATCCATAATGTTACATGACTTCCAGAGTACGTCTTTTAACACATGCCGGGATACCAATGTGTGAAATGGTCGGATGCGAACATCTCATAGTGATCTTCTTTCACAGTTTCAACAATCTTGAATGAAAACTAAAGTAAAGCAGCATTCATCTTCTGTGGCGGATAGCAAACAATCACCCGAACAAAATGCGCACTTGAAGTTCAGACAGGAGGATCACACCCCTGTATTGGAAATATACAAAGTAAAAAGGTTTCACAATCACATCACTTTACGTTGTTTGGTATAACAGCAAAGTGAAGCCAAACAACATTTTCACATAAGTTGTAGGCCATCTTCCAGAGGTGGCATCACACTGTGTTAGCTTTAGTTCCAATACAATTGCAGATTAAGATAATGTATTTGTTGATAGCACACAGTATATTGCATTTGAACAATAAACTCTTTCTGTCCTTAGTGTAGCTTCAAGTTATATTTAGCATCATGAATCTTGTAAAACCCAATTTCTGTCCCATGTGATTCTGATAGATTGCTAGCAGCTGGAAAGACTAATTTACCATACGGCTCATTTTCAAATCAGTAGTTGTCCACTCTATAGGCCATAAAACAGCAAAAAATAACATGTAGAATGTATCCCGCTTTCTATGCCGTGACAAAGGATGGCCAAGTTTTGTTTTAGCATATCACAATTAGAACTGTTAGTTATTCTCGCCATATCAAGTGTGACTAGGTGTTTTAATTACACAATAAATGGAACTGTCATTATTAGGATACATCAGTACAATTACATTATGTAATCCTTGTGGATCTTCTCACCAGAGGTTTTTACTAGAAGAAACAATGGCCATGCTTGTTAGTTAAATAATTCTTGGGGTCAGTGAAGAAACCAGATTTTTTTTTTAAATGTCTCAAATGACGATTTGCAATCTTATAATTTTTAATGGAGAAAGTTGTCTTCGAGGAAGAATTTCTAACTGATGAATCTTGCTGAAATGTCAGCCCCTGTAATGCCCTTGGATACATTTGTTCCATATTTCAAAGTACTAATTGGCTATTGTTGACATCTCAGAAAGTGCTATCTTTTAGTTTACTAATTGCTCTTTGTTTTACATCATTTTCACCTCTGCAGTTTAACTATCTCCTCCATTTCAAGCCTTTGAGTCATTTTCACGTCATGTGAAATGAATCAAATTGACTGAAGACTGGCATTTGCGGTGCCACCTCTAGAAGGCCACAACATAGAAACCAAAATTGAAAATTGGAGCAGGAATGGGCCGTTCAGCGCTTCAAGCCATGCTGACATTCCCTACAATCATGGTTTATCACCCACCCATTTCTGTTTTCTCCCCAGACCCTTTGAACCCTTTATCCCTAATGAAATATATTTAACTCCTTCTTGAAAACATAGGATGTTTTGGCTTCAATCACGTTCTGTGGCAGACAATATTACGCGCAGTTTTGATCTCCTTATCTGAGGAAGGATTTTCTGGCTATGGAGGAAGTGCAACAAAGGTTTGCCATACTGATTCCTGAGATAGTAGGATGACGTATGATGAGAGATCAGAGCAGTTAGGACTACATTGACTGGGCTTCTGAAGAATGAACAGAGGATTGCATAGAAACCTATAAAATTCTGACATGACTAAGCAGAATAAATGCAGGTAGGATGATCCTGACGATCCTATAACCAGGGGTCACCTTTGAAGGACTATGTACTGCATGAAGCATCTTGAAGCAATGGGAATTGGACAACTGGAGTCGTATCTACCTCAAAGAAAAATTATTGTCGGTGTTGCATCTCTGTCCAATACAGAGGTCTAAATTATCTTTGATAGTTCCTCTTCAGATTTCTCAAGGCCTATGTTTTTGATCTTTGGGGCAACTAATAACTCCTTTATTAGGGAGAGGTTCTTTTTTAGGTAGATGGGATGTCACAAATACAAACATTCATCTCCTCAATAGGATTGTGGGTCTATGTACAGCAAAATGGAGTGCAGCAATTCACAACCTTCTCAAGGGGCAGCTAGGAAAGGACAATGCATGCTGGTCCTGTCAGAGATACTCACATCCAGGTGCTGAATAAACAAAATCGTGATGGCTGCACTTAAGTAGAAACTTCTTGTATCTGCCCCCGCAGCCTGGTGAAAGGTCTAATAAGTTGGCCACTGATAGGTAAAGTTACCTGATGAGTTGTGGCTGTGGTACTGAATTTCCTGATCATTAATGGATCATCTGACACTGGACCTGGTGACCTGTTCTACCCAACCTTATTTTTATTTTGATCCTGCTCTCCCCTTCCTCTCTTGGCTCAGGCACTGCTGCCCCTGCCTGGCTGGCACTCAGACCTGATACCGATAAGTGCACATTTCTTTGGATAGCACACTGCACTGGTCCCCCAAAGCCCTGCTACATGATGTGTCTCTCATCAGCCAATTACTATTCTGGTGTCTCCAATCACTGGGTTCCACCCTCCTGCCCTTGCTACTCCTCCAATGGCAGACTCTTTCTCTTAAAGAAAGTTTGAGCCTGTGCCTAAATAAAGCAAGAACTGGACAACATCCAGGCTGGAGCTGATATGTGTTAAGCAACGTTTACGCCACACAAGTGCCAGGCAATGACTATCTCCAACAAGCTGGAATGAAACCATCATCTATTGACGTTGTATGGCATTCCATTTGCTGAATCCCACACTATTGAATTCCTGTGGGTTACCATTGCCCAGAAACTGAACTATACCAGCCATATATATGCTACAGCTCCAAGAACAGGTTGCAGGCTAAGAATTCTGTGGCTACCAACTCATCATCTGTCACTCCACAGTCTGTCTGCCACCTACAAGACACAAATCAGGAATCTGGTGAAGCACATCTTGTTTGCCACTCTGTTCACTCCTTTCACCATCAATGGACAGTGGCAGCAATGTATACTGTTTGCAAGATGTGCTAAAGCAGCACACCAAGGCTGGTTCAATAGCATTTTCCACACCTACCACCTCCACAATCTGGCACGGCAAAAACATAGGAACATTGCCATCCTCCAAAGTATATAGCATTCAGATTATATCACTGTCACTGGGTCAAAATTCTGGAACTGCCTTCCCACTGTGGATCTATCTATATCCGAAGAACCGCAGCGGTTCAAGAAAATAGCTCACCAGCAATTAGGGATCAGCAATAAATACTGAACTAGCACATGACCCTGCATCCCATGAATAAAATAAAGGAAACCACTTAGCCCATTGTGTCCATGTCAGCTGCCTATGGAGCAACTTGGTCAGTCTCATCCCCTTACTTTATCCCTATAGCCTGGCAAGTTTATTTCCTTCAAGTGCCAATCCAAATTTCTTGTGAAATCTTTAGTTGCCTCTGTTTCTATCAGCAATGTGTGTAGCGACTTCCAAGTCATTACCACATGCTGTAATAAGAAGCATTTTCTTTGCATCGATTGTACAAGTCAATAATGTGTTCATTAATTCCATCATAATATTGAATGTCTCGATCAAATCTCCCCTCAAATTCTTTTATTCCCATCAATGTTTCAACATTAACGTCCTAACTAAAATATCCATACTCCTGGAACCATTCTGTCAAATCTCCTCTGTTCCCTTTCAAAGACCTTCACATTTTTCCTCATGTGCGCTGACAAGAACTGGACTCAAAACCCAGCTTGGGCTTATCCAGAGTTATAAAAAGTTTCAGCATAACTTTGCTCCTTTTATACTTAAAACTTCTTTTTATGAAGTCCAAGGCACCATATACTTTGCTAACCACTCTCTTAATGTGAACCGATAGAACTGCAGATGCTGTGAATCAGGAACAAAAACAAAGTTGAAGGACAAAAGCAGAGTTGACGTTTCGGGTCCGGTGACCCTTTCTCAGAACTGAGAAGGGTCACCGGACTCGAAACGTTAACTATTCCTTTCTTCACAGATGCTGCCAGACCTGCTGAGCTTTTCCAGCAACTTTGCTTTTATTCCTCTCTTAATATGACCTGATACTTTCAAAGGCCTATGCAGAGCCAGCTCCCAGTCTCTCTGTTCCTGTACACTCATTGGATTTATGCAAATACATCTAAGTTGCCTCTTGCTATTTCTTTTGCCAAATGTATCAACTAGCATTTTCTGCATTAAATTCCATCCATCTGTTGACTACCCATTCTGTGAGCCTATCTTTGTCCAGTTACAGGCAATTCACATCATCATCACTTTTCCTTCAAGTTTCGTATCATCAGCAAATTTGAAATTTTGCTGTATATTTCATGATCCAAGCAATTTATATACAACATAAGAGCAGTGGCCCTGGCACTGAGCATTCAATAGTTCTCATTCCCTCCATGCTACTCTATACAGCCTACTCATGATCTTGAAAACCTCAATCAAGTATGCTCCTAATGTCGTTTTCTCCGAAAAGTCCCAACTTCTTCAATCTATCCACATGACCAAACTTCCTTATTCCTGATACCATTCTTGTAAATTGCTTCTACCGTCTCTTCAATGCATAGACATCTTTCCTACAATGTGGTGCTCACAACTATGAACGATACTCCAGTTGAAGTCTTGCAAGTGTCATGTTCAACATCATCTCCTTGCTTTGTCCTCTATGCCAGAATCAACAATACTGAGAAAGCCGTATATTTTTTGGGCTGCTCTTTCCTGTCCTTCTGCTCCTGCACCTTCTTAAGAAATGTCTTTCCTGTTTTATGTTTCTTTCAATGTTCTTCCGACAAAAGAGCATCACTTCACACTTCTCTACACCTATCTGTTCAATCTAAGATGGCAATCTTGTTTGGATTTCCACACTGTACTTCTCACAGGTTATATTTCTTACAAGTTTCATGTCATCTGCAAACTTTGATATTTTCCCAAACACACCAAGTTCCAGATTATTAATAAATATTAAAAAAAGCCAAGGGTCCCAATACTAATCCCTGGAACTTAAGTAACAAACCGTCCTCCAACCTGAAAAATATCTTTGACCATTACTCCCTGTTTCCCATCACTTATTCAATTTTACATCTACATTGCTACTTCCTTTTCATACCATGACCTGCAATTTTCCTCACAAGTCTGTTGTGTGGCATTGTATCAAATGCCTTCTGAAAGTCCATGGTACACCACTTAAGCTATGTTACGCTCAATAATCCTTTCTGTTAAGTCCTCAAAAACTCCAACAAGTTAGTTAAATATGATTTCTACACCTCATAATCAACCTATCTTTTACCATGTGATTACTAATTCTAACATGAATACTCGTTCAAGGTGTACAAAGGCAAAGAAATATAAACTTTGTTTGTTTGATAGCTTTATAATGTAAGCATTTTTGGCAATTTGCTTTGTCAATAAATAAATATTCATTTTCACAAATTTGTAAAGTGCTTTTGTTGATCCTGGTTGATTGACGGTTTTATAGGTTTGTAGCAACAGCTTGTCAAAAGGAAATTATATTTGAGTATAGAGCTGGAGGAACACAATAGGCCAGGCAGCATCAGAGGAGCAGGAAAGTTGATGAAGAAGGGTCCCGAACTGAAATGTCAACCTTCCTGCTCCTCTGATGCTGCCTGGCCTGCTGTGCTTCTCCAGCTCCATACTGTGTTGTCTCTGACTCCAGCATCGGCACTTCTTGCTACCTCAGAATTATTTTTGAATGTTTTGTTTATACAGATTTGAAATTAATTTGTTACTGGAGGTTCATTGTACAGCAGGCAAATTTCCTTTGTTTCTTTGTTTTTCCAATGTGGTGAGAGCGTTGCTGGTGAAGCCAGCCTTATTTGTCCTTCCCCTAATTGCCCTGGAACTGAGTGGATTGCTGGACCATTTCAGATAACAGTTCAGAGTCAACCTTGTTGCTGAGGGTCAAGAATCACTTGTTGGCCAGACCAGGATGGTGGATTCCCTTCCGAAGATATAGAAAGGGCATTAATGAACCAGATTACAGATTACAGCAGATAGCAGAGAGTAGAGGCAAAGCGGTATTTTTCAGACTAGCAGCTGGTGACTAGTGGAGGTCCACAGGAGTCAGTGTTGAGATCACAACTATTCACATTATACATTAATGATCTGGATGAAGGAACTAAGGGCATTGTTCCTACATTTACAGGTGATACAAAGAAAAGTGGAGGTAGAGGTAGTGTTGAGTAGGCGGGGCAGCTGATGAAGTCTTGTACAGGCTAAAAAAGTGGACAAAGAAGTAGCAGATAGAATATAATGTAGGAACATGTGAGGCTATGTACTTTGGCAGGAAGAATAGAGGCATAAACTAATTTCGAAATAGCGAAAGTCTTCAGAACTCCTTAACACAAAGGGACTGGGACATCCTGGCTCAGGATTTTCTTACAGTTAACAAGCAGGTTCAGTTGGTGGTTGGGAAAGCAAATATAATCTTAGCATTCATGTTAGGAGGCCTAGAATTCAAGAGCTTTATATGGCTCTGGTCAGACTGCATTTGGAATGTTATGAACAGTTTTGGGCCCTTACCGAAGGAAGGATGTGTTGGCCTTGAAAAGGGACCAGAGGATGCTTACAGGAATGATCCTGGAGACGAATGGCTTGTCATATGAGGAGCAATTGAAGATTCTGTGTCTGTACTCAATGGAGTTTAGAAGAATGAGGAGGGATCTGATTGAAACTTACGGAATACTGAGAGGTCTGGATAGAGTGGACATGGAGAAGATGTTTCCACTAGCAGGAAAAACTAGGATATGAAGCACAGCCTCAGAGTGAAGGGATGCCCTTTAGAGCTGAGATGAGGAGGAATTTCTTCAACCAGAGGGTTATTAAATCTGTGGAACTCATTGTTGCAGACTGCTGTGGAGGCCAAGTCATTGAGTATATTTAGCACAGAGATAAATATGTTCTTGATTGGTAAGGGAATCAAGGGTTATGAAGAGAAGACAGTAAACTGTGATTGAGAAACATATCAGGCATGATCAAATGGTAGAGTTGATTTGATGCGCCGCATGTCCCAAATCTGCCCCTATATCTATGCCCCTTATAGTTGTAATACTAATTCTAGTTTTCTATTCCAGATTTATGAATCAAATTCTAATTCATTGAGCTGAGGTAATGGCACTTGAATCCATTGCCACAGAAAAATATCCTGTCCTGGATCTTACTATTACACTGATGTTTCCATTTTGTAGTCATTACAAAGCTTTGCCTAGTTTTGTTACTGTACAAGAGTGGGTGGGATGAGGGCAAAGGATATCAACTTTCTGAAAACAAGCTACATAGATGAATGATATCCCCTCAATTTGGACATCCCTGTATAGTTAATAGCATGTAGTGCTTTTCAGAGAAGGAACGAGCCTTGTTGAATGGTTGGGTAGCACAATATCTTCTTTATTGTCGTTGAGATCACAGAAAAACAACACTGATATTTGAGTTTCATTACTCAAATATACTTATTCAGATTTTGTTAAATTTAAATACTAATAATCAAAGTTAAATTGTTTTGTATGTTGAAGAAACATTGTGAACCATTAAGATTAGGTGCACAAAGGCAGTTCTCCTTAGGCAAAAGATTTGTTGTTTTCTTTGATTATATTTGCACTTTTCACAAGGAGAAGTGTCTTAGTTTCAGTAGAACATCCAATTCAAATCTTCCTGAGCTCTCTTTCATATAAGGTTGACTGAGCTTCATGTGATGAAATATATTTTTTGAATGGACACAAAGGACTTTATGTGATAACATCAAAGAACACACCCTTGAAAGGAACAAATCAAACCAAACTGCCTGTTCGTCTTCATTTCAAGCTGTGGCTGTCTTGAACAGTGGTGACCAAAAGAGGTAATGAGCACCAGGGATTAGTGCGACTGTAGGTTACATGTTTGAACTAATCTAAAAAAAGAACAGTCTATAGGGGACTGTGAGATATTTAAATCATTTACATTCTGTTTTGAATTTATTTTCTGAAAGGTGAGATTTAATGTATCTAATGTGTCCTGTGATATTGACCCACTTGAGTTAAAGGAGATCATTAATTAGATTTATTGTAGTTTAATCAGTTACATAAAAATTAGAATAAGTTTTTTATGAACAGCATGAAATGAAAATAAGAATTACTTTTGGAATAAAGTTTGAAAATTGAAATAGACAAGTAAAGTCAATTAAACAGGACCATTATTCGTTACTGTTTTTTAATGTCCTTGTAGGTTATGTGAGAAGTAATGCAACATTATCACTTTTTGAAGCATAATTGTTGAAAATATCATTGGAAAGATTGGAATGAAAATACAAAAATGAGCTCTACATTTTTTTTAACATTTTGTTTTCGAGGGGAAAGGAAAAGGCAAAGATCTGAGAACAAGACACTTAGTAGAAAGAATCTTCCTAAAAAACAGGTTAAAGACTTTTGGACTTCAGCACCCCTTATCCATTACTTCTGCTCGTGTGGCTGGCTACTCAGCTTCAAGGCTCACTTTTGTAACTAACACACTCAGATCCAGAAAGAATCCTGCAAAGGATGTTAGTACATCATGGTCCTTGTCACAATATTGATAAAATATGGACAATGTCTCTTGAATTCCAGCATCTGATTTTTAAAATACGGTACTTCCATGGAAATGGTTTATAAAAAGAAGAGCTCTGATTTAAAGAGAACATTGCAATAGTTAACCAAGCCAATTCACCACCCTTGCCTGGTCAGAACACCCATTACCCAATACTTCAAAATTGCCCATCAAATTTCCATCCAAGTATCGAGCAAAATTGGAAACTTCACACAATTGCTACCATAATACAAGCCCTGTTGACATTATCAATAGAAAACATCAGGCTCATCCTTGCTATTGGACTCCCTCACTTATTCTGCTGCCTTCAAACTTCAAGTTACAGACAACTGTTAAAAATTATAGGAGCAGGATCTCTCTCCCACTGCAACTCTCTGTCTCTCCGACCTATCTTCTCCTCTATCCATCTTCTATCTGCCTCCCCCTCTCTCCCAATTTATTTCAGAACCTTCTTGCCCTCCCCCATTTCTGATGAAGGGTCTAGGCCCGAAACATCAAGCTTTCCTGCTTCTATGATGCTGCTTGGCCTGCTGTGTTCATCCAGCTCTACACATTGTTATCTCGGATTCTCCAGCATCTGCTGTTCCTATTATCTCTGTCAAAAATTATATCCACCTGGGATAAGTAAGCTTGTGAGATCCTTCTCAATCTGAATTGCTGACTCCTCTCCCTGCAACCAAGTAGTTCTTCATTTCCTGAAGGAAGTTGGTTCAGATTGGGGCTCCATCCTGCCTGCTAAGTACCCATTGCCATTAAGACCTTTCTTCTCTTGCTGACACCATGAACTGCCAACAATCTCTGCTCACTTCAGGCCTGCCCCAAACAAGTGATACTATTGTTGCCAAATTCTCCTCAAACTTCTTCAGTATTCTCATCATTAATTTTCTTCCTTTATCACTCCACCCTCTTCCTGAGGGCAGAAAAGCACTTCCAGACTAAGTTAGCAGCCATTAGCATGTGAGTGGTTTTTATTCAGTTGAGAGCAATTGATTCCATTTAGGATGTACAGTGTGTGCAGTGAGTCTTTTCAATTCTTATCAAGCTAGGTCTTGGAAAAATAGCTAGACACCTGACAGCAGAGGAAGTTATGATTGGTGCGTGATTGAAACAAAATGGGGAGTGACTGATAAGACTGTTGTAAAGCGAAAGTTGGGTAAATGTACCCTGAGTAACCTTTACCAGTTCACAGTAATCCTTTTTAATTCAGACATGTTACGCAGTGAGACAGACAAAGGGGACAAGAATCAGGAGAAGGACCAATTTGATTTTATTGGACACTTTATCTAGGAAAAACAACAGTTATCACACTCTGCTATCATACTTTAATTTAGTTCTATTAAACTCTATTAATTTTTTCAGAACTCTTCAGTAAACGGTCTTTAATCTCTAAATAAACATTCTCCACTCTAGATTAGCTATCTACCCTGACACATGGATTGACTATACCCTGTCTGCAGGCCCCTACCACTGTAGGTCGGGTCCCATTTAATAAGACTGTTCCTTAGTCTTTGAGGATTGACTGATGTTTCAGGATCTGCAGTTCATTGATTTGGGCTTCTCCTCTCATCTAGGGCTGGATGTGGTCTTTGGGTTGTCTCACCGTGGTGGTCTTCTGGGTCTGGTCAGCCTGATGATGCTCATCAGGAGGTACCAGGAGCTGGAGATGCTGTGCAACTGGGCTGTCAGTCAAAGGGGCTCTCTGGAGAATGTAGTTGATGAAGGTGTAAGAGTAGATTGAGCTAAGCTTTTATCCCTGTCTTTGTACCCTTCTTGAAGATTCTGGCCTATGTCCAATACCAGCATCAAACAGGGTCAGGAAGATGCGATGAGGTGACTATTTTCCATATTTGAAATCTCAGAACGTGGTTTTGAATCTTCAACTGCCAAGTGATGGCCTTATCACACTTGCTTCTAGCCTCCTATGGAACTGGGTGCCACCAAGTCTGTGTAGCGTTCTTCTAACAAAACAAGTTCACTGAAGGTGTAAGCAACAGTTCATTCTGAAACGATGTGTCTGTTAGCTCCTGGCCAGGCAGTTCCAGGCCTGTCCGGTTTCAACGGGAAGTTGACTGTCTAAGGCCTGCCTGCATGAATGCTGTCTTTCAGCAGAAAACTTAAGAAAATTATTAAATTGGAAAGGGTGCAGAAAAGAGATGCAAGGATTTACGAGGGTAGCACGGTGGCTCAGTGGTTAGCATGGCTACTTCACAGTGCTAGGGATCCGAGTTCAATTTGGGTGACTGTCTTAGCGAAGTTTGCACATTCTCCCGTGTTTGCGTGGGTTTCCTCCAGGTGCTCTGGTTTCCTCCCACAGTCCAAAGATTTGCAGGTTAGGTGGATTGGCCATGCTAATTTGTCCATACTGTCCAGGGATGTGTAGGTTACGTGGATTAGCCATGGGAGATGAAATATTATATGGTAGGCGGTGGTGCTGGGTAAGATGCTCTTTGAAGAGTCAGTGTGGACTTGATAGGCCGAATGGCCTGATTCCACACTGTAGGGATTCTATGAGGATGTTACTGGAACTGGAGGGCTTGAGTTATAAGGATAGGCTAGGACTTTTTTCAATGTACCATAAGAGTTTGAGGGGGGACCTTATAGAGGTTTATGAAATCATGAGCGGCATAGATAAAGTGAATAGCAGAAGTTTTTTTCCTAGGGCGGGAGAGTTCAAAACTAGAGGCCATAATTTTAAGGTGAAAGATAAAAGATTTTCAAAAGGACCTGAGGTGAAAATTTTCCACAAAGAGGGTGGCTCATTTGTGAAATGAGCCACCAGAGGAAGTGGTAGAGGCAGGTACTGTTACAACATTGAAAAGGCATTTGGACAGAAACATGAATAGGAAAGGTTTAGAGGAATATGGGCCAAATGCAGACTAATGGGACTCAACTAGTTTGGAAAACTTGGTCAGCATGGAAAGGTTGGACAGAAGCATCTGTTTCCATGTCATATGACTCTATGGCTGCATGGAATAAAGGAATTTGGAAAATTTCATGAATGAACCACAAAATGCTGGCATTCAGTCAGTCGGAAATAGGGAAAGCAAATTGAATGTTGACCTTTATTTTAAAGAGAATTGTATATAAAAGTCAGGATGTCTTGTTAAAACTATGTAGGGTGCTTCCCTTTATCTTAGGCAAAATATGTTGAATTGGAGGAAATCCTGGGAATGGTCACTAGGCTAACATCAGATATGGAGTAGACGCTCCTCCTGTTTATTAGGAGACATTGAGTAAACTGAGCCTGTACTCATTGAAATATAGAAGAATGAGAGGTGACCTTATTGAAACATAAAAGATTCTTAGAGGACTTGATAATGCAGATGTGAAAAGGTAACTTTTCCTGGTGGGAGAGTCTATGATCACAGACATAAATTCAGAATAAGGCTTCAAATATATAATAAAGGTATGAGAAGAACTTCTTCTCCCAGTGGGATGGGAAATTCTTTACCACAGAAGACTGTTGAGACTTGTTCTTTGTATATTCAAGGCTGATAGTGACAGATTTTTAATCAGTAAAGGAGTAAAAGGTTATTGAATAAAGACAGAAAAGTGGAGCTGAGGATTATCAGATCAGGCATGATCACATTGAATGGCAGAGAGACTCAATCGGCTGAATGGCTTCTATGTCTTATGCTCCTCATAACTGTGGCTGTGAAGCTAGGTTTGAACATTATGGTTCAGGTTTCATATTAGTATTGAAGTTCATTAAACTCCGTTCCAGTACAGCACTGAAATAGTACTACATTCTCTAAGATGAGATAATGAGTCAAGCTTCTTTCATTGCCAGGGACTCAGTCAGTTCACACATTCAACAATTTTTCCTCAATACTGCCAAATATCAAAGTAGTCATGTAACTCATCGTTGGTTGTGCTGAGTTCCTGTCATATTTGCTTATGTAGTAACATTTGCTGCATTTCAGAAAATAAGGAATCCACATGGTGAGAGGGACCAAGATATTGATGAAAGTTGAAATGCTCTTCATTCTCAAGATGTCCCATATGGTCAATGCCTGATATAGCCTCTGCGATTCAAATTTTTATTGCCTGCCCTTAAGTGCAATTAAGGATGGGAAACAAGTGCTGTCCTTGCTGGCAACAACCATTCACCACGAAACAACTTTTTAAAATGTCTTTGAATGGACTGGTTGGACCGAAGGGTCTATTTCCATGCTGTGAGAGTCTATCACTTTATAATAACTGAGTGCTGCACAGAGTCAAACGACAAATGGAGATTAATAATATTCATAAGTAGCCAAGAGAGAAGAACTGAAATGAAAGACTAGCTGAGGTGTTTACTGTTATCCTCGAAGATAATCTAGTTATTAATGCATTTGAGACATTCAAGAGTATTGGATGATTACTTGGGTAGAAATAATGTGCAAGGGTATAGGTGGAATAATAGGAGATAATGACATTCATTTGAAGAGCCAATGTAGACATGATGGGCTGAATGACCTCCTTTAGCACCACAGTACATCAGTGATTATTTGATTAAAGATTCTTGGAAGAATCTAAGAGAAATCAATCATAGCACAATATCTGGGGTCCACGGAGTCATCAAATGGACGCACCAAGGTTGGTTCGATAAGAACAACCAAGATACAATCCAGCCATGAGACATTGTGCAGAGTGTTCAGATATCCTATGTATCTAACAAAAAAAAAAAAAAAAAAAATAGCAAGAAATGACAGTTACCATCAAGGAAAAGGCATGGTGTGCCAGATGAGAAACAGTCTACTTGATCTTTGCATGATCAAGTCAATGAAAGAAAAGTCCCAAGAACAGAACATGGAATTCCATCTGGTATTAGAATTATTGAATCACAAAGTGCAGAAGAGGCCCTTCAGACCATCAAATCTGCACCAACTCAAACTACTCTAAATCCAAACCAGTCCCCCTTTCCAGCACTAGACCCATTGCTTTGAATGCCAAAACATTTAAAGTGCTCATTCAAATAGTTCTTAAAAGTTGTGAAGTTTCATAACTCAATGACATTCCCAAGCACTGCATTCCAGATTCCCACCACCTTTTGGGGGACCAAAAAAAGACCATTTTCCTCAAATCCCCTCTAAATCACTTGCATTTTACTGTAAAATTATGCCCCATTGTTAATGACTGTTCAATTAAGGGAACAGCTGCTTTCTATCAAGCCTGTCCATGCCCCATGTAGTCTGACAAAGTTCAATCAAGCCCCCACTCAGCCTTCCTTGTTTTAAAAAAAACAACCCAAGCCGATCCATCCTCTCTTCATTGCTAAAATGCTCCATCACAGCTAACAAGCTGGTGAATTTCATCTGCACCCTTTCCAGAGCAATCACACCTTTGCTACAGTGCAGTGACCAGAGCTGTCCGCACTACCCTATCTGTGGTCTAACCAGAGGTTTGTATGGCTCCAACATGACTTCCCTGCTCCTATAAACTATGCCACTGCTGATAAAGGCAAGTGTCCCATTTCTCTTCTTAATCATCCTATTAACCTGTCTTGCTACATTCAAGAATCTGTTGACAAGCACCTGAAAATCTCATTGTTCCTCTGAGCTTGTTAATGTCCTTTCATTCATTGAATTACTGCCTTGTCTTGTTACTTGTTCCAAAAGGCAACACCTGACTCATCAGGTCTAAATTCCATTTGCCAATGATCTGCTCATCTAACCAATCCATCTATATCGTCCTTTATCCTAAGATCTTCTTTCTTATTGGTTAATCACCCAACTAATCCTCGTGTCATCTGCAAACATACTTATCACTCCCTACATTTTCTTCATACAAATCACAAACTATAAGGGACACAGCACAGATCCCTGTGGTACACCAATCTTGTGTCACATGGTCTTCTTTTACCACTCTCTGTCTGCTACAACGAGACTTTAGAAAAAAAATTGCCAAATTTATGAGTGCACCTTGTAGATGGGACTCACTGCAGACTCCCATTAACTCCAGTTTTATGAGGAGTCATTGATGACACACTTGGTCAAATGTGGCCTTGATGTCAAGGGAGGTCATTCTCATCTCACAGCTGAAAGTTCTGATCTTTTGTCCATGTTTTGACAAAGGTTATAATTAGGTCAGGATACGAGTGACCAAACTGAGTATCATTGAGCAGGTTATTGTTAAGTATTGCTTAATAATTGCTTGCTGCTTGTTCCATCATTTTACTGATGATTGAGAGTAAACTGATGAGGTGTAATTGACCATGTTAGATTTCTCCTGCTTTTTGTGTACAGAACATTGCTGGACAAATGTCCACATTGTTAGTAGTTGTTCATGAACTCAAATAACTTTAACTAGGAGTGTGGTAAGTTTTAGAGCATAGGTCTTCTGTACTTTTGCTGGAGTAGTGGCAGACTCATTGCCTTTGAAATATCGATTGCCTCCAATTATTTCTTGTACCATGTAGAGTGAATTCAATTGACTAAAGTTTAGCATCTGTGATTCTGGGATCTCTGGATGAAATTGAGATGGCACCCAAAAAGGATGCTGATATTTACTGTTGTGCTCAGGTAATAATACTGGGCAACTATTCCCAAGATAAACGTTCCCTAGCATTGACCAGTGTGGTCAGAAGAGGTAGGAAAAGATATATTTTTTGAAAAAAACATACTGTAAATCGAAAATGTGTTTTTATTTTGAGATGACTAAAATTTATCAGTGTACGTTGTAATAATGCACAGGCATTTAATGATTAATTATAAGGCAGAAGGAAGTTTATAAATTTCCATAAGAGCTGTCCCAATGCCCCTCTGCAATCTATCTTTGATCCTCTGTGATGTCCTGGCAGCTTCTATGTATGTCAGATGATCGACATCCTTTATGGAGCAATAGTCGCAAAGATTTCTAGCCTCTAGAGCTAGCACCTTACCAGAGGTTTGCATTGATCAAGTCTCTGTTCTCCACTATCAAATCCTGCTTTCATCTCTGCTCCTTCCGGTGTCATGAGTGTAATCAATGAAGACAACTGTTCAAATAAAGAAACAGCAAGGGAACATCCAGAGTACCTGCAACTTTTCAAAGAAGTCTCTTCAAACTTTTTTTGTACTGCAAAAATGCAATGTAATCTTGGGATTCAAGACAGTTCCATGAAATACTAGAGCTAAATTATATGCCACTTTCGTGTGAATTTTGTTTGCAAACCCGAATTTAGGGAAGTAGGAGTGAAGTGGAAATGTCACTGGAGTAATGTAAAGGCTCAGGCTATAACTTTGGAGACACAGGTTCAAATTCCACCATGGCAACTGGTGCAATTTAACTTCAATAAATCTGAAATAAATAGCTTCTCTGAGCAAAGATGACCATGGAACGAAAGTTGATTTTTTTTAAATGTTTATTCATTTTGTGGGATGTGGGCGTCACTGGCTGGTTAGCATTTATTGTTCATCCCTAGTTGCCCTTAAGAAGGTGGCGGTGAGCTGCCTTCCTGAACTGCTGCAGTCCTCCTCCTGTGGATTGACCCACAATGCCATTAAGGAGGGAATTCCAGTATTTTGACCCAACGACAGTGAAGGAATGACGATGTATTTCCAAGTCACGATGGTAAGTGGCTTGGAGGGGAAATTAAGGGAGGCAGTTTTCACAAATATCTGTTGCCCTTGTCCCTCCAGATTAAGTGGTCATGGGTTTGGAAGGTGCTGTCTGAGGATCTATGGTGAATTTCTGCAGTGTATCTTGTAGATAGTGCACACAGCTGCTACTGAGCGTTGGCAGTGGAGGCTTGTGGATGCAGTGCCCATCAAGTGGGCTGCTTTGTCCTGGATGGTGTCAAACTTCTTGAGTGTTGTTGGGGCTGCACTCATCCAGAAAAGTGAGGATCCATCACATTCCTGAGTTGTGCCTTGTAGATGGTGGACAGGCACTGGGGAGTGAGTAGGTGTGTTACTCGCCTCAGTATTCCTGGCCTCAGGTTGCTGTAATGAACTATCTGATTCACTAATGTCCTTTAGGGCATGAAATCTGAAGTCCTTATCTGATCTGATTTCCATGTTTGTTCAGGTCTACAGCAATTTGGTTAACTCTGAAATACAATTAAGGATGAGCAAAAAATATTGGCCTTGCCAAATCCCCTGAACAAACACAGGAATAAAATATGTCTACCACACTTCCTCTGTTTTTCCGCTAGCCAGACATTCCTGATGTTTGTTACATGCGACTTTAATTTGGCTTTCATTCCTGGTGAACTGTTTCATCCAGAACAGTCTTTGTCCCTCCAAGCAGTGTCAGGTTTTATATCTTGTTGCTAGACCAGTTTTCGGCATCTCCTCTCATTATTTTCTGACACATCTTGTGAGCAATTTGAAGCCCAGTTATGCCCTAACTCCTGCCGCTTACCCATTCTACCACCCTGCTGATATAACTGAAGCTTTACAAGTCAGATTCATACAGCCTGTATGCCTCAGTATTTTACTTATATGAATCTGCGATTTATGATGCCATCAAAATTTTGCACCCACATTGTTTTCCCGAATGAAAAATGCTCGTTGAAATTTATTTCAGATCACGTTTTTATACACTGTGGAAAAAATACAATTTTTTTTGCAGGGCTTTGTCAAATGCTGCTTGCTATTCTGTACCAGCTCAGCTTGACATGGCACAGCACATATTAAATGTGCAAAGTGATATGTTCCCTCCAGATATAGCGGGACGAGAGGGGAGATTATGTCACTGCAGATTTGAATTAAGTATGGCAGGGTGCATGGCCCAGCACTAGACAGTGGACTCGTTCTTGTTGCAGCAAAGAGACAATCTATCAGTTGCATTACATTTATCATTTGGTTACAAATTTATTTAAAGTATCTAGCACAGTAATTTCCATCAGGATGATATTTAAATCTTTATTCGTATGTGCTGAAAGTACTCAGACTGAACAGTTGAATACAAAAAAATTATTTTCTACAAGAGATAATCATTCATCTACTCTGAAGTGGCCTTCAAAACAGTCAATGTTCAGATGTGTGGAAATTCTTTGCCCCTACTCACCAACATGTATGACATCATTACACCAAGATTCCAGAGCAAAAAATTAATTTTGCATTTTTACAACAAAACAACCAAAGTTTTATTTTGGCAACAATGCGGCAAATTATGCATTAAGTGCAGTAGGGTCAAATGCTAAACCTTACTTTTAACTAAAATATTTAGTAGAGTTGGATGGCTCCAATTTAACCTCACGCAGAGCACGCTAGTGATCATGTTTTCATCTTTTTGTGAGTGGAAGTTTGATTTGTCTGCTTCAAAGATCTAAACAAGAAGGGTCTAGGCCCGAAACGTCAGCTTTCCTTCTCCTCTGATGCTGCTTAGCCTGCTGTGTTCATCCAGCTCGACACCTTGTTATCTCATAAGAAAGTGTGTTATTTTTAACCATTACGACAATTAGCACCGAAAGCAAATTAGTCAACTCTGACATATCTGAAATAAAGTCAATCAGTACACAGGTAACTCACCAGTATAAATGTTGCGTATTATTTCTGACATGGAGATTTCGGTGTTGGACTGGGGTGGATAAGGTCAGAAACAACACGACATCAGGTTATAGTTCAACAGGTTTATTTGAAAACTCAAGCTTTCAGAGTCTTACTACTTCTTCAGGTGTTAGTGAGAGACAGAGTAGCAAACACAGAATTTATAAGTAAAATATCAAAGGGTCACACCGCTGATGAGGATGTGCAAAGAACAAAGAAAATTACAGCACAGGAACAGGCCCTTTGGCCCTCCAAGCCTGCTCCGATCCAGATCCTCTAACTAAACCTCTCGCCTATTTTCCAGGGATCTGTATCCATCTGCCCTCTGCCCATTCATGTATGTCTAGATACATCTTAGATGACACTATCATCCTGCCTCTACCACCTACGCTGGCAACGCGTTCCAGGCACCCACCAACCTCTGTGTAAAGAACTTTCCACACATATCTCCCTTAAACTTTCCCCTCTCACCCTGAAATCGTGACCCCTGGTAATTGAGTCCTCCACTCTGGGAAAAAGCTTCTTGCTATCCACTCTGTCTATACTTCTCATGATTTTGTAGACCTCAATCAGGTCCCCCCCAACCTCTGTCTTTCTAATGTAAATAATCCTAATCTACTCAACCTCTCTTCATAGCTAGCACCCTCCATACCGGGCAACATTCTGGTGAGCCTCCTCTGCACCCTCTCCAATGCATCCACATCCTTTTGGTAATGTGGTGACCAGAACTGTACGCAGTATTCCAAATGTGGTCTAACCAAATTCTTACACAAATGTGTTAAACAAACCTGAGATATTCCAGCTGTGGACTTTGAAAAACTCTTTTGTAGTATCAAATCACAAATTTAGAAGTTCACACTGTGTAGGCATTAGCCTGTTTTTGAGAAAAAGTTGACTCAAATCTTTATTAATTAGTAAATATTCAATAAGCATTTAACACCTGGAATATTGTGTGCAATTTTGGTCTCCTTTTCTGAGGAAGGATGCTCTTGCTCTTGAAGGAGGGCAGTGAAGGTTTATCAGGCTGATTCCGGGACTGACGTATGATGAGAGGTTGACTCGGTAGGGGTTGTTTTCACTGGAGTTCAGACGAATGAGGGGGAAACTCATAGACACTTATTAAATTCTAACAGGATTAGACAGGGTAGATGCAGGGAGAACGTTTCCGTTGGTGGGTGCGTCCAGAACCAGGGTCACAGTATGTCGATTCAGGGTAGACGATTTCGGATGGAGATGAGGAGACATTTTTTCACCCAAGGAATGGTGAGCCTGTGGAATTCATTACTATAGGAAGTAGTTGATGCCAAAACATTGAATGCATTCAAGAGGTGACTAGATATAGTACTTGGGAGGAAAGGGATCAAGGGTTATGGGGAGAAAGCAGGTTTAGGCTATTGAGTTGGATGATCAACCGTGATCATACAGAAGGGTGGAGCAGGCTCGAAGGACTGAATGGCCTCCTCTTGCTCTTATCTTCTATACTTCTATGTTTCTAAAGCTTTTTCTCAACCAGTCCAGCCTATTTATCGACATTTCTCTCATAGAATCTACACATACTGCATGTTTACTCATGAAATAAATGAATATCAAAATCTTTTCATGCTTAGTAAAATAAATAGTAAACAACAACATAAATGATTTTAATAAGTATGTGAAAACTAATCATGTATAAATATTTGTGTTTTTGATGCTTTTTGATTATATTCTTCCACTTACAAAATTTCAGTACAGCGGATGTTACAATTCAACGTTAGTTATTTTCTGGATTGTGCTACCGCGAGATTAACATTCTTGTGATTGAACAGTAAGAGACTTACTCAACAGACTTGAACATAACTACATACAAAGGATGGTAAGAGAGGACACCTTACTAGGAGCCCTACAGACCCAGCATCCATTTACGAGTGATCACATGTCACTATAACATACCTCCAATTGTCCACGCTCATTAGTCATACGTGGAGTAAACTTGCAATTTCCTTACACTGCACGGATTAGTTTGGTTTAATTAACAAAACTGTAGCTCTATCAACTTCAGAAAATACCATTGTGGCATGACATCTTGTGCATCATTCATTCTATATGGTATTTGTTCTCTCACACTTACACCTAATTAACTGAGCTTTTGTATTCATAAAACAGCAATTAATCAGAACCAAACAGGAAGGGAATGGAAGCTATTCATTCTGAAGTTCATACAACAACTTAAAATAGGCTGTCAGTAATCAATTTAATAGGAAAAGAATGAAATCCTGAGCTGCCACTGATTTGTGAGTGCACATTTCTGTCCTGCTCATCAGAATGTATGAATTATACATTGGATCCTGAAGGAAAGCTCCCTGGGTCAATGGAAATATGTATGTAGACTCTGCAACTTGGAAAGTACCTGAAAGGAGAAAAAAGGAATGAAGTTTGCAATATATCTCTAAATACTAGTTTTCATGACAGGTACACTTCTCAAACTTTTAATGTATTTGTAGATTTTGCAAAGGTAGCATCTGCTGTGGTAATTAATAGTGACAGCCATTCAAATTCACTCTTGTTAAATTTCTCAGGTGTTAGCAAATGCATTAGTGCTTCCTCATGGTAGACTTGCTAGCAAGGTTAGATCACACAGAATACGGGGAGAACTGGCTAGTTGGATACAAAGCTGGCTCAAAAGTAGAAGACATAGACAAAAACAGAAGTAGCTGGAAAAGCTCAACAGGTCTGGCAGCATCTGTGAGGAGAAAATCAGAGTTAACGTTTTGGATCCGGTGACCCTTCCTCAGAACTCTGATTCTGAGGAAGCGTCACTGGACCTGAAACGTTATTTTCTCTTCACAGATGCTGCCAGACCTGCTGAGATTTTCCAGCAACTTCTGTTTTTGTTCCTCATTTACAGCATCCGCAGTTCTTTTGGATTTTATTTGGTAGAAAACAGAGGGTGATGCTGGAAGGTTGTTTTTCAGAATGGAGGCCTGTGACCAGCAATGTGCCACAAGGCTCAGTGCTGGGTCCACTGCTTTTTGTCATTTACATAAATAATTTGGATGTGAACTTAGGAGGTATGGTTAGTAAGTTTGCAGATAAGACTAAAATTGGAGGTGTAGTGGACAGTGAAGAAGGTTATATCAGAGTAAAACAGGATCTTGGTCAGTTGGGCCAATGGGCCGAGGAGGGCAGATGGAGTCTACTTTAGATAAATGTGAGGTGCTGCATTTTGGAAAGGCAAATCAGGGCAGGACTTATACACTTAATGGTAAAGTCATGGGGAGTGTTGCTGAACAAAGAGACCTTGGAGGGCAGGTTCATAGTTTGTTGAAAGTGGAGTCACAGGCAGACAGGATAGCGAAGAAGACATTTGGCATGCTTCACTTTATAGGTCAGTGCATTGAATATGGGAGTTGGTAAGTCATGGTGCAGTTATACAGGACATTTGTTCGGCCACTTTTGGAGTATTGCATGCAATTCTGGTTTCCCTCCTATTGGGAGGATGTTATGAAGCTTGAAAGGGTTCAAAAAAGATTTACAAGGATATTACCATGGTCGAAGGGTTTGAGCTATAGGGAGAGGCTGAATAGACTGAGGCTATTTTCCCTGGAGTATTGGAGGTTGAGAGGTGACCTTAGAGAGGTTTATAAAATCATGGGGGGCATGGATAGGGTAAATAGACAAGGTCTTTTCCCTGGGATAGAGGGCCCAAAGCCAGAGGGCATAGGTTTAAGGTGAGAGACAAAAGATATAAAAAGGACATAGGGAGCAACATTTTCATGCAGAGGGTGGTGCATGTATGGAATGAGCTGCCAGAGGAAGTGGTGGAGGCTGGTATGATTACAACATTTAAAAGGCATCTAGATGAGAAGGGTTTAGAAGGATATTGGTGAAATACTGGCAATCGGGGCTAGATTTATTTAGGATATCTGGACGGCATGGGCATATTGAACTGAAGGGTCTGTTTCCATGCTGTATACCCTAATGACCCTATAACCTTATAAGTGCACCAAACCAAACCCTTGTGTCCTTGTAGTCTTGATTCCAGTACCAGATCTTTTCACATTAGCTTATGTGTTATATTCATGCCTTTAGTTGTTTGAAGGTGACGTACGAAGTATATAGTATTATTGCCGTCCACTAGAATACTGCCACAAAACTCCATAGAATGAAGATCATTTGTAAACAGAGAGGGATGTTCTTTGCATGCAGTTCAGGTCATCTCCCTGTTAACACAACTGATGAATATTTGCATTGGATCCATGCCTTGTATAAAAGAAAGAGAAATGGACTGAGACATAAGACATAGAGCAGAAGTAAATTATTCAGCGCATTGAGTCTGCTCTACCATTCAATAAGATCATTGCTGATCTGCTAACTTTTAATTCAACTTTCCTGCCTTTTCCCCATAACCCTTGATTTCCTTGACTGTCTCGAATATACTTCACAACATGCCTGGCACCCTGTCATGGTGTGTACATAGCATCTTTTCAACCTTGCATCTTAACTATCTGACACACTAACACCTCCACCCTCCCCTCAACCTAGATGGCACCCTACTTTCCCAGCACTCTAACATCACTCTTAACCTGATAGATCACTGTTAAGAGAAGTTATGACACACCTCTGGAGCATGTCGGACTTAAACCCAGTTCTTCTGGCTCAAAGGCAAGCAGACAACTGCAGTGCCACAGGAGCTCTCCCACACTTACCTTAACTGCTTACCCTTCGACTGGACCTTTGTCAGGACCTTTAAAGTTCGAAATGCACCAGCCAGCTGCTGTGAAATGGAATGTGGTTTGCCTTCCTCTCACAGTTCTATATTGTGAAAGAATATGATTTTATTTGTTCTTGTCACATGTACCGAGACAAAATGTTGTTTTGTGCGCTATCCAGGCAAATCATACCTTACGTTAGCACATCAGGGTAATAGAACAGGATGCTGAATACAGTATTACAGCTACAGTGAAGGTGCAGAAAAAGATTAACTTTAATAAATGAAAGGTCTGTTCAAAAGTCTGATAACAGTGAGGAAGAAGCTGTTCTTGAATATGTTTGTTTTCAAGCTTTTGTATCTACTGCTCGATGGAAGAGGGTGGGAGAGAATAAAAAAGGGGTGGGAGGAGTTTTTGATTATGTTGTTGCTTTCCTGAGGCAGTGGGAAGTAGACATTAAGTCAATGGATGGAAGGCTGGTTTCTGGGATGGACTGGGCTACGTCCACAACTCTCTGTAATTCCTTACGGTCTTTGGAAGAGCAGTTACCATACCAAGCTGTGAAGCTTTCTATGATACATCTATAAAAATTACTAAGAGTCATTGTTGTCATGTCAAATTTCCTTAGCCTTCTGAGGAAGCTGAAGCACTGCTGTGCTTTCTTGACTGAATTGGCAGAACAGAAGTATGCTTTCATATTTCTGAAGTAGGCTTGTGTTGAATCTCCTCCTGGAATTGTAGAGCTCCCTACTTTCATGAACAAAAGGGCCACAGTGGCAATCTGTGTGATATTGTCACTCCCCTGAATATGTGGCTTAATGAGTATAAAGCAGCTGTTATAGTGGCACTGCCTCAATTCTAACAATCTATGTGTCTTCTATATGCACGTCCTATCCAAAGAATAAAAGTTGTGGGATTGTGATAGACCTAAGTCAAATTAATGGACTGAACATGGGTTAAAATAGATCCAAGATAGGAAGAACTAAGTTGAGTGATTAGTTGAGTTTCACCCTACTTACATTTGTGATTTTTCTGATACTTTACATCTGTTCCACTGATCGCAGTTTTCAGGTCCTAGCTACCTGCTCTTCACCAGGGATGTGAAATCCCTCTTTATGGTCATACCCCATCAAGATGGTGGGAAGGATCTCTACTGTTTCCTTGAAAAGATATCTACATAGCCTGCATCCACCACGTCCCTTCTTCGCCTGACCGAGCTTATTCTCATTTTGATCAAGTTATCTTTTAACTCATCTCTCTTTCTCCATCAGAGAGGTGACTATGGATCCTGGTTATGTCTGTCTCTTTTTAGGACAAGTGGAACATTTCTTGTTCCAATCCTGCTCCAGACCCCCACCCACAACGCTTCCCCAAAACAACAATGTTGTCTTTGATGCTGTTTCCTGCCTGTGTCTAAATTTGAAAAGTTAATCATTTTAGAATGCAATTTCCATCTTTTTCTCACCTCCCCTGGTCTATTTCTGAGTCTTCCATTACTTTCTTTGACTTCACCAAACACGCCTTCCCCTACCCTCCAATGACAGTATTCCCTCCGTGACTCTCTTGGCCACTCCTCCATTGTTCCTGCTGCTTCCTCCCTCCCCCAAGGCATCTTCCTATGTGATTGCAGAAGGTGCAATCTTACACATTGACTTCCTCTGTCCTTACTGTCCAATGCCTCAAAAATGCCTTCTGAGTGTAGTGTTTAACCTGTACTTCTGTAAATTTGGTCTACTGTATTCACTGATCACAATACAGCCTCATCTAGATTGGTGAGACCAAACACAGACTGGGTGACTACTTTGCAGGACACCTCCACTATGGCTACAGGAATGGTCCTGACCTCCTAGTTGCTTGCCATTTCAATAAATTAACTTGCTGTCATGCTAACGTTTCTGAGTTGGGCCTGTTGCAATGTTCCAACAGAGCACAACGCAAGCATGAAGAACCTCATTTTCTGTTTAGGCAATTTACAGTTTCTAGGAATTTTACAACGTCAGTGCTTGACTGCATTGTGACTGTCACCCATTTGTCTTGCATTCTCCAATCCTCACTGCACAGTATCATCTTGCTTGTCCATTGGTCATTTTGCTCTCAATGAAGAGAACCTATTTTCTCTTTTTCATGCCTTACTTTACATTGATCTTACATCACTATTTCTCTTTAACCATAATTAACAATCCTTTTATCTTTTGTTCTGGACCTTCACACCACCTGATCACCTTATTCCTCTGCCTCTGTCAAAAGTATTTAAAAACAGCATTTCTCAATCCCTTCCAGTTCTGATTAAGAATCATTGTGGACTTGAAATATTAACTCTCCTTTTCTCTCTTCTCAGAAGCTGCCAGACCTGCTGGGTTTCTCCAACATTCTCTGTGCTTTTACAGATTTCCAGCACTGTAGTATTTTGCAATTATATTGTAGCTGGATTGAAGGATGTCAGCCTTTTCTGCCTATTTTATTTGGCATTGCCCATGGTCTGAATGCAAAACAATGCAAAAGCAAGGAACTCAAACAGTTATCAAGTTCCTTGTTTGCATATGTAAAGATACGTCTGCAGGACACAATGCTGGAACTGACATTAATTTTTTTGTTCTTTACTGAAATTATGGTGATGCATTTCAGGCCCATAGCATTTAACTCTCAAAAGACAGGCACTGTAAAGATGAATTTTGAAATCACTACATGTTGAGGACATTTCTAGTTTCATAATTTATTGAAGGTAATAATGTGTCTATTTCAAATAACCGACAGAGAAATACCACACAGACAAGTGAAAGCTCTGTTAATTTTGTACCAGGTGATGCTTAAACAGTTTTATTTAAATAATGGCAAAATTTGTCTAATGTATTTTTATATATTTTAAGACAGGTTAGCTTTTCATCCACTTGATCATAAGTGCAAAATTTCTATGTATAGGAATACTGGATGCTATTTCAGTTTTTTGATGCAGTAGAACAGCACTTTTGCAGCTGTATTTCATGACAAGTGAGAATGACATTTGTGATATTTTGATATATTTCAGTGTCTCCCTGCAGTAATGTTTCATGTTGACTGTTTGAACCAAAAAAAATCTGTTAAATAGAAAAATTATCACTTCTTAGATGTGTTACACTATAGGGAGAAATTGGTGTACGTGATTACATTGAGACAGCAAGATTTTTGGTTATTGCAAGGAGTTTCCCATTAATCTGTTCATAATTTTATCTAGCACTTTATATAACGTCCCAATGGAATAATATAGTATTCTTGATTTCACTGAAGAAAGAGGATATGACTCAAGTGGCACATACACCAGGAATAGAATGCACTATTTATCACTTCATCTGGGAGGTAATATCCCAACCCACCTGGTAGATGTATGCATATTGGATACGTTACTACGTACATAGTTAAACAACTGGGTCTTAAAATGAAATTGGCAGCAGAATGTTATTCTGCTGACATTATTATGTATGGTACTGAGGAATGTCAGCTGCAAACTGCATTTCTTGCAATACTGTGTTTACTTTTCTTTTGTGGCAATCTTGAGTTTTATTCAGAAGCTTTTGAAATGAATATTCATGCCAGGAATTGAGTCCATAGTCTAAGCTGACATCCCACTGTGCTAATGGGGTACAGACATTGTGAAAGCTGTCATTCTTTGTACAAGAAGTTAAAGCAGTGTTTTGCCGAGTTCAAGTTTAAAGCAGGCATTCATATGTTTATTTTGTGCAGGCAGCAGAGGAATGTCACAATGATGAGTGAAGTGTTTGTTCACAGTTCTAATAGTAATTTCATGGTTGGCATGGTTGTGGGTAATGCTTAAACATTTTTATACTGCATGGGTAATATTTATTTGACAAATAGCTTTTTGAAAATATTTTAAACACATTGGTTTTCAATTCACTTTTATTAACAGTGCAGGTTTTCTTTTTGGTCATAAATAATTCCCAAGTAGAATTTCCAAAGTTCGGGAATTGTCCCATTGGCATTTATTTACCAAATGCTGCCTAATTCCAGGAGACACTGTACAATTCTCAAACCCTGCCTAATTGTCCCGCTGGTAGTTATTTCATAAATAAATTTTCCATCAAGATGTCAGATGACCTCCATTGTAAATGTACATGTAACACCACAGCTGACTACAGACCACTACAGAGTTAAAACAGTGGTCTATTGGAAATTAGCAAATTGCAAGAAGAAATGCAATGTATTAATTATGCACATTCAGTGTATTTAAATGAAGCATTCATAATTTGACCTCTGTTTACTGAATTTCAAGTGTACACCCTATTCAGTAATACAGTCACCCATTCAAAGTGGACTTTAGAAGAAAGTTGCATCCTCAAACACATATAAGCGAGGCTTTCAAAGAACTCAGTTTCCTACCAGCAAATTTAGGTACAATCATAAGTCATAGAGATGTACAGCACAGAAACAGACCTTTCGGTCCAATACATCAATGCCGACCAGATATCCTAAATTAATCTAGTCCCATTTGCCAGCATTTGACCCATTTCCCTCTAAACCCTCCCTATTCATATATTCATCCAGATGCTTTTTGAATGTTGTAATTCTACCAGCCTCCACCAATTCCTCTGGCAATTCATTCCATACATGCACCACACTCTGCATGAAAACATTCCCTCTTTTAAATCTCTCCCCTCTCACCTTAAACCTATGCAATCTAGTTTTAGTTTTGGACTCCCCTACCCTGGGGTGAAGACTTTGACTATTCATCCGATCTATGCTCCTCATGATTTTATAAAGCTGAATAAGGTAACCCCACAGCCTCTAACACTCCAGGGAGAATAGCCCCAGCCTATTCAGCCTCATTCTAAACCCAGCAACATCATTGTAAATCTTCTCTAAACCCTTTCAAGTTTAACAACATCTTTCCAGTAGCAGGGAGACCAGAATTTCATGTGGTATTCCAAAAATGGTCTAACCAATGTCCTGTACAGCCTCAACATGACCTCCCAACTCCTATATTCAATGCAATGACCAATAAAGGCAAACAAACCAAATGCCTTCTTCACTATCCTGTCTACCTGCGACTCCACTTTCAAGAAACCTGCACTTCAAGGTCTCTTCGTTCGGCAACATTCCCCATGACTTTACCATTAAGTGTAAATGACCTGCCTGACTTGCCTTTCCAAAATTTATCACGTTTTTCTAGATCAAAATCCATCTGATGCTCCGCGGCCCATTGGCCCATCTACCCAACTGATCAACGTCCCATTGTACTCTGACGGAACCTTCTTTGCTGTCAACTACTCCATCAATTTTGGTATTATCTGCAAATTTACTAACCATACCTCCTATATTCACATACAAATCAATTAAATAAATCAAAAATATTAAATAAAAACAAAAATCTGTGGCCGCACCACCAATCCTAGTGTCACACCGCTGGTCACAGGCCTCCAGTTTGAAAAGCAACCTTCCACCTCTACTCTCTGTCTCCTACCTTCTAGCCAATTTTGTATCCAAATGGCTAGTTTCCCTTGTATTCCATGTGACTTAACCTGGTTAACCAATGTCCCATGCAGAACCTTGTTGAATGCCTTGAAGTCCATATAGACAACGTCTGCCGTTCTGCCTTCATCAATCCTCTTCATCACTTCTTCAAGTGAAATACATAAGCGTAAAGATTTGGCAGTATAATACCAGAGTCTTCAATTTGTTTGGGAAGGAGCACATACATTTTGGTTCAGAGGTGCACTACCTGGTATATTGAAAAAGATAGCTGCATTTCTGCAGCTGTGCTTCATTCACCTGAATTCATCATATTGCAGGGTTCTCCACACTGGTTTAATGTTATTTCCTCAAAATATGTCATTCCCATTTGCAACAGATTGGGTAGTACTCTACAGATTATTGTCAGCAATTAATTCTCAACTTTACTCCTAACTATAAATTCCATTACATTATTGTGATATGTTTCTTATTGCCTGGCCTATTTTGGCATCTCTTTGAAAATGAGTGCAATGATATCACATTTAATGATTTAATGATTTTATTGCCATATGTATTTTACAGTGATAGAAACAGTAAAATACAGTGAAAGTTTTTTCCACTGTCGCCACGATCCAGTGCAATTTTCAATAGTTTTAAGAATAAGAAGTAGGAAGATATAGCTTAAAGAGAGTTTGTCAGTCCTGAGCCAGCTCATCATCAATAAAGCCTGCGCTGCCACCCCTCTACCATCACCTCACTGTTGTCTATACTGCTGCCAACTAACATTGAAGTTCAGGCACCATCTTGCACTGCTGGGCTGATCCTCCTCTGCTACCTCCCAGCCCTGCCCGCGCATAGCAACTGCACTAAGGTTTACAATGTCCCCTTTACATTAACAATTCATGCCTCACAAATCATGCACCTAGCTTCTCACTAACTATTTTCATTTTAAAATATTAAATATGTTTTTAACATTTTTCTTGAATATATTTTAAAACTTACAATATCAAAATCAATCTTAACTTTTTTTTAACACATAGCCATCACCCTTTATTTAATAGATAATTAACTAGATCAAAATGAAAGAGCTGAATTGTAAAGTTTTTTTCAGTGGAAGAAAGAGGACAGCTATGACCTACTCTTCTGGTGAAAAGGTAACAGAAACGTACACATGCAAACACAGATAATTAGCTTAAAAAGAATTAAGGTAGATTATCTATGCAGACATGGAGGTAAGGCAGTTACAGTGTAAAGTTATTTGAATCCTTGAGGCAATAGATCTTGCAACTAAATAATCATTTAGCTGTTGTCTTGTTTCTTCAGCAGAAGCAAGGCTTGTAGATCTTGAGATCTCACTGATTGATTATTGTTCCAAGTTAACTTTTCTCTGGTACTGGTTTTTGATGTAGAGAGAGAATGTTTTGAGAAAGTTGTCCAGATGTCTAGAGCTGGGAACACAATCTCAGAATATGGGGTAGACTATTTGGACTGAGATAAGGAAAAAAATTCTTCACTCAAAGCGTAGTGAACCAATGGAATTCTCTACCACAGAAGGCTGTGAAGGCCAAGTCATTGATAGTTTTGTGAGAGACTGTCATACACAACTACAAGGATGAAGGGAGAGAGACCAATCATGCTTAGCACCTTGCAATATTCTAACCATGTCTGAGCAATATCTATGTGTTCCGCAGCATCGACACTATCATGCAATTTTGTCATGATTTCATGCTTTAATGTGGGAATGAATGATCTTGTGAATGCTTCCATCGGTTTGTTACCTTAATTTTTATTAAACAACAGGAATACAAAGTTCAGCTGATAAATTACATTTGCAGGCAATATCAAACAGCTATTGTTGACCAACCAAACATTTACTGTCAATGAAAGGTGATTTTATGCAACTCAGTTCGCAACAAAGTCCTGCCTGACCTCGCTGTGTTTTCGAACGCTGAAGATGCAGTCGGTTCTGAAGAACATCCTCATTGTCTTGTTCAAAGCCATAATGGATCCTCTTTGGTCATCACATGCCTCGTTTCTTCCAGTTGTCTGGATCAAATGAACAAAGGATTAAGTGATGTTCTGCATCTGTACGGTACAACAATAAACACCTGGACAGGATGTGCATAGAAGCCTGGTGTAGAGGAGTCAATTAAGGACCTTTGTCGGCCCCTGTGCAAGATGTGGAGTATTGTAGATATACTGGACCTTCAGATCACCAACTCTAAATATTATTATTGTCTGTTTCTTATCTGCACAGCATTCCTTGGAAAACTGTGGCTCGCCTATCCATCCATCATGTGGACAATTATGACTGGAGACACTGCATTAGGAGGCTGCTGCAAACCTCTGGAGGTTGATGGTGGTCCTGGTTTTCAAGATGCATGCGCGGCCATTCTTTTGTGTGGCATCATAAAAAGCACATCCTCTGTGCACGGACCCACTGGGGACTGGCTGATACCACATGAGCAAGATCAGAAAATAATATAGCACCTCAGTATTGTGATTATCCAATAGTTACTGCATGGTGGGGAACACCTCACTTGCACATCTCTGCAGCTGGCCAGGGAATAACACTTGGAGGACTGTTGAACTCCAGGCACTTGCTCAGCCTCAGGCAGGTGACAAATCCATGGCATTAGCTATTCATGATTTCGTTGACATGAACATGCAGGCACAAGAGCAGCAGGAAGGTTTTGGCCAACCTGTCACAAAGTCTACAGGACTGCAGCAATACCATGGGAAGCACTGTCTCTGAAATGGAAAAGTCTTGTTACCATCATGGACAGATTGGTGGTTGCTATAGAGAGCCGGGTCCAGCACTGTCAGAGTTTGTTGGATGTATGTGCTGAGCTGCACTCCATTGCCTGACTATTGGTTACATCTTGACCTTACACCATGGGCCCCTTCCTCACAAGAAGTCAGGGTTGTTCCTGGAGTCACTCGGCCAGAGAAGAAACCACATACTGGTCCATAAGAAGTCTCCTATAGGACACTCCAGAAGTGATTGGATCTTCCACCTTCACCTTGCTTGGCCCCCTTAGCCCTGTTGGAGGTCAAGCCAAAGAGGGGGCACTTGTCTCTGAGCAGGGCACTCCTCGCATGTCTGGGCTGTCCAGATATAAATGGCCCCAAGGTTTTCTGACCAAAACCTGAGATCATCATCTCTGATGCAGGGGGGGGAAAGGAATAAAAATAACATCTGAGAGCACATAAGTGGCAAGGGTGACACGCCTTTGTAAACACCTTATTACTTTTCATCATCAGCTGAGTGTGAATGAATGTCTGTCTCACCACAACTAGTACAGAGCCAAGCCGTCTGAGAGTTACATGAGTTTTGTTATGTCTCTAAGTATGAAGTGCCCCATTCTTGCACTATATACAGTGTATGGAAGTATACATGTATGGAAGTGTATATATCTTTATTTATACATATGGAAGTATGCACTTTAAAACTTGGAATGAGCTTGTTACTTTGGCAACTAAAGTGAATCTTTCAAGACTGCAATACATTGATCATCACAGCCTTTACTGGCATTGATTTCTGATACTGTGTCATATGGTCAAGAGTTTTTGGGTTAAGGATTTGACATGCAGATGGTAGTTTATTGCCTATAGTTCACATACAGCATGTACTGCTTGCAGGTATATTTGAGCTTCAGTGTACGGGTGTCTTTGTAAGGCTGTAAACCTTTGAAGGGCCTCACATTGCTCAAAATAGAAGCCCCATTTCTCAGAGAATGAAATACTTGCCCTCATCTCTCTCGGCGGATTGCTATCAGAGACTGCTTTTGCTATGATGTGCCTGAATCTCCAGGTGAACAGTGTCACCATTGAAGACTGAGGTCCGCTCCCTTTTTTTGAGAAGTGGCCATTCGCTTGAAGCACTTGCAGTGTGTTTGGCACATACACGGCTGGCACATTGTGCATGTCTGAGATTGATGTAGCAAGAGCTGTATAAGGCAAGGTCCACCCCCTTAACTGATCACTGCTGGTGAACATGACAAGCTGCCTGGCTTTGTGTCTTTGTGTCTTTGTGTCTCACTGAAGGTGCAGGTACTCCCAACAGTGCAGTATCGTAGTGCAGAACTGGAGCATAAGTGGATCAATAATAGTGATGCAGTGAAGCTGCTACCAGTTGGATCCCAATATCAGCGGATGTGGGTTGTGTTTGTTTGCTGCCTATGAAACGTACCTTGAGATGACTGTGTTGGGTGTCCAAGACGGAGGTCCAGATAAGCAAGCTGTGGACTAGAGTTACCAGGTACCACTCTTACTTTCATGTCAGGAATTGTCACCCATAGTTTCTACGCAGCAGGTGGGAGAATGGAAGCTGCATATCAATAAGGTAAGAGATAACAAGATGTAAAGCTGGATGAACACAGCAGGCCAAGCAGCATCAGAAGAGCAGGAAAGCTGATGTTTTGGGTTGGGACCCTGCTTTTGAAATGGGGGAGGGGAAGGGGATTCTGAAATAAATAGAGACAGGGTGGGAGGCGGATGGAAGATGGATAAAGGAGCAGGTAGGTGGAGAGGAGACGGACAGGTCATGGAGGCGAGGATGGAGCCAGTAAAGGTGAGTGTAGGCGGAGAGTTAGGATGGGGGTTGGTCAGTCATGGGAAGACGGACAGGTCAAGGAGGTGGGGATGAGGCTGGTAGGTAGGAGGTGGGGGTGGGGGTTGAGGTGGGAGTAGCGGATAGATGGGAGGAAGGACAGACAGGTCAGGGAGGTGAGGACGAGCTGGGCTGGTTTTGAGATGCGGTTAGGGGCAGGGACATTTTGAAGCTTGTGAAGTCCACATTGATAACATTAGGCTGCAGGGTTCCCAAGCGAAATATGAGATGCTGTTCCTGCAACCTTCAGGTGGCATTGTTGTGGCACTGGAGGAGGCCCAGGATGGACATGTTATCCAGGGAGTAGGAGGGAGGTTTGAGGTGGTTCATGACTGGGATGGGGGTGAGGGAGGAGGCGTAGGGGCAGGTGTAGCACTTCCTATCAAAGAGGCAAGTTTTTGTAAGAATGAAAATATTGATGTATACTCATTGGCCTCTCATCACTCATTAGTGAAAATTCATCTCATTGCTTGATGCTTGATTGGGAAGTGGGACTTTTTGGTCCAGACATCAGGATCCTTCTCACTGGCAATCTCATGTGGTTCTCCTAACTTTCGCATCAATCCTCACGGCATACAGTGCTGGGAAGATTCTGCCCTATACATTTAGACCTGCCTAGCTACCCAACAAATTGGGATTAAAATTGCCAATTCATTATAGTGGTGTAATGGTTTGAAATTGAGCAATTTGCCTTCCTGTGTTCAATGAAGAGAAGTTGGAGTGCACGCATGTCAAAAAATATCATTATTAATCTCAATTTTTGATTTAATTAACCTTAAAAATTTAGCATTTTAGCAAGGGAGTGCATTGTCACATCTTTCATGCAGGTTGAGAGTAACTAAAAGAGAAGGAGCATTTGAGATTCAAAGACTTGAGATCAGCACAATAAGGGAAGTGTTGGATTCTATGTGCATTGAAAGGTATCAGAGAGCACTAATGTCTGCTCTGACTAGCATTTAGCATTTCTCTGCTCCCATTCCAGTTGGCTTTATTCACCTTCATAATGGGTAGTTTTTCTTATTGAATATGGGTCAACATTTTCACTTGTTAGATGATAACATTATGCTTGTAATCTATGAATTAAAGCTGCATTTCAGCTTTCAACAGTTGCCTACACTTGACCACAAAACGTTACAGGTTTACACCTACAAATTTAATATTATGCTGCCTACAACAAAATTTAAATATATAATTTTGGAAAAATTGATTTGTTTTAACTTTTGAAATACAGTTTATAATTTTTCCTTTTTACATTGTGCATTTTAAACTGTGTTTGAAATGTATTATCATGGATTACTTTTTAATAAAAGAAGTGATTATCTTGTATATTGTGTTTTAAGTTCTTGATTGCCTACTAGTTGGGAACTAGTTCTTTGGTAGCTTTTGTTAAGGCATAGATAAAGTATTGGCTAACTAGCAGAAGGCAGGGAGTGGAGATAAAGGGTTTTCAAGATGGCACCTAGTGATTAGTGGAATCCTGCAGGGATCCTGGTTGGAACTAAAACTATTCACATTATCCATTAACAATCTGGATGAAGGAACCGAGGGCATTGCTGCTTAGTTTATGAATAACGCAAAGATAGGTAAGGGTCAGGTAGCTTTGATGAGAAATGGAGGCTACAGAAGGTCTTGGATAGGCTAAGAGTGTGGGTAAAGAATGGCAGATGGAATACAATATGGGAAAGTGCGAGGTGATACACTGTAATAGGTATGATAAAGGTATAAGTTATTTTATAAATGGGAAAAGACTTCAGAAATCTGAAGCACAAAGGGACTTAGCAGTTTTAATTCAGAATTCTCCTAAGGTTAATACTTAGGTTCAGTTGGCAGTCAGGAAGGCAAATGCAATGTTCTCATTCTTTTCAAGAAGGTTAGAATATAAAAGCTGAGATGTTCTTCTGAGGGTTATAAGGCTCTGGTCAGACTGTATTTGGAATGTTGTGCAATGTTTTGGGCCTTGTATCTAAGGAAGGATGTGTTGACCTTAAAGGGGGTCCAGAGGAGGCTTACTAGAATGATTCCTGGGGATGAAGGGCTTGTCAAATGAGCAGCAGTTAAGGAATGTACTTGAAGTTAAGAAGGAAGAAAGGAAATTGCATTGGAACTTACAGAATACTGAGAGACCTGGGTAGAGCAGATGTGGAGAGACTCCACTAATAGGAGAGTCTAGGACCCAAGGGCACAGCCTCAGAGTGAAGGAATGATCCTTTGTAACTGAGATGAGGAGGAATGTCTTTAGCCAGAGGGTGGTGATACTGTGGACCAAATTGCTGTAGAAGGCTGTGGAGGCCAACTGATTGAGTGTATTTAAGGCAGAGATAGATAGGTTCTTGTTTGGTAAGGGGTCAAGATTTATGGGGAGAAGGCAGGAGAATGGGTTTGAGAAACATATCACCCATGATCAATTGTTGGAGGAGCCTTAATGGGCCTTATGGCCTAATTGTGCTCCTATGTCTTATGGTCTTACAGTTATCCTCTGTACAATATATTTAAAGTAGACATTGATTCAATTTTTATTATCAATGACATAATATATTCTGGGTATAATGTAGGCAAAAGGCATTGAAATGTTCAGTCAGCCATGAAATATTAAGTTATAGAGCGCGTTGGAGGGCTGAATGGCCTATTTCTTTTCCCATATTTCAATTTTCCTGTTATTCGGATGCCAGGTGGAGACCTATGTACACATTACCAGTATATTCCAGGATACTCAGTTAGTTTGTATCCCTTCTGCTTGGTGAAATGATTCTACCTTTTGAGAAAACACAGTTCCATTAGTTTATATGTATCTCAACATCCCCAAGGACTAGGATCAAAACTTCTCAAACCCCATAATACACCTTTTTTCATGAAATGTGCAGATGTGCAGCTGTTTCAAGTAGTGGCATAACAAAGATACATAAATAATTAAGCAACATTGTATGTATGTTGTGAAAAAATATACGCTGAAGTATTATTTTTTAACTCCAAGGAAGGTTAATGCAATAAAACCATGTATGTTGTTAATATATCAAATTTGAAGGGCTCTGCAGGATAGAGAATTGTATGTAGTTCATCATCTGAGATAATCTGATATCCAATAACATTGTATGTCAGCCTTACAGGCTTCAATTACACTATCCCGCATGTTACTTCTATGCAGTACATCACTACTGTGTTGAAAGCAAGATACATTGCAAAAGTTCCTACAGCCATTCCTGAGTGGCACAGTCACTCAGTTGTTAGCACTACTGCCTCACAGCACCAGAAACTCGGTTTCTCTTCCACTCTCTGGTGCCTGTCTGGTTAGAGTTTGCACATTGTCCCTATGTCTGTATGGGTTTCCTCTGGGTGCTCCAGTTTCCTCGCATAGTCCAAAATTGTGCAGGTTAAGTGGATTAAGCATGGGAAAGAGTTACAGGAATGGCATGAAGTGGGTCTGGGTGGGATGCTCTTAGGAAGATCAGTGTGAAATTGATGGGCTGAATAGACTGCTTCCACATTGTAGTGATTCTACAAAATTCTACTGAAGACGTCGGAAGTCAAACATAAACAGACAATGCTGGGGAAACTCAGCGAGTCTGGCAGTATATGTGGGGAGAGAAACAAAGTTAACCCTTTGAATCCCATATAACACTTCTCCATAACAGGACAATATTTTGTTGTTCTTCTTCTTGACATCTGGAGTTTGTGTGATGAAGGTGCTTCTACATTGTTGTTAGGTGGCAGGTTCAAGGTTTTGAACCAACAATGATGATACTGCATTTCTCTACTTGTTATCAAAATTGAACCATTAAATGTTCTACTTTAAATGGGTTCCCATTTCCAAATAAATCAAGGAAGGCAATTAAGCACTTGCCCAGCAATTGAACCTACAACAGTTTTGAAAATTTAGTTATTACAACTTTTTTGTGTTGGCATGAATTTCAGGCCTCCTACATAAAAGTAAGCAAAGGAGAAATCTTTTACGTTCATGATGAGACAGCAGCACATTTTTATAAGAACATAGAAAATAGAACCAGGAGGAGACTGTAGGGTCTGTCAAGCTTGTTCTGCCATTTGATACATCATATCTGATCTTGCACTTCAACTCTACTTCCTCTCCACTCTGCATATATCATTAAATAAAAGCAAAATACAGCAATTATTGGAAATCTGAAACAAAAACATAATATGCTGGACAAACGCAACAGGTTAGCAGGCATTTGCAGAGAGAGAAACAAAGTTAACATTTGGACTGCAAAGACTAAGACTTTCCCTTTTTTAAAAAATTCATGTGTGGTTTGTGGGTGTCGCTGGATAGGCCAGGATTAATTGCCCGTCCCTAGTTACCCTTGAGAAAGTGGTTGTGAGCTACCTTCCTGAATTGCTGTAGTCCACATGCTGTAGGTTGATCCACAATGCCCGTAGAGTGGGAATTCTGAAGAAGAGTCTATGGACTCAAAGCGTTAACTCTGTTTCTCTCCCCATGAGTGCTGGCAAACCTGCTCAGTTTCTCCAGCAATTTCTGTTTGCATTTCACGTATTCCTTCATTCCTTGAGAGCTCAAAAGTCTGTCTGTCTTAGACTTAAACATATTCCATGATGGAGCATCCTCATCCTTCTTGGGTAGAGAATTCCAGAGATTCACAACCCTTTAAATGAAAACAGTTTTTCTTACTTCAGGCTTCAATGATCAACCCGTCTCCTGAAACTGTGCCCCTTATTTCTAAAAGCCAACATACTATTTGCCTTCTTAATTGCTTGCTGTGTTTACAGTGCTAACTTTCCATATATAGCCTTCAACAGTACACCCAGGACTTTCTGAACATCAATATTTATAAGTTTCACACTTCTTCAAAAAGTTCTGCTTTTCTATTCTTGTAACTAAAGTTAATTATCTCACACTGTCCTTTATACTTTATACTCCATCTGCCATTTTGTTACCCACACACTTTATTTGTATGTATCCCATTATTGTGCCTTTGTGTCCTCTTCACGATTTGACAGCAGTCATGTCAAAATTGTGCCTTTCTCCAGTTCTTAAAAATTCTCTGTCAATTTTCCTGCTTCAGCTTTTACTAGTTCAGACTCTACATTCTAAAATCCAGATTTAAATTGAAATTGTTTTACCAAATCTTCAAATTCCAATTAAACACAGTTTCAAAATTTTCTTTTGTTATTTTTGAGATTAGAATGTCTTTTAATCAGTCAATTATGAATAAATATAGTGGATTGTTCAAATACATATGTATCTATTATTATGACTGAATTTCTCTTTCTCATCTTTGAATTGTGATAAAAGTGGACGAATAAAACTATGTTAAAAACTGATCATATAGACTTGAATATTTGTTGGGATTTATCTGTTGATTAGGTTGCACAAAATCTGAAAGGCATTTGAGTGTATCTCTTGCAATGGTCTTCTAATTGACTCTTCATCAATCCTATGGCTTCCTCAGTCAATGTTATTCCAAGGATGAATCAGCAGAAAACAGTGTCTGTAGTAAGGAACACAGATTGCATGGGATGCTTGAGACTTTCAGAGGTGTGTTGAGTTTGAATGAAAGAGCTCTAGAACACTGCATTTGCTCTTATGAGGAAACATTTTCAATTCAATCATTATTTAATGGTAAAATCCATTTTTGTGCTTGATTCCCAATGTTCCTTTCAAAGTAAAACAAGAAAACTGTTGCAGGATCATGCTAGCTCTCAAGAGACTGGCAACACCTCCTGGCAGTGTTGACAATCAGTTTTGACATGTGGCATTTCCAGACAGCAAATTATAGATAGTCTGTTCATACTTCGATGCATTTGCTGACATGTTCTGTAAAATATAACAAGATATGATTGAAGAGCATTAATGTGCTTGCAATCATGATCTAGCAGGGAACAAAGGATAAGTTTGATTGATTGAAGGACATGACCTGCAGCACTTTGTTTTTTAATGTAGACGATATACTCCTAGTCTGTTGCTATATTGCGTATGAAGGTACGATAATGCTTTAAAGAGGTAGAATTATTAATGGTAATGATCGTTTATTCAAAATGTTCTCTAGTTGCCAGTTGCGCTCTTTTCTATAAAAAGAACATTACCGCAATAGAGATTTACCATGTCCAATCTCCGTGTTTCCCGCATGTTCCAACAATATTGCTGTTTGGAAGAAGTCCATGCAAAATAGACCATCTTCATTCATTGCAACTTCAGACTGAATGGGAGTTTTGCTGATCCTCGGAAAACAGAATACAGGGACATGCTGACCATTGTAGACCGATGGTGTTGAAATCTTCTTACATACTTGAGGATGCATTATCTCAATCAAATGTATAACACAGTGCGAGGTGTCAGTCCAAATTCTATCATAGCATTCTGGTTTCCGAGTGAGAATGTTATGAACTTAAAGCCCAAAACCCTGAGGTAAAAGTGTCTGTTTTCACTGCACTTTCTTTTTTTCTATTCACTTGTGGGATGTGGGCGTCAGTGGCTGGCCAGCATTTCTTGCCCATCCCTAGTTGCCCTTGAGAAGGTGGTGGTGAGCTGCCTTCTTGAACCACTGCAGTCCACCTGCTGTGGGTTGACCCACAATGCTATTAGGGAGGGAATTCCGGGATTTTGACCCAGCAACAGTGAAGGAACGGCAATATATTTCCAAGACTGGCGATATGTTGCCAGTCTCTTGAGAGCTAGCATGATCCTGCAACAGTTTTCTTGTTTTACTTTGAAAGGAACATTGGGAATCAAGCACAAAAATGGATTTTACCATTAAATAATGATTGAATTGAAAATGTTTCCTCATAAGAGCAAATGCAGTGTTCTAGAGCTCTTTCATTCAAACTCAACACACCTCTGAAAGTCTCAAGCATCCCATGCAATCTGTGTTCCTTATTACAGACACTGTTTTCTGCTGATTCATCCTTGGAATAACATTGACTGAGGAAGCCATAGGATTGATGAAGAGTCAATTAGGAGACCATTACAAGAGATACACTCAAATGCCTTTCAGATTTTGTGCAATCTAACTAACAGCTAAATCCCAACAAATATTCAAGTGTATATGATCAGTTTTTAACATAGGTTTATTCGTCCACTTTTATTCAAGGATGGTGAGTGGCTTGCAGGGGTCTTGGAGGTAGTGGTGTTCCCCTAAGTCTGCTGCCTTTGTCCTTCTCGATGGAAGTGGTCATGGGTTTGAAAGGTGTTGTCTGAGGATCTTTGGTGAATTTCTGTAGTGCAACTTGTAGAAAGTACACACTACTGCTATTGAGTGTCGGCGGTGGAGGGAGTGAATGCTTGTGGATGAAGTGCCAATCAAGCGGGCTGCTTTGTCCTGGATGGTGCCAAGCTTCTTGAGTGTTGTCGTAGCTTCACCCATCCAAGCAAGTGGGGAGTATTCCATCACACTCCTGACTTGTGCCTTGTAGATGGTGGACGGGCTTTGAGGAGTTAGGAGGTGAGTTACTCGCCGCAGTATTCCTAGCTTCTGGCCTGCACTTGTAGCCATTATGTTAATGTGGTGATTCCAGTTGAGTTTCTGGTCAATGATAACCCCATCTCATTTCATTTGATGCTGAAACCTTCATCTATGCCTTCATTACCTTTAACTCGACTCAGTTATCCAAGATTTCATACCCTAATGCGCACTAAGTCCTATTCGTCTTTTAATCCTGGGCTCTCTGACCTACATTGGACAATGATTAAGCAATGTCTTGACTTTACATTCTCATCTTTGTTTTTAATTTCCTCCATGCTCTCCTCCATCTCTGAAATTGCCTCCAGCTCTCCTTTTGAGAGGTCCGTACTCTTCCAATTCTGGTCTGTTGCACCTTGCCAATTTTAATCACTGTATAAAAAAAAAAATCTACAGCTTCCAAGGTCTGAATCCCTGCAATTCCATGTCTATATTTCTTGACCACATAAATTCTCTTTTCTCCTTTAGAATGCTCCTTACATCTGGCTTTGTATAACTTTCTTCCCTAACATCTCCTTGTGAGTCT
The DNA here is from genome assembly GCA_024137785.1 of Ginglymostoma cirratum. Classification (NCBI taxonomy): domain Eukaryota; kingdom Metazoa; phylum Chordata; class Chondrichthyes; order Orectolobiformes; family Ginglymostomatidae; genus Ginglymostoma; species Ginglymostoma cirratum. Next base: position 39,456,511 of record JAHRHZ010000249.1, read on the forward strand.
TTGTTTCTGATTTTGTGAATGCTTCTTTGAAACACCTTGGTTGTTTCCAATAATAAAACTGGTGGGGGGAAATGTCTGAAAACAAAAACTGTGGATGCTAGAAATCTGAAACAAAGACAGAGATTTCAGGAAAAACTCAACAGGTCTGCCAGCATCTGTGGAAAGAAATCAAGAGTTCAATGTTCTGGAGAAATGCTACTGGACCCAAAAAGTTGACTCTGATTTCTGTCCAGTAAAACTGGGGGATAAGTTTAAGATGTTATTACAGCTTTAAAGTGTTCCATTAAGTAGCATTATTATTTTGAATATCTATCAGGAGAGACTTAAATTAGTTAAAGCACTGGGATGATGATTCACAAAGGCTTTTAAGTCAACAACTAGTTCAATGAAGAGTGCAGAATGACATGCCAAGAATGCTACAATCCATAACTGATAAGAAGTTGTCAGCATGGTAAAGCTCCAGAACAGAGCTACTTGTGTGTTGCATAGTGTAAAAAGTATGTGATTGACACAGCAATGTGATCCCACATCAAATAGATCCAACCTAAGGTCTGCAGTCTTGTCACATCTGGTTGTGAATAACAGCGAACAATTAAACAATTCACTGGAGGAGGAAATTTCATAAATGTCCTCATTCTTAATAATAGGGAGAAATGATGTGCAAAAGACTTAAGCTGAAGCAGTTACAAATATCCAAACATATAAGTTTCCAAGTAAATCCAAGTGCATCCAGGTATCCAAATATACAAGTTCCAAAAGCATGATTCTCATCTCGGCCTCCACTGGAGCTCCTGAGCATTACAGATACCGCTCTTTCGCCAATTGAATTCACTCCATGTAATATCAAATAACAGCTTAATGTATTGGATACTGCAAAGGCTACATGCCCTGAGAACATTGTGGCAAAAGTACTGAAGACCTGCCCTCTAAAACTTACTGTTCCCCTAGTCAATCTAGAGCAGTACAGCAATTGCACTGCATCTACCTAACAATGTGGAAAATTGCTCAGATATGTCCTCTGCACAAAGAAACAGAACAAATCCCAATTATCAACTGCTGCCCCATCGGGCTATTCTTAATCAACAGAAAAGTATTTGAAGTTGTCATCATTAATGCAATTAAGCTGCACTTACTCAATATACTTGCTCACTGATGTTTAGTTTGGATTCTGTCGGAGCTACTCAGTTCCTGACATAATGATAACCTTGGTTCAAATGTAGCACAAAAGAGCTGAACTCAAAAGGGGATGTGAGGGTGCCATCAAGACAATATTTGACTAAGTATGGCATCAAGGAGTTCTAATAAAACTGGAGTTAAGGGAAATCATGGGGAAAACTGTCTGCTGGTTAGAGTCTTACTTGGCATGATGGAAGATGGTTGTAGTTGTTAAATGTAAGTTATCTTAATCCCAGGATATCACTGCATGAATTCCTCAACGTGATGTCCTGGGCAAACCCATCTTTAGCTGCTTAATTAATGATCTTCTCTCCACCATAATGTCATAAGTGGGGACGGACAGTGTTCAGCACCACTTGTGTTCCCTCAGATATTGAAACAATCCATGTCTAAATGTAGGTAAACCTAGAAAAACCTTCTATCTTGGGCTGGTAAGTGGCAGGTAACACTTGTGTGGAATAAATGCCAGCCAATGATCATCTCCACTGAGAGAGAATGTAACCATCACCCACTGACATTCAATGGCATGACCAGCATTTGTTTTCTGTGTCTATGCAGCTTGTAGACCCACTGCAGGCTAACAGCCAGACAAAGTTCCAACATTGTATACACACAGCACATGGAGTCCTTAAAGATGAACTTCCTTCAAGGTCAGGTACGCATACAGCAATCGCAATCAGGCTTTGCATTGGCAACTTCTCTCCTCCCCTGAACATTCAGGCAGTGGAGTAACTTCATGAAAACAGACACTTCCCTGGTTCAGACAGAAAGATACAAGCCGGAAAATACTCAAATCTGATGTCTATTCCATACTGAGATAGTCCTTCTCAGCTAAGAGTCTACAATTTCTATCTGATCTGCCTAACCAATTTTCCCTCGTTGGATACTTTGTAGCCTCCACTCAGGACCTCCTTACAGCGAATAGAGACAATATCGCAAGTGGGGTGGAGTGTATAACAATGCCATCAAACTTTGTAGTTTTATTGCTGCAACATTATCTGAGCATCATAGTAAGTTATAGTGGATGTATTTCCCTAAATATTGATGGTAGAAAATGTTGCCTTTAAAACTATACAGAATTGTACGGATGCATAATTTAGCAAATTTGTATTAAGCAGACTATTATTTTCCATAGCATCTGGTCTGATTAGTATTTGTAGTATTAGTTTCAAATGATTTTGAAAGTCATCAGGTACTGATCAAGCGCTTATCAAGCACAAGCATTGACACATTTTAATTGTCTCTCTAAATGTGACTTATTCTGATGTGCTTTTTTTTATCAGCGTTAAATTGAAAGAAAAACTAATAAGGCTAATCAATTCAACCTAAAGCTTTCTTCCTGCTTTGGTCATAACAACATACATGTTAAGAAAAGCTGTTGGCTTGCTTTCATTTGTTTTATTATTTTTCTCTGTTCAGTGTATAGTTTATAGTACTTGCATGTAAAAGCTGGATTGTCGTCTGTCATCTCAGATGTTTCAGAATGATGGTCACAATCTCTGTACAATTTAATGATAGCCCTGAGGCCCTCGAATGTTGAGTACACACAAGAAGGATCACAACTTATCGTAGGCTGCAACAAAGCACAAATTTTGAAGTTTATTACCTAAGTACATCTTATATTAAATCTTTGAGTAATAAGTAGTTTTGCAAAAGAATACAGAAATGTCCACTTGGAAAAATAAACTACTAAGTTTGTAATATATATGCACCATTAGAATATTGTTTCAAATTCTGCTAAAATTATATAACAGAATAGTTATATAACAGAATTGAAAATTGTTACAGCACAGAAATGGGGCATTCAGTCCATCAAGCTTGCGATGGCTCTCTGTATATTCACCAATTCTCTCTTAAAAGCCTCTAATGAATCTAAGTCAGTGCATTCCAGATCTTGACTACTCACTGTACAATATCTCATATTACTGTTGCTTCTTATGCCAATTAACATTGTTCTTTCCTTTTCCCAACTTGTCTACAAATAGATACGCTGTTTCCCTATCTGTTCTATCCAGACCATCATGTTTTTATGAAATCTGTAACTAATCTTCTGTTCTCAAAGAGGAACAGGCCCAGCTTCTCCAACCTATCCTCATAACTGAAGTTCCTAATTCAGGCGACTATTCTCGTTACTTTTTTCTACATTCGGTACCTTCTCATCCTACTGAAAGTATTATTACTAGATCTGCCCAAAATACACGAGCTTTATCCAAATGAAACAGGACTTGTTTGCTTTTACACTTATGCCTGTATTATTAAACCAGGGAATACTGTATACTTTAATAACTATTCTATCAACCTGTGCCACCTTCAATACTTTACGCACGTGTACCTCCAGGTCCCTCTGCTCCTACAACTCCCTTTCAAATTCTACTCTTTAATTTGTACTGTCTCTCCATGTTCTTCTGACCAAAATGAATCACTGAATTTTCTCTACTTTAAATTTCACATATTCATTCATTCCACCAATCTATTCATTCCTTTTGAAGTTCTGTACTATCTTCCTCATATTTCACAATGATTCCAAATTTCATACTATCAGCAGGTTGGAATTGTATCCTGGGCACCATGGTTTACATGATTAATCTGTATCAGAAAGCACAAGTGTATCAACACCAACTCCTGATCAACTTGACCACAAACCTTCCTCCAGTCTGAAAAATATCCATTAGCTATCACCCTGTTTCCTGTCACTCATTCAATTTTGCTTCCATGATACTACTGTCCTTTTTTATATTATAAGACCCAACTTTGTTCATGTCTGTTGTGCAGAACGTTATCAACTGCCTTCTGAAAGTGATGTACGCCCACATCCACAACATTACCCTCGCAACCCTATCTGTTATTTCACCAAAACACTCCAGCAATGTAGTTAAAAGCAACTTGGCCTTGATACATTTTTGATGACTTTTCTTAATTGACCCATGATTGCTGAATTGACCCTCAATTTGACCTAAATTATTATTTCTCAAAGCTTACCCCATTATACTTTAAACGGACTGCCTGTAGTTGCAAGACAAATTCTTAGAACCTCTTTTACTATCATTTTACCACTTATGTGTCTTCAAAAGACTTCTTAATTCCGTTTTTATTAACTGCCTGTCTCTTTTCATACTTTTTTTTAGCCTCTCCTAAATGCTTTTTTCAGTTCACCTGTGAATCTTCTAAATTCAGATTGTTTCAAAGTTGCATTGTCTATCTGACATCCGACGATTGGCATCTTTTACTTCTTCACCTTAATCTCTGTCTCTGACGTCATCCAGGAACTGCATTTTCCCTTTGTGGTAACATACCTTGTCACTGCCCAAATGATCTCTTCTCTAAAGTCAACCTATTATTCAGGAAGCTTCTTCCTGTGAACATTTGATTCTGATTGATTGGGGCCAGACCCCCATTCTAATCCCATTGATCTTGGTTTTCTGCTGGTTGATTATTCTTAATTTGAATTGTTCTTTGTTCTTTTCCATAGCCAAATTGAACCCTATGCAATGGATTCTATATGTTTAGATTTTGTTTGCTCTGGGGAGAATCAAAACTAGATATGATAATCTTTCAGGTACGGAATACACTAAGCTTTGATACATCATTTCTTGCCCCAGAACTGATGCTGAACCCTCTGAATAGGTTTCACAAGCCACAGATCAGTCTGCGCAGAAGAAGCTGAAAGATAGTTATAAGCTCCATGTGGCTTGGGAGCAATGACAGCTCAGGGAAGCTGAGGCAGTTGTCTGCTCATTCAGGTGATTGAATTCTGGTCGCAGTCTTGGGAGAAGAGATTGAACAGTTGTGAAGTGAGGAGCTACTGGGGCACTCTGAGCTGGAATCTTATAGTCTCAGGATAGGCCAAAGAAGTAAAAGGGTCATCAGGCTGAGGTGAAGTTGCTGTCAAAGAGAAATCAGTTGCCAGATTTCTAAAAGAGAGATGTTTGACGTTCCTTATAAAGATTACAGTGTTTGAAACATTTTAATATCAGATCAGATGCTGCAAGAATTTATAGGTTCTATTTTGATTGTATTGACCATTTCATAGTAACCACAGTTTGCTTATTAATTCATGTTAATTCTGAATGTCAGTGTATGGGATAAATAACATTTAGTGTGTTGTATATTAAAATTCTTGCTTGTTCAAAATTATGACTCATGTTTTTTTTTATTCTTCTAGAAAGTAACTGGGATTTCAATTTTGGTCTACCTCAAACCAAAAAAATTACTAGTCCCTGAACTAGGTCACAAAACATTGTAGTCTCAGCCAGGATTATGATCCTGATAATGATCGCTGCACCTAAATGTCCCTTTACTGACTCTTGATCCCATTTGTCCACCTCATTCCCAAGAAACAGTTCCAGCAGGGCCTCCTTTTTTGCTGGGTTGGAAATATAAACATACCTACTCTAGGAGCTGTTGCCTTTCTCGTACTGTTGTCCCACCACATATTTTGGTTAAATAAAACCAACTATTTTTACTACCGTATAATTCTTGCAACTCTCAATAATGCATTTAGATTTTTTTTACATCCTTACAAAAGGTTGGTCTCCTGTAGATTAAACCAAGCAAAGTGATTGCACCTTATTTGTTCCCACAATTTCCTCCAAGTCTGCTCCTATCTAACTTAGAAGTATTCCCTTTTCTGACTGTAGCGTTAGGCTTAAAAATGATATCTTCAAACCAGACCATTAAAGGTTACTGGTTAAGTGTTAATTGGACATGACAGTCAGCAATTGAAGTAAAATGAATGTTCATGAAAATAGGACTGAGTTTGTTTTGGCTGGGAGGTAACTGCATAACCTCGACTGTCTGCGGAAACCATTCTTTTATGTAGGTGACACGAAGCCACCTGGAGATATTTTCCACTTATTTTCTGCACAATGGACTGCCTGGAAAAGTACTGAAAGTACCATTAAGCGGCGATGCAGCATGTTAAACAGATCAATATTAATATAACGGACTCTGTCCGACTCGTGGGACTTTCCCCATCAGACGGGGGTTCATGAGACTGGAACTTTCCTCAAAGGACTGGAATTCGTGAGACTGGGACTCTCCACGTTGAAGTCCAGTGCCGTGGAAACTGAGACAGAGCTCTGAGTGCCAGCCATGACCCAGGAGTGCCCCGAATTACATGTTGAATATGTCTAAAATTGTTTAAACTAATAGATTCACTCATTAGTTTACATTTATCTAAAACTTCATATCAAAGTGCACATGTCTTCTTATAATAATTTTGATCAGATCTTAAAGAACCTTTTAGGCTCTTTCAGCCTAACGATACACTGGCACTGCCTAACTTTCCACTTTTGTACGCCTTATTCCTCTATTTTATATCTATATCCTCCCTTATCTCGCCACTGAAAGTCCCCACCAGCATATTTGCCCCTGTTATGTTGAGGTAAACCCATTCCTTTTGAATAGGTACATTTTGCCTCAGATTTGGTTTCTTTGCCTCAAGAACCTGAGCTCCTCCTCCTTGCACTGTAGTACATGGTACTGGAAGTAAGCCAGTGATTACTAGCATTGAAGTCTGGTTTTTAACTTCTGCCAAACTCCTGAAGCTCTATGCGTAAAACACTGATGCAGCCCCTCTCTATGTCATTGGTACCAACATTTGAATGAATGAATGAATGATTTTATTGTCACATATAACTAGTGAGTTACAGTGAAAGGTGTTTTGGCCACATCCCAGTGTCATTTTAAGTTCCAAAAGAATAAAAGGAAAGTACTTAAATAAGAGTTCACCTTCATCGACCAATGTCCCAAACACAGCTCCAGGACTGTTTGCAATGTCTCTGCAAGGTTAACCTCAAGATGTCTTTGCTCCAGCACTGACACTGCCTCAGTCAATGACAACACCGCTGCCTACATTCCGCACTTCTAGCCTACCGCAGCCAATAGTCCCCGTTCCACCATCACTGCAGCCAACACCTCGCCACTGCTGCCAAGAGTCCAGGCTACGGATTTACTGAAGCCAGGAATCCCCACTCTAGGCACCACGGCTGCTGCAGCCAATGCCCTGCTGCCAACACTCCAGGCTCCAAGCTGCCAGGAGTCCCTGTTCTAGGCACTACCACCTCTATGACATCCCTGCAGCATCAGGAAGATGAAGAGAAGGGGAGAGAGAAAAGGATGCAGCCAGCCTGGTTGTGAACTGGCTCAGGAGTCAGATCACTACCAACCGTGCCAGTGCTGGCATCATTGAGCACTGAGCACAACCTCAGGCTCACTCCCTTCATCCTGCAGAAAATTCTGCACTCTCTTTGTGATGTCCCTTCCCTGGGATCAAGGAAGCAAGCGACTAATGGGAGCTCACAGTGATGGTTACATATATTACTTCTGAACCTCTGATTAGAATTGCTTAGATCTCTGCCCTTCTACTCTTCTGCTATTCTCCCCTGTGAATTCCTAGTCAATGGTACCCTGGTCTGGACTGCACTCCTTCAGGGTATTGTCACGACGAGCAATCTCCAAAGTTAAATACCCATTTGAGAGTGACACACACATTGAAACCTCCACGTCTTCACACAAGGAAGTGATCCACCACCACCTACTAAAACGTACCGTCCAGGAAATTCTCATCTTTCCTGATACACCAGCATCACTCCATCTGCTCCTTAAGTTCCAAAATTGTGAGCTTGAACTCAAGCATATCATGTCATTCAAGGGATATGAAGTGTCGTAAAGTTCCCAAATGGAGCAGGAATAGGTCATTCAGCCCTTCAAACCTACTGTACAATTCAATAAGGTAATAGCTTTCCACATTTTACATTCCCACTTGGTCCCATCAACCTTTCCACTCCATGCTTATCAAGAATTAACTATCTCTGCCTTAAAAGCATTCAAAGACTCATATTCCAGTACCTTTTGAAGGAGGCAGTTCCAAAGATTCATGACCCTCTGTGGAAAAAATATCCAACTCATTTCTGTTCTAAATAGACAATCCCTTTTATTAAACAGGGACCTGACTTGTACGATCTTCGTGCATATTAGGCAGCCACATTTCTTATGTTACAAGTGTAACTACTCTTTAAAAACTGCTCAGGTAAACACAATACTAATGTGTGGCTATAGTACATGACTGAAAACTATTTAGTTGGTTTCATCACCAGGGAAATAGTGCCCATTCTGGTTATTTTGTCAAGTTGCGTCTAGATTTGTTTAACAAAGAGATACAGAACCTTTCTGACTATGTAGATATATAACAGTTTGGAATTCTTTAATTTCATGCTGTCTTCAGTGTTGAGTTACCCTAAATCTGTGAATAATTTAGACTACTCCTTCTGAAGAGATATGTTATCGTTGAATTATTCAAAGTGTTTAACTTTATGAAGAAAGTTGAGGGCAAAACACTCATTCATGCTCGAGAGTGATGTTTCTTAATTATGAATTACATATACGTTCTCTACCACCTTATACCTTGATGTTGCAGTGTTACTTCTGGCATAGGTATGCTAAGGTAGAGAGCTGTTCCTTGGAACAGAACATGAACTGGATCATATGATTTCATCTCAAGATGAACTTGTTTCTTCACCAATTTCAAACAATTTGATAGAATAGTGGCAGGTGTTGGGATACTGCTAGTAATATCACTGGACCAGAAATCCAGAACACCAAGATTATGCGCTGGGGATGTAGGTTCAAATCCCATTATTTTAGACGTTGGAATTTGAATTAAATTTTAACAATCCAAACTAAAAAACAGAACCAGCCTCATAGCAACCATGTAACCACTGTCAATTATCCTAAAAAAAAACCCATTTGGTTCACTATAATTTGTCTACATGTGACTCCAAACCCACAAGAATGTGTTTCACTCTTAACTGCCCTCTGAGCAACTAGGAATGGACATGTTGACCCAACAAGTAACACCCATTAATCATGAACAAATAAAGAAAAAAACCTGTATCAAGCTAAAAATTAATGTGTTGTCTATTGGTATTACCAGATTCTGACAAACTCAAGTTAACTGGAACATCAGTTTTCCTTAAAAAATACATTGTTTTTTTTTCTCATGTCAATCATTCTAACACATCCACATTAACATGTGTGTAACCACCTCAGATTTTGCAGCACTGTAACCGTGCCTTAATTCTACACAAATTCTAGTCTTAATTTATAGTTTTCTGGAACTATCACTATTTTATAATACTGGGCACTGCTAGTGCCTGTGAGGTTTCATTGTTCTACAACAGGGAGTGTATGCTGGAGGAGGTAGATGATGGAAGGGGTGTGCAGTCAAACACGTTGCTTTGTCTTGGATGGTGTCAAGCATCTTGTGTGTTATTGGAGCTACATTCATCCAGGCAAGTGGATACAATTCTGTAAAACTCCTGACCTGTGACCTGCAGATGGGAACAGGCATCGGAGAGTCAACAGAATTGCTGCATAATTCCCAACCTTGATGCTTTTTTTTGGAGACACAATAATTATATGGTCAATCTAGTTTAGGTTTTGATCAAATATAAGCCAAGATTGTGGCTACAAGAGTAATTCAGAGGTAGGAATACTGCAGTAGGTTAACTCACCTCCCAACTCTCCAAATCAACAAGACACAAGTCTGGAGCATGATGGAATATTTTCCATTTGGTGGTGATAAAGGCAATTTGTGAAACCCATTTTATTCAGAACCCCATGAAGAGACATCAGAGTTGCCTTGAGCGTAGCTCCAATAACACTCAAGCAACTTGATACTCTTCAGAATAGAGCAGTACACTTGGTTGGCATCACATGCACAGATATCCACTTTTTCCACCACCAATGCTCATTAGCAGCAATCTACAAGATATGGTGCAGGAATTCATCAGGTGTCCTTAGTCAGCATCTTTATATATAAGGGCAGCAGTTACGTGGGAACGCTAGCACATGAAAATTTCTCTCCAAGCCATTCATTATCCTGACTTTGAAATATATTGAGATAACAAGGTGTAGAGTTGGATGAACACAGCAGACAAAGCAGCATCAGAGGAGCAGGAAGGCTGACATTTCGGGCCTAGACCCTTGTTCAGAAAGGGTCTAGGCCCGAAACGTCAGCTTTCCTACTCCTCTGATGCTGCTTGGCCTGCTGTGTTCATCCAGCTCTACACCTCATTATCTCAGATTTTCCAGCATCTGCAGTTCCTACTCTCTTCTAAATATATTGTATTACTTTACTGTTGCTGGGTCAAAATTCTGGAATCTCCTCCCCAGCAGGTCTGTCTACAACTATTGGATTGCAGATGTTCAAAACAGCACTCACTACAACCTTCTCAAGGGCAATGAGGGATAGGCAATACATGCTGGGCAGCCAGCCACGCCCACATCCCACACAAAAAAAACTCATGTGCTTTCTCTTGTTTTTCTCTCTCTCTCTCTCTCTCCCCCTCATACACAAACGCTTCCACACTCTCTCTTCCTCTTCATTACTCAATGTCACTTTCTCACATCAGAAGGGATAAAATTAAATTGCATTTTTTCATCAACTCATGTGCCTGAGACCATGTTTTTATTGGGTACCATTTTTGCTAAAATGTGATTGGGGTGGAAATTGAAATTGGAAAGAGGACTGTGATTATTTTCTATTTTCATTATCTATCAAACATAGAGAAGAAAAACATAGATTTAACCAATGACCAAGAAGTAAATTGACAGACAGACATGACAGACTCTATGCACAGATACAAGAAATGTTATTAAAAGTACATTATTGCTTGATAAACATGCAGCCTGGAGGGAAGACAACTAAAGGGAAATCTTGTTCATGTATATAAAGTAGTCTGGTTAATTTAAATTCTGAATATTACGATAAAACGATGCAGGTTAATAGGATCAATGGCCATAAGTAGGAATCAGTAAGAATGGAATGTGGATTAGGTGAAGGGTGATAAATGTCTGGAATGATTTGTTGCATTAGGTTAAGGAAGCATATGTCTTAGGTCATTCAATGCCCTGTTGAATGTGAAGTTGGGGGAAACTGAATACAGAAATGTCATGTTCTGTGGGGAAGTGGCCTTTTTAGGTCCTTGTCTTCTCTTAAGTCATAAATGATTACATGAGCTGGACTCTCTTAGCTATCAACTTCTTTAGCAGCACTCTTCCCAGGATAAAGGAAAAAAGGAACAAAAATGAATCAAACTTGTCTCCTTCAAACTATACTAAAAAACAAGTTTATTGTCAGTTCAAGTGTGTTGCACATCATCAGCATGGAACATACTGGCATCGGTGCCTGCTGTGAAAGTTGCTATTTAAAGTAGACACTGACAATGTAGAAATTCACTCCCCATCAAATTCACTGAATCCTGATTATTATATATCTTTTTTAAAATGCCTGCATGATTTTAAGAATATAAAGATGTTAGCAGCTATTAAGCCTTCCCAGGCAAATCTGTTTCTCATTGGCAATGTAAGCTGAAAGATCAGTTTTATGTTAAGGGAGTGCTGTCTCTAACACATGCTCTCATTGGCCAAAACACTCTGCTGGAGCAAAGAACTAACAAGAGAATCCTGCAATCTGTTGTTGACGTTCGGATAAAACTATTCGTATTATTTGCCATATCAATAGAATTACAGCATTTTAATTACAAAACATTTGATGAACATCTGCCACAACCATACAGTTCTGATTTTGCAAATTTTAAAGATTAAAATTGTCAGAAGAAAATTCCTGCTTTGGAATCTATAACTTATGCTTAAAAGGTCTTTTCAAGATAAAAATCACAGTAGCCAATCATCTGGTCTCTCAGGCTAGCTCAGGACCTAGAGACCATTGTTATTTCAACATTAATCACAAAAGGAAACCTTTTGAATTTGATTAACCTTTGGACAACACAATGAGTCCTCTTAAAGATACGAGAATTCAAAATGTCTGGGAGACAAGATACAGAAAATGACTTGTGTGCAATTAGCCCTTTATCTGGTGCAACATTGGTTTGTTTGAAATTAACATCGGAGTGATTTTACTGTTGTGTGATAAAGACAAGTTGTGAAACCCATTTTGTGCAGAACCCCTGGAAGAACTCTGAGAGACACCATTGCTCGTTCTCAGTCAAAGGGAACTCAAAGAGGAAACCTTCAGAAGTTTATTGCTCTTCTGCTGAATGAGACTAAGCAATCTGCCAGTGACAACTCTACAGAATTAGTGTGAAACAAGAAATCTCTCTTACTCCCAAATCCTGCTGACTGTTGAGTCCACCTGTAGATATCTGCTAACTATTTGATTACAGAAGCATTTTCTAGTTTAAAACCTTTCACTTCTAAAAGAAAAACTTCAATCATTAGACCTGTGCTGTTCTTAGAAATTGATTTTTTTTCATATTTATAACAATTCACCTTTTATTCCCATATATTTTTAATGCTAAAAAATGTATTTTAGATAATAACCTTATCACCTTTAATAAGTTAGTACACCAGTAAATTTGTAATAGACTAACCTTGTTTTTAAGACTAGAGGTTGGATTCTGATTATCTTTAAACTGAAATACTCAAAAAATGAAAAGAAGGTGTTCATGAGCTAATTTAAATTCTTTGTGCACTCACCACTCAGCGGATATGACTGGTGTAAGTGTCACGCACTACATGTAGAAATATGACTGAAGGTCAAACCCCCCAGCGTCGAGAACCGTCTCTAACATCGAATGTTCAAGCTGGGTGAGGTCAGTCTCACTAATTAAGATGCAATTTTAATCAATATAAAACCCACCCACTTACATAAAGCTGAAATCCAGTAGTGGTGGAAAACTAATTAACTGGAGGAGGAGTATCCTAAAATATTCCAATCTTCAATAATGGAGGAGGCCAGCACATCAATGTGAGTGACAAGGCCAAAGAATTTGTAACTATCTTCAGCCAGAAATGCTGAGTTGGTGTTCAATCTCGGCCTCCACCTGAGCTCTCCAACATTAAAAAAACGCATGTCTTCAGTTAATATTGTTTACTCCTTGTGATATCAAAACAGAGTGGATGGCTAAGTGATAACATTCTGGGAACCCAGATTTGAATCCTGCCACAGCAGATCGTGGAATTTGAACTCAATAAAATATCTGGAATTAAAAATCTAGTGATGACCACGAACCCATTGTCAGGAAGAACCCATCTGGTTCACTAATGTCCTTTAGGGAAGGAAACTGCCATCCTGACCTGGCCTGGGCTACATATGACTCTAGACCCACAGCAATGTGGTTGACTCTAAAACTGACCTCTGGGCAATCAGGGATGGGCAATTAATGCTGCCTGGTCAGCAATGCACTGATCCCATGAATGAATAAAGAGCGAAAAAAGAAGTATTGTCTGAAGACTGTGCTTAAAACCTAGGCTGTGGACACTGATTAAAAATCCCAGCTGTAATCCTAAATAGTTGCGTTGCTATGCAGTTTTCCTCTAAAGCTTATAACATAAGCAGCTCCACAACAATGTAAAAAAAAAACTAAGGATTGTTAAAAAATCGGTCAGATCAAACTCGGCCAATTACTACCCCTTTCTGAGGAAGGGTCACTGGACCCGAAATGTTAACTCTGTCTTCTCCTTCACAGATGCTGCCAGACCTCCTGAGCTTTTCCAGCAACTTTGTTTTTGTTACTATCCCTTTAGGCTGCTTTCAATGTTAGGAATGTGATGAAAGGTTTCTTCTCAGCACAATCAGGTGGCACTTACTCAATAGCAACTTTTTCACTGATGTTATGTCTGGGTTCTGCCAGGGCCACCCAGATCCAGATTTCACTGTAGCCTCGCTTCAAGAAAGGACATAAGAGCTGATTGCTAAATGAATGCCTTTGCCATAAAAGCAGAAAGTTGTCAAACATAGAATCAAGGGCCTCAAACAAATTGAATGGACTTGGGGAAAAAATACTACGCTGGTTAGAGTCATAACACAAAGGAGTATTGTTAGAAATTAATCACCTCAGCCTCAAGATATCGCTGCAGATGTTCCTTAGGGTAGTGGCGAAGGCTTAGGCTGTTAATTAACAACCATTCCTCCAGCATAGTATGGAAGTGGGGACAATGTTGACTATTAGAGACAACACAGTGTGGAGCTGGAGGAACACAGCAGGCCAGGCAGCATCAGAGGAGCTGGAAAGTTGATGTTTCAGGTTGGGACATTTCTTCAGAAATGGGAGAGGGGGAAGGGAGCTCTGAAATAAATAGAGAGAGGAGGGTTGGGGCTGAGAAGGTAGGTGGGAAGGTGATATGTGAGTACAGGTAGGGAATGGTAGGGATTGGATAAGTGGGATAGGTGGGGTGGCTGATAGGCGGGAGAGAAGATGGACAGGTTGTGTCGGGTCAAGGAGGCAGGGATGAGAGGGAGAGTTGGACATGGGATGAGGCCAGGGTTGGGGAGGTTTTAATCCTGGCGAATTCCATGTTTAGGTCATTGGGCTGTAGGCTCCTGAGGTGGAATATGAGGTGTTGCTTCTCCAATTTGCAGGTGGTGTCATTGTGACACTAGAGGATGCTCAGGATGGAGGACATGTCACCCAGGGAGTGGGAGGGGTAGTTAAAATGGTTTGCAACCAGAAGGTGTTGTCATTTGTCACGTACAGAGCACAGATGCTCTACAAAATGGTCTCCAAGCCTGCACTTTGTCTCACCGATGTAGAGGAGGTCACATCGAGAGCAGCGGATGCAGTAGACCAAGTTGACCGATGGACAGGTGAACCTCGGTCTGATATGAAAGGTTTGTTTTGGGCCTTGAATGGAGGTGGGAGGGGGAGATGTAGGGCCAGGTGCAGCACTTACTGTGGTTGCACGGGGTGGTGGTTTTAGTGGGGATTGTGGAGCGGACGAGGGAGTCGCTGAGAGAGTGGTCCCTATGGAAGGCAGATAAGGGTAGGGAGGGAAATATATCCTTCATCGTGGGGTCAGATTGCAAGTGGCAGAAGTGGAGTAGAATGATACACTGGATGCAGAGGTTGGTGCGGTGATATGTGAGGACCAGGGGGATTCTGTCTTTGTTTTTGTGGAGGGGAGGGGTTTTGAGGGAAGAAGTGTGGGAAATACAAAAGATGCGGTTGATGGCATTTTCGATCACCGGAAGGATGGAATGTTGCGGTCCTTGAAATAGGAGGATATCTGGGATGTTTGGGAGTAGAGCGCACCATCTTGGGAGCAGATGTGACGGAGGTGGAGGAACTGGGAGTAGGAGATCGCATTCTTGGAGGAATGTGGGTGGGAGGAGGTGTAGTCTAGGTAGCTGTAGGAGTCGGTGGGGTTGAAATAGATGTCGGTTTTGAGGTGGTTACCAGAGATGGAGGAAGAGAGGTCCAGGAAGGAAAGGGTGGTATTAGAGATGGTCCAGGTGAATTTGAGGTTGGGGTGAAAGGTATTGGTAAAGTGGATGAACTGTTCAAGCTCGCCATTGAAGCACAAAGCAGCACTGATGCAGTCATCAATGTAGCTGAGGAAGAGGTGGGGGATAGTGCCTGTGTAACAGCAGAAGAGGGACTGTTCCACGTATCCTCTGAAGAGGCAGGCATAGCTTGGGCCTGTGCGGGTGCCCATGGCCACCCCCTTAGTCAGTAGTAAGTGAGAGGAGTTAAAGGGGAAGTTCTCTAGCTACAGCATCTGCAATTCTTGCTATCTCATAATGTTGACAGTTGCAGTGTTTGGTGTTGCTCGCTAACTTAAATATCGAAGCAGACCAAACCAGCATGCAGCATAACCAGAACTTCTTTCAGTCTTGGGTAGATAAATTGCAAGACGCATCAGACATTACAACGGCCTATTTTCAAAAGAGAAATGTAACTATCTCCTCTAAACTTTCAATGACATTAGCATTGCTGAAACACTTCACTGTCAATTCCTGCGGAATACCATCATCATGATAGATAAACAATAGGGAGGATGTATTGAAGGTGATACGGAGTGCAAAGTCCATTACCAAGAGTGGCTCAGTAACACAACTACACAACAAGGTGGTGGAGTCCTATAACAGCAAGTGAAGTTACAAGGCAAGGCAAAGAGTTGAACACTTCAGAGGAAGTGAGAGTGATTGTCCTTAACATCAAGGTGGCATTTGACCAAATATAGTATCATGGAGGCCTAGCAAAACTAGATTCAAAGAGAATCGGAGAAATGACCGTCCCTTTGAGAACTAAAACCAAAATACCCAGAAAGGAGCACCTTGCTCTCTAATCTGTAAAAGGAGCATGAAAAGTGTCTTGTAATGTAACCTGTCTTTCAGCAACTTCTAGTGGTTCAATAAAATAAATCCCTGACACCCACTTTACAATCAACAAGTAAAAGTTTATTTATCTGACTCTAACAGTGAACAAATTAACTAAACTATTAACAAACCGAATAAATCCTCCTAACTACTAACTATTCACAAATAAAACAAAGTTCTAATGTTATGCAGTTCCAATAAATACAAGTCCCATTTATATAAAAAAGGATGGGGGAGACAATGGTCTAGTGGTATTATTGCAGGACTGTTAATCCAGAGACCCAGATAGTGTTCCAGGGACCTGTGTTCAAATCCTGCCATGGAAGATGGTAGAATTTGAATTCCATAAATATCTGGAATTAAGAATCTACTGAGGACTGTGAATCCATTGTCGGTTGTTGGAAAAACCCATCTGGTTCAGTAATGTCCTTTAGGGAAGGAAACTGCCATCCTTACCTGGTCTGGCCTACATGTGACTCTAGACCAATGTGGTTGACTCTTAACTGTCCTATGGGCAATTGGGGATGGGCAATAAATACTGGCCGGTCAGTGACACCCTTATCCCGTGAATGAATAAACAAAAAAATTAGTCTCTCAAAATTACAGCCAGGTAACATGTCTTCCAGAATGTTCAGTGTTTCCTCTTTCAATTCTTCTGTCAGGAACGTCTTCTCTGGTGAGGCTCCTGTCAGGTATATTAACTAGTTGTGCTGTGGGTACTTTTTTTATTTTGATGATGCTTTCTCTAAGACTTATAGGAGGTTGTGAGAGGCAATGATTCTCTCTTGAGAGCTAAATGCTAGTAACTCAGGTGGAACACAGTTAGCTCTGCTATGTTGCCCAACTGCCCCCGTCTTTTCATACCCTTGATAACATATCAATATTTGTTACAGTAAGATTGGCCCTATGTTGTCAAAACCATCAGATTTAAATTTAATTGATTTTTGGTATCAAAGTGCCTGGTTCAAATTGATTAGATGAATTCAAAAGCTTGTTGTCTTGATAAAAGTGCTGCTTGGCTTTTAACAGTATGGCTTTTTGACACAAATGTTTCAATTTGGGTGCTCTTTGTGCACTGGCAAACTTTCAAGCTGCTGCTCACAGACATCCATTTTAAATTGCTAAGCATAGAAAAAAACACTTCATCTTTTAAAGGGACCACATAACGCATTATCCCATAGTATTTTTAAAAATCCAAATTATAACTTCCTGCTTCTCAATCTCTTAAACTTCGCAACACCTCTCTCCTAGAGAAAAAAAAGAGCCATCATTATGACAATATGGCTTCATTTTTTCTCTTTTAAACCTTATTTCCATTATATTACTCGATCCATATCTCATTAATCTGGAATTACACATCTCACACTAATTCTGCATATATGCAACATTGAGCACTACCATTTCAACCTTATATAAACATTTTTATTTTAAACCAGTGACACAGCATCCACAATAACATTTTCACGACCCACAACACGTACAATCAGTAAATTAAGTGCTTGTAATGTAAGACCCCAATGAAATAATCTAGTGTTCTTGTCCTTAAACCTTTCTAGAAATGTCAAAGGATTGTGATCAGTACACACAACTGTCTCTGATGAATTTGTTTGCAATTTCGACATTAAAATGTTGTAAGGCCAGTCCCAAACTCAATAACTTTTTCTGAATGGTTGAATATTTTTTCTGGTGGATATTGTGTTTCTTTGAAAAATAACCAATTGGCCTTTCACTTCCACAACTAGCCTCCTGTAACAGAGCAGCTCCAACACCGACATCACTTGCGTCGATGACGACTTTGAAGGGTTTCAAGAAATCTGGCGTGGCTCAAGCTGGTGCAGTGGTTAACATGGCTTTTAAATCCTTGAATCTGCACAATCCTAATAATCGCAGCTTTTCCTTCTTCAAAGATGGTGTTGGAAATTCCTCGATGTTTCTCGGTGGTGTGTCACTGCTGCCTTTGCAAATTCTGTTTTTGCCAAGTTTATGAACAACTTTGCCTCCAGTAGTCTTCAAAGAGCCCTGCCAAATGCTGTCTCTGATCTTTCCACAAATGGCTAAAGATCATTTCGTCATCTATGTAGATGGCACAAGTAGTCAATGCTACAACAACTCTGTTTGTAAGCCTTTGAAAAGTGGCTGGTGTGCTTTTCATTCCAAACAGCATGACTTTAAATTGATACAGCCCATTTACGGTTACAAAAGCAGAAACTCCTTTCACTTTCTGTGACAAGGTACTTGCCAGAAACCACGAAGCAAGGCCAACTTTGTGATGTAAATGGCTTGTTGTTCACCGCACATTCCTCCAGCCATGGAATTGGTTGTGGGTCAGATTTTGTCAGTGTTGACCTTCCGATAATCTACGGAAAACCATTGAGTATCATTAGGTTTGGGAAGCAACACAATCAGTAAACTCTACTCATTATGACTCAGCTCTATGATGTCTTCTTGGAGCATCACTTCCACTTCTTCTTGTACCTGTGTTGCTTTGAGATGATTGATCATGTAGGGGTGTTGTTTTATTGGAACAGCATTACCTACGTCAACCTCACATACTATAGTATTAGTCCTCCCATTTTAATTCAACGTATGTCCTCATAACACTGTAACAAGTCTTTCAATTCAGTTTTCTGTTCCTGGGACAGATAGCTCATGGCCCTATCGTATTCCTTAAGGACGTCCTCATTATTCAGCTTATTCTGAGTCACATAAAAACCCACATCATCTGGATCTGATTCCATGCTCTGAGTGACAATAACTAATACCTCTTTCTCTGATTCCCTTTACTTGTCATAGTATTGTTTCAGTATGTTCACACAATGTAACTGATAAATTGTTTTCCTATCTGGCATCTTTGCCAGATAATTCAGTTGATTTAAATGCTTCTCAATCCAATAGGGACCACTAAACCTTGCTTTGAAGGGATTTCCGACCACTGGTAACAGCACCAATACTTTATTCCCCATTCAATTGTACGAATTTTAGATTTCTTACCTGCTTCTTGCTTCATTAGGTGCTGTGTCACCTTCTAATGTTGTCTGGCTAATTCACCTGCTCTGTTTAGTCTTTCTCTCACCTCAGATACATAAACCAACTGTGATATCTCTGATAAAAACTGAAAGAACTGTGGATGCTGTAAATTAGCAACAAAAATAAAGTTGCTGGAAAAGCTCAGCAGGTCTGGCAGCATCTGTGAAGGAAAAAACAGAGTTAACATTTCGGTCCAGTGACCCTTCCTCAGAACTGATAGTGGCTGGGAAATGTCAGTTTGTATGCAGAAAATGGAGAGATGTGTGGAGTAGGGAGTAAATGATAAGACAGAGCCTAAAGAGAGAGAAAGACAGTTGGACAGACAAAGGCGTTGCTAACAATCAGGCTGGGAGGGTGAGTAGTTGTTAATGGGGACAGTTAGGGACTAACATCAGGAGGCGTGTAATGGCAGGCTATGTGGTAACAAGGCCTAGTGTGTGGGATAGGGGTCTGGGACATGGGAGAGTTTAGGCCCTAAAATTATTGAACTCAATATTGAGTCCGGAGGGCTATAGGGTCCACAAGCGGAAAATGAGATGTCGTTCCTCCAGCTTGCGTTGGGCTTCGCTGGAACACTGCAGCAAGCCAGAGACAGAAATTTTGTCCAGGGAGCAGGGTGGTGCATTAAAGTGGCAGGCAACAGGTAGTTCAGGGTCTTTTTTGTGAGCAGAACATAGATGGCCTGCGAAGTGGTCGTCAAGTCTACGCTTCATTTCCCCAATGTAGAGGAGACCACATTGTGAGCAGCGAATGCAGTAGACTAGATTCTTGGAAGTGCAGGTGAAGTGTTGCTTCACCTGGAACGTATGTTTGGGTCCTTGGATATTGGGGAGGGAGGAGGTAAATGGGCAGGTGTTGCACCTTCACCGGTTACAGGGGAATGTGCCATAGGGCTGTGGGGAGGTCTTGGGGGTGAAGGAAGAGTGGACCAGGGTGTCCCAGAGGGAATGGTCCCTGCGAAAGTCAGGCAAGGGAGGGGAGGGGAATATATATCTGTGTGTGTGAGATCTCTGACTTTGGACGTATCAATTTCTTCTTAATTAATTTTGAAGGTCCTCTTAATTTGTGTCTGAATATCAATTCAAATGTAGTAAACTGAGTCAATTCATTCGGAGCATCTCTAATAGAAAATAATATAAACAGGAAACCTTTATCACAATCATTTGGGTAATCCTGGCAATGAGCCCTAAGCATTATCTTTAGGGTCTGATGTCACCTTCCCACTGCTCCCTGGGATTCAAGATGGTATGCACTTGATTTAAAGTGTTGGATGCCTAAACTATCCATGACTTCCTTAAATAATTTGGTAATAAAATTGGACCGTTAATCTGACTGAATCTCCCTGGGTAGTCCATAACAGATAAAGAAAGGAAGCAGCTTCCCCACAATCTTTTTGCCTTGACATTCTGTGATGGAATTGCCTCTGGAAGCCCAGTAGAAATATCCAGTATGGTTAGCAAGGGAGGGGACCTAAGTAATCAATTATAACCTGTGTGAAAATATCTTCAAATATGGGAATGAGCATCAAAGGTACTGGTTTTATTACTGCTTGTGACTTTCCTACCATTCGACATGTATGACAGGTAGGGCAAAATTCAACCGCATCCCTATGTAAACCAGGCCAATAGAAATACTTCTGTATCTTGGCCTGAGTCTTCCTCATTCCTAGATGACCTCCTCCAGATAATCCATGTGCTACCGGCAATACTCCTGTCTGTATACTACCAGCAACACAATGTAGTGAACTTCTGCCCATTTCTCATCTGCAATTACTTGCTGCAGTCTCCATTTTTATCTTAAGATTTTATCCTTAACTTAATAGCACTCTGGAATGCATTCTGATTCCTTTTCCGAGTAGGCTTTATGATATAATTCCTTTATTGTCTCATGTTTTTGTTGTAACACTACTAATATGTCAGAACTAAACACCTCTGTCTGATCTTCTACCTGCTTAGGTTTTTCTTTTGCCATCTCATTAAATAGAGTGTCAACTCTAGGCCCGAAATGTCAGCTTTCCTGCTCCTCTGATGCTGCTTGGCCTGCTGTGTTCATCCAGCTCTACACCTTGTTATCTCAGATTCTCCAGCATCTGTAGTTCCTACTATCTCTGGACCTTATGTCCTTTATCTTTTCTCTTTTGTTTTCCCTTCTTGTTTTAACTTATGGCTGTGGGATCTTGTCACCACACAGTCAGGAAAAATTCCAGGATAATTTTCTTTTAACTCCTCAGTTCCCTGGTTTTCTTTTGCTTTTTTCACTACAATGGGTGTCATTTCCACCTGTGATCCAGCTATATAATTTCCAAGAATAAACTGTATTCCTGGAATAGCCAATTTTCCGCCACTCCCACTATCAGTTCCCCGGTCTTGATTGGACTTTCCAGTCTTATCGTACAAAGGGGAACACTACGCCTCTTTCCATTTAGTCCACAGATTACCACTCTCTCGGGCAATATTTCAGAAGGAATGTAAATATTTTCATGTCTTACTATTAGTGACTGAACAGCTCCCATATCTATCAAAATTTTAACTGTGTTACCTACTCCCACTGTTCTACCCGAATAAATCTTACCCATGCAGGTGAAGTCCTTGAAAAGATTGGGCACTATCTTACTATCTAACCCATGACTAAGCTGTGCACTCTCCTGCAGCTCCTTGACTTCTCTTGGGATTTCCTTCACTACCTCACCTAATCCCATTCATTTAGCCTCTTTTACTGCCTCTTTTTTCCTTCTGCCTTTCTTAAACCACCAGCACTATAAGTTTTTGTGTCCCACCTTTTTGCAGAGGAAACACTTAAGGTCTTTCACTTCTTTTCCACCATCTTAGGTTTCTTATTTCACATGTGACAAAGTGTTCCCTGTGTGATCTACTTGTGTTTTCCATTGAAGGATCTCCCTCTTTCCCAATTCCTATCCCTCACGGAATGAAATTGCTGTTAGAAGCTAGATTTTGATTTATGCACTAATGCGTATTCATCTGCCATCTCTGCAGCTCATCTCGCTGTTTTAACTTTCTGGTCCTCGACTGGATTTCTTATCACTTCTGGAAGTGAATTTTTAAACTCCTCCAGCAGAATGATATCTCTAAGAGTCTCATATGTCTTTTCTATCTTTAATGCTCTCATCCATCTATCGAAGTTGTTCTGTTTAATTCTTTTAAGCTCTATATAAGTCTGACCTGGTTCCTTTCTTACATTTCTGAACCATTGTCTATATGCTTCTGGTACCAATTCACAGGCACTCAAAATAGCCTGTTCTACTTCTTCATATTCTCCTGACACCTCTCTGACAGCGCTGCAAACTCCTCACTAGCCCTGCCTACCAATTTAGTCTAAACTAACATTACCCACACAGTCTCTGGCCAGTTCATCTGTTTAGCCAATTTCTCAAATGAAACAAAAAAGGCTTCTACATCTTTTTCATCAAATCTTGCTAATGTTTGGATATATTTGTATATATCCCTACCAGGCATTTGGCTATGATGGATTTGTTCATCATCACTATTCTCCTTACTAAGCCTATGCTCTACCTTTATCTCCATCCTGTTGCGTCAACTTTCCTGTCTAACTGCCAACTTCTGAAGTTCAAACTCGCTCTCTTTTTTTCCTTTCAACTCTCTCCATTTCTTTTTGTTCTTCCAGAGTGATATTTTCCTTTTCTTTTTGTTCAGCCAGAGCAATTCTTACCTTTTCTCCTTCCTCTGATTTTTAATTGTAATTCAAACTGTTTCGGTTCCCTTTCTTTCTCTTCAGCTAGGGCTCTTCTTTCCCTTTCTTTCACTTCTTACTCCAGTTGTCACATTTGCAATTTAATCTCTTCTAACTCCACTGCACTCTACTTTTTCTTGGATATACCTAACTGCTTGATCAACAGTGTTGCCAATTTTGCTTTCTTATTATCCTTAGTTAAGCTCAATTTTAGCCTGGCTGCTAATTCTAAAAGTGTCACTTTTTTCTGTCTTTCTAAACTTTCTTGGCAAATTTGGGAAGCATCCGCGACCCCCAGGACCTCTTTAGTAATATCAAGAGACATTTTCCCACTTTTGATTAAACCAACAACAAATAATCGAAATTTACTTATCTGACTCAGTGAATAAATTAACTAAACTATTAACAAACCGAATAAATCCCTTCTGACTACTAACTACTCCCAAAGATAACAAGATTCTAATGACATGCTGTTCCATTAAATACAAGTCCCACTTACATAAAAAAAAATGGAATTTAGTCTCTCGAAATTGCAGGCAGGTTACGTGTCTTCCGGAATGTTCTGTGCCTTCTCTGTCAATTCTTCTGCCACGAATGCCTTTTCCGGCGATTCTTCCATCAGGGATATTAATTGTTGTCCTGTGGGTACCTTTTTTATTTAGATGGTGCTTTCTCTAAAATATACAGGAAGCTGTGAGAGCCAACAATTCTCTCTTGAGAGCTAAAGGCTGTTAACTCAGGTGGAACGCAGTTAGCTCTGCTGTGTTGCCCAACTGCCCCTTCCTTTTATACCCTTGATGACATATCAATATTTGTTACAATGAGATTGGTTCCATGTTGTCAAAACCATTAGATTTAAATTTAATTGATTTTTGGTATATAAGTGCCTGGTTCAGATTGTTTAGATAAATTCTAAAGCTTGTTATCTTGATAAAAGTGCTGCTTGGCTTCTAACTGTCCAGCCTTTTGGCACAAATGTTTCAATTTGGGTGCTTTTTGTGTACTGGCAAACTTTCAGGCTGCTGCTCACAGACATCCATTTTAAATCTCTATGCACAATAAAAGCACATAATCTTTTAAAAGGACAATATAAGGCTCTCCCCAGCATTTTACAGATACCAGATTCTAACTTCCTGCCTCCCGACCCACACATCCTCTACCCAACTTCACAACACTAGCATGAAGGTCGATGGTTGTGATTGTTGGAAAGCTTTAATCCCTGCCTCGGGATGTGACTGCAGGAGTTCCTCAACGTAGTGATTCTGCCCAACCATCTTCAGCAGCTTCATCAATGACCTTCCCTCCATTTCAATTCAGAGAATGCCATGTTTGCTGAGGACAATGGTCAGAGATTTGTGATTCCTGACTGCTCAAATACTGAAGCAGTACATGTCCGTATGGAACAAGACAGACTTTACATGATAAGCATTAAGTAATATCTGCACCGTACACATTCCAGTCAATGACTCACTCCAACAACGGAGAATATAACTAGCATCCTTGACTATTGTGGCATTATCATTGATGGACCCTCCATTAGCAACATTCCAGGAATTTTCATTGACCAAAATTGAAGGCAGCCAACCACATAAATGCTACGGCTACAAGAGAAGATCAGTTCTTGGGAATTCTACATCTGGTGACTCACCTCCTGATTTGTCAAAACCTGTTCACCATCTACAAGGTATAAATCAGGAGTACTAGAATACTCTTCACTTGCCTGGAAGAATGCATCTTCAACAACACTCAAGAAGCTTGACATTATCCAAGACACAGCACCTTACTTTACTAGCATCAAATTCACCAAGTTCCATACTGACTGCCTCCATGTGTACAGCAGCATCAACAAGATGCGTTGCAACGGTTCACCAAGGCTCCTTAGACAGCATCTTCCAAACACAGCAGTATCTACCATATAGAAGAGCAAGGGCAGCAGATGCATGGGAACATCACCCGCAAGGTTTACATCTTTTCCAGCACTTCCAACCACCCAAAGTATGGACCCTCTAACTTGAAACAATATCACTAGCAATGCTGGGTAAAAATCCTACAACTCCCTCACCCAGCACCCCTTTGCCCAAACAGCTCTGTTTGATTGTGAATGTGCCTATATGACATGGGCTGCCACAGTTCAAAGGACAACACATTGCCACCTCTCAAGGGCAGTTAGAGATGGGCAATAGATGAAAAAAATGCTGTCATTGATGCCTACCTCCCATGAATGAATAAAAAGATATAAATAAATAATCTGCCTAGAAGAACAGCTTTAGAGGCTTTTCAATCCCTTGAGCCAATTCTGCCATTCAATATGATCATGGCTGATCATTGAGTTAAATACCCTAATCCCACCCTCCTCCCATACCCCTTGATCCCTTTAGCCACAAGGACTATATCTAACTCCTTCCTGAAAACACAACATTTTGGCCTCAACCACTTTCTGCAGTAATGAATTCCACAGGCTCACCACTCTGGGTGAAGAAATTTATCCTCATGGCATACCCCACGTCCTTAAAACTATGACCATGGTTCTATACTCCCCCACCATTGGGAAAATCTTTCCTGCATCTAACCTGTCTAGTTCTGCTCAAAATTTTACGAGTTTTTTCCAACATTGACTGGGATGGAGCAGAATTTGTAGGGAGCATCCAGGAGGGTTTTCTAGGGCAGTATGTAAATAGTCCAACTCAGGAAGGGGCCATACTGGACCTGGTGTTGGGGAATGAGCCTGGCCAGATGGTTGAAGTTTCAGTAGGGGATTTCTTTGGGAATAGTGATCCCAAATCTGTAAGTTTTAGAATACTGATGGACAAAGATGAGAGTGGTCCTGAAGGAAGAGTGCTGAATTGGGGGAAGGCCAACTATAGCAAAATTTAGCAGGAGCTAGGGAATATGGATTGGGAGCAGCCGTTTGAGGGTAAATCCACATTTGATTTGTGGGAGGCTTTTAAAGAGAGGTTGATTAGAGTGCAGGACAGACATGTCCCTGTGAAAATGAGGGCTAGAAAGGGCAAGATGAGGGAACCATGGATGATAGATGAAATTATGAGACTAGCAAAGAGGAAAAAGGAAGCATACATAAGGTCTAGGTGACTGAAAACAGATGAAGCTTTGGAAGAATATTGGGAAAGTAGGACCAATCAGAAACAAGGAATTAAGAGGGCTAAAAGGGGTCATGAAATATCTTTAGCAAACAGGGTTAAGAAAAATCCCAAAGCCTTTTATTCATAAATAAGTAGCAAGAGGGTAACTAGAGAAAGGGTTGGTCCACTCAAGGACAAAGGAGCGAAGTTATGCGAGGAGTCAGAGAAAATGAGTGAGATTCTTCATGAGTACTTTGTGTCGATATTCACTGAGGAGAGGGACATGATGGATGTTGAGGTTAGGGATAGATGTTTGATTACTCTAGGTCAAGTTGGCATAAGGAGGGGGGAAGTGTTGGGTATTCTAAAAGGGTGGACAAGTCCCCGGGACCAGATGGGATCTATCTCAGGTTTGTGAGGGAAGCAAGAAAGGAAATAGCTGGGCCCTTAACAGATATCTTTGCAGCATCCTTGAGCACGGGCGAGGTCCTGGAGGACTGGAGAATTGCTAATGCTGTCCCCTTGTTTAAGACGGGTAGCAAGGATAATCCAGGTAATTATAGACCGGCAAGCCTGATGTCAGTGGTGGGAAGCTGCTGGAGAAGAAACTGAAGATAGGGTTTATTTACATTTGGAAGAAAATGGGCTTATCAGTGATAGGCAGCATGGTTTTGTGCAGGGAAGGTCAAGTCTTACCAACTTGATAGAATTCTTTGAGGAAGTGACAAAGTTGATAGGTGAGGGAAGGGCTGTAGCTGTCATATACATGGACTTCAGTAAGGTGTCTGATAAGGTTCCCCATAGTAGGCTGATGGAGAAAGTGAAGTCGTATGTGGTCCAGTGTGTACTAGCTAGGTGGATAGAGAACAGGCTGGGCAACAAGAGACAGAGGGAAGGGAGGGAGTTTCTCAAAATGGAGAACTGTGGCCAGCGGTGTTCCACAGGGAACCATGTTGGGACCACTGTTGTTTGTGATATACATAAATAATCTGGAGGAAGGTATAGATGGTCTGATTAGCAAGTTTGCAGATGACACTAAGATTGGTAGAGAACCAGATAGTGAAGGGGACTGTCGGAGAATGCAGCAGAATATAGATAGATTGGACAGTTGGGCGGAGAAATGGCAGATGGAGTTCAATCCAGACAAATACAGGGTGATGCATTTTGGAAGATCCAATTCAAGAGCGAACTATATGGTAAATGGAAAAGCCCTGGGGAAAATTGATGCACAGAGAGATCTGGGTTTTCAGGTCCATTATACCCTGAAGATGGCAACGCAGATGGATAAAGTGGTCAAGAAGACATATGGATATGGCATGCTTTCATAAATTGGATGGAGTACTGAGTGCAGGAGTTGGCAGGTCATATTACAGTTGTATAGGACTTTGGTTCGACCACATTTGGAATACTGCGTACAGTTCTGGTCGCCACATTACCGAAAGGATGTGGATGCTTTGGAGAGGGTGCAGAGGAGGTTCACCAGGATGTTGCCTAGTATGGAGGGCGCTAGCTATGAAGAGAGGTTGAGTAGATTAGGATTATTTACATTAGAAAGACAGAGGTCGAGGGGAGATCTGATTGAGGTCTACAAAATCATGAGGGGTATAGACAGGGTGGATAACAAGAAGCTTCTTCCCGGAGTGGGGGACTCAATTACTAGGGGTCACGATTTCAAGGTGAGAGGGGAAAAGTTTAAGGGAGATATGCGTGGAAAGTTCTTTACGCAGAGGGTGGTGGGTGCCTGGAACGTGTTACCAGTGGAGGTGGTAGAGGCTGGCACGATAGCGTCATTTAAGATGTATCTAGACCCATACATTAATGGACAGGGAGCAGAGGGATACAGATCCTTGGAAAATAGGCAACAGGTTTAGATAGAGAATCTGGATCGGCGAAGGCTTGGAGGACCGGAGGGCCTTTTCCTGTGCTATAATTTTCTTTGTTCTTTGTTCTTTGTTCTTTGAGTTTCTGCAAGACACTCTCATTCCTCTAAACTCCAATGAATACAATCCTAACCAACTCAATCTCTCCTTATATATCAATCCTGCCAACCCTGGAATCAGTCTGGAAACCTTCGCTGCACTCTGTCTACACCAGTAACATCCTTCCTCATTATACACTAAAATTGCACACAATGTTCCAGTGTTGAATTAATAAATCTCCCCGATAACTGCAGCAAGACATTCTTACTCCTGTACCCAAATCCTCTCACTGCGAAGGCCAACGTATGGTTTGCCTTCTTTGCTGCCTGCTTGCAAACTTTTAGCAACTACAATTCAGCCATTATTCTCTTTGCACACCATGGTTCAGCCATCTCTCTCTTTGCGCCACCATCCCTGGGTAAATCCTCATGTTGAACACCATTTGAATAATGCACCAAGTTTGACAGCATGTATGCTGGGCTAAATGCTTCAATGTCCAACACCAAGAGTGGCCTTGTAGTACCACTATAGAGTGAGAAGGTGTTTCATAAAGCATGTCATCACTAAACTAGGTTTCTGCAAAGTGGTTAGGGAACCAATAAGAACAAAAATTGTACTTGGCCAGACCTTCACCATGCTGTTTGTCGCAAATGCCTTGGTCGATGATAGTAATAGAAGGAGTGAACACCGCATAGTCCTTCTAGTGTCTTGTGTGCCACTGACCTAAATGGGACAAATTTCAGACAGATTTATTCCATGTGAAATCAAGACATAGATGAAGGCACAGGGTAGTGTAAAGGCCATGGGCCCTGACAACATTCCAACAAAAACACTGAAGACATGTGCTCCAGAACAAGCTATGCACCTCACCAAGTTGCTTAAGGCTGGGAAGTCTGAAAGGATAATTCATACATTACATACCTAAAGCCCTCATCATCCATGGCATACAAGCCAGTAATATGATGGAATATTCTCCAGTTGCCTAGATGAGTGTAGCTCTAACAACACTCATACAGTCTGACACTATCCACAGCAAAGCTGCCTGCTGATTTGTTCCATCTTCAACATTAATTCCCTTCACCACCAACACGGTGGGTACCTTTTGCAAGATGGGTAGCAGCAACTCAAGAAGTTTCCTTCATTAACACCTTCTAAACCCATAAAGGATAAGAGGAAGAGTTACAAGGGAATACACCACCTGCAAGCTCCCCTCCAAGCTACAAACACTTCTGACTTGGAACTGCATTGCCATTCTTTCACTTTCCCTGGGTCACACTTTCAGAATGAATGTACGGCTCTTTAACTCTAACAGTGTCATGGCTGAAACTACACTTCAAGAACTGCAATGGTCCAAGAAACCAGGTCAACATCAACTTCTTAATGGCAATTATGAATGAACAATAATTTTTGATTTGAATTGATTTATTTTTGTCACATGTACATAGGAACAGTGAAAAGTTTTGTTTTGCATGCTGAACAGGCAGATGATATTATACCAAGTGCGTAAGAGTAATAAAACAAATCGTAGACTTTCCAAGTACTCTTTGACCCCTGGAATGAAAAAAAGATAAATCAAACCCTTTCTTTTTCCATGCATTTTGTGCTAGCTATATTTCTAGTGTGAAATTTAGAGGGTTAGGAGGTTCACTGCTGAAATATATGGGAACATCATTTTAAAATTGCAATGCAGCGATAATAATTTATTATTATTATCTCCCATTTTCCGGCCCTCACAGCAGAAGAGCACAGCTTAATTTTTAAATCAATACCCTGGATCAGCTGAGCTGCAATATTACTAAATAGGCACCCAGAAATGTTCTGTGAGGGAAGAAGCTCTGTCAAAGCATTTTGTCCTTTTGTCGAACGGGTGTCCTAGTTGGAACAATTCTGAATAGCTATAACTGGGAAAAAAGTAATAGCTGAAGGAAGAAAATTAAACTGCATCGTTGGAAAACATTGCCTGTCTATTCTTACCATTCCACCCTCTACCACTACCTCCTTTAACTGCAGATAGAGACAACAGTAGATTTACTTTAACTTGCCTATGATTCAAATTTTCTGATTCACTAGGGAGGCAGTGATAAAGCTTTGTCACATGCTGCAAAAATGTCCTAGAGCAAACTGTATGCGCATGTAATGTTTTTCTGCCACAGGCAACATCTCAACATCAGTCATTACAAAGTGCCTGGGTGGAGTAAGTAGTGGATTGACTCATTATTTCCCAAAGTGAGCTACTTTGTTTTGTTTCGTATAGGTAATCATCTTCATGAAGGTAGGGAATGTTTTTAATACCAAATAACAGGATGGGTTAGTGGAATCATTGAAAGCGTTGTTTTACAATCTAGTATGATGTCACAGTATTGAAGGGAGTTGTTGATAGAAATATTGTGATTTAGATAAGATATTAAATCAAGACATAAAATAATTTTTGCATATTGTCAAACCTGAAGACATTACTAGATACAAAGTTCTCCTGGATGTTGACTATTGTATCTCCCTCAAGCATTTCAGTTTCATGAATAAATCTTTGAGGGTGATTAATTTGTGTTTGTTCAGACATGAGATGTGATTCACATAACAACAGAATATGGAGATGTGGGGTGGATAAGGTCAGAAATCATGTGACACCAGGTTATAGTCAAACAGAGATAACAAGGTAACAAGCATGGGGCTGGATGAACACAGCAGGTCAAGCAGCATCATAGGAGCAGGAAAACTTGACGTTTCGGGCCTAAACCCTTCATCAGAAATGGGGGAGGGGAAGAGGGTTCTGAAATAAATAGGGAGAGAG
>JAHRHZ010000249.1:39487732-39560108 GCA_024137785.1 Ginglymostoma cirratum
ACCTGCTGTGTTCATCCAGCCCCATGCTTGTTCTCTCGGATTCTCCAGCATCTGCAGTACCTTTTATCTCAGAGATAACAAGGTGTAGAGCTGAATGAACACGCAGGCCAAGCAGCATCAGAGGAGCATCAAGGCTGATGTTTCAGGTCTAGGCCCTTCTTCAGGCCTGAAACGTCAGCCTTCCTGCTCCTCTGATGCTGCTTGGCCTGCTGTGGCCTCCAGCTCTGCACCTTGTTATCTCAGATTCTCCAGCATCTGCAGTTCCTACTATCTCTATAGTCCAACAGGTTTATTTGAAAACACAAGCTTTTGGAGTCTTACTCCTTCTTCAGGTGTTAGTGAGACACATAGTATCAGACACAGAATTTGTAAATAAAAGATCAAAGGGTCACACCATTGATGAGAATGTGCTAGACAAACCTGAGATGCTGTTAAATCTTTAATCAGTTAGAAGGTTTAATTGATTAATATGTATGTGTAAATCCCCAAATTCCTTTGAAGTTACTGTCCTGAGAGAACTAAAGGTTTTATCAGCGTGAAGAAGAGATGATATTTTAGGTCAGACAATGGATGTTAGGTGTGTCGCACTACAGGCGACCCCACTACACTATACACTCTCACTCACATTCACACACACATATACATACACACTCTCACTTATACAAACACACACACACACACACGCGCGCGCGCAGATCCTCTCTCATACATACATTGTCTATCACATACACACATGCATCCACACATACACACTCTCACACAGATCCTGTCTCATATCAACACTGTCTCTCAAGCACACATACACACATATGCACTCTCTCTCTCTCTCCCTCACACACACACACTCTCCTACACACATACTCACTTCCCACCCACAGCACCCCCCACACACACTCACACAGTTTCTCTCTCTCTCTTCCAACACACACAAAAACACACACACTCTCTCTCTTCCCCACCACACAACTCTCCCCCCTCTCCAACACACACACTTTCTCTTTCTCTGTCTTTCCACATGTGTACACACACACACACACGCAATCACACACACACATGCACACTCTCTCACCCCCACACACATACTCACACACACTCTCCCGCACACACTCACACAGATCTTCTCTTGTACACACATACACACTCTCTCTCTCCAATGCATACCCATACTCTCTCTCTCTCACACACACACGCACACATCTAAATCTGTGGGATGAATTTGTATTTGCAGATACGTTCTATTTTGTTCAAAAAGCACACAATTTATAGATAGTCAGTCAATGTGGCATTTTTTAAAATTACTTTAGAAATAAAACCAATCTGATTACAAACCAAAACACATACAGATTCTAAACAAAGCCTCAAACCTAACATGCATTGTCTGACCTAAAATGTCACATCTTCTTTACACTGATAAAACTTTTAGTTCTCTCAGGACAGTGACTTCAAAGGAATTTGGGGATTTGCATATACATATTAATCAATTAAAACCTTCTAACTGATTGAATATTTAACAGCATCTCAGGTTTGTCTAGTACGTTCTCATCAATGGTTTGACCCTTTGATCCCTTATTTATAAATTCTGTGCCTGATACTACCTCTCTCACTAATACCTGGAGAAGGAGTAAGACTCCGCCACAACGATGCCCGAAGGTTGCAGGAACAGCACCTCATACTTCGCTTGGGAACCCTGTAGCCCAATGGTATCAATGTGGATTTCACAAGCTTCAAAATCTCCCCTTCCCCAACCGCATCCCAAAACCAGCCCAGCTTATCCCCGCCTCCCTAACCTGTCCTTCCTCCCACCTATCATCTCCTCCCACCTCAAGCCCCACCCCCATCTCCTACCTACTAGCCTCATCCCACCCCCTTGACCTGTCCTTCCTCCCTGGACTGACCTATCCCCTCCCTAACTCCCCACCTACACTCACCTTTACTGGCTCCATCCCCGCTTCTTTGACTTGTCTGTCTCCTCTCCACCTATCCTCTCCTTTATCCATCTTCTATCCACCTCCCCTTCTCTCCCTATTTATTTCAGAACCCCTGTCCCCTCCCCCATTTCTGAAGAAGGGTCTGGGCCCGAAACATCAAGTTTTCCTGCTCCTATGATGCTGCTTGACCTGCTGTGTTCATCCAGCCCCATGCTTGTTATCTCGGATTCTCCAGCATCTGCAGTACCTTTTATCTCTGTTGGACTATAACCTGGTGTCGGGCAATTTCTGACCATAACAACAGAATAAATAGGAGCAGGATTAGGCCACTTGGCCTCTCCAGCCATCTGTTCATTCACAAGATCATGGCTGATTCTTCCAAGGCCTCAACTCTCCTTTTGGGCCAGTTTATCATAACTCTCAACTCTCTGATATTTCAAAACTCTATCTGCTTCCTCTTTAACATTGACATCTGCTGGGCTAGCAGTAATTGCTTATGTTAAATCATCCTTCAGACAGTTTTGCTTTGTTAAGGCCTTTGCATTCTTCTTCTTTTAAAAATATGCCAATAGGTTTGTACCATCACATCTTCTCTAAACTTTTTACTTTCTGGTAGCCTATGCAGATCATCTGATTTCCTGTATTCTTTCATAAGGTATTTATTTCTTATCATAAAGAGAATAAGACTATTGATTTCAATTGGCACTTCTAGCAAACTTGTCTAATAGGTCTGGGTATATTGACTTCAGACAGGTATACTGATGGGGAGGCAATGGCCTAGCGGTTTCGTTGTTGGGCTGTTAATCCAGAGACTTGGGTAATGTTCTGGGGATCTGAGTTCAAATCCCATTCTGGCTGATGGTGGAATTTGAATCCAATAAAAATCTGGAATTAAGAGTCTCGTGATGACCATGAAACTGTTGCCAATTACTGGGGAAAAACCCAACTGGCTCATTAATGTCATCATCCTCCTGACATGCACTTTGTAGATAGGCTTTGGGGAATCAGGAAATGAGTAAATCGCTGCAGTTTTCATAGCCTCTGACTTAATCCACTAATTAATCATGATTAACAGTTAACTGTCAGATTTTTTAAAATTTCAAACCAGCCAGATAGACTCTGATTGGTCAGGGCATTGAGAAGTGAAAACCAAATGGCCATCACATATATTCTTTAGTTGCAGACAGAAAGAACATGGACAAATATGTAGAGTAGCAGCCAAACAGCAGATGAAAGAGGCCTTGCTGAACTTAGACAGATGGTAACCCTCAGTTCCCTACTCTTCAAGATTCTTTATATGCTCTTGTGATCAACATTGGAAGCTAAGTTTACCATTTTGAAAACAAAACTGCATACTCTTGGCTCTCTTTGATTCTGACAAACACTTTTAAAATGCCAAATAAAACATGAAACATTGGAAGCTTACAACCAGTTCATTAGCATCTGTGAGAAGAAGGTTGGTTTTAACCCCTGAAGATAGACAGTTCCTTGCTGTTTAATCAGCCATATTTTTATTTTAGAATGGACTTTACTCAGTGAAAACAAAAGATATAAGATTGAAGTAATCACGATCAATGGCATAAAATTCAACCTGTAAAGTCAACAATAACCCTATAACTAAATAACATTCTCTTCAGTCACAGACTAAATTTGTTATGCTGGTATCAACTATGTTTTAAAAAAATTCCTTTAATTATAATCCCAAATGATTTTGTTCACCTGAAATGATTGACAAGCCTGGATGATGGGACTTTACTGGGGACACAGAAATTCACATCGTTACAATTGTAGATGAGTTACTAATCCATGCCACGTAAGATTTAAAGTGTAATATTGGTTTGCGTTCTTGAACCTGAATTAGGAATGAAGTTAAAAATCTATTCAGACCTTGAATATATTAGTCTGAAATGAATATTATGAAACAAGGCAACATCATTTTCTTATCTTTCCTAATTTCCATCCTGCAATCATAGAATATTCCAAAAGAATACATTGCTTTTGGTAATATTAAGTGCACAGACTCTATTAATAAATAATTCCCAACATTGCAGATTCTTAATGAACATCAAAAACGCCAAGCAGTCTCACAAGGCTACCTTATTTCAATGCGTTCAATAAATAAATTAAATATTAAATAACTAGGTAAATAAATTTCAGCTAAATGATTTATGGTGCAGGGAGCTGTGCTTTGGAAGTTAAAAATTGCATTCAGCATAGAAGACAATCAATTTGAATGGTGCTGTATCTGTCAGATGAGCTGGGAAGGTTGTCAGCATACATTAATGAAAATTAACTGTAAATTTTGCCTTTGTCCATCAGAGCCTTTTTAAACATTCCATCTCAGGCTGGAAGGGATTTGGGTCAATGTCAATCAAAGAGTTGATTCAAGTAGAACTCGCAAATGAGTTTCTTTTTGGCAGAGGCTTGAGAGCCCGTCACTCGATCTATTCTCCACTATTGGGAAGACAGTGCAATATCATTTTCCAGGCAATGAAATTTGGAGTGACATTAATATAAATGTAATTTCATAGCAAAAATGTGCCTACAAGATCATTTATACCTGCTGTGTTTTGATGATATAAATTGCTTCATCGCCATCTGTGTAATGGAATTTCACCCTGGTAATGTTCTGATTATAAAACAATACACCTTCTGCAGTTCAGAGGAATGGTTCTATGAATACAGTCATAAAATTCTGACTGTTCAGCATAAAAGAAATGAGCAGAAAAGGCAAAGATGCTTCTTGGAATGTTCTGGATGAATTTTGCTCTTTCATGCATAAGATCAATGTTGATAGCTATGCCACTACTAGCTGGATCAAGGGGCAAATGCAAACTTTATTTTTCCTTCTTGTGGAAGTTTTGTGACTGATTATGTGTCGGTATTTTCTGAGGAATTTTTTTGATAATATAGTTTATTTTTAAATCATATAAATATACCCAGTTTTTTTTAATCTTTTCATATAAACAGCTTCAAATCTGAAAGTATTTTCACCAACATTAATGATAATTTTGAAAGCAAATTTTTATTTACTATTGGGAATAATTGTGGACCTTCATTGTCTGAGATATGCAGGAATGTAGAGAAGCCCTTTCCTGAATAGACCTGTCGGCAATTTCACCTCCCAGCTCTTCCGCACAACATTTTGATTTTGTGAGAATAAACAAAGGACTGCATCTGATTATTTAATACATCCAAAAGTGAACACTTAGGATAGTGTATCTTTTATCTTTTGATTAAATTTCCAGCTAAAATGTCCAGAATGTCAGCCAATTCTGGATGTTACCAATTCTGGATTTGAATGTGCAACCCATAAAAATGTAACAAGAATTATCTTAACTCTTACAATGAAAATATCTTCACATCAAATAACTTTCCACTGTTCTGGTATTTGGAGTGATGGCTAAGAGTTTCCACTTTGGTTGCAATGATAAAAAGGAATGGTTTATTTAAAGAACTTGCATTAGATAATATACCTTGATATGGCTAAGAGTGGTAACCTGATACAATTTAATGAACTCAGCTGAAGGGTTTATCACGAAACAAAATGTTTACAATCACTGTCTAGCTTACCATCTATGACAAACTTAACTTAATAAATGAAAATTATTTTAAATACTGATCCGTCTAGTAAATATGTTGGTGTACACCACTCGTTTTCTTATTTGACAACTTTTACTCTTCTACACCCCAGCGGATGTGACCCTAACTTGTCCAACCCCCCTTCATTAGGCAACCTACCCATTCCAAGTATTAATAGAGTCATAGAGATGTGTAGCAAGGAAACAGACCCTTCAGTCCAACTCATCCATGTTGACCAGATATCCTAAATAAATCAAGCCCCATTTGCCAGCATTTGTCCCATATCCCTCTAAACCCTTCCTATCCATATATCTATCCAGATGCCTTTTAAATGTTGTAATTGTAGCAGCCTCCACCACTTCTTCTGGCAGCTATATTCTGTACAGCTGCAGCATGACTTCCCAACTCCTATACTCAATGCACTGACCGATAAGAGCAAGCGTACCAAATGTCTCCTTCACTATCCTATCTACCTGCAACTCCATTTTCAAGAAACTATGAACTTGCACTCCAAGGTCACTTTGTTCAGCAACACTCCCCAGGACCTTAACATTAAGTGCATAAATCCTGCCCTGATTTGCCTTCCGAAAATGCAGCACCTCACATTTATCTAAATTAAACTCCATCTGCCACTCCTCGGCCCATTGACCCATCTGATCTAGATCCCACTTTACTCCGAGGTAATCTCATAAATATCTCTGAACTGCTTCCATGTATTTACGTTCTTTCTTAAATAAGGAGACAAATACTGCACATGAGATGTGGTCTCACCAATGCCCTATAGAACTGAAGTGTAACATTTGTATAGAATTCCCTGAAGACTAAATGATAACAATTCACATAGAATTCCTACAGTGTGGAAACAGGCCCCTTGACCCAACAAGTCCACATCAACATTTGGAGCATCCCACCCAGACCCATCCCATTATAACCCACCTAAGTTACACATCCCTGAACACTATGGGCAATTTAGCATGGCCAATCCACCTAGCCTGCACATCTTTTGACTGTGGGAGGAAACCAGAGCACCTGGAGGAAATCCATGTAGACATGGGGAGAATGTGCAAACTCCAAACAGACAATCACCCGAGGGTGGAATTAAACCTGGGCCCCTGGTGCTGCGAGGCAGCAATGCTAACCAACGAGCCACCGCACTGCCCAATCTAGTAGCTTTCCTAATTATTTGCTGGGTCTCCATCCTGAACTTTTGTAAATCATGTCCCTAGACTCTAAATCCCTGAGCAACTCAGGGTTCTGCAATCTCACACTATTTAGATGATGTGCATTGAGTATACAGCAGAGAATTGTCTTCAGCATGGGGACATTATTGTGGTGAGGTTATGATGTCAGCCTACAGTATGTATACTGCATGGTGGTTATTACATGTCTATGGCAGGCTTGCAGTGACATTTGTGTATGGTTCGTTTTTTAATCCAAATTTCCCCAAAGAGAGGGAAAAATAAAATTTCCTACATTATCATAACATTATCATTTATTCAATTTACCAAATATGTATTGGATTGTTTTCATGCAATAGCGACTGTTTGCTAGTTCCACTTTTGTCCATTTATTTACATGCATGGTGCACATGATCTTTATATTGTTTGGGTATTGTGATGATATATTCATGGGTTGTCAGCTTTTTCTCCAATTTCTGCTGGTTAGAGTGATGTGCTGTCTGGTTCAGTTTCAAATTACTGACATGCTGGGAAATTGCTTGAGTAGCAGGTGACAAAAAGTAGGTATAATGGGTAGGTGCTCAAATTGGCAGGATGTGACCAATGGTGTCACATAAGGATCTATGTTAGTGCCTCAGTTATTCACATTATTTATTAATGACTTGAATAATGGCATAGGGAGTTATATATCCAAATATGCTGATGACACAATGTTAAGTGGCATTCTAGGCAATGGATGATAGAATAAAATTACAAATGAATATTGGTAGATCAGGTGAATGACCTAAACAGCAGCAGATGGAGTGCAAAGGAATCAAGTATAGGGTTATGCATTTTGGATTAAAAAAGTATGGATCAAGGT
Source organism: Ginglymostoma cirratum (assembly GCA_024137785.1). Lineage (NCBI taxonomy): Eukaryota > Metazoa > Chordata > Chondrichthyes > Orectolobiformes > Ginglymostomatidae > Ginglymostoma > Ginglymostoma cirratum. The sequence goes on from JAHRHZ010000249.1 coordinate 39,495,283, forward strand.
AATTCTAGATTGTATGAATGTAGAGAGACTTGGGAGGTTAGGTGCATTAATACCTAAAGTGCTACGAACAGTTGCAGAAAATAATCAAGAAAAATAATGGAATGCTGACCTTTTTATCAAGAGGGCTGGAGCACAAGGATGCAGAAGTTATGCTTGCAACCTGTACAAGACCCAGGTATGACATCACTCAGAGTATTATGAGCAGACCTGGACGTGACAACTTGGGAAAAACATATTGGTCCTGGAAGGAGTACAACTTAGGTTTACAATCACGATACTGAACTCCAGGCATTAAGTTCTGAGGAGAATTTACACAAATTAGGAACAAAAACAGATCTGGCAGCTTCTGAAGAGAGAAAGCATAGTCAACGTTTTGAGTTCAGTGACCCTTCTTCACTGGACTTGAAATGTTAATTCTGCTTTGTCTTCACGGGTGCTGCCATACCTGCTGAGTTTTTGCAGCAATTTCTCCTTTTGTTTCTGATTTCCATAGTTCCTTGTTTTTTTTGCCTTTTCACACCCTTGTTTTCTCTGGAATTTAGAAAGCTAAGGGGTGTTCTGATGAAAGTCTTCAAGATATTAACGGGAAAAGTCAAGATAGATAAAATTAATGTATTTCCACCATTTGGAGATTACAGAAATAGAAGACATAGTCTAAAAAATAGAATCAGGCATTCCAGAAAAGATGATAGGAAGCATTTCTTCACTCAAAGAGCGATAGATGTTTGGAACTCCCATCTAGAAATGGCAACTAATAGTAGATCAGTTAATTTTAAACCTGGGATAGATATATTTTCATTAAGCAAAGGTATTAAGAAATATGGCTCAAATGCTAGTATATGGAGACAGGCTACAGATCAGCCTTGATCTCATTGATGGGCAGAACAGGCTTGAGGGGTTGAATGGCTGACTCTAGTTCCTATGTTTAAAATGCTCTCATCGGATCCTGCCAATTTACATTGTTTCCTTAGACACCTTTTTCCTTTAGTTGCATTTGCTGTGAGTGACAAGACAATATTTTCATTTTGTGATTTTAGTATCGAGATTCTTTTGTGTTCCTGCAGTTTGACCCACTCTGTCTTGCGTTGTTTGTTTGTTATTTATCAGTTGATGTGAAACACTGTAAATCTCTTCTGGATCATTTAGTGTTATTAGTCTGAGCTTTTGACTTGCTTCTGCTGTGATGCGTGGCTTTTGCTCTGTGTTTAATAGTTCTGATTTCAGATCTTCAGCCTTGCCATGCCATTGGTGCTCTCAGATTAATTTGTCCTCTCTGAATGAGCATTGTTCCATCACAGAGTTTCCACTTTGCCCTGGGGATTTCACTTTTGAAATGTCATCTGGTATAACTTTACACAGGCTTGTCAAGGTCATAATGTTGAGAGAAAAACACCACTGTGTGTCTGACACTTCATATTCATTTGATACTCCTGATCTGCTGTCTTCATCACAGTAGTTAAAAAAAACATTTTTCTCTTTTAGATTTGACTTTGACAATCTGTTCTACAGTGTAGATTAAATCATCTGAATCCAAAATCTCTCTCGTTCCAACGCTTGACTTGTCTGAATCATTTGTAGCAATCGTCTTTATGTTCTTTATAGGCTTGTTTGCGTGCTTCCAAGCTAAACACTTGTGTGAAAAGTGGTTTCGCTTTATTATTTTATGATGGACATGACTTATTTTTGTGTGATGTGGTGACCTCTGCAATATTTACAACTTGTCCTTCAGCTTTAATCAGTCTGTTTGCCCTTTTGTGAGTTCTTGTTGTTTTTTCTCCACATTATTGCATTTGAAAAGTTTTTCAACATGTCTGGACTCTTTCTGCGCATAGTGGACAAAATAATCTGTTCTCCCACGTATGTGCTTCAACTGTTGATTTACAAGCTCAGAGTTCTTCAATAGTCAAATTCTCTTCTCTTAGCTGTCATGCGACATTGTATGATCTCTTATGCCTCAGGTGATTTCCTTTTTAATTAACCCATCTTTTAGTAGCACAAATTCACAGGTTTCAGCGAAATAAGATAGTTATATTACATATTGATCAATGGTCTCTTTTCTCCCTTTCGTCCTTAATATTGAATACATACTGTTCATACGTAAATTCATTTGGGGCTGAAACCAAGACTTCAATGCTTTTAAAACTTACACTGTTTTTTCTACTCTTATGAACTTTTCAGCATGGAATATGTTTTGAAACTGCCTCTTCCCAACTGTGATAAAACTGTAACGACTTGTAACTGTTCTGGTTTGCTCAACAAATCTGTTGCTATTACATTTTTTATAGAAGGAAATGCAATTCTGCATCATATCCTCTGTCATTTGAACTGTGCTGATAGGGGAAAAAGCTGCAGCAATTTTTTTTCTTAAAACTGGGTTTTAACTGTGGCTTGTTTCATTGATCTTCATTTATTTTTCTACTGGCAGCTCACAGCCTTGCAGATAACTTTCATTTTCACTCATGGTGTATGGACCGCACTGCCTGGTGCAACATTTATTGCCCAGCCCTAGTTACTCTTAATCTGGAATACTCACCTCAAACCCGTTTCTCGAGTCCGTAACACAGCATTATGTTCAACGTGAGGACTTTTATTGAAGTTGCGGCGGCACGGTGGCTCCATGGTTAGCATTGCTGTCTCATAGCGCCAGGGATCTGAGTTTGACTCCACTCTTAGGCAACTGTTTGTGCGGAGTTTGCACATTTTCCCCATGTCTGTTTGGGTTTCCACCATGTGCTCTGGCTGCTTCCCAGAGTCCAGTGGTGTGCAGGTTAGGTGGATTGGCCATGGTAAATTGCTAATAGTGTCCAGGGAAGTGTAAGTTTAGTGAATTAGCCATGGGAAAGACAGGGTTACAGGGAAAGGGGTGGGCCTGGGTAGGATCTTCTCTGGAGGGGTGTTGTGGGCTTGTTGGGCTGATTGGCCTGCTTCCACACTGTAGGGATTCTATGAAGTTATGATGTCTGCCTGGAATGTCACATGACTATGGCAGACTTGACAGGACATTTGCACATGGTGTCATTTGAATCTAACCAATAGGATTTTCTTTTTAATTCTTTCCAGCAAAATGAACAATTTTGCATTTTCCTACAGTATACTTCATTTGCCATTCTTTGCCTACTCACTTATCCTATCTATATCTCTTTTTTTAACTTCCTTATACCGTCTTCACAAGTTACACACTTACTTTTGTGTCAGCAGCAAAGTTAGCAACCATTCCTTCAGCCTCTCATCCAAGTCATTTATATAAATTGTAAAATATTGAGGCCCCCAAGCACTGAGCCCTGTGGTGCACCACTCATTAAATATTTCCATTGGTAAATGACCAACTTATGCCTACTCTCTGTTTCCTGTTAGCTAACCAATCTTCTATTCATGTCAATATATTACCCCTACACCATAATATTTTATTGTGAATAATAACCTTTGATGTGACACCACATCAAATGCTGGAAATCTAAGCACAGTACATTAACTGGTTCCCCTTTACAGCACGTTACTTCTTCCGAAGAGGTCCAGTAAATTGGTTAAAAATGATTTCCTTTTGCAAGTCTGTGTTGGGCTGAATTATTCCCTTTTTTTGGCTAAGTCTCATTTTTATGACATTTCCCACTCTGACCCATGATGACTTGTGTCACACAATATTCACCTGCTTGCCTCCGTAATTATTCTTCTGGACTTCATGGTGCCTTTCACATTCACTTGTGTGGCCCAAGAGTGTTTGCTGCTGCCAGAAACTTCTGGGATTCTTACAGAAGGCACTATATTTAAATCCTAGTTGCACAGCACATTAAATGTTGCATGCCCGCATCTGCTTTCAAAGTCAGTGTTGAACCATTAACATTGAGGACATGATCAAGAAAGTGAAGTTGGCATCCTGGTCCATGAGCCTGGAGATCTTGGTGAACAGTGTGGTGCAGAGGAGAGCAGTGCTTATTACACAGATCATCAAAGGTGGTTGTGGCACCAGTTTTGCCCTTCTGGACTCAGACAGTCACTCAGATCAGTGCTGTATGTTGGGTGAGAAGAAACACCCAGCAATGTAGAAAGAATTTCAATTACTTCTGCCACTGTACAAGGGTGGGGGCCACCTTTTCCTCCCTGCTAGCTCACATTTACTCTAATTCTGGCATTGCCCACACCTCCCACCAAGGTGAATGATCTATCACTCTCCCTGTTGTATACAACATCTTCACTCAAAGGGTCTCACCCACCTCATCCTCCAAATCTATTAACCCTTCCTGACCTCTGTGCTTCCTGCTCACACACCAGGGACACTTCAGCACCCGTCTTGCTTGTGCACTGCCACTCACAGCTCTTCCAGCCTCTTTTGTCTCACTCAGTTCCTCCATACTTGCAGGAGAAAATGTTGCACATCAGGGCAGAGAGGGAAAAAGTACGTGACGTGGAGGCCAACACTCATGTCCTCACCCCATATGAATCACGTCATAGAATCGGGCACCTCTGACAATATGTAATTCACAGCAAGGACTGTTCAAGGCAATTTCTGCCTCTAATTATCCCAAAGCTATTCTTTGGTTAGGGCCTGTCTAATGATCAGTGATAGAATTACACCACTGTGATGTGTTTACAGAAGAAGCATTGCTCTTAGTTAATAAGACAGTTTATTGCACGATAGCTTGAAGACACAAAGTTCATTAGTGTTGTTAATAAATTCACCTTCCCTGGCTTACATACAATCATACAAATCAAGTGCAGGAATAGGTTACTCAGCCCCTCAAGCGTGCTTTACCATTCTATAGTATCATGATTTCACATTCCCAACTATCCCAGATAACCTTTCACCTCTTTGCTTATCAAGAATTTATCTATATTGCCTTAAAAATATTCAATACGTCTGGCAGCAACTGTGGACAGAAAAGATCAGAGTTATCGTTTTGGGTCCAGTGACCCTTCTGGACCCAGACAGAACTGAGGAAGGGCCACCGGTCCCAAAGCTTTAACTCTGATTTTTTTTCTCCACAGATACTGCCAAACCTGCTGAGCTTTTCTATCAACCTCTGTTTATGTTCCTGATTAACAGCATCCACAGTTCTTTTGGTTTTGAAAAATATTCAAGACTGTTTTCAGTGTCTTCTGAGGAAGAGAGTTCCAAATATATAAGATCCTTCCTTAAGAACCAAAAAGTTGTTGTCTTTGCATTAAATGCAATTCCTTATTTTTAAACAGTGAGTCCTGTTCAAGATTATCCTGAAGAGGAAACATCCTTTGCACATTTAACCTGTCAAGCCTGCTCAGGATAGACATAGGCCACAGAACATAGAACATAGAACAGTACAGCACAGTACAGGCCCTTCGGCCCACGATGCTGTGCCGACCTATTATTCCATTAGATCAATCTACCCTGTGTACCCCACATTTTACTTTCCTTCTTGCACCAATCCAAGAGTCATTTAAAAGTCTCTGAAGTATCTGACTCCACTACCACTGGTGGCAATGCATTCCACAAGCCACCATTCTCTGTGTAAAGAACCTACCTCTGACATCTTCCCTATACCTTCCTCCAACCATCTTAAAATTACGCCCCCTCATAATAGCCATTTATGCCCTGGGAAAATGTCTCTGGCTATCCACTCTATCTGTCCCTCTCATCATCTTGTACACCTCTATCAAGACACCTCTCATCCTTCTTCGCTCCAATGAAGAAAACCCTAGCTCCCTCAACCTTTCCTCATAAGACCTGCCCTCCAGTCCAAGCAGCATCCTGGTAAATCTCCTCTGCACCCTCTCTAAAGCTTCCACATCATTCCTCTCATGAGGTGACCAGAACTGAACGCAATTTTCCAAGTGTGGTCTAACCAGGGTTTTATAGAGCTGCAGCGTAACCTCACAGCTCTTAAACTCAATTCCCCTGCCAATGAAAGCCAACACACCATATGCCTTCTTTACAACCCTATCAACTTGGGTAGCAACTTTGATGGATCTATGGCTATAGAAAGATGTTAAATGTTTCAATCAATTCATTGCTTCCACTTCTAAACTCCAATGAGCATAAGCTTAATCAGTCCAACATTTCCTCGTAACACAATTAGCCCACTCTAGGTATTGGCCTGGTAAACCTTCTATCATCTAAGGCACTGTCTCAGCAATAGAGCCATACAACACAGAAGAGGCCCATTGGCTCATTGACCTATCTGCACTATTCTCACTGTATTTTTCCAAGTTTGTGCACCACACTTGGAGAGATTGAAGTGGCACACTTGCAAAAACAAATATCTACATCAGATTAGAAAGGAATTTGATTTATTCATTTTCAGTTTTGGTGAATTACATTTAGCTCAGTTGTATGAGCTTGGTTAAGATCCACGCTATAGAAATAAAATCAGGCCCAAATTTTGAATTCCAACTCAAGTTTAAGCCATCCACCCAGTCTCTTTTTAGGCCTCTGCATCTTTCTGTTACAAAACCCTGACAGCCTTCGTTACCTTTTCCGCATAAAACAGGCTGAGTTATGTCCATACATTTGTTCTTCACCTTTCTTGATACTGACTGCTCGATGGAAAAGGGTACCTGCACTATTCCTGAGAAACTGAGACAGAGATTTCCCCATCCAATAGACTTGCATCATTTATTGATTATAGTGACAAGCTTGTGAGCTCCTGATTATCTGCAATCCATGGAGAAATGCCATCCAAGCTTCATTTAATTAATAACTATCTATCATCACAGAACATTCTCTGTTGTCCTAAGTGAATGCACATGTAAAGGACTTTTTTTTGGTATTCTATTTTCTTGGGAAGAAGGTCAAAAAGTCTAGAAATGCGACCCTTTGTGTCATCACTGGCATAGAAGAAAATTCTGTTAGCAGCCCAGAAGATAGCATCTCATCGTACTTTGATTATGTCAGCACAACAGCACACTTTCTTGAGGGTGTAGCATACATATTTTTGGTGGTCATGTCGGGTATGTCAGAGCTTTTCTTACCTGGAGTACTGTGAGCAGCCTTGGTCCCCTTACTTAAGGAAAGATACTATTTCATTTGAGGCAGCTCAGAGAAAGTTCACTAGGATGATTCTCTGTATTGAGTTTTTCTGATGAAGGGTTTAGGCCCGAAACGTCAAGTTTTCCTGCTCCTATGATGCTGCTTGACCTGCTGTGTTCATCCAGCCCCATGCTTGTTATCTCGGATTCTCCAGCATCTGCAGTACCTTTTTATCTCTGATTCTCTGTATTGAGTGTTCTCTTATACGCAAAGGTTAAACAGGTTGGGACTCCACTCACAGGAGTCTAGAAGAATGAGAGATTGAAACATAAAGGACTCTTAAAGAGCTTGACAGGGTAAATGGGGGAGCCTAGGAGCAGAGGACATCATCTCAGAATATAGGGTTACCAATTTAAGACTGAGATGAAAGAAATTTCTTATCTCAGAGGATTGTGAGTCTTTGGAACTCTTTGCCACATAGAACAATGGGATAGAGTCCTTGTGTATGTTTAAGGCTGAAGTAGATAGATTCGTGATTGTTCGGAAAATCAAGCGATATGAGGAAAGGGCGTAAAGTGAACATAAGAAGTGTCAGATTAGTCAGGGTCCTACTAAATGGTGGAACAGGCTCGAGGGACTGAATATCCTCCTGTTACTGATAGCCTTATGATTTTCATGACATGAAGGCTTCGCTGGAATGGCCAATATTTATTATACATGCAAATTGTTCTTGGGAGGTGTTGGTGAGCCATCATTTTAAACTACTACAGTCCATCTGGTGTAGGTACATCGTCAGTGCGGTTGGGTATGCACGAGAAGACTCAAGATACAAACAGGAGGAGACTAAATAACCCATTATGCCTACACCCTTATTCAATGTGATCATGGCTGATCTAAGATTTCAATTGTAATTCTTGTTAAGTATAGATACCTGATCCATGTTTTCTGTCAACCTGGGTCTAAAACAACAAGTAAAGTGAGAATTTTGCATGAACAAGTCCAGGCATAATGAGATGTGAGTTCCAGCACACTGCCTCATGAGGTGTAATACTGAACCCTTCATTTTGATCGAGTTCTTAATTATAGTGTAATGGCCTTGTACTAATGAATAACTATATTTATTCCACCCAACCAAGAGGGGGTTAAAAAGAGAAAACCAAATTGCCCTCATACAACATAAAACCATAGAATTTACAGCACAGAATGAGGCCATTTGACCTATCATGGCTGTACTGTCTTCCAAAAGAGCTACCCAGCTAGTCTCAATATTTAGCCCCCTATCTTCGTTGCACTCTAAATTTATCATTTTCAAACATCTATCCAGCTCTCTTTGAAACTTGTATAGAATCTGACTCCAGCACTTTCTCGGGCAGTGCATTCCAAGTCCTCACAATTTTCTGAGTAAAGCAGAAATTTCTCCTAGCTCTCTTGCTGGCAAAACTGAAATTATGACCCCTAATCTCTGACACATCAACTAGAGGAAACAGAATATCCTTCTTTACCCTGTCAGTTTTGTTCATAACTTTGAAGAAAGGTTGCCTCTTAATTTTCTGTGCTCCAAGGAAAATAAGCCCAATTTCTCTAAACTTTCCTTACATCTAAAAACCCTCATTACTGGTGTCATTCCAGTAAATCTCCCTTGCACTCTCTCCCGGGCTTTAACATCCTTCTTTAAATAAAGTACCTATAACTGAACACAATGCTCCAAAGATGGTCTGACCAATGACTTGTACAAGTATAACTTCACTTCCTTGCTTTTATACTTTATTCCTCCGCTTATAAACTCATGGATCCTATAAGTCTTCTTTTCAATTGTTTTAACTTGCCTCACCACCTTCAGATATTCATGTGTGTGAACCCTGAGGTCCTTCTGTCCTGTTCTCCTTAAAGATTACACCATTGAGCCTATATTGTCGCTCCAGGTTTCTTCTACCAAAATGCATTTCTTCATATTTCTCTGCATTGAAATCCATCTGCCAGGTGTCTTCACATTTGGCCAACTTATCAATATCCCTCTGAAGTCGTTCAATATCATCCTCATAATTCAATATTCTCCCTAGTTTAATATCATTTGCAAAATTGGAGATTCTGCCCTCACCATCCACCTTCAAATCATTTATGTAAATCGGAAAGAACAAGGGTCACGATGCCAATCTCTGGGGAACACCATTTCCAACTCGTCTGTAATCTGAGAAATGGCCATCCATCCCCACCCTCTGTTTTCCATCTTTTCACCAACTTCTAATCCATGCTGCCAAGGACCTATCAATCCCAAACATTTCTAATTTCCTAACCAACCCTACACGTGGCACCATATCAAATGCTTTCTAAAAGTCTGACATATAATATACACAGCACTAGCCTTATCCACTGCCTGTGTTACCTCAAAGAACTCAATCAAATTTCAGAATACCCTGCCCTTGTCAAAGCCATGTTGACTGTTTAGTATGAGCTTACTTTTCCTTGAAGTACAGATTTAGCTTACCTTATATTATGGCCTTCAGTTTTCCCACAATTGCCATCAAACTAACAGGTCTATCATTTCCTAATAATAGCAGGAGCCATGCAATGCCTTCATGGATGCTATTAGCCTTCCTTTGTTGAAGAAATAGAGCAATAATATGATACTGGGCAGCTCCATGATGCTTCAGGTCAAATTTCACAGTAAAAAGAGGTGAGTGTGATCATTGTGCTGGTCATAGAGTCTTAGAGAATACATCACTGAAACCGACCTTCCCATCCAACTTATCCCTGTTGACCAGATATCCTAAACTAATCTAGCCCCATTTGCCAGCATATGGCCAATATCCCTCTAAGCTTTTCTTATTCATACACACATGCAGATGCCCTTTTAATGTTGTAATTGTACCAGCCTCCACCAATTCCTCTGGCAGCTCGTTCCATACATGCTCCACTCTCTATATGAAAAAGTTGCCCCTTAGGTCCCTTTGGTATCTTTCTCCTCTCAAATTAAATCTTTGCCCTCTAGTTTTGGACTACCATACCCTGGGAAAAGACCTGGGCTATTCACCCTATCCATACTCCTCATGATTTTATAAACCTCTATAAGGTCACCCCTCAGCCTCCGATGCTCCAGGGAAAATAACCCCAGCCTATTCAGCCTCTCCTTATAGCTCAAACCGTACAGCTCCAGAAACATCCTTGTAAATCTCTTCTGCATCCTTTCAATTTTAACAACATCTTTCATAAAACAAGGAGACCAGAATTGAACACAGTATTCAAAAAATGCCCTAACCAATGTCCTGCGCAGCTACAACATGACACTTCAACTCCTATACTCAATGCCGTGACCAGTTAAGGTAAGGGTACCAACTGCCTTCTTCACTATCCTATCTACCTGTGATTCCACCTTCAAGGAACTATGTACTTTCACGCCAAGGTCTTTTTGTTTAGCAACACTGCCCAGGATTCTATTATTAAGTGTATATATCATGGCCTGATTTGCCTCACCAAAATGCAACACCTCACATTTATCTAAATTAAACTCCCTCTATCACTCCTCGGTTCATTGCCCCATCTGATCAAGGTCAATATACCAGACTCATCTTTGACACATGTGGACATTGGTTGAAACTGTGATATTGCAAGTTGGCATGATAGGAGACAAAGGTATGCATTTTGAAGGACGTTGGTGACGTTGTCTGTCACTGTCGTACTTCTGAGCCATGATAGTTACAGGACTAGTTGTAATAGTAGTAAATATGATGAATTCAAACAATTCTCACATGCTGTAAGATATTTTGTGAATGTCCTGTGTTATAAATGGTGCTACATCAATTCAACCTCTTTATTTTCTTGCTGTAGATTGTATAGCTCTCTAACTGGCTCTTTGATCAGTAAGAAATAGTGATTAGTCACCCCTGGCCATTGTGAGAAAGATGTGACAGGGCCCAGTGATGTGACTTGTAGACACATTAGAAGTTATGAACAGTCACTATCAGGTGCCTGCTGATGTTGCTATTATGGCAACTTTGTACCAACTCAGCAATGCAAGAGCAACATTGAATGTGGCTGACCATCATTCTCTGTCAGTTCCACTTAATTGACTTGTCAGTTCCACAGTTTCTATTAAAGCTTGTATTTTAATTAGTTGGGGCAAAATCTTTAAAGGTTAGAGTGACATGGCCTTCAGCAATTTTTATAGCAGAATGGGATGAGAAATGGAGAGAGATTATCATGACGTTGGAAAAATCTCGCACCATCTTTTATGCTTTCTACAAATGGCACAATGAGATTTCTGCTGGGCAGCAGTAAGTTGCCACTTAAGGGGAATTATTATTTTTAAACACCCTGTTAATGAACCAAATCACCTCATTAATATTCACCATTCTATTTTCTTAAAAATGCCAAAAAAGTAGGAATTTTCTAGAGATAAAAGGTACTGCAGATGCTGGAGAATCTGAGATAACAAGCATGGGGCTGGATGAACACAGCAGGTCAAGCAGCATCACAGGAGCAGGAAAACTTGACGTTTCGGGCCTAAACCCTTCATTGTGAGCATTGCCTTTGAGAAGATCTGCCTTCTTGAATCGCTGCAGTCAACCTGCTGTGAGTTGACCCACAATGCTATTAGGGAAGGAATTCTAGGATTTTGACCCAGTGACAGTGAAGGAATGGTGATTTTTCTTCCAAGTCAGGATGGTGAGTGTCTTGGAGGGGAACTTGCAGTTCCCATGGTTGTGTTCCCATGTATCTGCTACCCTTGCCCTTCTAGATGGAAATGATGGTGGGTCTGAAAAATGCAGACTAAAGATCTTTGTTGATTTTTTGCAATGCGTCTTGCAAACAGTAGCAGCAGTGCATTGGTGATGGTGGCAGTGGCTGCACGTGGATGTGCCAATCAAGCAGCCTGCTTTGTCCTGGATGGTGTCAAGCTTCTTGAGTGTTGTTAGAGCTGCACCTATGCAGACAACTGTGGAGATCTCTATCACACTCTCGACTTGTGCCTGATAGGTGTTGGACAGGTTCTGGGGAGCCAGGAGGAGAGTTTCTCACCACAATATTCCTAGCCTCTGACAAGTTCTTGCAGCCACTATGTTGATGTGACAAGTCTAGTCAAGTTTATGGTCAATGGTAATGCCCAGGATGTTGATTATGGAGTATTCATTGATGATAACCATTGATAGCACCGTTGATGGCACCTTCCATCACTTTACTGATGACCGAGAGTAGACTGATGGGGTGGTAATTGGCCAGGTTGGATTTGTCCTGCATTTTGTTTACAGGACAAGAGGCAATTTTCAACATTGTTGTCAGATGCCTGTGTTGTAACTGTACTGGAAGAGTTTGCTTCGGGGAGCAGCAGCTTCTGGAGCACAGGTCTTTAGAATTATTGCCAGAATGATGTCATGGCCTTTATAGTATCCAGGGCCTCCAACTGAGAAATTCAAGATAGAAATCAATGCAGATAACTGATTAATTCAGCTTGTCACTTGCTCCCAAAGACCTGCATTTTGGACTCTGGGCACCAAAATCTCGGAACACGTTCCTTGGACACCAGCCACACACACTCCACATTCGTAGGCATTGCTGCATTTTAAATGCCAGTCTTTTAAAACCCTCATGGCGCATCTCTGATCTACTTGCAGGCTATTGCTACATTTCAAAGCTATATCTTAAGGTGCAGCAGTGGCTATCATTGTAACACTGTTGAAAGAACACTGTCTTACGTTTTTGTACTTTGACCCTCAGCTTGAGAAACCAGACTCATAATAGTTCTATCTTGTCTTGCCGTTTCACACATTCACAAAGGAAAGAAGCTTGTCATGGCTGTTCGCAGGCTTCAGTCAGGTTATGTTAGCATGGTAAGTCAATACCAATCAGTGGGCTTGGGAATGGCCAATCAGACCGCTCAGAGTGGTCAGAGTCAGGATGCTCTCCACATAGGGGCTGAGAAGCTGAACCTGGCTGTTCACACCTATTGAGTCTTACTATCTTATTGAAGACCTCCTTCTTCATGGAAAGTTAGAAAGGCAGGAATTAAAGAAGCTGAATGTGAGTGGCCCGGCTATTTCTGATGGTGGAAGTGAGGACATGTCCCAAGTGAGGTAGCACAAAGAGTCTGCAGGGTTTGAGGTGTCAGGGGTTAAATTGGAGACAGTGAGCGGCCGAAGATATTGGACACATTTGTGAGAATAGTTGGGGATGCTGTTTGGTAGGATGTGAGTACAGCAGCACAGTGAGAATGATGTGAAGAGAAGATGGTGGCACTTACCCTGGTTCTGTGTAGAAGGTCATTGACCATATTCCAACAGTGCATTGCATTCCACCATATGACTAAGACTGCTTTAATCAGGGTGGTTACCTTAGATCTGTCTGGCTTGGCCTGGTGTCATGGCATCCATTGCTGGTGGTTGGGAAGAGGAAGTCCTACCTCTGCACCACCCTCTTCAGCGGGACCTCCAGGAGCCTGCCCACAAAGCAGGGCACTGACTCTGCCATGTCCAGAGAAAAACGTCTGTGTAGGAGAGCTGTGGACTGACACTCCTTGTCTGGGTGCACAATGGGCTTTTGAAGATGGAGCGGGCACAAAGGATGATGATGAATTCTGGAATAACTGGCCAGTCGTTCTGAGCATGGATCTCCCATCAGGCGACAGGCTACATCTTGTGTCATGTCCAACAGTGTGGGATCTACTTTCAGCCTTTAGAAACTTTTTCAGATTTGAAAGTAAAAAGAGAGTGGCAGAAATCTCCAAAGAGCAAAGCTAGAGATGACAGTCATATATCTTTTAAAGGAACATGTCAAAGCTGAGTCTTCTGAACCTTGTTATGACTGACTAAATTCACTGCCACCTAGTTTTATGGAAGCACCTCAGATGAATTTGTTAGTAGTAGCTTTTGGGTACTTTTTGAAAAGAACCTTAGGTGAGTTACAATATTGACGTGAAGCAATCAATATTTTGTCTCGGGGATTTTAAGGCTGTGCTTAGCTCCTATAAAAACTGAATAGCCATGCAACTGTTCATATTTATAGATGCCTGAGAAGCAAATGATCTCATAGTCTGTCTTCTGGGAAAACTTACCTTAGATTTGATTGCAGTCTTCTATTTTCTAATATTTTCCAAATGATAGTATGATTTTCTGTTCTATAATACGTTACAGTTAATCAATCTTTCATGTTTAAATTTAACACTGCTTTTGAACCTAAACAAGTGTGCATAACAGGTTGCTAGGGCAGAAAATGATACACGGTAAGTTTAGTGACTGCCAAGTTTGTAAAAATCTTTTTTAAGAGGGTCGAGGCTTCTTTTATCGGCAGCCTTTGCTATCGCCTGTGGTGACCACATGCCATCTGTGTAGGTCGTTACATAGCAACATGCCGGATTGTGAATGAGTGCTCCCCACTTGACTGAACAAGCATTGCTCTAACAGCACTGAGGAAGCTTGGCAGTATTCATGATAACCTGGCACCCCATCCACCACCTAAATTTCACCCTCTGTATCACCATCTGCAGCTACTGCAGTATTTACCATGTACAAGACAGACTGCAGTAACTCACCACGTCTCCTTGTGACAGCGTCATTCTTGAAAACCTCTCAAGGGTGGTTAAAGATGGACAAGATGGATAAGTCCTTTCCAGTGTTATTAACATTGCTTGAACAAATAATTTAAAAGATATTGTTCGCAGCAGATTTTTATAGTTGTTAAGCATGTTAAACATGATCTCAAAATGGATCACTGAGGTGAGTTCAAAACGAAGAGTATAACCTTGAAAACTTTCTACTCTTTGGAGTCCAAAGTAGCAGGTGCCTTGAGCCAACCAACCAATCAATAGTTCCAAAATCAATCATATCTTGGCCTGCAAACATGCATAAAAATGGTAAGGCCTCAACTGGAAAACTGCCCCAAGATACCTGAATTGTACTCATGTCTCACCTGATGTATTCTGATTAGGACGAAGAACAAATTGAGTGTGTTCATTGCACTCTCTACTCTGAACCATTGTCTCTGAAAACTGCTGCAACTGTGCCTTAACCAACACTGTGAGGAATGCAGGCCTTTTGTGATAAAACAAATAAACAAACAAAATAGGAACAGGAGTTGGCCATTCAGTCCCTTCGGCCTGTTCTGCAATGTTACATCATTACTGATTTAACTGTGACTTCAACTCCACATTACCACCCATCTTGATTAACTCTCAAATCCCTTGTTAGTCAAGAATATGCCCTCTGACTTAAATATGTTAAATGATTCTGCCTCCACAGTTATCTGGGACAGAGACTTCCAAAGACACACAAACCTCTGAAATAAAAGAATTGCTCCTAATCTCTTTCTTAAATAGATGAACTCTCATTTTGTCAAACAATTCCCCCTGGTCCTAATCCCTCCCACAAAAGGAAGCACCTTCTCAGTACTCATCTCAAGATCTGATACATATCAGTAAGATTGTATCTCATTATTTAAATCTCCAAGAGGCACAAGCCTGACTTCTCCAACTTTTAATCATAACATAACATCTCTTCTTTTAAATAAGATTCCCTAGAATCTTCTCTAAACTGCTTCTAGTTACATCTTTTATTAACACACCGAACAAAACTGTATTAGTGCAAAAGACAAGGCTGAAGTGTTTGCAACGATCTTCAGCAAGAAGTGCCAAGTGGATGATCCATCTCAGCCTCCTCCAGAGATCACGAGCATCACAGATGCCTGAACAGGTCAGAGGCTAGGGATCCTGCAGGGAGTAACTCACCTTCTGACTCCCCAAAGACTGTCTGCGGTCTACAAAGCACAAATCAAGAGTGTGATGATGTGCAGTTCCATCATCTTATGAAGCTTGACACCATCCATGACAAAGCAGTCTACTTGATTGGCATCACTCCCACAAACAAGCACTCCACCAATAATGCTCAGAAACAACAGTGTGTGCCATCTATGAGAAGCACTGAATAAATTCACCAGGGCTTCTATGCCAGACCTTCCCAACCCATGAGCGTTACCATCTGGAAGGCCAAGTGCTGCTGCAGATACATGGGAACACCACCTTCTGCAAGTTTCTCTCCAAGCTACTCTATATCGTGAGTTGTAAATATATCACACTGTGTTTCAGTTGCATTGGGTCAAAATACTGGAACTCCTCCCTAACTGCATTGAAGGCGAACCAATATCATATGGAGTACAGCAGTTCAAAAGGTCAGATCACCACCAGTTTCTCAATCGCAACTTAACATGTTCAATAAGTCCTGGCCTAGTTAACAATGCCACCATCTCATGAATGAATTTTTTAAAAAAAACTTGGTGTCTCCACATTTCAAGGAATGCAGTAGTTCAAAAGACAAGTCACCACCACCTTCTCCATGGCAATTCAGACCCTGTAGTAATTGCTGGCACAGCCAGTGATGCTGACATCTTGTGCAGGAATAAAACTAAGCTATACCATTCTCACTGATTCTGTCTTTCTCCACTCCCTATTTTTGGTTTATTTATTTGCTAATGTATTTATTTATTGTCAGAATTTTCCAATATAACAGCATTCATAGTCAGCACTGACATAATGCCAATAACAGCCACCACTAATTTCGACTCAGGACAGGTTGTACTGCAACACTGTCAGACTGAGATTACCAAAACAGTCTCACAGCAAATCATCTTATCAAACATTATCATATCAGTATTGACACTTTATTGGCCTTTATGACTCAAGAAGCCTAAATTAGCAATAACATTTGCTGAAATAGTATTTTTTTATTGTTGATTGAAACATCTAATTATTAAAGGTAACGTCTCGATTGTCAACAATTTCAACAAATACCTAAGTGAATGTGGAAATGGAATTTGTTGAATTAATTCAAAAATATTTATCATAGATTAGTTGTTCAGTGCATTGAATGACTGACTCAAGTGGAAAAAATAATCAATTCTTACATACTTGATCTCAGGTCAATGTCAAGTAAATGTTATGAGTTTCCAGAAAGGTTCGACCAATGAAAGAGACCTTGGATTCACATATGGAAATTTTTGACAACAGAACATATAATTCTAAATTCCTTCATTTTAAAGAATCATGTGCTTTACATTTTCTGTTGAAAATGTTCATTCAAACATTATGGGTGTTGCTGGATAGGCTAATATTTATTGTCCATCATTAATTGCACTTCAGGAGGTGGTGGTGAGTCCCTTCTTGAACTGTTATAATGTGTGCCATGTAGGGAAAAATAAAGATAACAAGAAGGAAAAGCAAAAATGGTCAACAAACCCGATCCCATAACACAACAATTGGACCATCAGAACTCCAGCCCACGCCTTGTTATATCGGATTCTCCAGCATCTGCAGTACCTTTTATCTCAGAACTAAGTGCTCCTTCCCTTCCCCCCCACAACCCAATCCACCTCTATCCAATCCCAAACCCATTGTCATAGCTATGCAATTATCTTTTTCAGGCAAACAGGGAAACAAAAAAAAGGCCCAATAAGGGAAAAAAAAGACTGTACAGTTCTTCTCTGAGTTAATAGGAACTGCAGATGCTGGAGAATTCGAGATAGCAAGGTGTAGAGCTGGATGAACACAGCAGGCCAAGCATCATCATAGGAGCAGGAAAGCTTAACGATTCGGGCCTATACCCTTCATCAGAAATGCGGGAGGGGAAGGAGGTTCTGAAATAAATAGGGAGAGAGGGGGAGGCGGATAGAAGATAGATTGAGGAGAAGATAGGTGGAGAGGAGACAGACAGGTCAAAGAGGGGGGGATGGAGCCAGTAAAGGTGAGTGTAGTTGGAGGGGTAGGGAGGAGATAAGTCAGTCCAGGGAGGACGGACAGGTCAAGGGGGCGGGATGATGTTAGTAGGTAGGAAATGGGGGTGCGGCTTGAGTTGGGAGGAGGGGATAGGTGAGAGGAAGAACAGGTTAGGGAGGCGGGGACAAGTTGGCCTGGTTTTGGGATGCGGTAGGGGGAGGGGAGATTTTGAAGCTTGTGAAATCCACATTGATATCATTGGGCTGCAGGGTTCCCAAGCGGAATATGAGTTGCTGTTCCTGCAGCCTTTGGGTGGCATCATTGTGGCACTGCAGGAGGCCCAGAATGGACATGTCGTCTGAGGAATGGGAGGGGGAGTTGAAATGGTTCACGAATGGGAGGTGCAGTTGTTCATTGCGGACCAAGCGTAGGTGTTCTGCAAAGTGGTCCCCAAGCCTTCGCTTGGTTTCCCCAATGTAGAGGAGGCCACAGCGGGTACAGCGGATGCAGTATACCACATTAGCAGATGTGTAGGTGAACATCTGCTGGATGTGGAAAGTCTTCTTGGGGCCTGGAATGGGGGTGAGGGATGAGGTGTAGGGGCAGGTTTAGCACTTCCTGCGGTTGCAGGGCAAAGTGCCGGGTGAGGTAGGGCTGGAGGGGAGTGTGGAGCGGACAAGGGAATCACGGAGAGAGTGGTCCCTCCGGAAAGCAGACAAGGGTGGGGACGGAAAAATGTCTTTGGTGGTGGGGTCGGATTGCAGATGGCGGACGTTTCGGAGGATGATGCGTTGGATCTGGTGGGGTGGTAAATCTCGGGTAACCACCTGGAAACCGATATCCATTTCAAGCCCACCGACTCCCACAGCTACCTATAATACACCTCCTCCCACCCACCTTCCTGCAAAAATGCCATCCCCCATTCCTAATTCCTTCACGTCCGCCGCATCTGCTCCCAGGAAGAGGCATGCCAATCCCATACATCTCAGATGTCCTCGTTCTTCAAGGACCGCAACTTTCCCCTACTCAATGGTCGAGAATGCCCTCGACCGTGTCTCCCACACTTCCCGCAACTCATCCCTCACACCCCCTTCCCCGCAATAAAAACCAAAACAGAATCCCCCTTGTCCTCACGTACCACCCCACCAACCTCCGGATCCAATGCATCATCCTCTGACACTTCCACCATCTGCATTCCAACTCCACCACCAAAAACATTTTTCCCTCCCCACCCTTGTCTGCTTTCCGGAGGGACCACTCTCTCCATGATTCCCTTGTCCGCTCCACACTCCCCTCCAGCCCCACCACACCCGGCACTTTTCCCTGCAACCTCAGGAAGTGCTACATCTGCCCCCACACCTCCTCCCTCACCCCCATCCCAGGCCCCAAGAAGACTTTCCACATCAAACAAATGTTCACCTGCACATCTGCTAATGTGGTATACTGCATCCGCTGTATCCACTGTGGCCTCCTCTACATTGGGGAAACCAAGCGGAGGCTTGGGGACCGTTTTGCAGAACACCTACGTTCGGTCTGCAATAAAGAACTGCACCTCCCAGTCGTGACACATTTCAACTCCCCCTCCCATTCCTCAGACGACATGTCCATTCTGGGCCTCCTGCAGTGCCACAACAATGCCACCCGAAGGCTGCAGGAACAGCAACTCATATTCCGCCTGGGAACCCTGCAGCCCAATGATATCAATGTAGGCTTCACAAGCTTCAAAATCTCCCCTCCCCTAACCGCATCCCAAAACCAGCCCAGCTCTTCCCCGCCTCCCTAACCTGTTCTTCCTCTCACCTATCCCCTCCTCCCACCTCAAGCTGCACCCCCATTTCCTACCTACTAACATCATCCTGCCCCTTGACTTGTCTGTCCTCCCTGGACTGACCTATCTCCTCCCTATCTCCCCACCTACACTCACCTTTGCTGGCTCCATCCCCGCCTCTTTGACTTCTCTGTCTCCTCTCCACCTATCTTCTCCTCAATCCATCTTCTATCCGCCTCCCCCTCTCTCCCTATTTATTTCAGAACCCCATTCCCCTTCCCCCATTTCTGATGAAGGGTCTAGGCCTGAATCGTCAAGCTTTCCTGCTCCTTTGATGCTGCTTGGCCTGCTGTGTTCATCCAGCTCTATGCACAACTCTTTGCTGATCTGCTCAGGTGATGAAAACCAGCCCAGGAAGTCACATGGAACACATAATATCTTTATACGGGAACTTAGAAAGAAGGACACAGTTTCAAAATAAGTGGTCTCCTATTTAAACTAGAGATGAGGAATTTCTTCTTTCACACACTAGTTAATAATTGGCGTTTTCTTCCCAAGTGAGCAATGGGTGCATGCACATCATTGAATACATTAAATGCAGAGTTAAGCCAATCGTTGATTGACCAGAGAGTCAAGGATTATAGAGAATATAAGAACTAAGAGCAGGAGTGGCAATTCAAACCCGTCTACCATGAATTATAATTGTAGCTAATCTCGTTTCGGCTTCAACTCCTTATTCCTACCCAATTCCCATAAGCTTCAGCTCATTACTAATTAAAAATCTGTCTGTCTATCTCCTCTATAAATTTACTCAATTTCAAGTCATCCACTGTACTCTGAAGTAATGACTTCCACAGATTCACAATCCTTGGAGAGAAATATTTTTTGCTCATCAGTTTTAAATCTGTGATTCCTGTGCTTGGAATGAGTGCAGTGAATCCCTTCTGAACTGTCTCCAATGTTACGATATCCATCCTTAAGGAAGGGGAGCAAAACTGTATGCTATACTCCAGGTGTAGTTGAGGGGTCAATCACGAAAGGGCATAGTTTTAAGTTCAGGGAGAAGATTCAGAGGGGATTTGGGAAAAATCTTTTCTCACTCAGTGGGTAGTGAGGATCTAGAATGCACTGCCTGGGATGGTGGTGGAGGTTGGAAACCTTACTGCCTTTAAAAATATTTGAGTGGGTACATCAAACATCATAACATTCAAGGATATGGGACAAGTGCAGGAAATTGGGAATGGCGCATTTTTAGCAGTAGTTATGTCGCTGCAGACTCAATGGGCCGAAGAACTTTTTCTGCGCTGTTTGAATCCAAATCCATCTATGGTCTCACTAATACCTTGTACAGTTGTAGCACCACTTCCCTGTTTTTACACTTCCTTGAGCAATAATTGCCAAAATTCCATTTGCCTTCCTCGTTACCTGCTATACCTTCATGCCATTTTCTGTGAGTCATGCATAAGGACAACTATATCCCTGTGTATCAAGCCAATCTGAAGTTTCTCTCCATTTAGATAATAACTTGCCATTCTATTCTTGTGGCCAAAATGGATAACCCCACACTGATCTAAGTTAAACTGCATCTATCAAATTTTTGACGCATTCACCTAATCTATTCGTAATCACTTGTAAATCTATTTTCTTGACATTACAGCTTACCATCCCACCTATTTCAGTGACATATGCAAATTTGGTTATGGTACCTTTTATTCTTACATTTACGTCATTAATAGAGATAGCATATAGTTGGGACCTAAGGACCGAACCGTACATCCCACGAGCTACATCTTGCCAACCATCTTGTTATTCATTCTCACAGTGAACAGCATTTATGTATACTAAAGTTACATATATTAATATATAGGGCAGAAAGAAAGAACATGTACACGCAGAACATAGAACAGTATAGTACTGGAACAGACCATTTGGCCGGCCATTTTTGTGTTGACCATGATGCCTTTTTCAACTGTTTTTATTTGCCTATGCATGGTCCATATCCCTCTATTCCCTGTCTGTTAGTGTGGCAAATGTCTCTCAAAGGTTGCTAACGTATCTGCTTCTACTACCTCCCCTGGCAGCAGGATCCAGGCACCTGCCACTTTCTGCGTGTACAAAAAAAATTCCTCACATGTCTCCCTTAAACATTTTCCCCTCTCACCTTAAACCAGCTGGCCAGTATTTGTCATTTCCAAACCAGGAAAAAGACTCAGATCCACTCTTATCCATGCCTCTCATAATTTTATTCTGTTCTATCAGGTCACCCCTTGGCCTCCAACGTTCTAATGAAAATAATCAAATATTGTCCAATCCCTCCTTATAGCTCACACACTTTCTTGTTACAATATGTAAATAGTCCAACCAAGGAAGGGGTTATACTGATCTGGTTTTGGGAAATGAGCCTGGCCAGGTGAGTGAAGTTTCAGTGGGGGAGCATTTCAGGAGTAGTGGCCAGAATACCAGTGACCAGTTTTAAGATACTCATGGATGGGGATAGCGGAAGTCGTCGGGTGATGGTGTTAAATAGAGAGAAGGTGAACTACAACAATATTAGGCAGGGACTGGAGAATTCTGATCGGAGGCTGCTGTTTGAGGGTAAATCCACTTCGGACATGTGGGAGTATTTCAAACAGCAGTTGATATGAGTTCAGGAGGGGCATGTTCCTGCGAGAATGAAGGACAGATATGACACATTACGTGAACCTTGGATGACCAGGGATCTTATGATCTTGGTCAAAAATTAAAAGGAAGCATACATACGATCTAGGAGCATGGGAAATGACGAAGCCCTTGAAATATATAAGGAAAGTCAGAAAGAACTTAAACAAGGAATGAGAAGGGCTAAAAGGCTAAAAATCATTAGTAAACAGGATTAAGGAGAATCCCAAGGCTTTTATACATATATAAAAAGCAAATGGGTAGCCAGGGAAAGGGTTGGCCTACTCAAAGACAAATGAGGGAATCTATCCGTAGAGCCAGAAGAGGTAAGTGAGGTCCTAAATGAATACTTTGTGTCAGTATTCACCAAATAGAAGGAATTGATGGGAGATGATCTCAGGGAAGAGGGTGTCAAATTTCTAAGCCAAGTTGCTATTAAAAAGGAAGAGGTGTTCTGGGTCTTAAAAAGTCTTAAGGCAGATAAATCCCTTGTCCTGATGGGATCTATCCTAGAATATTGAGGGAGGCAAGAGAACAATTTGCTGGAGTGACAGTCATCTTTGTCTGCTTTTTGGCCACAAGTGAGTTCCCAGAGACTGCACAATAGCCAATGTTGTCCCATTGTTTAAGATTAATAACAGGGATAATCCAGGAAATTACAGGTTGATGTGCCTCACATCTGTGATAGGGAAATTATTGGAAAAGATTCTCAGGGACAAGATCTATACCCATTTAGAGGCAAATGGACGTATTAGTGATCGACAGCATGTCTCACTAACTTAATCGAGTTTTTTGCAAATCCAGTCTCCCTCCTATAGGAAGGATGTTGTGAAACTAGGAAGGGTTCAGAAAAGATTTACAAGGATGTTGTGAGAGTTTGGAGGGTTTGAGCTATGGGGAGAGGCCGAGTAGGCTGGGATTGTTTTCCCTTCAGGGTCAAAGTTTGGGGGTGACCTTATAGAGGTTTATGAAATCATGAGGAGCATGGATAGGGTAAATAAGCAAGGTCTTTTCCCCAGGGTGGGGGAGTCCAAAACTAGAGAATATAGGTTTAAAGTGAGAGAGGAAAGATGTAAAAGGGACCTAATGGGCAACATTTTCACACGGAAGGTGGTGCGAGTATGGATTCAGCTGCCAGAGGAAGTGGCGGAGGCTGGTACAATTACAACATTTAAAATGCATCTAAATGAGTATATGAATAGGAAGGGTTTAGAGGATGCTGGCAAAAGTGACTAGATTTATATAGGATATCTGGTCGGCTTGGACAATTTAGACCCAAGGGTCTGTTTCCATGCTGTACATTTGTATGACACTATGACTCTATGAGGTGACAAAGATGATTGATGAGGGAAAAGAAATTGATATTGTCAACATGGACTTCAGTAAAGCCTTTTACATGGTCCCTCATGACCGACTGGTACAAAAAGTAAAGTCACATGGTTTCAGGAGTGAGCTGGCAAGCTTGATACAGAACTGGCCTAGTCATATGAAACAGAGGGTAGCGGTGGAAGGATGCTTTACAGAATGGAGGGCTGTGACTCATGCTGTTCCACAGAGATTAATGCTTGGATCTCTGCTGTTTGTGATCTACATAAATAATTTGGAGGAAAACATAGTTGGTTTAATTACTAAGTTTAAGGACTATGCAAAGATCGATAGAGTTGTGAATAGTTAGGAGGATTGACAAAGGGTGCAGCAGGATTTAGATCAGTTGGAGGCATGGGCAGAAAACTGGCAGATGGAGTTTAATCCAGACAAACGAGATGTGATGCATTTTGGAATGTCAAGTGCAGGTGGAAATTATACAGTGAATGGCAGAACCCTTAGGAGTATTGATATACAGAGAGATCTGGGTTTGCAGGTCCACAGATCACTGAAGATGGCAGTGCAGGTAGATAAGGTGGTTAAAAAAGGCTTATGACATGGTTGCCTTCATTGGAAGGAGTATAGAGTATAAAGATGGATAAATTATGCTGCCGCTTTATTGAACTTCAGTTAGGCTACACTTGGGATATTGCATATAGTTGTCGTCAGCACACTACCAGAGGATGTGGATGCTTTGGAGAGGGTACAGAAAAGGTTTACTGGGATGTTGCCTGGTATGGGGGATTTTAGCTGTGAAAAAAGTTTGGCCAGACTGGTTTTGTTTTCACTGGAATGCAGGGGATGAGGAGTGACCTGATAGAAGTTTATAAGATTGTGAATGGCATGGATAGAGTGGAAAGTATGAGGCTTTTTCCCAGGTTGGAGGAGTCAGCTACTAGTGGGGCTCAGGTTCAAGGTTCAAGGGGGGAAGTTTAAAAGAGATGTGCGAGGCAAGTTTTTCACACAAAGGATGGTGTGTGCCTGGAATGCTCTGCCGGAGGAGCTGGTGGAAGCAGTCACAGTAGCAGCATTCAAGAAGCACCTGAACAGGAAGGGAATAGAGGGATACGGATCCTGTAAGTGAAAACAGTTTAAGTATGGAATGGCAAATGTGTCAGCCCGGGTTTGGAGGGACAAAGGGCCTGTTCCGGCGCTGTATTGTTCTTTGTTCTTTGTATTCTAATCTAGGCAACATTCTGTTAAACCTCTTTTACACCCTCATCAAAGCCACATCCTTCCAATCGTGGGAAGATCAGAACAGCACACAATATTCCAAGTATTGTGCAAGTAAAGTCCAATGCAGCTGCAACATGATTTGCCAAATTTTATATTTGATACCCCAACCAGTGAAGGCAAGCATGTCATACACCTTTGTGTAACCACCTTATTCACTTGTATTGACACTTTCGGTGAGCTATGGATTTGGACCCCAAGATTTTTTGCTATATCAATGCTCCTTAGGATCTTGCCATTTACTGTATTATTTCCTCTTGCATTTGAGCTCCCAAAATCTACCACCTCACACTTGTCTGGATTTAACTCTATCTGCCATTTGTCTGTCCAACTTCCCAACTGATCTACGTTCTGCTGTAATCTTTGATAACATTCCTCATTATCCAAAGCTCTACCAGTTTTCGTATCATCTGCAAACTTACTAATCAGACCACTGATGTTTTCATCTAAGTCATATATATGTGTGTATATATATATATATATGTATTGCAAACAACAAAGGTCCATGTCAACAATACCCAATAGGCTCATTCTCCATAGCACCACCTTTACCAAACAGAGTTCATTTGCTAACCAATCAGCACTCTCCTTTCATGCTGCATAAATGTTGGTTTCCCTTTGAATTGGTATTCTTACAAAATGTTTTGATAAGTACAAGATGAAAAGTGTTAACAAACTGTACCATTTTTCAGCAATACTGAATTTCTTAGTTACTCATTATGAGAGCTACCCCAGACAGGAATCAGTTCAGCTCTGTACTATCTAACAGACATACTGCAGAAATTCACCAAACCCATGACCACTACCATCCAGAATGGTAAATGTGGCAGATACATTGGATTGCCATAATCTATAAGTTTCCCTTCCAAGTTACTCACCATGTTGACTTGGAAATGTACCACCATTACTTCTGTGTTGATCAAAATCCTAGGCATCACTCCCTAACACAATTGTGGGGTACCTACACCAACGGACTGTAGTAATCCAGAAGACAGTTCATCATTATCCTCTCAAGAGCAACTAGGGATGGCCAATGCATGTCAATCTAGTTAGTGCCATCCCCGTCACATGAATAACTGAAAGGCACTTTAGGCCTTCAATTTTTCAGCTTCATATCCTTATATATCCCAATAGTTCATTCAGCATGAGTGTCACACTGTGGGACCCACCTTTCCTTTATGTGCTGACGTTAAGAGTGACAGGCAGGGTAGATGACACAACACTTGTGAACAAAATCATTTCTCTGACAGTTATGACTTTTGTCCCTGGAGTGCAATGGAAGAACTGCGGCTATCAAATTGGAGCAGAGATGGATCACGAGATGATCACAAATACCAGAGTGCTGAGCTATAAAGAAATGATCTAGTAGTTATATGAACATGAAAACTTATGAGGTTTTAGTTCTTTGTCAGATTGGTACTGGACATAATTGATCACCATGTTTGTGTGATAACCCATGTCATCGTTGAAAAGACGCAAATGGCTGCCTCAGAACATTCAAATGATCATCTGGGAACTCTGCTTGGAAACATATATTTCCCAGAAACGGCTGTCAGGGTGACTATTTGAATGGCTGCTTCCTCCATTGTATATTATCCATGGGAAAGGTTTTTCATGATACTGGTATGCAACCGAATAAAATAAACAGACAATGGCTCATATACAAAAGGCAGGAACTTCAGCAAGCAGTTATTTGGGCTGCTTGTGCAACAGTTAAGATATGTAGACCATGGATTGTTCAACAATATGCCCTTGTGATGCGCTGATTAAAATTACTTTCCAGTAAAAAGCCGTACTATATGGAAAAAGATCACATTCTTGTAGTCGTTGAAATGGGGTTGCAAAAATTGTGACTGTGCTGATGTAGCAGACTCCAGTGTGCTGCAAACAAGGACATTGTTGACAGAAAAGGCAAAATGCTAAAAATTCTGATGTAGAGAGAGGGCTATCACTTACATTGAAATGTGTACATGGTTAAAAATATGAGCAAAGGTTATGCTGATATGACAAATTGTTGAAGGATACAGTTGAACTGTTAACAAGCAAACAGATCTTATGGACGGTTAATAGCAGAAAAGAAGACTTATTATAGGAGCCAACAACTGTTCAATAAACTGTCATATATGGTTTCTTCTGTCCAGCTTTCTTTACAAAGTGATTGTTAGAAATAATTTCATGAAGTCTCAAATCTTCATAAAAATAACAAAACACTTTGGATGGGGGAGATCGAGAATAAAAACAGAGTGCTGGAAAACCTCAAACTAAAACTGAATTTGCTGGAGAAATTCAGCCAGTCTGGGAGGCATCTGTGGAGAGAAAGCAGAGTTAAAATTTCACATCCAGTGACCCTTCTTCAGAACTGTGCTTTAGTAACTTCTGCTTTTGTTTCAGATTTCCAGTATCTGCAGTTCTTTATTTCTTGTTTGCGCTGAAAAACCTCTACAGGTTTATCAGCATCTGTGGATAGAGAAACACAGTTAACGTTTTGATATTACTCTTCTTCAAATCTGAAAAGAGATAGAAATTGATTGTTTATAGCAATGAAGTACTAGGACCAGAGAAGCTGCAGCAACAGCTTCAGCCACCAGAGTAAGAAGTACATGAGACAACTGGAATTAAACAGTGTGCAAAAGACAATAATTTACTTTGCTTGAACTTGATTTTCTACAGCTTTTCCTTCTGTTCCATTTTCTTCAAACCGCAACAAAGAAAATGTTATCTTTATATCTTACAGACTATATTAGTCTGGAATATCTCCATGCACTTTACATCAATTATCAATTAAGATGTTTTAAGTCTGAATTGAAATCTTTCAAGATCTCCAAACATCTATTTTGCACATTTGTTTCAAACATCTATGGATGGTAGATATCTCATATTAAGGGTTAACAAGATTTAGCAGACATTGCAAATACAGTTCTGATTCGGTAGTTTCTAGGATTTCACAAAACCTAAATCTGAATACGAACAATGTTGAACTCAACCTTGAGATCAGACTACTTTAGCCCATGGGGTGTATAAAGATAAATTATTTCCACTGGTTGGGCATTCCTGAACTAGGGGCATAGTCAAAAATTTACAGCCAGACCATTCAGGAGAGATATTAGGAAGCACTTCTACACACAAAGGGTAGTAGATGTTTGAACCTCTCTTCCACTACCAGCAGTGGAAACTCGATCAGTTGTTCACATTAAATCTGAGACAGATAAACTTTTTGTTAAGCAAAAGAACTCAGAGATATAGGACAAAGACAAGTTATGGGTTTAGGCCACAGATCAGCCATGAATTAAATAGTAGAACAGGCTGGAGGGACTGAATGGCCTTCTCCCGTTCCCATATTCCTATTTATAACAGAATTAGGGTTTAAATTGTTTATTTTAATTTAATGTAAGCCAAAGTGTCTTAGAATGAGAGATGGTAGTTGAATCAGAGATAGGCCCATGTGATTTGGTGGCATTGGGAATCAGATGCTCCCTCACTGGGGAACTTAAATGACCATGCATGAGTGACTTGGCAGTCCCATAACTGACCAAGCTTGTCTAGTCTGAAAAGACATTTTAGGGTCTGTAGTTGGTCATGACAGAACCAACAAGAGGGGAAAATACATTTGACCTCTTCCTCATCAATCTGCCACAGATGCATTTGTTCATGACAGTGTTGGTAATGTGACCACTGCACTGTCCTTATGGAGATGAAGTCTTGTCTTCACATAGAGGATATCTTCCATCATGTTACAGGGAAAGATTTTAAATAGGTCTAGCAACTTAAAATTGGGCATCTATGAGCCACTACGGGCCATCAGCAGCAGCAGAATTGTATTCACACACAGTCTGTAATCTCATGACCTGGCAAGACCCCACACCACAAATGCCATCAAGACAGGGGATCAATCCTTGTTCAATGGTTGAACAATCAATGAACAGACCTAAGCTCTTCAGTCCAGCCATATCCACTCGTGAATAGCAGTGGATAATTAAACAACTCACTGTCAGAAGAGGCTCAATAAATTTTGAATGATAGACTGTCCAACATATCAGTCTGAAAGATACAACTGAAGCATTCTTCAGCCAAATCTGCAGGGTGGATGATCCATCTTGGCTTCCTCTGAAAGTCCCCACATGATATTAAGAAACAGTTGAAGGTACTAGATACTACAAAGACTATCAGCCCTGACAATATTCAGGTAATCGTAGTAAAAGCTTGAATTCCAGAACTTACCATAACTCTTACCAAGTTGTTTTAGTACAGCTACAACTATTCCATCTACCTAACATCGTGGACAGGTATAAACCTATATAGAAAAAGCAAGACACCCCACAAATTTTTGTGCTGTCTGCAAACTTACTGATCAACCCTTCCACATTCAGGTTTATCAAAAGGAAAGCAAATTATTGTTTGATAATGATAAAGATTTTGTCCTGTACATTAATAGCATGAATGCATAAGTTCCAGACTTCCGTTTCAAAACTAGCAAGCATGGATATTAAAATTCAAGATATGAAATGGGTGTATCTTCAACTGCTGTTTATCACTATCCTCCATGAAATATGGTGTGATATCCATGACTGAATACAGCACAGAGGAGCAGTCCTACAGATCAGTCATATTCTACATATAACCTCCCAGTTCCTGTTGTATGCAGATAGTCTTACGTTCAAATAAAGAACATGTTTTATTTTTCTCAAAAAACTTTATTGTACAATTTGGACATTCATACTGAACAGATACATGCAATAACTTCTACAGAAACAAGAACTGGTAAAGGAATCATTTCTGTTACTAAAGAATCAATTTTAAACTCAGTTCTAAAGTACAAAGCCTAAAGTTGCAGGTGCAAAATCAAGAAGGTACTACCCTCTTTTCACACAGAGGGTAGTACAAATCCACATCTCTTTCCACTGAAAGTCTATCCAGAAGGGTATGATTTTACAAAACTAAGGCGGATGAGAGTTTTCTTTTTAAGAAATAGGAATCAAAGGATTTGGAGCAAAGCTGATTAACTGAGGTATTGGTGCAGATTCAGCTGAGCTGTACTTGGATGATGGGCTAGACTCGAGGGGCTGATTGGTCTACTATTCTAATATTTCTATGTTCTTAATTAATGATTTCTTTGTTGCTAAGCAATATTACGAGCAACCTGGCTGGTTATTTTAGAATCCTACCTCAAAGATTGATGAAAGAGTAGATAGATCAGCTTGAACATCAGTAAATGGCTGTTGATGTGGACAGTAATCTATGAAAAGGACAAAACATGCATATAAAGATTGAAGGATTCCTTTCGAATGCTGATGTATTTTCCGAGAGCAGGAATAGCTAATTGATGACACATCATTAAAGATTGTTCCTGAAAATTTAGAATTGATTTTCCTGTCATCAGTGAGGCACCAGTAACCACAACATCAAGACAGACTAATTAACTAAACACATCTCAAATCAATTGGCTCAGCCAAACCACAGTCTGAATTATTGGCAACTCATAAATCTGCATTATCTTCTCTTTCTTTTTATAATTTGATAATATTTGGAAATCACTTTCATTCTTCCAGCATATTTGCGTGAAGTATATTCACCCACATCTTCCAGCCTCCTGACTGTCAGATGCCAGATGTGCGACACCACACCATAAAGACATAGGAGCAGAAGAAGCCCATTCAGCCCATCAAGTGAAATAGAGTTATAGAGTCATAGAGGTTTATGAATGGAAACATGGCAGCATAGAAACAGGTCCTTCGGCCCAACTTGTTCATGCCACCCAGTTGTCACAATTAGTTGAGTCTCATCTCATTTGCTTCAATTTGATCCATATCCCTCCATACTTATCCCAGCCATGTACCTATCCAAATATTTCTTAAATGACGAAATTGCACTCACCCCTGCCAATAATTCTGACAGCCCATTCCAGACACTCAGCACCCTCTGTGGAAAAAAGTTGCTCCTCTGGAACCTTTTATGTCTCTCCCTTCTCACCTTAAATCTTAAATGATGCCAAAAAGACAGAATTGTGCGCACCATACCTGAATGCATGAAGCATTTGCAACAGGATAAACAATCTAAAGGCACAAATGGAAATTCATGACTCTGATGTACTTACGTTTACAGAAATAGTAATTAGGACTGGGTCTGAATATTCAAGGATATTTGATGTTTAGGACAGACAGACATGAAGGAAAGGAAGCGGTACTGCACTGATAACCTGAGTAGGGGTCAGTACATCAGTAAGAGTGCATCTCAGATCAGAAGAACAATGAATGAAATCTGTTTGGGTGGAGATAAAAATCAGCAAGCGGCAGCAGACATTGATTAGAGCTATTTATAGGCCACCAAATAATAATAGTTGTGTGCAGCATGCTTTAAATAACAGATAAGAGAAGCAAGTGGATGGGCAACACAGTCATCACAGCTAACTTCAATCTGCATTTAGACTGGATAAATAAATTGAGTTCGGAAGCTTTGAAGGATGAGTTTCTGGAGTGTGTTAGGGAAGGTTTACAAGACCACTATATTGAGAACCCAGCTAGAGCATGTGCTATTTTAGATCTGGTGTTAATGTCATGAAAAAGAGCTAATTCACAACCTTTTTACAAAATAATCTTTAAGGAGGAGTGACCACCGCATGGTAGAATTTACATTTAGTTTAAAAGTGAGATATTCCATTCTTAAGCAACGTTGTTAAATTTGAATGAGAGAAATTATGAATGCAGGAAACAGAAATTGACTATGATGGACTGGGAAAACACATTAGAATTTCTGACTGTATATGGGCAATGGATGGTCTTTAAAGGATCATTGCATGTTTTACAAAAAACTATACACTCTGTCAAGGTGCGAAAATCAAAACAGTTGATGTTTTATTGAAAGAAGTTCAGTCAACTGTGGATAACAAAGGAAGTTCAAGAAGACATAAGATTAAAAGGAACTGCATATAAAGTAGCCAGAAATACCAGTAATTCGGAGGACTGGAAAGTTTGTAGAAGACAGGAGGACCAAGAAACTGATAAAGAAAAGGAGAATAGAATATGAAGGCAATCTGGCAAAAAAAAAATGCAAGATCAGATTGTCAAAGCTTCTATGGATATGTACAAATAAAATTGTTGTGAAAAACAAATGTGGTTCATTAAAGACAGAGTCAGGAGAATTATAATGGAGAATAACAAATGGCAGAGAAGCTAAATAATTTATTTGTTTTCACTGATGAAGATGAGAGAAATCGTGTAGAGTAGAAATGCAAATGACTAGGGAGAATAACAAGTGGAAGGAAATTAGCATGAGTGAGAAGACTGTACTGAAGAAATTAAAGGTGCTGAAAGTTTATAAATTTCCAGGCCTGATAATCTACACCCCAGAGTGTGAACGAGGTAGCTTGAGAGGTCAATGCATTGGTGATTATCTTCCAAAACTCTATTGATTCTAAAATGATTCATGTGGATTGGGACGTAGCAAATGTCATCCCACAGTATAAGAAGGGAGCTAGAGAGAAAAAAATAGAACTACAGATTGCTAGTCTTACATTAGCAGTATTAGTAACAAAATGCTAAAACCCATTATAAAGGATGGGATTAATAAACAATTGGCTGATAATGATCAGACTGGGAATAGTCAACATAGATTATAAATCATATTCAAAGAACTTCTTGGAGATTTTTTGAACATGTTACTAAAAAAATTGATAAAGGAGAGTTGATGGAGATATTTAGATTTTCAGAACACTTTTGATAAAGGTCCTCACAGGAGGCTGATCAGAAAAATTAAAGCACACGGGATAAAAGGTAATGTACTGCCATAGATTAATTATTGACTAACAGACAGTAAAGAGACAGTAGGAGTGAATGAGCCTTTTGCACCCCATGATTAGTGGGGTACCGAAAGGATTGCCCCTGCTGATCACAAAAAATATCAATGATGTAGAGGTGGGGACCAAATTTCCAAATTTGCAGATGACAAAAAGCTAATTGAACACGAGTGGTGTAATGAAAATGTAAAGATGCTTCTGGAGGATTTGAATAGGCTTAGTAAAATAGCAAGAATGTGAAGGTGAAATATAATGTGAAAAAATGTGAGATTATCCAATTTGGTAAGAAAAAAAGATGCGCAGTGTATTTCTTAAATGTACAAAGGCACCTAAGTGAGTTTCTTGATAAGTGACTGAAGGCTGATATACAGATGCTTTAAGCTGTTATGAACGTGAAGCAACTATACAGAGGTCAATGTTCCATTAACAAGTCACCCTTTATTTACATGTGGAGAGTACATGGGCTCTGACCTTAGAATCAGAAGACTCTCTGAATCTCCTGTTTATATCTGTCAGCCAGAGCTCCCTGATTGGCCTAGTTAATGAGCCCAACCAGCGATCTCATAGTCAATGGATCCACCTGTCCCTAGATCCAATCATTACATCCCTTCCCCTCTTAAGTCCAGAAATGTAGGCCTGTTCTTTTTCTTATAGCTTCTCTTGGGACATTGTTGCCCCAGGTCCAGTTCCTCTTACTCTGACACAGACACAGATGGTGTGTGCCAGACCATTGTCCATCTCTTTAGCCCTCAGCTACTCAAGAGAGATTCCTCCTCTTCTTCAGGTGGTAATGGTATTGAGGCTGCATCCAACTTGGACTCTTTCTTCAATGCTAGATGGAGGGGAGGAACCCTCAATTTCTAACAGCATTTCTGGCTGTTCTGAGGGACCGGGTGTGTCTTGCTCCTGGCCCAATTATGATGTAGCAGTTTTCAAGGGATCCACATGTTTGCTCAGTACAGCCTCACCTAGTCGAACTTTGCATGTCATGGGGCCGGACCTCGTGTCAACCTCACCTCAGACCCATGCACAGCCATTCCCGTGATTTCGACACCAAACCTCGCTACCTGAAGGAAACTGTCTCTCTTGCTTAAAGGAGTCATGTGGCTGGCATTGGCGTTCTTGTTGCTGTTTCAAAAGGCTAATTAAATGTTATTCACAAACAAAAACAGAAATTGCTGGCGGCAGGTCTGGCAGCATCTGCGGACTGAAATCAGGGTTAATGTTTCGAGTCGAGTGACCCTCCCTCAGAACTGGTTCTGATTTATGGCAATTGCAGTTCTTTGAGTTATTAATTAACTGTCATCCCTCATTGTAAGAGGATTTGAGTGTGAGAGTAGCGAAGTCATTTAAGAGCTTGGTTACACCATATCTGGAGTACTTTGTGCAGTTTCAGTCTCCTTATCTCAAGAAATATATTATTGCCATACAGAGAGTGTAACGAAGGTTCACCAGACATGTTCATGGAATGGTGAAACTCCTATAAACAGAGACTGGGCACACTAGGCCTGTATCCTCTAATGTTTCAAAGAATGAGACATGATTGCAATGGAACCAACATAAATTTAAAGAGTTTGATACAGTAAATGCAGACAACATGATTGCCCTGTGTGGGAGTCTAAAACCTGAGACACAGTTTAAAACTAAGGAGAGATACCACTTAGTTATGAGATGAGGAGTAAGTATTTAAAATAGAGGATTGTGAAACTGGAATTCGCTCATAGAGGGCTGTAGAGGTTCAGTCTTTGAGCATGTTTAAGGTAGAGTTTGTTGGATTTCTGATTACAGTACTTTACAGGGTTATGGGGATGGGGTGAGTAAAACATATTGAAATGTTTGATGAGCAATGATCTCACTGAAGGTGGGGCAGGCTCGAATAGCTGAATGGCCTATTTCTGTTTTTATTGTATAATCCTACTCATTCGTTCATTCATTCAGAGATTAATTAGCTCAGTTGATTGGACGGCTTGCTTGCAAAGCACTATCAACAGAGTGAGTTCAATTCTTAGACTGGCTGAGGTACTATGAAGGAATCTCCTCCCTAACCTTGCCTCTCACCTTGAGGACTAGTGACCCTCAGGTCAAACCACTATTAGTCACCATTTCTTAATGAGAGAGCAGCCTATGGTCTGGTAGGACTATTGTAACTTTATTCATGCATTTACATAGGATATTTAAAATTACCCTACAGGAGATAGTGTTGTACAAAGTATGCCTGTCCAGTTTTCCCATGAAGTCACAACACCGGCAAATTTCCTGATGGAACTATGCTTTCTGGATTTGGGAAAAAGCCTGGATCAAAAGAAAAGGTCAGAAATGCAGTTTAAGGTGCAGAAAAATGTAAATGAATGCTGCAATTTCATGGTGGTTGCCACTTCACAAAAGATCTGGGCCATTGTGGAATTCACGAGTGAATGACAAAGATCAGATTCCCCGCTCAGCCTTCTCTGTTTCCAGGGAAAACAAACCCAACCAAGTCTCTCCTCATAACTGAGACTTTTCTTTCCGGGCCACATCCTAGTGAATGTCCTCTGCATCCTCCGCAGTCATGGCTACAGGAACTGCACACAGTATTACTTCTGTAGTCTAACCAATGTTTTATAACGTTATAACAAGGCTTCCATGTTCCTATGTTTTATGTCTTGGCTAATGAAGGCAAGCATCCCATGTGCCTTCTTCACCACCCTGTCCACCTGTGCTGACACCTTCAAATGTCTGTAAACTTGTACACCAAGCTCCCTTTGTTCCTCATTATTCCCTAATGACCTACCATGTATTCTTTATATCCTTCCCTTATTAGACTCCCAAAAATGCATTATCTTATACTTATTGGGAATAAAAGCCATCTGCCATTGGTCTGCCCAATGTATCAGGTGATCAACATCAGACTGTAACCTGAGACCATCTTCCTCACTGTCAACACCACCGATTTTCGTGTCATCTACAAACTTAATAATTCTTCCTTCTGTGTTCGTTTAAGTCATCAATGTACATAATTTGGAATTGAGAGTCAAATAATGACAATGAATCCATTGCTGATTGTTGGAAAAACCCATCTGGTTCACTAATTTCCTTTAGGGAAGGAAACTGCCATCCTTACCTGGCCTGGGCTACCCATGACCCTAGCAATGTGGTTGACTCTTAACTGCTCCCGGCAATTATGGATTGATTTTCCAGTCAACATAAGGAAATGGATGCTCAAGGTGTGTATGTGCAATCCATACTGCTGGAATTGTGACCTGTGCTATTCCTTAGTTAAATTCTTATCTCACCCAGACTGAAGCAGTATAACATTCCTGCATTTCAATGAAGAGGAAAGGAACATCTGGTGAGCGTTCAGGTTGTGCATAAAGAGAGACATGGAAAACTCTGCTGAAGAGGATGAATGTTAAAGGAGTTTAGCAAATGGGTAGCAAGGAGTGAAACTTTGTTGCTTTGTTGCTGGTGGCCAAGCCAGGAGACTTAGAAAAGAAGACATTTGTACACCAGAGCTGAAGAAAGAGCAGACCTGAAAGCTTACCTCTGTTGCTCTCCCAATGTTTGTTTCCAAACCTATTATCTCCAATATCTTTTCCTATTTCTTTACTTTTGTTCGTAAATGTGTAATTTTATCCCTGTAAAGTTTGTTGGCATGGGGAAAGAAAGATTACAGAAAGTAAGCTTGTTTGACGATGCAGACCAGACACAGGCATTTAATTACATGTGTTAGGTTTACAGGGTCGCCTGAGGCCAAAACGTAGACTTAGTACTCCCCACACAATGACCAGCATGGAAGGTGAATTCACTGAGGGATAGAGCATTCACGAAGATATTTTGGATATTAACTTTTCTCCGAGAAATACAAAATAAAACTAATTTCTAACTGTGCAGGAACTTTATCTGCAGACTTTTTTCTTTATTATGCTTAAAATATTCTCATGCATCCACCAGTTTCCAATTGCTTCCATTACATCTATATAGTCTTCTCTGAATCAATAACTGGACTGAACCAATCAAGCACAGTGTACATTATTCAGTTACCAGGCTTACATAATCAAACACAGACAATAAATGAGAGCAATACAACCAGCAAAGTTTCAACACTTTGAAATGGCAGGTAGCATGACATGATAATATTCATGATAGTGTGAGCTCTGAAACATTACAGTATAGACTTTATCCATTAGACTGTTTAACAAATTCTTTTCGCTATTCGTTTATTCAAGGTGTTTATTCATCAATTAATCTCATCAACTTATTCCAACTCAATTATTAATCTCAACTGCAAATTTATAACCACAGTTATTGTTGAACTAATCTGACATAACTCTTTGTAATTTCCATTAATCATTGCCATTCATTTATACAGTCAAATTTTCTGTTTAGGTGCTGTCAACTATGAGTCTAAGATAAGTTTAGTACATGATTTTTATTTACATTTTAGTTAATTAGCAAGAAAGTGTTAATTCTTAGGTTTAGGGGTTTGCACAGGTCCTGATGGAAGTTTGAGTGTGTATGTGCTTAAATAAGCTGAAATGGTATAATTATTGTATCATAGTTAAAGTATTATACCTTTAGTAAATCAAATTTGGTCATTACTCACTCTGAAACATAAAGTAGATGGTAATCCCCAGAGAGTTTGTAGAAGAGGAGTTATAGTGGAGAGTTATGAATTCACCTGGTGCCCTTGATGAATATTCTTGTCAGAGTATATAGGAAAGCATTCTTATACCTACCTTGTTGATGCTTACTGAAATATTACTGGCTAGCAGCCAATCCTGAAAAATGCTGCTCTCTTAATTGTCATCTTCTAAATATTTCTTGTGGGCGCATCAGAAGGAGTAAAAACAGGTGTAAGCCTTCTTTGCACACGTTTATGATTTATTAAATGATTATCTTGTGAAAATAGCTCATAAGGGAGTCGTTAGAACAATGTTGCTGAGAAGTGTCTCCCGGGCTTCGTAAATGTAATGCAGCTTTCTTCGGCAAGTGCTGGAAAGTTCCACAACTTTGCAGCTAAAAATAAGTTGCAAAGATACAAATGAGACAATTATGGAAAATATCATAATAAATTCCTTGCTGGATTCTAATTCTTTGTCACACACATTATCCGTTGCCTCAAACATTTATCATACTCATACACCTAATAAAAAGTTTTTTTTTGTGCAGACAGTTAATTGTACTTTGAATAAAATCCAGTCTGAACAGCTCCCTTGCAGCATACTGATTAATGGCACTGCCCATTCCTACTATAACACTATGCTGTGCAAGCCAACAGGTCCCAATTGGAACAGAGTTAGCTAAACTCAGCAGTCAGTAGTTGTGGTACAGCAATTCCCATCAATGATGTTGCATTAGAAAAGCAAGAATGAACAGA
Source organism: Ginglymostoma cirratum (assembly GCA_024137785.1). Classification (NCBI taxonomy): domain Eukaryota; kingdom Metazoa; phylum Chordata; class Chondrichthyes; order Orectolobiformes; family Ginglymostomatidae; genus Ginglymostoma; species Ginglymostoma cirratum. Next base: position 39,533,085 of record JAHRHZ010000249.1, read on the forward strand.
TCAGGTTCCTGCTCTTGACTTCTGTTTGGGGATTCTTGCTTGACCCTATGAATGGAAACATCTGGTTGTATTTTAAAACTGTCCAGCTAACCATAAATAGGTCTGTGTGATGAAAAAATATATATTGCAATCGTTCAGTTGGCTGTAATGTTCACAGTTACAAACTTATAGGTAATGTGCAAGAAAAACATGTCTTCAGAAACCCAACTGTATATAAGATGCATGTAACTGGCAGGGTTGGCTTCTTCCTGGAAACTCTGGTGAATGTGTCCTGTTGCATACTGCTTACTGAGAGTTACTTGTTCAAGGCAATGATTCAGAAAAGGGTAGTGCTATTGTTGCATCGTGTAGGTTTGCCATCACATGGATGCAACCTGTCTGGGTTGTTGAGAGCCTGCAGAAGGGAGGCAGGGACAAAAAAAAAACTGTAAGTGCCAGAGAAACTCAGCAGGTCTAGTCGTGTCAGTGGAGAGAGAAACAAATTTGACATTTTGAGTCCAGTTATCAAAGTGAGACAAAGAAATAAAGTAGGTGTACATGTTAGGTTTGAAAGGAGAAAATGGGTCTGTTCTGCTGAAAGCAAAGCTAACAAGATGCAATCAAGTCACATCTAAGGGAATATTAAGGATGGAGCTTTGTTGGAAAACTGTAGCAGACCAAGGATGGATATCTTAGCCTGGGAGCAAGTTTATTGAAATGGCAAAAGAAGCAGGAAGACTGGGCCACAGCAAGATTACTGTCCATACCAGGCAGGAAGGGTGCAAAAGGTCACTGACAAACAATGTGGGGTAAACCATCTAGGACTGAGATGAGGAGAGACTTCTTCACTCAGAGAGTTGCAAGTCTTGGAATTTGCTACCACAGAAAGAAATCAAGGCTGAAACATTGCATAATTTCAAGGAGGAGTTGGATATAGTACTTGAGGCTAAAAGGATCAAAGAATATGGAGGAAAAGAGGGAACAGCCTATTGAGTTGGATGATCTGCCATGTTCACAATGAAGGGCAGATCAGCTCAAAGGGCCAAATGGCTTTGTGCTGCTCCTATTTTCTATGCTTTTAAGGTATATACTAAAAGCGTAGCATGGAATGGTTGATAGTCCAGTGCTGAGATGGAATTGAAAGATACATTAGTCAACAGGAGGAAACCAGCGATCGAACACAGATAACTGGGAGCCAGAGAGACGATTGCAAGGAGAAGCGGGAAAAAGAACTGTGTGAGGTGAACTTTAACACAAGTGAACTCAATGGCCACTCAACGTGAGCTTGTGAGGGGGTCAAGCAGTTGAAATGAATAAGTGGAAATGTCAGGGTTAGTTGGGCTTTGGGGCCTCAAAAGATGGGCTCAGAGAGAAGAGCAGGAAGATTTACAGTAAGGATCCACTATGATCAAGGGAGAGTAAAGGTTAACAGAGATGAGGTCACAAGAAAATATAAGGCCATTCATGATGATGAAGGTAAGGTCGTGGGAATTTAGTATGCAGCATACTAACCATAACCCTATCGCAGCTCAAGGGGATGGAATAAAAAGAGAAACAAGGTGTACCATCAGATCTCATGCAAGCTCACAGAGCAATTAGTTGCTGATACTGTGAAGTAGAAATGTGAGAGGCTTCACGTCCATATCCACAAGTTCCCAGATTGCTTACTGACCCAAATGTGCGGTAAGTGAAGAGGAAATCATCCAATAAAAGTGAACCTGCACTCACTTGTGGATTGATGCTGAAACAATGTGCTCAAGGCAACATAAAGGCTTCTAAACTGTCTAAACACCAACCAGATTAGTTGATGCATTGAAGTCCAAATGAATGATAACTCCAAATAAACAGCACTGAGGTGGTGTGGCGCTGTGGAAGAGAAGAAGTTTGTTTCAACGTTATACCTTGGAGGACCCTGAGTGGCTAAATCTGAATGACATAGAAATGGTGGTGGTAATCATGGTGGTAATCATGCTGTCATTTCACTGTAATGGAAGGCGATGGCCTTTTGGTATTATCACTGGACTGTTAATCCGGAGACCCAGGTAATGTTCTAGGGACCTGGGTTTGAATCTTGCTGTGGCAGATGGTGGAATTTGAATTCAATAAAAATCTAGGATTAAGAGTCTACCGATGACCATGAATCCATTGTCAATTGTCAGGAAAAACCTATCAAGTTCACTAATGTCCTTTAGGGAGGGACCTACCATCCTTAGCTGGTCTAGCCTACACATGATTGCAGACCTACAGCAATGTAGTTGACTCTTAGCAATTAGGAATGAGCAATACATGTTAGCCAAGCCAGCGATATCCATGTAGAAACATGGAAACATAAAAGATAGGAGCTGGAGGAGGCCATTTGGCCCTTCAAGCCTGATTTGCCATTCTTTATAATCATGGCTTATCATCCAACATAATAGCCTAATCCTGCTTTCTCTCCATAAACGTTGATCCCATTCACCCCAAGTGCTATATCTAGTTGCCTCTTGAGTACATTCTATGTTTTGGCATCAACTACTTCCTGTGGTAATGAATTCTGCAGGCTCACCACTCTTTGGGTGAAGAAATATCTCCTCATTTCTATCCTAAATCGTCTACCCCGAATCCACATACTGTGATCCCTGGTTCTGGACACATCGACCATCGGGAATATCCTCCCTGCATCTACCCTGCCCAGTCCTGTTAGAACTTTAGAAATTTCTATGAGATCCCCCCCTCATTCATCTGAACTCCAGCAAAAACAATCCCAACTTAGTCAATCTCTTCTCATACGTCAGACCTGCCAAGCCTGGAATCAGCCTGGTAAACCTTCGCTGCACTACCTCAAGAGCAAGAGCATCCTTCCTCAGAAAAGGGGACCAAAATTGCGTGCAATATTCCAGGTGTGGTCTCACCAAAGACCTGTACAACTGCAACAACACATCCCTGCTCCCGTACTCGAAACTTTTCACAATGAAGGCCAACAGACAATTTGCCTTCTTTACCGCCTACTGCACCTGCATGCTTACCTTTAGTGACTGGTGCACAAGGACACCCAGGTCCCTCTGCACACTCCCCTCCCCCAATTTACAGCTGTTCAGGTAGTAATCCACCTTTTTGTTTTTGCTTCTGAAGTGAAGAACCTCACATTTGCCCAAATTATACCACTTCTGCCTTTGAGTTGCGTACTCACCCAACTTGTCCAGATCATGCTGAAGAATGTCTGCATTCTCATCACTGTTCACTCTCCCACCCAACTTGGCGTCATCTGCAAACTTGGAGATGTTACATTCAGTTCCCTCACCTAAATATATATTGTGAATAGCTGTGTTCCCAGCACCGATCCCTGTGGCACCCCACTAGTTACAGACTGCCAATTTGAAAAGGACTCATTAATTCCTACTCTTTGTTTCCTCTCTGCCAATCAGTTTCCATCATGAATTTACAGTGAACTATTAAGAGCTAAAGATTCCTTGCATGTGGCTGCATGACTGACAGGAAAACCTGTCATGGTCCCTGCAAGATGGGCCTCATCATATTGGTCTAGGTCCAGGGACTGTTTCACCAGATATGAATAGACTGAAAAGGGCCCAAATCCGCGGAGGACAGGGAGAGATTTCAGGAAGAAACCATTCTGTGATTAATTCACATATCAACACTTTCCAGTTGAAGTATTTGCCCAGGTGAATTTAGCAGATCTATCAGTTATGATGTGCCTAAGGAAGAAAAAGTGAAGGGAGGCCCAAGGGCAGAAGCTGCAGAGACTTTTTCATCCCAAGGAAGGTATTACACACAGCATGGATAAAGTGAAGGCAGAGGTTGAAGGGAAGCAACACCAGGAGTCAATTTCTCTGATTACAGCCCACTAAATAGTATTCAACTGTGGTCACTGTTTGTAAACCAAGTGAGGATATTAGGATCTGTGTGAGCTTGATACAATTCAACAAATTAGTACAATATGCGTTCTATTCAATGTCATCATTTGATGATAGCCTAGCTAAACTATTATTCTCAAAATTAGGTGCTATCAATGGACTTTGACATGCATCTTTGGACCAGGAGTCAAGGTTACTATCTATTTTTATCAGGCCTTTTGGCAATTATTGCCTTATTAATGCTAAACAACAGGTGTGAATTTGTGAAATGTGTGGTTAAATCCATAGATCACATTGTGCAAACCTAATGAATAACATCTGATCCTCAGAAAATTAAGGTAATAAGATACTGCCCGCAACTCTGGAACATAACTGAGCTCTGACGATTGCTGGGATGGTTCACCAAGTAGGGTAACTCATGCCAACAATTAATGAACCATTGAGAGAGCTAATGAAACAAGACCAATAGTGATGCTGGAATGTTGATTGGAGAAATTCTTCCGAAAGGATTAAGAAGTTGTTATTTTCTACTGAAATATTAGTACACAATGACCACCAATAAAAATAACCGTGGGTGATTAATCCACAAATTTATGTCAGTGTTGCTAAAAGTGCAGAATCGGCTAACGTATTATATCAACAGAGACAGAAAAACATGTACGTCACAATTGAAAAAACAAGGGCTTGGGGGCAATGTGAGCATGCAGCGTATTCTCCCATTAAGTTATGAAGCTAAATTTTAATATTAAAATGTATTTTAAACAATTAGTTTCTTTTCTAAATGTCAAGCAAATTACAGCAATGTCACCGTGCATTGTGACTCAGATTGTGTTTGATGAGGTGTGACTGAACTGTGGAATACATACAAGGGACATATCAAACAATTTATATATACTTTATCAATAATACAATCTGAAGAGGCAGAGAAAACAAGATTTGGAGTTTATAGCAGAATTAGAAACATACACGTCACCAGTAAAAACACCATTTAACAACAGAGGGAAAAAGAAGTGAAGTGATTAGTGAAGCTCCAAACAGCCATGAAGAATCTCTCCAGATTTGAAGATATTGCTAGGCTGGATGTCAGCATACATCCCAGCAAATTTCTATCACAACAATATGTTGATCAATGAAAACACCTCGTAATCATAGTTGATATTTTAGTCTTGAATGAAGGATTGGTAATACCTAACACACATTAGATTGATATTTTCCAAAGGCTACATCAGAGTCACGGGGCGGCGATGGTCTTGTGGTATTATTGCTAGACTGTTAATCCAGAGACCCAGATCACATTCTGGGGACCTGAGTTCAAACCCTGCCATGCCAGGTGATGGAATTTGAATTCAATAAAATATCTGGAATTAAGAATCTAATGATGACCACAAATCCATTGTCAACTGTCAGGAAAACCCATCTGGTCCATTAACGTCGTTTAGGGAAGAAAACTGCCATCCTTACCTGGTCTGGCCTACATGTGACTCCAGACCCACAGTGATGTGGTTGATTCTTAACTGCCCCCGGGCGATAAATGCTGCCTAACCAGTGATGCCCTCATCCCCCGTGAATGAATAAAAAAACTTGGAATACTAAAATGTCAAGCAAGAGCACTTCAGAGAGTTTAGTGACCGGGATTTTCTCATTCTATTGAGGAAATCATATCCAACTGTGAAAATCAGCAGTTAGGGACAGAAAAAAAAACCCTTTACTGCCATCATTAGTTGTATCAAGGCCTCGGACTGGACTTGTTTGAGTTTAAAGGGCAAGTGTTTATCATTATTATTGACTATTAGTCAAGGTGAATTGAGATAAATTGTTACATAGTATCATAGTAAACAGTGATAAAATCATTAAAACAAATCCATTCAACTCTGATAATGGACTACAGTAAGCATATGAGCAATTTAGAGTATTTGCCAAAGCAAAAGGTTTGTTCATGTTTACCTCATTACCCACTAGTAAACATGAAATAGAAAGAGGAGTTCGAATTGTTAAAAAAACTGAAGAAAAATGATGGTATTACTTCGGCTGTTTTGAGTTCTAGGTCATCACCATTGCAAAATGGATTAACTCCAGCAGAGCTGATGGGTAGTAGCAGCATAGTGATAATGTCACCGGGCTAATAAACAAGAGTCCCAGGCTAAGGCTGTGAACGCATGGGTTCATTTCTCACCATAGCAAATGATAAAATTTTAGTTAAAACAAAAAAAAACTGGAATAAATAGCAAGTCTAGTGTTGGCCATGTAACCATTATCATTTATTGTAAAAAAAACTATCTGAACTGATGAGTCAACAGGGAATGCAAGGGAAAGAAGGACCTGAATATTTGGTCATGTAAAAACTCCTATGGGTCTAAAGGTCTGGCCCTGCTTTCAATTGAACACAATAACTTGGATACAGTTCCATTTAATATAGTGCTGCTTTATTATCTTTTCAGGCAACAGTACATTCTCACGATGACACTAGGTGCTTAGAAGTGTCATGAACCAAACTCTATCTCAGGTAGCCAATCTATCAAAAACAGAAGTTGCTGGAATCTCAGCAGGTCTGGCAGCATCTGTGAAGAAAAAATCAGAGTTAACGTTTCAGATCTGGTGACCCTTCCTCAGAACTGACTTACGACTGACTGACTTCTGAGGAAGGGGCACTGGACCTGAAACGTTGGCTCTGATTTTTTTCTCCAGAGATGCTGCCAGACCTGCTGAGCTTCCAGCAACTTCTGCTTTTGTTCCCGATTTACAGCATCCACAGTTCTTTCGGTTTTTACTTAGCCAATATATCAACAGATCTCCTGGCGTGTTTTCTGAACAGTTAACCAAACTGCTCAACCTGAGCTGCAGCAAAACCATTGAAAATCTCTTTCCTTTATACTTCTTTTGCTATGATGGTGCCATATAAGGTATTTCCTGGTTTTGTCCCATTTAATTGGCTTTCAATTATATCACGATCCATTGTTCAAAGCCATGTCCAGATGTATTCTCTTGGGCCTCCCTTTAAAGTTATGTTGAAGAAATACAGGCAGCTGTCTGTGGTGTTATTTCTAACTCCCTAATCTTTATAATCACGGAAACAAGTTTGCCAATGCGTCTTTTTATATCTCACAGACGTTTGGCAGAAATTATCTTGTTGCCGTACCCACGAAGCAAATCATTAGTCAGGATACTAATTTGTTCTTCAATCCCTATCCATGAGATGCACCATGAGACAAACTCAGCAAACAGAGCTTTACCGCAACTAGTTTACATAAATAATGTGTTAGCTTACAGAATGTGTGTGTGTGTGTGTGTGTTGGTTTACAGGCATCATCCAGGTAAAAAGGCTGAGCACCTGTGACTGACTCTGTGAAGTTTGGCCTTTGTTACCTTCCATCCTCTGTATCACAAATGCACAACACAAATGAAAAATGGCTGCCAACAGACTCGGAGTGAGCGGAGTAAGCATTTTTTCTCTGCCGGAGGACACAGGCTCTACTTGTGAGTGATGTGATGCCATTTGTGGTGTGATGGCATTCATCAGGTTTAATGTCTCTGTACTCATTAAATTCTGCATGTGAAAAGCATGCAGTAACCAACTGTGTCAAATGTAAATCTTGCCCACAAACACTCTTGGCAATGTCATTCCTGAGTGCAAATTGATTATGAACATCTCTGTGAAGCAGAAGTGATCACAGGCAATGTTTAAAGTGTCACCTCCAGGTCATTGAATAGGTGGGAGAGTGGCAGGAGTCTTCTGAGGAGGATATTGGGCAGGAGGAACAGCAACTTCAGCATGATAGAGCGATGGACTGTCAGGCACAACAAGCTAGACATGACTTAATTTAACGCCCATTCCTAATAGATGTGAGTTATGTGAAGTCAACCTTCATTGACTGTAAATTCTTGAGTGTTTGAAACGCAAGCAGTCCCTGTTTCTTAGAGTGCAGCTTTTTTCTCAACTATTATGGAACAACCGGAAAAGCTGCACGTTATCAAATTTTTCGAGAAGATTTGTAGCTTGGGTTGTAGATGAGGTTGTAGAATTGCACACAGAGCTGATGGGTTTGGTTGCAAATATTTTGTCACCCTGCTAGGTAACATCATCAGTGCGCCTCTGGTGAAGCATCAGTGTTCTGTCCCGCTTGTTATTTATATGCCTTGGTTTGCTGGGATGGTTGGTATTACTTCCAGTTTTTCTTCTCAGTGGTTTGTACAAAGGGACTAATTCAATGTGTTTGTTGATGGAGTTCTGGTTGTAATGTCAGGCATTCAGGAATTCCCTGGCGTGTCTCTGTTTGGCTTGTGCTATTATGGATGTGTTGTCCCAGTCAAATTCGTGTCCCTCATTGTCCATGTGTGGTGAGACACAGCTTGCGGCACAGCTGGGTTTTAAATGCTGGTAGCATGAATCCTACAAGGTCCTGTTGCTGATGAACATGTGTTAGTGTGACACTGTAAAGACATCTTGCAAATATAATGAGGGGACCAGTTGAGAATTTTGTGAGAGAACTCACTGGAGCTCAGAGAGTGAAACCCACCGTGAAGCTACCTGGCTGGTTTTTGCGCAAATTTAGCCCTACGAATTTTGTGATTAATATTTTAATTTTGGCAGTTTTGGGTTCGATGAGTTTATTTCTTTTGAATATACATTAAAAAATAAATACAATGTGGCTTTTCATTGTGTTATCAGATACTAATTATGTCAAGTATCTCAGAATCAGGAAATAATTGATTTTGGATTATCCTTTCATTAACTCACAGACCTGAATATTTTGCAAAATCCTGCTAATAACTCCTTGTGCACGCATGTTTTGCATTTTCCTGTTATTACTTCCCCATACCTATCGATTTCCAGTCTGCTTGATGCAAGTGTGAAAAAGCTTCAAATTTTATTTTTATCTAATTTTTTTAGTGAACAGAGCTTTATTTTTGTGATAAGAGAATTTAAATAATCATTGCGTCAAGGAATAAGAAGGATTATATTGCAAAGCATATGCCCGCTGATGATTAGATTAACACTAATTTCATTTTATCTGTTATAGTTTTCTGCAGTACCCTCAGGATGTAAATTTAAAAAAAAACACTTTTAGTGATTACATTGCTGTATCAGTGTTGCACTCTCCAGCTAGTCGATATGAGAATGGGGACTAAATTATTGGCAGTTTCAACGGGGGATTTTAAGAGAACAGTTTGGCTATGTTTCACCTTTATATTGTTCACCAGCAGTTATAAACCCAGAGCTACATGGTTATTACCTGCTTAGGCTGTTGGGAACTGTCAGTCACCACCTCAAAATCAATGTTGGAAAACTAGAGCTTTGAGGAATATTCCCTGCAGAAAAAATAGTTCCTGTAGGGAAAATCATAAACCTAACAACAGAGACACCATTTCATACATGCTGGACTGAAAAACAAATACATTATCACATAAGTTGGAACAGTTTAGCAAGTAAAGGCAATTGTAATCTCTTAATGATTTACAGGCTTCTCTTCCAATTTCATCTTCCTGTTTTGGGGAGGTACAGAATGTCAGCTCCATTCAAGATGAATTTCAGTTCCACAAAATCCCACAATATGTTCACTGCTTCCATTATTACAACTTCAATCAATGATGGTAAGGCATGAATTATCTCAGCCAGTGGCAGGACTACCATCAGTAGATTTGTGGATCATTTCTGCCTGGTCTCAATGCAGCATGCCCCAACAGGGAAAGGAAGCATCAGCTGAGAAGCTGGAAGCTTTATTAAGTAGTCAGTAAAGGTATCGTCTGCTGGCAGTGCAACTGATATGTCACTCAGTTGTGCACCACCACTTAGAATGCCTTCACTTAGATTTATTCCTGAAACTCTTTCTTTTTGGATGTCTGCTATTCATCTTTCTTCCAAACTCTTCTAGCCTCATATTTAGTGACACGGACTCAGTTTCATTACCAGTCTCTTTGGCACTGAACCACCTACTCTATTGCCATTTAATCTTTCCTGTCCTCCACTTTCCTAAAGACCTCTCCTTTCATGCTTCCACCCTCCTTCATTTGACCTGCTTAAAAACAGTTTCATTTCTAATGTTCTCAGTTCTCTCTATTGTTCTCTAGCTCTGTGAGTCTTTTCTTTTTTCTTGGTTTTATTCTTATCTATCTGATATTAACCAGAGGAAGAATTTTCCAGTGAGTTTTGCTTTGGGCTTTGGCACTATAATCTCTAGTTTTCCCCAACAATATGTTCATTGGTCCTCAGCTATTTCTTAAACATGTTCTGCCCTTTGGAGTCATCATCAAAAAGCCTAGTATTAGTTTTTACATTTATGCACAATATTCAACTCCACGTCAACACCATGGTTGGAATACATAAGAACACAAGAACATAAGAACTAGGAGCAGGAGTAGGCCGTCCGGCCCTTCGAGCCTGCTCTGCCATTCAATAAGATCAGGCTGATCTTTTCGTGGACTCAGATCCACTTATCTGCGCTCTCACCGTATCCCTTAATTCCTTTATTGTTCAAATAAAATCTACCTGAGCTTTAAAAACGTTTACTGAAGTAGCATAAACTACTTCACTGGGCAAGAAATTCCATAGATTAACAACCCTCTGGGTGAAGAAGTTCCTCCTCAATTCAGTCCTAAATCTGCTCCCTCCAATCTTCAGCCTATGCTGTCTTGTCATAGCTTCACCTGCCAGTGGGAACATCCTCTCTACTTCTATCTTATCTATTCCCTTCATAATTTTATATGTTTCTATAAGATCCCCCCTCAATCTTCTGAATTCCAATGAATATAATCCCAATCTACTCAGTGTCTCCTCATAATCCAACCCCCTCAACTCCGGAATCAACCTAGAGAACCTCCTCTGCACCCCCTCCAGTGCCAGTACATCCTTTCTCAAGTAAGGAGACCAAAATTGCACACAGTACTCCAGGTGTGGCCTCACCAGCACCTTGTACAGCTGCAACATAACCTCTCTGCTTTTAAACTCAATCCCTTTAACAATGAAGGACAAAATTCCATTTGCCTTCCTAATTACTAGTTGTACCTGCAGACCAACCTTCTGTGATTCATGCACAAGGACACGCAGGTCCCTTTGCATAGCAGCATGCTGCAACTTTTTACCATTCAAGTAATAGTCCTTTTTACTATTACTCCTACCAAAATGAACAACTTCACATTTATTTACATTGTATTCCATCTGCCAGACCTTTGCCCACTCACTCAATGTATTTATGTTCCTTTGCAAAGTTTCACAGTCCTCTGCATTCTATGCTCTGCCACTCATCTTAGTGTCATCTGCAAACTTTGACACCCTACACGTGGTTCCCAACTCCAAATCATCTATATAAATTGTAAATAATTGCAGTCCCAACACCGATTCCTGAGGCACACCACTAGTCACTGATTGCCAGCCAGAATAGCACTCATTTATCCCCACTCTTTGCTTCCTGTTAGTCAACCAATCCTCTATCCATGCTAATACTTTACCCTTAATGCCATGCATCCTTATCTTATGCAGCAGTCTCTTGTGCGGCACCTTGTCGAAGGCCTTTTGGAAATCTAGGTACACCACATCCACTGGGTCCCCATTGTCCACCTTGCTCGTAATGTCTTCATAGAATTCCAAAAGATTTGTCAAGCATGACCTGCCCTTCATGAACCCATGCTGTGTCTGTCCAAAGGGACAATTTCTGTCGAGATGCCTTGCTATTTCTTCCTTGATAATAAACTCAAGCATCTTCCCCACTTCAGAGGTTAAGCTAACCGGTCTATAATTCCCCACCTTTTGTCTACCTCCCTTTTTAAACAGTGGCTGTTTTCCAATCTCCTGGGACTGCCCCAGAGTCCAGCGAATTTTGGAAAATTACCGCCAGTGCACCTGCTATTTCTCCTGCCATCTCTTTTGGTACCCTGGGATGCATTCCATCAGGGCCAGGAGACTTATCAATCCTTAGCTCCATTAGCTTGCCCAACACTACTTCTTCCGTAATAATGATTGTTTCCAGGTCCTCACCTACCTTCGTCTCTTTGTCAATTACTGGCATGTTATTAATGTCCTCCACTGTGAAGACCGATACAAAATACCTGTTCAATGCCTCGGCCATTTCATCATATCCCATAACTAAATTCCCCTTCTCATCATCTAAAGGGCCAACGTTTACTTTAGCCACTCTTTTTCGTTTTATATATTTACAGAAATTTTTGCTATCTTGCTTTATATTCTGTGCTAGTTTTTTCTCATGCTCTACCTTACTTTTCTTTATAGCTCTTTTCATGGCTTTCTTTTGACCTTTAAAGTTTTCCCAATCTTCTAGTTTCATGCTGTTTTTCGCCAGTTTGTATGCCTTCTCTTTCAATTTAATAGCCTCCCTTATTTCCTTAAATACCCATGGCAGATTACCCTTTCTCTTACAGTCCTTCCTTTTCACTGGAATATACTTTTGCTGAGCACTTTGAAAAATTGCTTTGAAAGTCCTCCACTGCTCGTCAACTGTCCCACCATAAATTTACACACCTCAACCATCAGGTTTGAAGTCAGCAGATCTCATAAAATCCTGCTCCACAACCTGCAACTGTTCCAACTGTTATTACATTATCAGACTGTTGAGCTCATCCAGTACTTGATGTGAGATGAAGATTCCTCCAATTAGATAATGAGGAAGACCGAAACCAATTGCTTTCTGTCCCTGCTCCAAACTCTATTCCTCTCCTTGGCAATAGAGTGTCAGTGTGTTTGTCATGCTGCTCGTAATCAATGCTGCTGGGTCAAAATCCTGGAACTTGCCTCCTTATTATAATTGTGGGTCTACCTATAGCACTTGGACTGTAGTGATTAAAGAAGGCAACTATCCATCAACTTCTCAAGAGCCGCTAAGGATGAGCAATAAATTCTGGCCCAACCATTGATGGCACATCCTGTTAATGTATAACAGAAAATTAACACTGAGATGAGTTCTGGCTCCATGTCTTTACAGTCCATTTCCATAATCCCCAGCATCAGACCTGTCTCTGTCTATCAGCCTCTAAAACACTTGCTCGTGCTTTTTATGATTCTAAAGTTAGCAATTTCAATTTTTAAAAAATCCAAATCAGAATCGTGAGTGGCTTGGAGAGGAATTTGAAGTTGTTCATGGCCCCATGTAGCTGCTGCTCGTGTCCTTCTAGATGGCAGTGGTCATGGCTTTGGAAGGAGCTTTCTAAGGATATTGATGAATTTCTGAAGTGCATATTGTGTGCTGCTACTGAGCATTATTGGTGAAATAAGTGGATGCTTGTGGATTTAGTGCCAATCAAGCAGGCTGGATGTTGTCAAGCTTCTTGAATGTGGTTGGAGTTGCACTCATCCAGGCAAGGGACTAGGTATTCCATCACACTCCTGACTTGTGCCTTCTAAATGATAGGCAGGCTTTTGGGAGTCAGGAGGAGAGTTACTCGCTGGAGTATTCCTACTCTCTGACTTGCAAATTGTGAATATCATATTTAAATATCTCTTCCAGTCTAGTTTCTAGTCAATGACACACCTCAGCTCCTCACCCTCAACCCAGAGTATTGCTCATGTGAGATTCAGTGATCGGAACGCAAATGAATGTCAAGGGATTGTTGTTAGATTTTCTCTTATTGGAGATAACCATTGCCTGGCAATTTATGGTGTGAAAGTTATTTGCCCTTTCTTTCACTTCAATCCTGGATATTATTGAGGTCTTGCTGCATTTGAACATGGACTACTACAGTATCTCAAGAGCCTTAGAAGTATTATCATACAGAGGGATTTAGGTATACAGGTCCATTGTTCCCTGACAGTGGCAACTCAAGTGGATAAGTTGGTCAAGAAGGCATATGACATGCTTGTCTTCACTGGTCAGGGCATAGACTATAAGAATTGGAAAGTCATGTTGCAGCTGGAGAGAATTTTAGTTTGGCCACATTTGGAATGTTGTGTACAGTTCTGGTCGCCACACTACCAGAAAGATGTGGAGGCTTTGGAAAGGGTAGAAAAAGGTTTACCAGAATGTTGCCTAGTCTAGTGGAAATTAGCTATGAGGGGTGATTGGACAAACTTGGTTTGTTTTCAACTGAATGTTGGAGGCTGAGGAGCGACCTGATAGAATTTTACAAGATTGAGAGGCATGGATAGAATGGATGATTGGAGTCTTTTTCTCAGGGTAGAAATGTTAATTACTAGGGGATATATGTTTCAGGTAAAATGGGGAAGTTTAAAGGAGATGTGTGGAGTAAGCTTTTTTACACAGAGAATGCTAAGTCCCTGCAATGTACTGCCCAAGGAGTTGGTAGAAGCAGATATAATATTTCTGAGTCATCTTGACAGATACATGCATAGACGGAGAATGGAAGGATATGGATTATTAGTTTTTAGTTTACAAAGGCTTTATGTGTAGGAGCAGGCATGGTGGGCTGAAGGGCCTTTTACTGTGCTGTACTGTTCTTTGGTCTTTGAATGGTGCTGATCATCAGCAAACACTCTCACATCTGACATCATGATGGAGGGAAGATCGCTGAAGAAACAGCTAAAGATGATTGGGCCTTGGACACTTCCCTGAAAAATTCCTGCAGAGATGGCCTAGAGCTGAGATGACTGACTTACAACAACCCAAACCACGTTCCTAAATACAAGGTATTATCAAGCCATCGAAGAGTTTTCCCGAATCCCATTGGCTCTGGATTTGCAAGAACTCCTTGATGCCACACTCGGTCAAATATGGCTTGAATGTCAAGCAGTGTCACCCTCACCTCGGAATTCAGCTCTTTTGCTCATGGTTGGACCAAGGCTGTATTGAAGTCAGGAGCTGAGTGGCCCTGGCAGAACCCAAACTTGGCATCACTGATCGGGTACTGCTTGATTGCACTTGACATCTTCCATCACTTCACTGATGATTGAGAGTAGGCTGATGGGGCAGTAATTGGCTGGGTTATATTTGTTCTGCTTTTTTAGGAAACGACAGATAGGGCAAGTTTCCACATTACCATGTAGATGCCAGTGGTGTAGCTATATTAGGACAGCATGGTTAGGAATGAGGCAAGTTTTGGAACACAGTCTTCAGTACTATTACTGGAATGTTGTGCCTCCTACAATTTCTTGACATTACATGGATTGAATTGAGTTGGCTGAAAACTTTGCAATGTAGAACTCTAGAAATGCCAAGATGGATGATCTACACAGAACTTCCGGCTGAAGATTGTTACAATTCTTCAGCCTTGCTTTTTACACTGTTAGATTCTCCCATCATTGAGGTCTCTACGTATTTGTAGAACTTGCTCCTCGAATGAGTTGTTTAATTTGTCCACCGCCACTCATAACTAGATGTGGCAGGACTGCAGAGCTGAGGTCTGTTCCATTGGTTGTGGGATTGCTTCACTCTCATAACTGAAGAGGCCCCTAGCCCATCAAGTCTGTCCTGCCAAAAATATACTACCTACACTCATCCTACTTTCCTGCGCTAGGCTCATAGCCTTGTATGTTATGACATTTCAAATGCTCATCTAAGTACTTTTTAAAGGTTGTGAGGTTTTCAAGTAGTGCATTCCAGATCTCTGCCATCCTCTGAGTGAAAAAAGAAACTTTTTCTCTCTAAACATTCTGCCTTTCACTTTAAAATTATGCCCCTTTTATTATTGACCCTTTGACTAAGGGGTACAGTTGCTTTCTATCCATTCTCTCCACGCCCGTGATAATCTTCCACACATCATTCAAGTCCACTCTCAACCTTCTCTGCTCTAAACAAGACAACTCAAGCTTTTTTCATAGCTGAAATGCTCCATTCAACATCCTGGTAGATCTCCTTTGCAGTCCCTCCAGTGCAAACACATCCTTCCTGTAGTGTGGTCACCAGAACTGCACACAGTCCTCCAGCTGATCTGCCTGCTCTTATAATCTGTGCTGTGACTGATGAAAGCAATGTGTCCCATATACCTTCTCAATTACCCTATTAACTTCTCCTGCCACCTTCAAGGATCTGTGGACAAGCATCCCAAGATACCACTGTTCCTCTAAGCTTCCCAGTGTCTTGACATTCATTGAAAACTCTCTTGTCTTGTTCCTTCTTCCAAAGTACATTGAATTCCATCAATCACTGATCTGCCTATCTGATCAATCTGTTTATATTATGTTAGAACCTAACAACTTCCTCCTTACTGTCGACCACCTGACCAATTTTGTTTCATCCAAAGAATTACTTATCATCACCCCTAACATTTTTAGCCAAATTATTTATGACTGTTACAAACAATATGGGACCTAACATTAATCCTTGCGGTACATCCACTGCACAAGGAGCTCCGGCCGTACAAACAGCCTTCTACCACCATCCTCTTTCTGCTGTCCCTAAGCTCATTTTGGATCCATTCTGCCTATTTACCCTGAATCCCATCATCTTCTTTATCAATTACCTATGTGGGACTTAGTCAAAGGCCTTGCTAAAATCCATCTCAATTACATCAATTGTCCTTCCCTCATTCAAGCACTTGTTTACTGCCTCAAAAAATTCCACTTAGTTCATTAGGCATGTGTGTCTGTTACAACACCATGCTGATTCTGTCTGATCAAACTTTGCCTCTCATAACGGAGATTACATTTCTCCTTGACTGTTTTTGTCAATAGTTTCCCTAACACTGAGGTTAGCCTTATTGGCCTATAGTTCCCTTGTCTATCTCTACCATCCTTCTTGTAAATTGGAACCATATTAGCTGACCTTCAGTCCTCTGGCACCTCCCCTGTGGACAGGGATGACTTAAACATTTGTGACAGGGCCCCTGTAATCTCCTCCCTTATCTCCCACAGCAGCCTGAGACACAAATCATCCAGACCTGGATATTTGACCACTTTTAAATCCATTAAAACGCCAATACCTCCTTGCAGCTTATATCAATTGCTCAAGAACCTCACGGTCCAACTAAATTCAGTACTTGTTCCCAAATAAAGACAGATGTGAATTACAAAATTTACACACTACCGATGTCCTCCTGCTTCAGGCACAGATTTCCCCCTTGCTACCTAATTGACACCTTATTTGGCTCTACTCTTGCCCTGGTTATTCTCTTTCTCTTGGTATATTTATAGAGTATCTTAGGGATTCTTCCTAATATTTCTTACCTTCTCGCACCCCCACTTCGGTGTTCTAATTGATTTCTTGTGTTTTCCTATACACTAAGGTCTCTGTTGTTTTAGAACATAGAACATAGAACAATACAGCGCAGAACAGGCCCTTCGGCCCTCGATGTTGCGCCGACCTGTGAAGTAATCTAAGCCCATTCCCCTACACTATCCCATCATCATCCATATGCTTATCCAAGGACTGTTTAAACGCCCCTAATGTGGCTGAGTTAACTACATTGGCAGGCAGGGCATTCCACGCCCTTACCATTCTCTGAGTAAAGAACCTGCCTCTGACATCTGTCTTAAATCTATCACCCCTCAATTTGCAGCTATGCCCCCTCATACTAGCCAACTTCATCATCCTAGGAAAAAGACTTTCACTGTCCACCCTATCTAATCCTCTGATCATTTTGTAGGTCTCTATTAAATTCCCTTTTAGCCTTCTTCTCTCCAATGAGAACAGACCCAAGTCCCTCAGCCTTTCCTCATAAGACCTTCGCTCCAGACCAGGCAACATCCTAGTAAATCTCCTCTGCACCTTTTCCAATGCTTCCACATCCTTCCTGTAATGGGGCGACCAGAACTGTACGCAATATTCCAAGTGAGGCCGCACTAGCGTTTTGTACAGTTGCAGCATGACATCACGGCTCCGGAACTCAATCCCTCTACCAATGAAACCTAACACACCGTATGCCTTCTTAACAGCACTATCAACCTGGGTGGCAACTTTCAGGGATCTATGTACCTGGACACCATGTATCTGTTATACGTCTCTCTTTCTTTTTCTTAATTCAGTCCTGAATATTCCGAGACATCCAGGGTTCTCTGAGCTTGTTGATCCTACATTTCACCCCAAAATGAACACGTGGGGTGTGTAATCCCCACCATACCTTTTGAACGCCTCCCACTATTCTGCTCTAGATTTAGCCTCAAATAGCTGTTCCCAATCCAATTTGGCGAGACACTGCCTGATTTTAATAAATCTGCCTTACCACAATCCAAACTCTGTTTTCTCTAGACCACCATTCTCCTTTTACATAATAAACATTACAGCATTGTGTACTTATAGTGCTTGGTCATGATAACTAAAATGCTCTCCTCCACTGTCATCTGGCTGGCTTTATTCCCAGCTCTGTCTGTCACTTGCTGTTTATTCTGGTTCGCAAGCAAATAGTCCTGTTTTATAACTTTTAAGAGTGACACCTCATTTTCAGCTAAACCTGTCGCTGCTCCTGCCAGCCCTCTTGCCCCTTCTTTTGAACCAAGGTTAATCCCCTGATTTAACTGAAACAAACATAACGGATTGAGGATGCTAGATATCTGAAACACAAGCAGAAACTGCTGGAGAAACTCAGCAAGTCTGGCAGCATTTGTAAGCTTCAGAACTGATTCTGCAAAAGGGTCAATAGACTCAAGACATTAACTCCATTTTCCGTGCATAGATGCTGCCAAACATGCTGAGTTTCTCCAGCTGTATCTTTTATTGTTTGATCCTCTGGCTTGTTGTTAATAATAGAGTGAGGAATATGCTGGGCCTTGCAGTTTCAGGTTGTGTTTGAGTACAATTCTGCTGTTGTTGATGGCCCACTGCATCTTATGGATTCCTAGGCTTGAGCTGCTCAAAATGTTTGAAGTCTGTTCTATTTAACACAGTGACAGTGCCACATTACGTGGTATAAGGTATTCTCAATGTTCAGGTAGGACTTCATCTCCACACGGACTGTGCATTAGTCACTCTGACCGACACTGTCACAGATAGATGCATCTGCAGCAAGCAAATTGATAAGGATGAGATCAAGTACACTTTTTCTTTCATTTCCCTCATCACCTGCGGCAGGCCCAGTCAAGCAGCAATTTCGTTCAAGACTTGACCAAATTAATCAGTGGTACTGCTGCTGAGCCACTCCGAGTGGTAGATATTTAAGTCACCCACCCAGAGTACATTCTGTCCCCTTGCCATCCTCAATGCTTCCCTCAAGTGTTGTTCAGCATGAAATAATATGGATTCCTCAACCAAGGGAGGACGATACATGGCAATCAGCAAGAGATTTCCTGGCCCATCTTTAACCAATGCAATGAGACTTCATGGGTCCAAAGACAAGTTTGAGGGCTCCGAGGGTAGCTCCCTCCTGAATGTCCACAATTGTGTCACCATCTCTACATGTTCTGTCCTGTTGGTCAGACAGGATGTATCCATGGATGGTGTGGCTGGTGTCTGGGACATTTTTGTAAGGTATGATTCTCTGAGTATGCTATGTTAAGCTTCTGCTTAACTAGACTGTAACTTGGTCCTCCCAGTTTTGGTGCTAGCCATTGGGTTTTAGTAAAGACAGCTTTGTAGTTTCGACTGAGCTGATTTTATCATTGTCAATTCCAGTGCCTAGGTCAATGCCAGGCTGCCTGTCCAGTTACATTTGTTTAATCAAACTTTGAGAAGATTGTTACAATTGAATGAATTGCTAGATCATTTCGTAAAGCAGCTAGGGGTGAGCCACATTGCTGTGGGTCTGGAGTTGCATGTAGTCTAGACTAAGTAAGGATGGCAGGTTTCCTTCCCTAAAGGGCATAAGTGAACCCAGATGGGTTCTTATGACAATTGATAATAGTTTCATGATCATTATTAGACGTTTAGTTTAAGATTTGTTTTCTCTTAATTGAAATTAAATTTGAGATTTGAACCTGAATCACCAGAACATTACCTTGGCCTTTGGATTAATCGCTTAGTGATATTACCACTTATCCCATCTCCTCCCTATGTCAATGTCAGCCTATCTGCTGCTGCTGCCTGCCATTGTGCTCTTTTTATCTCTAAATGTGACTGTTTCAAGCAGCACTTTTCTCTCAAATTTCACCTTTTGTAAGCCTTCCAAAACTCCACAGTGCATGCCTTAACTTACATCATGATATATTCCCTATCAATCGTCTGCTATCTGAACTAATTTGGTTTCCAGTCAAACAATGTGTATTGATTTAAAATCTAAATTCTTGTTCATCTCCGGCCTTGCCTGTCCTTATCACTGCCTATTTCTCCAGCTGAACACTCTGAGAAATCGAATGTTCATCTAATTCTGACCTCTTGAGAAGCTCTGATTTTAATTGCTCCATCATTGGTGGCTGTGCTTTCAGGTTCCTAGGTGCTAAGCTCTGGAATATCCTCTCTACATCTCTTTTTGCCAATGCTTCTTTATTTTTTTTTATTAGTTACCATCTGCAAGCAGAAATGATTGTCTTCCAAGAGTCCCAAAGATGGCTGAGGCCGATTTTTGGATCTGCAGACCTTATGGCACTTGGAGTAAATGTTGCCATATGGAATATCTGCTCCTGCGTTATTGGTATGGGTCATGGCTTGTTCTTATCACTTCTTTTCTCACTTAATTTTGTCATTGTCGGATCTAAAAATGTTGGCATCCTTCCCACACATCCTTAATCCATTTTGGTGCAAAGCAGTTGGCCTCCAGAATTGATGTCAATGTTGTATGATAGCTTTCTTTGAAGTGTTTCTTCTGTCCTTCTCTGATGCCTCTGCTCTGATTTGAATTGAGACAAGCCAAGCTGCTTTGGGAAGCTGGTTTCTAAAATTGAAACTGTAAAACCAGTCGAACAAAGTTGATGGCAGACTTTAAAAAAAAAATTCATAGGCTGTGGACTTGATTGCTCAGAAGGCAGTTAAGAGCCAAACATTTTAGCGAAAGCTCTAGGTCTGGAGTCTTATGGCGGTGAGACTATGTAAGGTCAGCAGTTTTCCTTCCCTAAAGGACATTAGTGAAACAGATGTTTTATTTATTTCTTGACAATTTGCAACATTGCATGGTCATTATTAGACTCATTTGTATTGAATTCAAATTGCAGAATCTATAATGGCAGGATACAAACCAAGACCCCAGAACATTACCTGAGTCTCTGGATTAAAATTCGCTCAATAATAGCATGAGGCCCATAATATTAATCGTAATATTGATACTTGTGATGCTGTTTCTGTTCTTGGTGTATCTGTCCTGGCGTATCTGGATGTGCAGGGTCTTCCACAGGCCCAGTGGCTTCTCTGACTCCAAGGCTTTGAGGCACCTCATCCACATCCTTGGAAACTTAACCCCTCAATCTCAGGAGATGGATCTGATTTCCATTTCTTTATTAGTTTTAACCCCAGATAATGTTGTACGTTCTTCATCTGTAAAAATAATAGAGTTGATGTTATAAACATATTATTTCAGTCTTGCTTGATAGCTGCAGTTGCTACAGAAAAAGATACAAACTCTTCATATGAAACATACATTAAAATAATAAGGAATACATATTACATTTCTACAAAATCCATCTAATTTAACAGCTAAATGCATATGACAAAATAAGTTTATCTGTTCGGTTAGTTTCTCAAATATTGAAACAATATGATGATGGTCTTTAGATAGTAAATTAAAACTGACTTCATTAAAATGCCAATTTAAAATCAGAATTTAATTAAATTGTAAAAATGTTGTCATTAAATTGAATCATACGAACTACTTTTTTTTTTACTTTCTCTGAAGTCGATTATTATCTATATACTAAAGAAATTGGTGGGGTTTTTTTATAGACAATGGAGGTGGTGCTGCCACAACACCAAAACAGGAAGCTAGGGACATAAATGACTAGAAGGCTTTGACTGTATCTGTTGACTAAGATTGGGTCATCGAACTTCTCAAGTGCTTGCAGTGACTTGAGGGGACTAAATGCCACAAATGCAAACAGTTGTTTTTTACCTAGCACTTATAACACACATAGTGATAGCAGGAAGAGGTATCACTTGGAGCAGTATTGACATCCCCACGGCTAGTTGCACAGGATCAATGGGGAAAGTAGTGATAAGCAATGATTATAACAGGGCTGCAGCAAAAGAGAGAATCTGAGAGTAATGAATGCAGGGATAGACTTCATTGCTCCAATGGCCTGATAAACCCTGATTTTGAGTGAGAGAGATTTGGGTGTCCTTGCAAATGAATCAAAAAATGTATGCACTCAAGTGCAACAAATAATTAAGAAGGCAAATTAAGTGTTTGCCTTTGTTGTAAGGGTATTAGAGTATTAAAATAGGGCTTGCCACATCTAAACAGGATGGTGAGACTTGACCTAAAACAGTGTGTATCCTTTTGCTGTGTATACATAAGGTGGAATATACTGGCATTGGAAATAGTTCAGAGAATTTTCAGAGGTTGACTTCTGTAATAAAATGATGTCTTATGAGGAAAGACTGAGCAGGTTAAGCCTATACTCAATAAATTTTAGATTAAATAGTGGTGATCTTATTGAAACATATAAGATTCTGAGAAGACTTCACAGGGTAAACGAATGCTTCTCCTCATGGATGGAATTAGAATGAGGGTACATGGTTTCATAATAAGCGGCCCCCTCTTAGATTGATATTACAAGGACAAACTTTCCTCAGAGAGACAATTATCTTGGAAATTCTCTTGCCTAGACAGCAGCAGTGACTGGATCATTGAAGATACTCAACGCTCAAGGTTTTTCACAGATAAGGAAGTCACGAATGAGCAGGAGCTGGCAAGAAAACAAAGGCAAAGTCGCAATCAGATCAATAATGACCTCATTGAACAGCAGAGCAGAGTTGATGAGCTAAATGACCTTGTCCTGTACTTTTATCTCGTTTCATCCTATGAGAGAAAATTTCTTCCAAAAATTCAATAACCTCTGTTGTAGGGATGTAAAAGATAATGACTTCAAGCAGGAATGGGCCATTCAGCTCCTGGAGCTTCTTCCTATTCAAACACATTATGGCAGATCTTCAAACAATACTCCACTTCATGCTCAGTCCGTAAGACCAGAAAATGTAAGAGCAGAATTAGGCTATTCAGTCCATTGAGTCTGCTTCACCTTTCAATCATGGCTGATTTTTTTTTCGGATCCATTCTCCTGCCTCATGCCCTGAACCATTGATCCCCTTGACAATCAAGAGCCTGTCTATCTCTGTCTTAAATACACTCAATGGCTTGGTCTCAGCTTTCTGTGGCAATAAGTTCCTCAGATTCATCACCTCTTGGCTGAAGAATTTCCCCCTCATTTCGGTTTTAAAGAGTTGTCCCTTCACTCTGAGGCTACGCCCTCAGGTCCGAGTCTCCCTACCTAGTGGAAACATTTTCTCCACCTCCAACTTATCTAAGCCTCTCAGTATTCTCTAAGTTTCAATTGATCCCATCTCATCCTTCTATACGCCGTAGAGTGCAGACAGAGAGTCCTCAACTGCTCCTCATATGACAAGCCCTTCAACCCCAGGATCATTTTTTGTAAACATCCTCTGGACCCCTTTCAAGGCCAGCACATCCTTTCTTAGACATGGAGCCCAAAACTGTTCACAGTATTCCAAGTCCAGTCTGACCAGAGTGTATACAGCCCTTTTGAAATGTTTTGTAAAATTACATTTGCCTTCCTAATTGTCAAATAAACCTACACGTTAAGCTTAAGAGAACCCTGAAATAGGACTCCTAAGTCCCTTTGTCTTTCAGAATTCTGAAACCTTTCCCCACTTAGAAAATGTTTTGTGCCTTTTCCGACCACAATGAATAACCTCACACTTGCCCTCAGTGTATTCCATCTGCCATTTCTTTGCCAAATCTCTTAGCCTGTCCAAGTCCTTCTGCAGCCTTCCGCTTCCTCAACGCTATCTATCCCTCGACCTATATTTGTTTCATCTGAAAACCTAGGAAAAGTGCCCTCAATTTTTTTGTTCAGATCATTAATGTAAAACATGAACAGTTGTGGTCCCAATACTGACCCCTGCGGAACTCCATTAGTCACTGGCTGCTATCCTGAAAAAGATCCCTTTATCCCAACTCTCTGCCTTCTGCCAGATAACCAATTATCTAGCTATGGTTGAACTTGAATTAAAAAACATAGATATCTGGAATTGAGAATCTACTGATGATCACAAAGCCATTGTAGATTATCAGGAAAACCCATCAGGGTCACTAATGTCCTTGCGGGAATGAAATCTGCCATTCCCACCTAGCCTGGCCTCCCTGTGACTCCAGGCCCACAGCAATGTATGATTGACTCTCAACTTCCTTCTGAAATAGCCTAGCAAACCACTCAGTTGAAATAATTGCTACAAAGTCTCATATGGACTATAACGGTTCAAGAAGGAAGTTCAGCACCACCTCGGTAACCTAGGCCAGCCAGCAACAGCCACATCCTAAAGGCAAATTTTAAAACAACTGCCATTTGGAAATCCAAATATATCACATCTACTGGTTCCTACCCTGCTGTAACCTCAAAGAACTCTAATAAATTTTTCAGACATG
Source organism: Ginglymostoma cirratum (assembly GCA_024137785.1). Classification (NCBI taxonomy): domain Eukaryota; kingdom Metazoa; phylum Chordata; class Chondrichthyes; order Orectolobiformes; family Ginglymostomatidae; genus Ginglymostoma; species Ginglymostoma cirratum. The sequence continues at coordinate 39,557,273 of JAHRHZ010000249.1, forward strand.
GTTTCCCATTCACAAAGCCATGTTGACTCAGCTAGATTATATTTGGTATTTCTAAATGCTTTGCTATTACATCCTTTTATAACAGGTCTTAAATTTTCCCAATGACATACATTAAACTAACTGACCTATAGTTCCCTGTTATTTTGCCCCCCTCACTTTTTTTGAATATAATGCCACATTGTAGTTTCCCAATCCCCTTGAATTTTTTTCAGAATCTAAGCCCTTTTGGAAGATTATTCCGGGTACATCTGCTAAACTGGACTGGACATATAAATACTGTAGTGAAAAGAGCAGGTTAGCAGCTATGAATTGTGAAGCGTTTAACACACCTCCCAACTCTCCAAAGCCTGTTCAACATTTACAAGGCATAATTCAGGATTGTGATGGGACACTTACCAATTATCACTTGCCTGAATGAGTGCAGCTCCAATAACAATCAAGAAGCTTAACATCAACCATAACAAAGTAGCCTGGTTTTTTTTATTCACTCATGGAATGTGAGTGATATTGGCTGAGTCAGCCTTTCTTGCCTATCTCTACTTGCCTTTAAGAAGGTTGCAGTGACCTGTTCTGATAAAACACTGCAATACATTTTGGTGTAAGTACATAACATCCCTGGTCATCCTAGGTTCACATAACTTGTCATACCCATCCTTCATTCTCACCGGAACATGTCGCTCCTGAACTCTTATCAACTGCCATTTGAAACACTCCAACATGTCCAATGTGGACTTCCCCTCAAACAGCTACCTGCAATCAAAATTCTCCAGTTCCTTGTTGTAGTTTGCCTTTGCCCAATTGAACACCTTCACCTGATGACTGCTGTTATCCCTATCCATTTGTATCTTAAAACTCACAGTATTATGGTCACGACTGTTGAAATGCTCCCCCACTGAAACTTCACTCACCCAGCTGGGTTTGTTTTCCAAAACACAGTTTTGTATAACCCCTTCTCTGATTGGACTGTTTACAACATTGTGTCAAGAAACTCTCTTCAATGGTCGTTACAAATTCTGCCCCATCCAAGCTCCTAGCATGAAGTGAGTCCCAGTCAATATGGGTGCAGTTAAAAATACCCATCACAACAGCCCTGTTGTTTTTACATCTTTCCAAGATCTGTCTACATGTTCTGTCTTCTATCTCCTGCTGGCTGTTGGGAAGCCTGTAGTATACCCACAGCATTGTGATTTCACTTTTCCTATTCCCGAGTTCTACTCATACTGCTGCACTGCATGAGTCCTCTGATGTATCCTCCCACAGTACAGCTGTGAGATACTCCTTTACCAGTAATGCAACTCCCCCACCGCTTTTACATCCCTTTCTATCACACCAAAGCATCTAAATCCTGGGACAGTCCTGTCCCTCTGTCAGCCAAGTCTCCTTTATCACAATAATGTCATAGTTCCAAGTCCTAACCAATGCTCTAAGTTCATCTACCTTGCCTATTATACTTTTCACATTGAAACACATGTATTTCAGCCCACCTTCCCTGCTCTTTTCAGCAATGATTCCCTGAATGTTCTTGTTCTTAGTCATTAAAAAAAAAGAAAGAATTGCAGATGCTGTAAATCAGGAACAAAAATAGAAGTTGCTGGAAAAGCTCAGCAGGTCTGGCAGCATCTGTAAAGAAAAAAATATCAGAGTTAACGTTTCGGGTCCGGCGACCCTTCCTCAGAACTGGAGTAGAAATTGCCTTCCGCCTTAGCACAGAATCTTCCTAGCCTCTGATTATATGGGCATTGGCAAGAATGTTAGGAAAATTATGTGAGATTGGCAGTGATAAGATTCTTGATATTGAAGATGCAAAGTCCAATTTTCAAACCAAATGTCGATTGTCAATGCAAGATTTTCAACGAGTGAAAAACGAGATGGCAAGATGCATCTATTTGCATACTTACACATCTTGTAACTAATCTCAACTCATTGATATGCAATATTCTATTTTTCAACTGACCAAATAGAAACTGGAGTGACAATTCCCCACAAAAAATTTTGTCGTCTTTACCTGGCAACTCCAGATTCCTGCATGTTCTTCCTGCCCCCTTTCTTACAAAATAGTCACTGACACCTCCATTGGCAGTGACTGCCTGCACTACTGATCAAATACATTGGCATCAGGCAGGCACCTGCTTCACCATGCCCTCATTGTGCATCTGTAATCTGCTTGCAAGTTAACTCTGCACTCTCATGCTGCACCTTTCATTGGAATCTTGCTGCCAGGACATTTTCCACATGGGGACTGGCACCTATATTATTGATTAAACCAGTGTGCATCTCTGAACTCTCTTTGCACTCACTCACTTTTCACCTACTTGGATGTTCACAAGAACTTTGCACTGCCTTTGTGCATTTTGCCCTCAGCCAGATCTCAACACCTCATTTTACATTTAACTTGAATTGCCTGTTAATGCAGACAGAAAGCAAGGCAGCTGGTCTTTGTAATCAGCAGTCATCTAACAAGGTTTTGAATATAGTGATACATATCACTGTGCCACATCAATCTCACACTTGCTTTATGTGTCATTAGTGTGTGTGGCAAACACATTTTTTTTTCATTTATGGGACATGAACATCACTAGCTAGGCTAGCATTTATTACCAATTCCTAATTACCCAGATGGCAGATGAGAGTCAACCAAATTGCTGTGAGTCTGGTGCCACAGGTAGGCCAGACCAGGTAAGGATGGCAGTCCCTTCCCTAAAAGACATTAATTAACCAGATGGAGATAATAAGGCATGGGGCTGGATGAACACAGCAGGCCAAGCGGCATCACAGGAGCAGGAAAACTTGACGTTTCGGGCCTAGACCCTTCATCAGAAAAATCAGAAAAATTTTT
>JAHRHZ010000249.1:39560508-39576651 GCA_024137785.1 Ginglymostoma cirratum
TTTCTGATGAAGGGTCTAGGCCCGAAACGTCAAGTTTTCCTGCTCCTGTGATGCTGCTTGGCTTGCTGTGTTCATCCAGCCCCACGCCTTGTTATCTCGGATTCTCCAGCATCTGCAGTACCTTTTATCTCTGATACAATTAACCAGATGGACTTTTCTGACAATTGGCAACACTCTCATGGTCAGCATTAGACTCTTAATGTTAGATTTTTCTTTTTTTCTTTTTTTTTGACCTTTAAGCAAATGGTTATGCCTCAAAGGCTGATGGGTGTGTTCCTCAGTGAAGCCAATGGGGACAATCTTCTGTCAGGACACCTAACACAATAAGTCAAGGGCAGTCTGCAATCACAATACAAGGTCTTGGACATAGTCAGTTGGCTGGGTGAGCGTTAGGATAAGTGGGTATAAACCTCTACAGGAATTGGGCCATGGTCAGCCTTCTAGGTCCAGTATCACCGGGCTGGATTTTTAAAATTCATTCATGGGATGTGGGTATCGCTAGCTAGACCAGCATTGATTGTCCATCCCTGATTGCCCAGAGGGCAGTTCAGAGTCAACCACATTGCTGTGGGTCTGGAGTCACATGTAGGCCAGACCAGGGTGGCAGATTTCCTTCCCTAAAGGACATTAGTGAACAAAATGAGTTTTTCCTGACAATTGGCAATGGTTTCGTGGTCATCATTAGACTCTTAATTCCAGATTATTATTGAATCCAAATTTCATTATCTGCCATGGTGGCATTTGAACCCAGGTCCCCAGAACATTAGCTGGCTCTCTGGATTAACAGTCTAGCAATAACACCACTAGGCACCGCCTACCCCATGGGAAATCAGTAAGGGAGCAGATCAGAGTTCTAGTCAGTCATCAGTCAGTGATATCCATTCAAATCAGTTAAAGGTTGGGATGTGAGACAGACCTGGAGGTCCACCTACTAAAAATCAAGTCGGGGTTGTGTGTGTTCTGGGGGGAGGGGAGAGCAGGGCTTGTCACTGTTCAAGGAGGGAAGCTGGGGAACTCAGTTGTGGGTATTACAACAAAACAGTAATCGTTGGAGAAACTCAGCAGGTCTGTCAGCAGAGAACAGAGTTTCAAGCAATGTTTCAAGTCCAGTGACCCTTCTACAGAACTAGAAGTAGCTCTGAAAAGGTGGTATAAATGATGATGCGATGCAGAGGGGTAGGAGTAAACGGTAGGTGGAGATAGAGTCCAGAAGGAGAAAAAGACAGTTAGACGACCAAAGGTATGAATAATCCTGGGAGAAAACAAAGTTGCCTGGGTGTGGTGGTGGGTAAAGGACATGGGAAAAGATGTGCAGGCCCTAAAATTATTGAAATCAATATACTGAGACCTGAAAGCTGCAGGGTCTCCATGTGGAAACAAAATGCTGTTCTTCCTGAAGAGGCACTTTCCTGAGATGCAGCAGGAAAGCAATTGTGAAGTAGGTCTACTCAGCATGTTTGGGAGATGCTAGATCATGAGAGAGAAAAACAGGTAATGCAGCACAGAGGACAGTGCACTATTATATCTGGCATTATGACTCAATATACCTGAGGCTCAGGCTTGGGGTAGATCAAAGCTGATGGGGCTTTTCGGAAGGAGTTGTGATGATTTTGTGGATCACTTCCAGAGTGTCCACCTTCAAACTAACAATGACAAGTACAAAGTGGTATCATCTGGTAAGGAGAGACAACTTGGTCCAAAGGTTCTGTTCCCATGCTGCATGACTCTATGTCTCTGCAGGGGACAATTCTGAAGAAGGGATGGAGGAACAGAGGGACTTGGGCTTCATGTGCAGAAATTATTGAAGGTTGGTGTTAGGTTGAAAAAGCAATTTAAAAGAAAGTGAACAGACTACCACGTTTTATACATAGAAGTTTACAGCGCGAAAGCAAGAAAATTATGGTGATGCAGAGAGATTTTCTAGAATGATTTCAAGATGTAGAACTTCAGTTTTGTAGATAGATTGGCAGAACTGTGGTTTTGAGGACTTTGCTGAAGTTATTCAAAATCATGACAGGTCTGGACAGGGGAGAGAGAAACAAGTACCCATGGCAGAAAGATAAAACAAAACAGATTTAAGGGGACTGGCAAAAGAAACAAGGTGACGAAAAGTAAAACCTTCTCATTTAGCGAATGTTTGTGTTCTGGAGAGTAAGGCAGATTAATGGAGGCTTTGAAAAGGAAATTAGTTAAGTATCTGAAAGGAAATAAAATGCATTGCTATCAGGAAGGAGTGAGGAGTGAAAATACCTGAAGTCTTCTTTGTGGGGCTGGTATAAGCTCAACATCCTTTTGTGCTGTTATCATTCCACGATTTTATTATAGCAGAAGGGCGAAGGTAAATTTGCTTGCTCAAGCAAACCAGGCCCCAAACACTTAATTGACAGATCTATTGAACACAGATTGTTCCATATTACTGATGTTCTTAATAGAAACCTGAAATTATCTGAAGATCTAAAAGTTATTTCCAACAATGCCAACCCTCCAGATGAACTTGGTTGCCAGTTTGAAAGTGTTGCTTAACATTGCTATGATAGTCTTCAGAAGGCATCATCACTTTGATATTGAGTGGGATGTGAGTCTCTGATGATGAATGATTTTATTGACATGTGTATTTTACAGTGAGAAATAGTGAAAAGTTTCAACTGTCGCCACAATTTGGCACCATTTTTAAATAATTTAAGAACATTAAAAAAGGATAGAGCTTAAAGAGAGTCTATCAATGTACCACCACCTCCTCAATGAGTCTTGAATTGGCTCATCAACAATGCCTGTGCCACCATCCCTTCTCCACCGTCTATGTTGGACTCAACCAGTGTCAACGTCGCCATTCTCCAGGCACCATCTTTCGCCATTCGGCCGATTCTTCTACACCACCACCACAGCCAGATGGACCAATGTCAGAATCGCCTCACTCACCACTGGGCCACCTCGTTGATGTAACAAGCATGGGGCTGGATGAACACAGCAGGTCAAGCAGCATCATAGGAGCAGGAAAACTTGACGTTTCGAGCCTAAAAAGTACCTTTTATCTCTGATACAATTCTCACCTCGTTGATGTGAGCCTTTCCATCACCACATTGCAGCCATCAGCACCGGACCTAACTAAAAACAAAGTTGCCGATCCTCAAGTGCCATCTTTCGCCACTGTGCCTACCTCACCAATGCCGCCTCCGCCATTTGTAGCTGTCACCAATTCTGATGCCAGGTCCCGCTATGGTCTGAGCTCTTCACAAGAGGACAATAGATAACCAGAAGAAAAAGAAACAAGGATAGAGGGGAAAAAAAGAAAAGAAACAAAAAGAAAAGTGGACAGAATGGGCCAGCTCTGGGCTCAAGAGCCCTACCTCCACCACCATCTTGGCCACTATCTGACCAAGACTCTACACAAGTTTCAGACATTGGAGTACAGACGGGTATCATTTTAAACATGATCCCCTTTTCATTCTCTGACCTTCTTCTAGCCCTGAAAAACAGAGAGAACTTGTAACTGCCAGGGGATGGCATGTTTTTGCACAATGGTAGAAGTTGCAAAATGTCAATACCAGAGTAATTTTGCAAAAGGTTTTTCAAGACCTCAGTGACAATTTGGGCAATTTTTTTCAAGAGCTTCAATAATGGGCTCAGCAAATGTTAACTTGACTTCTTTAAACTGAGCTCTATGTCTAGGAATACTGAGCAGGTAAAGGAACGAATGTAAAGTGGGTAAAATCCTGGAGAAATGGAATGGATGTACCGACATGAGAATGCATGTTTTTTTATACATCATTCACAAACTTGCACTGATTTAAAGACCCGGTTGAAAAATTGGAATGGCAGTAAAATTAAACAAGAATTTGATGGACGAATCACCTAATTTTCCTATTGGGAATGGTGAATAGGAAATTCTACCCTCCATCGAGGTGTATAATAGGCAATGCACCCTTTTTCAAGGTTAATTCTCCTGCTAAAGCATTTACTAAACTACCTTTCACTCATTGTGAATCCTCTTCCGTACATCTTCATAGAATAGTGTTTATTCCATGAGATAATGACCATTAATTATGTTTTATGTATAATAGCCTCTCCATAATAGAGCCATAGCAAACAAAACAAAAGAGTAGTGATTAATCAGTTTTGCAACGAAATATTTACCAGAGGTTTAAATTTTCTTTAATACTGTTGAGATTATTCCATTGTGCTGCAAGGGAAATGTATCTGCTTCTGAACAAATAACAGTATCATCACTTGATGGTATATAAAATTGTTAGTGAGGGAATCTAACTGAGGTCTAAACAATGTTTAGAGAGTGATGGTCTTCAGGAGATAGTGTCACATCATTTCCTGTTTGTGTAAACATTCTCAAGGTTGAATGGTAAGTTTCAACTCAGCCTTAAGACATCGCTGCAGGTGATCTTCAGAGTAGGTATTTCCTTATCAACCTGTTCAGAAATGTTATAGCACAATTCTAGAGCAAATGGGGCTTGAGCCTAGGCTTTTTTGTCCAAAGGCAGGGACACTACCACTGTACCACAACAGACTTGATAACTGTGCTTTTTAGTAATTGGATATTGTGGTACTTTTTAAGTTTATTTAAATTCAACTCGCTCAGAGATGTTATTACAAACCTCTGGAGCAGTTGGTACTTGAGCCCTGTAGCTCAGAAGTAGAGGCACTATCACCGCGCCCCAAGAGCCTTTGTTCTTTAGGATTGATATTTTTGGTCATTTCAGTCATGTGTTGACACAACTTTGGTGCAGGTAAGACTTGAACCCAACCCTTCTGGCTCAGAAGCAGGATTCCTATCACTGCCCACAACAGCCCTTGTTCCCAGGGTAGCAGTGGCCCATTCCCAACTATCTTTAGTTGTTCATCATTTACTTCCCTCCCAGCATCTATCAGAAGTAATGGTTTGCACAGTTTTCATTACCATTTGTAAGTCTTCAGATACTGAAGCCGTATATGTCCGTATACAGCTTGGGCTAATAAGAGGCAAGTAACATGTGGCATTCAACAGTCAGACAATGACTATATCCAACATTTGAGAATCTAACCACCTCCTGTTGACATTCAATCCATTGCTGAATCTTCCATCATCATGTTATCATTGACCAGATGCCTATTTGAAACACTATCTAGATACTGTGGCTACAAGAGCAGGTCAGTTGTTGAGAATTCTGTGACAAATAACTCAATGTTGACCTTTCAAACCTGATTTGTCATCCACAAAGCCGAAGTCAGGAGATGTGATGGAATACTCCTAACTTGCCTGGCTGAGTGTAACTCCAACAACACTTAAGAAGTTTGACACCATCCAGGGCAAAGCAGCCCATTTGATTGCACACAATCCATTTCCTGAAATATTCACTTCATCCAGTGCACTGTGGAAGCAATGTGTGCCATCTACAAGATGTACTGCAACAAGTCCCCAACGCTCCTAAAATAGCATATTTTTTAAAAATCCAAACCTCTAATCTCCAGATGGACAAAGACAGCTAATACATGGAAACATTTCAAGTGACCCATCCTAATCTCGTGAGGTAAGCCTTCTCATGGGTGAAAGATATATCTCAACTCAGCCCCATGACATCACTGTACATGTCCCTCAGAGGGATTAGGGGATTAGGGAATCAAAGATTATATATATATATACGTATAACAATTGTTAAATGTGTACTGTTAGACTATTTGCTTTCAAAAAAAATCAGACTTCCTTATTGAATTCCAATACTATCATGGTGGGGTTTTATCATATGTTTTCAAAACTTTAGGTGCAGTGGCTAACTATATGAGTGACATCACTATTTGGCCACTACTTCCCCAGTCGTTTGCCCTTATTAGGACTAGGCAATACAATTTAAAATCGAGGCTATGCCATTTAATGCTGACATGACGGTTACTTTCTCCTATTACGTCTTTCAAATGAAGGCAGGGATCTTGAGTGTTTTTAAGGCAGAGGAATAGAATCTTCTCGAATAAGAGAGTCTGAGACCACAGTCAAATCTGCCATGATCTTGTTAAATGGCAGAGCATGCTTCAGGAGTTCAATGGCCTAATCCTGCTAATAATTTGTATGTTCATCAGAGAACACATGACTAAGAGATAAGGAACTATGGGCAGGGGTCTGTAATGCCCTGAAGAAAAATCATAGCAGATTTGAAACATTAACTCTGTTTTTCTCTCCACCGCTACTGCCAGACATGTTGGCCCTGTCCAGCTTTTTCAGGATTTACTATATGACTGAGAGACCTAGGGGAGAATGATCATGATTTCAGCAGAGTATGGCCTGGTCATGTAAAACTGTTTATGGTGACAATGTTATAAATGATGGTTTCTTTAAGGAAGAACTGGGACAACCGTTGATACGCTCTGGAACACGGAATTAATGGCTGGTTTATCACTTATACTCTAGAGGCATTCTCAAAGAGGTGGGCACCACAGGGGCTTGAGAGTACTATCTCCCCCTCTCCCCCCCAATACAATTTTGATTTTGTCTCTCTCTTGTTTTCTCCAGTTTGTTTTTATTTGTTATTATTGTACTACAGCTGATTGTGAAGTGTTACTGTTTAGTTTTAATTATTAAACTTAGTGGTGTGCTTTCTCAAAAAAAGAGCTGTTTTTCAACAATACCCTCAAAATTTTTAAAGAGACGTGAGCACCATGTAGTCTGCACCATGCGGTCATTATCGCTTCCCACTTAATTCCACTTTGATTCAATCCCTCCCTCTTTTCTGACTCTCCCTCCTTTTGTTGGACAGGGCTAATTATTTCTTTAGTCAATCATGTGAGTGATTTAGTGTTTTAAAGAAAAGGCTGTTTTTTTCTCCTTCAGCACTATTTTTTGATTTAACTCCACCCCCTTCCCTACTCTTGCTTTCTTCTTTTGAGTAATGCTGCATTGTTCCTGTTAGGGAGTACTTTGTAATTTGTTGCATGTTTAGTTGTTTAAATGGATGATTTTGGTGGTAAGTTTTCAAAAGTTCTGGTTTTCTACTTTGCCAGTATTTCAATTTCATTCCTTCCCCCATTGCCCCACCTTCTTGTTATCCGTTCATTCTATTTTGACATTGTGCCGAGGGGGCAGTGTTTGTTATTTGATAAATAGTTATTTGAGTGATGGATTTTTCAAAATATTGAAGCTTTCCCCATCAAGGGGAATTGGTTAGAAAGAAGTAGGAGGAGATGAGACTTTTCATTAAACTATGAAATGCAAATAAACCATTATGGAAGACGTAATAAACAAAATACTGTGGATGATGGAGACTTGAACTAAAATCAGAAAGTAAAAACCGAAAGAACTGCAGATGCTGGAAATCAGAAATAAAAACAGGGATTGCTGGAAAAGCTCAGCAGTTCTGCCAGCATCTGTGGGAAGTGAAACATGAGTTAACGTGACTTTTTTTGGGATGCTGCCAGGTTTGCTAAGTTTCTCCCAACATTCTGAGTTCACAAGAAAGACCCTGAGCTTCCAGTTGCCTGCCTCTTCAACACAACAGCTTGTTCCCTGGCAAATATCTCTCAGGTTTGTTGCAGTGCTCCAGTGAAACTTAGTGAAAGCTGGAAGAACAGCACCTCATTTTCTGCTTCGGAGCTCTACAGCCTTCTGAACTCAATATTGTGTTTGATAATTTTAGAGCTTGAGGAGAAAAAAATCAGAATTAACATTTTGACTCCAGTGACCCTTCCTCAGAACTGATGGTAGCGAGGAAAAAAGTTAATTTTTATGCAGAAGATAAGTTGGGGGAAGGGGATAAAGTATAAACGATGGGTGGAGATAGAGCCCAAGGAGAGAGAAAAGCAGTTGGACAGACAAAGGAACGGTTAATGATCAGCCTAGGAGAATGAATGGATGCTAATGGGGCCTATTAGTGGCCAACAAAATGGGTTGTGTGTAACAGCAGACCATGTGATAACAAGACTTGATGTGTGGGTATTGGGATAAGGACGTGGGAGAAAATGCCTAAATCCTTAGAATTGTTGAACTCAATATTGACTCCAGAAGGTTGTAGAGCTCCCAAGCAGAAAATGAGGTGACGTTCTTTCAGTTTGCGTCGAGCTTCATTGGAGCACTGCAACATGCCTGAGACACAGATGTTTGCCAGGGAACAACGGGGTATGGTGAAGTGGCAGGCAACTGGAAGGACATAAGAACATAAGAAATAGGAGCAGGAGTAGGCCATCTGGCCCCTCGAGCCTGCCCCACCATTTAATAAGATCATGGCTGGTCTTTTTGAGACTCAGCTCCACTTACCCACCCACTCACCATAACCCTTAATTCATTTACTGTTCAAAAAATTATCTAGCCTTGCCTTAAAAACATTCAGCAAGGTAGCTTCAACCGCTTCACTGGGCAGGGAATTCCACAGATTCACAACCCTTTGGGTGAAGATGTTCCTCCTGACCTCAGTCCTACATCTGTTTCCCTTTCTTTTGAGGCGATGCCCTCTAGTCCTAGATTCACCTGCTAGCAGAAACAACCTCCCTGCCTCCACCTTATCTATTCCCTTCATAATTTTATATGTTTCTATAAGATCTCCCCTCATTCTTCTGAATTCCAATGAGTATAATCCCGGTCTACTCAGTCTCTCCTCATAATCCAACCCTGTCAACTCTGGAATCAACTGAGTGAATCTCCTCTGCACCCCCTCCAACGCTGGTATTTCTCTTCTCAAGTAAGGAGACCAAAACTGTGCACAGTACTCCAGGTGTGGCCTCACCCGGACCCTATACAGCTGCAGCATAACCTCCCTGTTTTTAAACTCCATCCCTTTAGCAATGGCATACAAAATTCCATTTGCCTTTTTAATTACCTGCTGCACCTACAATCCTACTTTTAGTGATTCATACACAAGGACACCCAAATCCCTCTGCAAAGCAGCATGCTGCAATTTTTTACCATTTAAAACAGAGTCCATTTTCCTGTTATCCCTACCAAAATGGATGACCTCACATTTATCAACATTGTACTCCATCTGCCAGACCTTTGCTCACTCACTTAGACTATCTATATCCCTCTGCAGACTTTCAGTGTCTTCTGAACACTTTGCTCTCCCACTCATCTTAGTGTCATCTGCAAATTTTGACACACCACACTTCGTACCCAACTCTAAATCGTGTATGTAAATTGTAAACAATTGAGGTCCCGACACTGATCCCTGAGGCACACCACTAGCCACTGACCGCCAACCAGAAAAACACACATTTACCCCTACTCTTTGCTTTCTACAAGTCAACCAATCCTCTATCCATGCCAATACATTACCTGTAATACCATGCAAATTTATTTTATGTAGCAGCCTTTGGTGTGGCACCTTGTCAAATGCCTGCTGGAAAAACCAGATACACCACATCCACAGGTTCCCCATTGTCCACCATGCAAGTAATACCCCAAAAGCTCAGGGTCTTTTTTTTTTGTGGAGTCAGAGTGTTTTGAGAAACTTAGCAAATTTGGCAGCATCCCAAGAAGAGTCATGTTAATTCTGTTTCACTTTCCACCGATGATGCCATATTGCTGAGATTCTCCAGTAACTCCTGTTTTTGGTAGTAAAAGACAAACTATCTCCTGCATCAGTGAGGATATAACGAACCACTTGTTGTTCAAACAAACAAATGACGCAGTAATCATTTCAAAATGCAGCACCAAGTAGTAAAGATAATGTTGAATTCCCAATCAGAAAGGTACTGAGGCTTGATTGAACATAGCATCTCTCAGTAATTGACAGTTAACGAAGGGAATAGCATAAATAAAATGAATAATAAAAAACAGCAAAAGAAAACAATACTTAAATCCAAACAATAATTTAATGGGTTAATCCTTTAAAATTTACCTTGTCCTTAAGAATAATATGAACAATCCTGGATGGTAATTGTAATGATTAGAACCAGGTAGATTTCATTGACTACGAGATCCTTAACTGGGCTTGTTAACCTGGGTCAATTGGGTAGCCCTGGCTGACAGATTTAAATAGGGGATTCAGAGAGACTCCTAAATTCAGGGACTGACTCTGAGCTAGCTGGTCACAGCCAGTGTTCTGTGCGCATGCAAATGAAGGGTAATTTGGTGACAGGATACCAGCCTCTCTGCAGTTATTTTAGTTATTGTATTATCATATGATTAAGTTGCAGTTTAATGATGGTAAGAATCTGTGCAAGCCTAAAAATGGATTGAAATTTATTATAGTTGGAAATCAAACTGCTATAGCATGGATGGGAATCTGGCATTACAAACCACCTGCCCAATTTCCTTTATTCATTCACAGGATGAGGGTGTCCCTGGCTAGGCAATGTTTACTGCCCATTGCTAATTGTCCAGAGGATGGTTAAAAGTCAGCTACATTGCTGTGGATCTGGAGTCACATGTTGGCCAGACCAGGTAAGTATGGCATTTTCTTTCCCTAAAGGACATTAGTGAATCAGATGGGTTTTTCCCCCAACAATCAATTCATGGTCATTTTTAGACTCTTAATTCCAGATATTTTTATTGAATTCAAGCCCCACCATCAATCATAGCAGGATTTCAACTCAGGTCCCCAGAACATTATCTGGTCTCTAGATTAACAGTCCAGCGAGAATACCACAAGGCCACAACTTCCCCTTCCCACAACCACCTACTCAATGGTACTTAAAGATTGGGTGCAATAACATAGGATATCCTGGATAATGTCACAGGCGCTTGTTATAAAAGATGCATGGTAATTTTGCCCGCCATTGGCCCTGTATTTAACATGATGGAGTACAGATTTCTGAGATAGGCAGCATACAACTGTCATTGGCTCCCTGATGGGTAACAGCCTGGTGATATACTGCACTTCTGCCAGTCTGCAGTGGCAGTGCTTGCATAATAAGATTGAAGTTAGCTATCAAAAAGACCAAGCAGCAATCTTGAGTAAAAAAATAGTTAGATGGCCAGGTAAATGGTAATAAAAAATTGGCAGGGGAAACTGTAACCATGTCATGGGCTTCCTTTAAAACAAAACAGATAGTTCAGGTGAAGTACATTCCTACAGTCCATGGAAAAATGTAAGACAACAAAGTCAGAATTCTGTGGATGTCAAAAGAGAAAGAGAGTGAGCTGAGGCAAGGAAAATGTGTGAGACCAACAACGCCTCTTCTTCAGGATGCAAAGGAAATTCGCCACGTCCATAAGGACCCCCACTAACTTTGACAGATGCACCATAGAAAGCATTCTAACTGGAAGTAACTGCTCTGCCCAGGACTGTAAGTAAAAACTATAGAAAGTTGTGAACACAGCCCAAACAATCACGCAAGCCAACCTTCCATCCACTGACTCCATCTATGCTTCTCGATGCCTCGGAAAGGCAGCCAACATAATCAAAGACCCCTCCCCCCCAGTTATAACATCTTCCAACCTCTTCTGTCAGGCAGAAGATACAAAAGCTTAAACATACGTACCAACAGGCTCAAGAACAGCTTCTTCCCTGCTATTATTAAACTTCTGAATGGACATCTAAAAATTCAAATCTAATGTTGCTCTTACCTTTCATGTACCTTCTTTGCAGCCATAACTTTGTATTCACTGGTCTGTTCAATCACCATATGATCTTTGTATGTTATGGTCTGCCTGTACTGCATGCAAAACAAAACTTTTCACTGTTACTTAGATGATAATAATAAACCAAATCAAATCAATATCAGGTTGATAATATGAGGGAGAACCAGACTGAATATAGAAAACTCATATGGGAAATGAAAAACAAATCCGAGAATTGAGAGGATATAAGCTTCAGCAGACATATAAATAATAAACAGACAGTAAAAGAGAGAGTTGAGCTAATTAGGGACCGAAATGAAGGGTTTGCAGGGAGGTAGAGGGCATCTTTATAGGTACTAAATGAATGTTTTTGCATCTGTCTTTACGTGGAAGAAGATGAATTCAACATCAAATTGAAAAAGGAGGTAATTGAAACATTGATTGGCCTAATAGTTGATCGTTATTTATTAAAAATGCTGGCCATACCTCAAGTTGAAAACTGATTGGGACAGGATTATTTGCATCCAAAGAAACTGAGCGAAGAAAAGTAGAAATTGTGATGGCGTGGAAAACATGAAGGATATCTTATTTCCGGTAAGATGAAGGTGGAGGAGGGCTTCTGAGCGCACAGTTCATCCGTTTTGTCCACTCTTCTTTTCATTCCTTATCTTTTATCTCTCTCTTCTCTTGATTTCTTTTTCTCCTCTTTTTTGTTTTACTTACCTCTTGTTGAAGATCTCAGACGCGATGATGGTATTGGCAGTGGAAAGTGAGCCCAGCATGGACCCAAGTAAGCTCAGTGGCATGGAAAGGTGATGGCCTAGTGGTATTATCACTGGACTGTTAGTGCAGAGAGTCAGATAATAGAATCATAGAATTATAGAAACCTACAGCACAGAGACAGGCCCTTTGGCCCAAACTGGTCCGTGCCAACCAAAATGTCCATCCATGCTTCCCCCATTTCCCTGCATTTGGCCCATATCCTTCTAAACCTTACCTATCCATGTGTTTGTCCAAATGCCTTTTAAATGTTGTTAAGTACCTGCCTCAACCACTTCTACTGGCAGCTCATTCCATATGCGTACCACCCTCTGCATAAAAAAAGTTGCCCGTCAGGTTCCCAAGTTTTCTTTCCCCTCTTACCTTAAACTGGTGCCCTGTAGTCCTCGATTCCCCAACCCTGGGAAAAAGACTGAGTGCATTCACCCTATCCATACCTCTCATGATCGTATACATTTCTATAATGATACCCCCTCAGTCTCCCATGCTCTAAAGAGAAAGGTCCTAGCTTGTCCAACATCTCCCTATAACTCAGTCCCTCGAGTCCTGGCAACATCCCCGTAAATTTCTTCTGCACTCTTTCCAGTTTAATAACATCCTTCCTATAGCAAGGTGACCAAAACTGAACACAATACTCCAAGTGCAGCCTCACCAACGTCATGTACAAAAGCACCATAATTTTTCAATGTCTATACTCTATATCCTGACTGAAGAAAGCCAGTGTGCCAAAAACCTTCTTCACCGCCGTATCTATCTGTGACTCCACTTTCAGAGAACCGTACACCTGCACTCCATGATCCCTCCGTTCACTATACTCCTCAAGGCCCTACCATTCACCATGAAACTCTTACCTGGATTTGACTTTCCAAAATGCAACACCTCACACTAGTCTATACTGAACTCCCATTTGCCATTTCTCGGCCCACTTCTCCAGCTGATCACAATCCTGCTGCAACGTCTGATAACATTCCTCACTGTCCACAATACCGCCAATTTTAATGTCATCCACAAAGTTACTAATCACACCCTATACATTCTCATCCAAAATCATTGATATAGATAACAAACAGCAACAGGCCCAGCCCCGACCTCTGAGGCACACCACTAGTCACAGGCCTCTAGTCAGACAAGCATCCTTCCAGAATTACCCTCTGCTTCCTACTATCTAACCATCTGTGTGTCCAATTTGCCAGCTCTCCCTGGATTCCATGTGATCTAACCTTCCTGAGCAGCCTACCAAGTGGAACCTTATCAAAAGGTCTGAAATCCAAACAGACTATGTCTACCACCCTGCCCTCATCAACCTTCCTGGTCACCTCATCAAAGAACTCTACCAAATTTGTGAGGCATGATCTCCCACGTACAAACCATGCTGACTATTCCTAATCAAACCCTGTCTTTCCAAATGCACATATATCTTATCCCTCAGAATATTCTCAAGTAACTTACCTACCACAAATGTTAAGCTTATTGGTCTATAATTCCCAGGATTTTCTTTGTAGCCCTTCTTGAATAAGGGCACAACATTCGCTATCCTTCAGACTTTCGGGACTTCACCCGTGACTGACGATGATGCAACTGGGGAATGGGATTCAAATCCTGCCCCAGCAAATGGTGCAATTTGAATTCAATAAAAATATTTGGAATTAAGATCATGAATTGATTGCTGGGGGGAAAAACACATCTGTTTCACTAACTTCCTTTAGGGAAGGAAACTGCATCCTTATCTGGCCTACAGGTGACTCCATGTTTTTCTCGTTTAGGTTTCTGAAGCCAAGGACAAATTCCATTTTGTTAACTTTCTCTCTCCCTCCTTAGATGCTGTGAAAGCTGCTCAGCATTTCTAACATTGTCTGCTTTCCTGTAACTTTTCTTAGAAGGTCCTCTCTGGGTCAGAAACTGAACCAATCTTGTTAGAATGTAAATATTACGCAGATTATTTCAGTTGAAAAACTGCCTGTTCAGTTTGAATTTCAAACTGACTTTAATCTTTGTCTTTCTGAAAAGTTATTGAAACCTTCTCACAGCACCCTGGCTATGATTCTATAACCCACCACAGTATCATCATATCACCATGTCTGCTCGGACCAACTGAGAAACGACTTCAACACTTTCGAGTTTAGGGACATCCATGACTTGCATGCTTCTGCCAGTTCATTTTGTTTGTAGCAACACACAAACATCTGTACAAGGTACATCTTCTGTCTCTTATCTTACTTCTTTTAGTGCTTACTCAGCTTTTTTAGGGCTGGCAGCTTCTATTTATTTCATGTTGGTTTCATAACACACACATACTGACTTCAGCCATGACTAATGGGCTGCAATCTGTTCCAGGTTGTCTTAGTTTGGTGGTGCTGTGTCCTGTGATGCTCAGTTGGGAAAAGAATTGCCCTCCTTTCCATGGCTAGAGATAACTTAATAACTGATTACATGACTGGTGATCAAGGGTTATGGGGAGAAAGCAGGAGAATGGGGTTGAGGAACTTATCAGTCATGATTGAATGGCAGAACAGACTTGATGGGGCGAATGGCCTAATTTCTGCTCCTACGTCTTATGGTCTTATAGTCTTATGGACTGTATCCACCAGCGCCACCAGGTCATTGCCCATGAAGCTGGAATATGCTTTCCCCACCCTCAGGTCATGCCCTGAATGTCCAGGCTTGGACACCGCCCTGGGAGTCGTCCTTCCTGGCTTGCAGTGTCCGAAGTGGTGTGTACCTGGGAAAAGTGGTGCCTGAGGCATCAAAACTAGAATATTCTGGCAGTAGCAACACTTCCACCTCTCTGGCTGCACAATCTCCTTAAAAAGATGTCCCAGAACCCAGATGCATAATAAATGAGGGGAAGGTTGGATGGCTTCTTGAGAAAGGTCTGTCCAAGCCGAGGTGGAGCAGGCACTGTGAATCTCACTCAACAAAATATTTTAACTGAAAATTGGAAAAGTTCTGCTCACGGTATCTGTGGGAGGTATGCTTCAATAGCTTTAATGCTGATGGAATGAAATAAGAAACAAATGAAATTGCTGTTAGCCATTCTCATGACTGAGATTTCACTTCATTTGTTAAATATGCCTGCGTCACCCTTATCAAGGATAATACCTATCAAGATCAATTGTTTAGGATTTTAACGTACTTCTTCTCAAGTCTACTATAGATTAATGGATCTTTTCGTATGTCGTGGTTACTGAATAATCACTGAATCAATAATGTGTGTAAAATGAAAAAAAAACACCCTGTTCAATAATTTATGCTTTATACTGTATTCATGTTCCATTGCATGTCTACGATTGGGTAGGCTGTTGAAAGAACATACATTAGGGTGTAAACCACCTTCACTGTTTGTGCTTTAACCTGATGCAACAAGTCTTTATGACATGACACCCTAACAACACATTCAGTGATACTGAAATGTAGTCTACCGACTGGGATTCATTGTGGAAGATGAGGATCCTGCCTAAGAGCTGGATTGTGGTGGAAGACTTCGGTCATTTTTCCCTGGGAGGCTTGGTGCTATTACATTCCAAACAGGCAATTCTCTAGGCAGTGTGGGACTTGCTGCTTGATTAAACTCCCAGTTAGGTGGACATCCTGAGTTAAACCAGAAGCCAGATGCTTTTCAATGCCAGTAGGGCCCACCAGGGTATATGGCCTGTCAGTATGAGAGTAAGGTTAACACTAAGGCCTGATAATGTATCACTGGCGCAAGGTGAATATGAGCAGGGATGGAATCATGAGGAGCGAATTGTTGGAGAGAGAGAGGATGGGAGAGAATCAAAAACAGGCGTGGCTAGGATTTGTATCAGAGATAAAAGGTACTGCAGATGCTGGAGAATCCGAGATAACAAGCATGGGGCTGGATGAACACAGCAGGTCAAGCAGCATCATAGGAGCAG
>JAHRHZ010000249.1:39577051-39595283 GCA_024137785.1 Ginglymostoma cirratum
AGCAGGAAAACTCGACGTTTCGGGCCTAAACCCTTCATCAGAAACCCGAAACGTCGAGTTTTTCTGCTCCTATGATGCTGCTTGACCTGCTGTGTTCATCCAGCCCCATGCTTGTTATCGTGGCTAGGATTTGGTCTGCAGTATGGTTGACCAGGAATTACAAAGGTTGTTATTAAACAAGGCTTTTCTCAGCTTCATATTGGCTCGGAGTATAAGAACAGGAAATTTATAAGCACATACAATACAGTTCTGGGTGCCTCACTATTAGAAAGAGGTGACTTTATAGAAAAGAATGCAGAAGAGGCTTGCAAGAATGGTTCCAGGAATGAACAAATTCAATAGTGAGGAAGGATTGGAGAATTTGGGATTGTTTTCCTTGGAGAAGAGAATGTTAAATGGAGATTTGAAAGAAGTTTTCAAAATCGCAAGGGGTCTGAGGAGTGGATGGGGAGAAATTGTTCCCATTGATAAAAGGATTGATAAACAGAGGGCTTAAGAACATAATACTGTAAGATATAAAAGCAGAAGTGAGCGTTTTGACCCATTCATTTTGATTTATAGCTGTTCTTGAATTCCACTTTCCTGTTGGTTCCCTGTAGAATCCTTAGATCCCTACAAAGTGGAAACAGGCCATTCAGTCCAACGAGTCCACACCAACCCTCCAAAGAGTATTCCATCCAGACCCATCCTTCAATACTATCTCTGTAGCCCTGCAGTCTCCATGGCCAACACACCTAGACACTATGGGTAATTTCACCTGGCTAATCCACCTGGTCTGCACAGTTTTGGACTGTGGGAGGAAATCAGAGCACCTGGTGGAAAGCTATGCAGACACAGGGAGAATGTGCAAACTCCACACAGACAGTTGCCTGAGGGTGGAATCAAACCTGGGTCCCTGGCACTGTGAGGCAGCAGTGCTAACTACTGAGCCATTGTGCAGCCCAAAAATTGATCAATCTTAACCTTGAATATACTTATTGAGACAACTTCAACAGCTCTTTATCACAAATAATTCAACAGATGCACCACCTTTTGAGAAGAAAAATGTGCTCCACATCTTTGTGTCAAATGGATAACAGCTTATCTGTGATCATGCTCTCTCGTCCTCAAATCTCTGACAAAGAAAAACAATCTTTCTGCATTTACCCTGTCAAGCCCCCCTAAGAATCTTGTATGTTTCAAAAAGGTCACTTCTCATACTCCCAACCTCCAATGAGTACAAGCTCAACTTCTTCAACATCTCTTAAGAAAATCCCTTCATAGCATGGGTTAACCTAGTGAACTTTAACTAAATTATTTCCAAAGGTAACAAGTTGTGGAGCTGGGTGAACACAACAGGCCAAGCAGCATCATAGGAGCAGGAAAGGGTCTAGGCCTGAAACGTCAAGCTTTCCTGCTCCTATGATGCTGCTTGGCCTGTTGTGTTCACCCAGCTCCACAACTTGTTACCTCGGATTCTCCAGCATCTGCAGTTCGTATTATCTCTCATTTCCAAAGGTTATGTCTTTTGCATAGATACAGGGACAGATCTGTTCACTCCATTTCAGCTGTGTTTAACCAATGCCTTGTATAATTTTATGAAAATCACCCCATTTATTTACTTCATTCCATTTGCCTTCGCTATTACAATTGAACCTGGATGCTAGCTTTTTGTGATTCATGAGTAGGGATTCCAAAAACCCTCTGTTCTGTAGCTTTCTGCAGACTTTCTCCATTTAAATAATGTCCCACTCCTTTATTCTTCATGCCCTTACAAGTTTCCCACGTTATGTACTTCGTGTTATGCAAAAGAAACAAATTCTTGAAATGTGGGTACTGCAGTCTAGGATAGCATTTGTCGTTTATCCTTGTAATTGTTGTCAAGAAGGTAGTGGTAAACTGCTTTTGTGAACTGCTGCTGTCCCTCAATGCTTCTAGGAAGGGAATTCCAGGATTTTTGTTCCACAGACAATGAAAGAACGATGATATAATTCCAAGTCAGGGTGTTAAATGGTGAAGAAGAAGCTACTGGTGGTATTCCAATACATCTAATGGCTTTGTCTTCCTCGTTGGTATATGTTGTATGTTTGGTAGGTGCTGTTGAAGCAGGCTTAACAAGTTACTGGAGTGCATTTTATTGATATTACTTACTGCTGAACAATTGAGTGAGTGAATGTTGACAAAGTCCATGTATTCACAACAAGCAGTTAATCACAGTCAACAGTAGTACTGCCAAGCCATTCTTGATGATATTCTTTGAAGTCCCTTATCTAAAAAACACCTTTGGTATTAAAGTTATGGCAGGGACATTAAAAATAACCCAGTCTTTCAGAACAGCACAATAGAAACAAATAGAAACACTTCTCCCTTCTATGTTGAAGGTTCTGATGTGTAGTTTGCTCTAAAGACGGAGTAAAGCACAGTTTCCAGACTTGTGCAAATTTGTAATCATGTGAGGCTTACACTCTACAGTAAACACCAAGAAGCTTTCTATTTCCAAGGCTTTGTAAGAAAGGATGTCATTTTGAAACCTTTCAGATTCAAGCTCCAGTTCCGTGTGATCTGACATCACTGAGACAAATCTCCCATCACACATGCTCAGGAGCTATTCTTCATATAAAGGTAAAATTAACACTTTTCTCTACAAAATCAATGCAGGAACTGAGTTTCCTTGGAGCTGCCTGCAAATGGAGGAGACATATCCTGCTTTGAGGAGCAAGGTGAATGTGAGTAAGATCCTCATTTCAATATATTCCTCTTGCAAGGTCACAACTTATTTGAATGTTCACCAAATGCCTAGGCAGCACATTTCTAAGCACTAGCTATAACTTTACTCATTTTCATTTGCCTCAGTATGCCGGGGTTGTGTTGTACATTCTCCTTACTCATCTGAGACAATGGATGCAGAACACAAAGTAGTCCTCCTTGATGCTCAAAGCCCTCCTGTGCTGTGATATATTTAACAATGTAGTCAGCAGTTATCAATGCAAAAGTTAGCCCAATTCATTACAAATAAAACTACTTTTGCTGTAACTAGGTCCTATCGCCATTTCTTTTCCTGCCTAATGAATGTGGGCTCTTAGATGCCCTGCAACTGGCACAGCCCCGTCAACATATACAGTTCAATGTTATCTTCTTATCCTGAATTCAAGCAGTCAATTGTTTTATTAATGACTGCCTCACAATGGCCTGATGCTTTCAGAATATCTAAAATTCTAAAGAAAATAGATACTATCGATACAAACAGGTAAATCTAGTAGTTCTCGTAACAGAAGCAGAGACCATGAAAAGAAAAGCAGCAAATCCCAAAGGAGACTAGAGATTAGATTTATTCTTCACATAGAGCTGTAGATTCACACCAAGGTTAATTAGTGCAATGTCAATCAACTTGTCAAAGTAAACTGCATAGATACCTGGTTATGAAAAGAATTGAAATTTTGTGAGATTATAGGAATAAATGATCAAATGCATTATGAGGTACAATTGTTGCAATTCTTCTGGGACACTGAAAACATCATATATTGCATGCAAATGCTAACTGCAAGTTGGTTAGTACAAAAATGCTTCTCAAAACATTTTGGTTGAAGGGCCTATTTTCAAATACGCTTGTCACTACATTATAATATGATTTAATTCTGACTATGAAATTACTGTGGTAGAAAGTGCACTATGAAACGGTACATAGAATAGAATTTAAGTACTATTTCAGTGATGACAGTGATGAAACAGATGAGGCAAATCAGGTTTAAAGAACATGTGACTTCACCGACATTCTGATAGACATCAACTGCACTGCTTTTCATGGGGTTAACAATTGCATTCAAGACAAACAACTAGCTAAATCAGCGTAAGCAACAGCTCCCAATATCAATGCTTGACTTTTGTGTTACCTTTTTTAAAAAATAATTCCCATAACATGAGTTTCCTTCCAATTCTAGTTCAATTACAGGGTATTCACTTGAATGTGACAATCTCAGGAATATTTTTGGCCTGTGCAAACTCTCACCAGTTTTTAGTGTTATCCAATCGTGGTGGGTATTCAACTTGATTTAATAGGGCAGAAGGTTTAAGGAAACCAAGCTGGCAGCTCTTCTAAAGTTTTGAAAAATCAAGCCAAGAAGAGATTAATGGACACAGACATTGTTGAAAATACTAGCAGCCTGGGCAGTATGCAAATGATGCTTGCTTTCTGCATAGCTCCAAATTGAAAGCCGCCTGGTAAAACAGCAGAAGTTGGCCTACTATCTCCCCTCCCCTCAAACAGAAACTGAATACAAGACTCACCACTCAAAACTCACCTAGGCACCCATCATCATGAAGATCAGGGGAATATTCGGGAGCTTCAGGGTGGACATGTTTGTGTGGGGCTAACACTGATGCTTATTGGTTTATACAAAGCAAGTGCCTTGTCTTGTTTTGTGCCTTACTCTCTCACACACACACTTGTGGGTTTATTCAAAACCAGCGAAAAGTTTGTAAGGGCCAGAGAGTGCAGATTGACAATCGATGATTTAGAAAGTCTTTTAGAAAGCAGTGCAAATTGAGCAAGGACTTGTGAGTAATCTTGTTTGCTGTGTTTATCATTCTGTCATCTTTATTTAATATGCAAATTGAAATAGAAACCACCTTCTGTATTAACACAAGAAACTTGACACCATCCAGCGCAAAGCAGTCTGTTTGACTGACACTCCATCCATCACCTTAACCCACATTAAACACACAAGAGCAGCAGTATGTATGATCTCCAAGCTACACTGCAACAACTTATCACAACACTTAACAGCCTCTTCCAAACCTGCAAGAGCAGCCATCTGAAAGGACAATGCAGTCAATACATGGGAACCTGCACCTGTATGTTTCTCTCCAAGGCAACCATCATCAGATGCCTACCCTGAAGGAGTTTCCCTCCTCCCTCCGGACAAACCTCAGGGAATCTCTATCCATCCTCTATCCGCCTCCCCCTCTCTCCCTATTTATTTCGGAACCCTCTTCCCCTCCCCCATTTCTGATGAAGGGTTTAGGCCCGAAACGTCAAGTTTTCCTGCTCCTATGATGCTGCTTGACCTGCTGTGTTCATCCAGCCCCATGCTTATTGTCTCGGATTCTCCAGCATCTGCAGTACCTTTTATCTCTGACTTAAACTATATTGCCATTCCTTCACAGTCACTGAGTGAAACTCATTCACCCTCTCTGCAACAATTTTGTGGGTGTACCTACAAAACATGGACCACAGCAGTTCAACAAGGCAGCTCACCAATACCAAGAAATGTTGTTCTTCGGGGAATTACAAGACCAAGATTATTAATATTATTCCAACTTATTTGAAGGGAACAATGATGTGAAAATGCAACCATTGTTAACCATTTCTGATGAAGGGTCTAGGCCCGAAACGTCAAGCTTTCCTGCTCCTATGATGCTGCTTGGCCTGCTGTGTTCATCCAGCTCCACACCTTGTTATCTCAGATTCTCCAGCATCTGCAGTTCCTATTATCTCTCATATGAAAATGCATTTTTCTTCTCCCCCAAGGGCTTCTAATTGCTGTGTGAAGTCATGGACATTTCCAGTGCCCCTGGTGATCGCATGGGCAGGAGCTGTGTCCAGCTGCACTTCCTGGGGAACCACATGCTGGAGCTGAAGCTGGACCAGCAAGTGGACTCACTGTGGAACATCCATGATGCTGACATTTTTGAGGTTGAGTGCAGTGGTTTCACCACAGGTAAAGACTGAATAGGCAAAATGGGTACGAGTGCCAGTCAGGCAGAGTATAGGAAGGCAGGTAGTGCAGGATACCCCTGTTGCCATCCTGCTTTCTAACAGATATGTTTTTGACCTTACTGGGAGACAGCCTCTCAGAGAATATCCGTGGAAGCCAAGTCCATGGTACCGTGGGTGGCTCCTGTGCACACGAGGCTAAGAAGTAGAATGCAAGGCTCTAATGATAGAGACTTCAATGGTAAGGGGAACAGATAGGTAGAATTGAATTGAACATTAGCCATAGCAAGAAAATTGGGTCGGGAAACTTCATGAAGGTAAAGCCGGACAAATCACCAGGGTCTTTTTGGAGCGGCACGGTGGCTTAATGGTTAACACTGCTGCCTTGCGGTGCTAAGGGCATAGCTGCTAGACTGGTGATAAGGCACCAACAAGAGAGAAAAACATGCTTGACCTCATCCTTACCATCCTGCCAGCTGCACATGCCACTGTCTGTGATAGCATCGGTAAAAGTGACCTCCACACAGCCCTTGTGGGCACAAAGTCCGGCCTGCACATTGAGAATAGCCTCCATCGTGTTATGCGGCATTGTCACTGTGCTAAATGGGACAGACTTCACACAGATCTAGCTACTGAAGACTGAGCATCCATCAGATGCTGTGGGCCATCACAGCAGCAGAATTGTGCTCCAATTCAATCTGTAACCTCATGGCCTGGCATAGCCCCCACTCACCCATTAGAATCACATCAGGGGATCAATCCTTGTTCAACGAGGAGTACAGGAGGGCATGCCAGGAGCAGTACCAGGCATACCTGAAAATGAGGTGTCAACCTGGTGAAGCTACCAAACAAGACTACTTGCACGCCAAACACATAAGCAGCAAGTGATAGACAGAGCCAAGCAATCCCTAAACCAGCTCTTAGCTCTGCAGTGCAGCCAAAGTTCACTGGAGGAGTAGGCTTCACAAATATCTCCATCCTTAGTGATGGAAGAGCCCAGCACATCAGTGAAAAGCAATTATAAGCAAATTTGCAGATGACACCAAAATTGATTGAATGGTTAACAGTGAAGAAAATGGTTGTAGGTGACAGAAAGATTTAGGTGGGTTGGTCAGATGGGCAGACCAGTGGCAGGTGGTATTTAACCTTGATAAGTCTGAGATGATGCACTTTGGAAGAAAAAACAAGACGAATGATAGGACACTGGGTAGCTTAGAGAAACATAGGGATCTTGGGGTAATTATTCACAGTCCTTGAAGTCAGAAGAATATGTGAATAAGATATTTAAGAAGGCATATTGGACACTTGCTTTCAATAGTCATGGCATAGAGAAATGTCAGGAGATAACAGGATTCTTTGATAATCTGCATTCCAGTGTAGTAAAGGAAATGGCCCTTGAAATACTGGATGCATTAGTGGTCATTTTCCAAAATTCTATAGACTCTGGATCTGTTCCTACAAATCGAGGAGTGGAAAATATAACCCCACTGTTTAAAAAGTGAGGAAGAGAAAGAAAATAATAAAGTTATCAACCAGTTAGCCTCACGTTAACAGTTGGGAAATTGGCAGATGTGATAAAGGAACACTTAGAAAGCATTAACTAAACTTGGACAAAAACAGCATTGCTTTTCGAAAACCATTCAACAAATCTATTGGAGATTTTTGGGATGTAGCTAGTAGAATAGACAAGGGAGAACCTAGATGTGCTGTATTTGGATTTTCAGAGGGCTTTTGATAAGGTCTCGTATAAGAGGTTAGTAGGCATAATGGAAGCACATGGGAAATCGGGTATATAGTGCCATATATTGAGAATTGGTTAGCAGACATGAAACAGTGGAAATAAATGGGTTGTTTTCCAGG
Source organism: Ginglymostoma cirratum (assembly GCA_024137785.1). Taxonomy (NCBI): domain Eukaryota; kingdom Metazoa; phylum Chordata; class Chondrichthyes; order Orectolobiformes; family Ginglymostomatidae; genus Ginglymostoma; species Ginglymostoma cirratum. Next base: position 39,584,604 of record JAHRHZ010000249.1, read on the forward strand.
TAGCAGGCAATGACTAGTGAGACACTGCAAGGATCAATGTTTTGGACTCAGCTACACGTGAAGTTATCCACTTTGCTCTGAAAAACAGAAAGATACAGCATTATTTAAGTTGTGATATATTGGAAAATGTGAATATACAAAGAGATCTGGATGCCCTTAAACATGTGTCAATTAAAGTAGTCAGGCAGGTGTAGTTAGGAAGGCAAATAGTATATTTGCCTTAATTGCAAGACGACTAGAGTTCAGAAGTTGAAATATCTTGCTGCAGTTACATAGGGCCTTGGTGAAACTGCACCTGGAATATTGAGTGTCATTTTGATTTCCCTACCAAAGAAGTCACAGATATAATTGCCTTAGAGGGAATGAATCAGAGCTCACTAGGCTGATACTGCAGGGCAGTCTTATGAGAAGAAATTGGTTTAACTAGGTGTTTTTTTCAATACAGTTCAGAAGGATGAATGGGGATTTGACAGAAACATAAAATTCTAACAGGGTTGGACAGGCTAGATCTTTTCTTTGATAACAAGGTGTAGAGCTGGATGAACACAGCGGGCCAAGCAGCATCAGAGGAGCAGGAAGGCTGATGTTTCAGCCTGATTCTCCATCTCAGATTCTTCAGCATCTGCAGTTCCTACCATCTCTAGATCTTTTCTTTGCTTGGGCAGTCTAGAACTAAGGGTTACAGTTTTGAAATGATTTAAGGCTGAGATGAGAAAAGATTTCTTTACTCAAAGGGTAGTGAACTTGTGAAATTTTCTACTACAGAAAGCTGAAAGGGCCAACCCACTGAATATTTTCAAGCAAGGGACTTTTTTTTTAATTTTAAAAGTGTAAAGAGGTATAAGGAAAAAGTGGGACTGTGACATTGAGATGGAGGATCAGCCATAACTGTATTGAATGGTAGATCAAATTGAATGGCTTCTACATACTTCAAGGTATTAAGTAAGCTCCTAGTTATAGAGACAGAGTCTCAGCATTTTCATTGTTATTCACAGATTGCTTCCCAACTTTGTGGGATAGGTATATGAGAGATGCTATTAAGCATAATGGGTAAGTAGTTGAGTGATTGTAGGCAAGAGGAGCAGATGGTATCCTAGTTACACATAACAAGAGCACAGAGTCATAGAGTCAAGTTGCCCCTTAGGTCCCCTTTAAATCTTTCCCCTCTCACCTTAAACCTATGCCCTCTAGTTTTGGATTCTCCTACCATAGGAAAAAGACTTTGGCTATTCACACTATCCAAGCCCCTCATGATTTTATAAACTTGTATACGGTCTCCCCTCAGCCTTCAATGTTTCAGGGAGTATAGCTCCAGCCTGTTCAACCTCTCCCTATAGCTCAAACAGTCCAACCCTCACAACATCCTTGTAAGTATTTTTAAGGACCTTTCAAGTTTAACATTATCTATCCAAAGCAGGGAGATCAGAATTGAATGCAATATTTCAAAAGTGGCCTAACCGATGTCCTGTGCAGCAGCAACATGGCCTCCCAACTCATATACTCAATGCACTGCCCAATAAAGGCAAGCGTACAAAACACCTTCTTCACTGACTTGTCTACCTGTGAATCCACTTTGATGGAACTGTGAACCTTCACTCCAAGGTCTCTTTCTTCAGCAACACTGCCCATGACCTTACCAGCATACCTTACCAGTGTCTACTCCTGCTCCTATTTTCTATGTTTCCATACTGGTCTGACTCATCTGTCAGTCGTTCAGATAAAGGTCCAATATGGCCAGTCTGTTTCATTTCCAAGTCCTACAGGCCTTTTTTTCCCCTTTGAGGTTGGGTGCTGGGAACTGGCTCCCAGTGTATAAGTTCTGCTCTGATTTACCTTTCCAAAATGCAGCACCTGACTAAATTAAACTCCATCTGCCACTCCTCACCCCATTGGCCCAACTGATCAAGATCCCATTGTACTCTGAGGTAGCCATCTTTGCTGTCCACTACACCTCCAATTTTGGCTTCATCTGAAAACTTACTAACCATACATCCTATGTTCACATCCAAATTATTGATATAAATGATGAAAGCAGTGGACCCAGCACCAATCCTTGAGACATACCATTAGTCACAGGCCTCCTGTATGAAAAGCAACTCTCTACCACCACCCTCTGTCTTCTACCTTTGAGCTAGTTCTGCATCCAAATAGCTAGTTGTCTCTCTATTCTATGTGATCTAACCTTGCTAACCAGTCTACCATGAGGAATCTTTTCGAATACCTTACTGAAGTCTGTATAGATCACATCCACCACTCTGCCTTCATCATTCCTCTTTGTTACTTCTTCAACAAACTCAATCAAGTTAGTGAGACATCGTTTCCCACACACAAAGCCAAGTCTACTATCCCTAATCAGTCCTTGCTTTTCCAAATACATGTAAATCTTGTCCCACAGGATTCCCTCCAACAACATGCCCACGACCAATATCAGACTCACCAGTCTATAGTTCCCCGGCTTTTCCTTACCACCTGCCTTAAATAATGGCACCACGTTAGCCAACCTCCAGTCTTCTAGCACCTCACCTGTAGCTATCGATGATACAAATATCTCAGCAAAGGGCCCAGCTATCACTCCCCTAGCTTCCCACAGAGTTCTAGGGTACACCTGATCAGGTCCTGGGATTTATCCACCCTAATGAGTTTTAAAATGTCCAGCACCTCCTCCGCTATAATATGGACATTTTTCAAGATGTCGCTATTTATTTCCCCACATTCTATATCTTCCATATCCTTCTCCACGGTAAGCACTGATGCAAAATACTTGTTTGGTATCTCCTGTGGTTCTACACATAGGTGGCTTTGCTGATCTTTAAGGGGACCGATTCTTTCCTTAGTTACCCTTTTGTCCTTAATGTATTTATAGAATCCTTTTGATTCTCCTCAACCCTTTTTTGCCAAAGCCATCTCATGTCCCTTTTTTGCCCTCCTGATTTCCCTCTTAAGTAAAATCCTATGGCCTTTATAGTCTTACAAGGGATTCACTTAATCCCTGCTGTCTATACCTGATATATGTTTCCTTCTTTTTCTTGATCAAAACCTCAATTTCTCTAGTCATCCAGCATTCCTTACACCTACAAGCCTTGCCCTTCACCCTAACAGGAACATATTGTCTCTGGACTCTTGTTATCTCATTTTTGAAGACTTTCCATTTTCCAGCAATTTCTTTACCTGCAAATATCCGACCCCAATCAACCTTTGAACGTCTTGCCTAATACCATCAAAATTGGCCTTCCTGCAATTTAGAACTTTAACTTTTAGATCAGGTTTATCATTTTCTGTAACTATTTTAAAACTAATTATGATCACTTGTCCTAAATTGCCCCCCTACTGATACCTCTGTAACTTGCCTGCCTTATTTTCCAAGAGTAGGCCAAGTGTTACTCTTTTTGTAGTAGGTACATCCACATACTGAATAAGAAAATTTTCTTGTTCACACTTTACAAATTCCCCTCCATCTGATCCCTTAATACTTTGGTAGGTCCAGTCTATGCTCGGAACGTTAAAATCCCCTACCATCACCACCCTATTATTCTTACAGATAACTGAGATCTCCTTATAAATTTGCTTCTTAATTTTCTGCTGACTACTGGGGCATCTATAGTCCAATCCCAATAAGGTGATCATCCATTTCTTATTTCTCAGCTCCATCCAAGTAATTTAATTGGATGTACTCTCTGTAATATCCTCCCTAAATACAACCGTAATGCTTTCCCTAATCAAAAACGCTACTGCCCCTGCTCTCCTACTCTCCTTTCTACACCTCTTTTGGCATCCATGCCCTGGAACATTAAGCTGCCAATCCTGTCCATCCCTGAGCCACATCACTATAATAGATATGGTAACCCCCCAGTCCCATGTTCCCAACCATGCCCTGAGTTCATTTGCATTACCTGTCAGGTTTCTTGCATTGAAATAAATTGTTCTCTGCTTTGTTCTTGCCTGCCTTGACCACTTGACTGGCTCCTCTTCCCAAGTGCACCAGCCTCGGATTGATCCCTTTTCTCACCATCTCTCTGGGTCCCTCCTCCAACCCTCCTGCCCCCTCCCACACCTAGCCCCCACCCCACTCCCCATCATAACGTCCAAATAGTTTCAATTCTTCTGGGTATCTCTAGCAAATCTTCCTACCCGTATATTCATCCTTGTCCAATTCAGGTGCAACCCATCCTCCTTATACAGGTCACTTCTATCCCAGAAGAAATTCCAATGATCCAAAAATGTGAATCCTTCTCTCCTGCACCAGCTCCTCAGCCACCTGCTCTGTCATCCCATTCCTACTCTCTGTGCCATATGCACATGGCACTAAAAGTAATCCAGATATTACTACCATTAAGGACCTTTCTTATAACCTCCTGCCTAATTTCCTATATTCTCTCCTCAGAGCCTTATCCATTTCTCTTCCTGTGTCATTGGTTCCAATGTGTACAATGATGACCTTCTGGTGTCTCCCCATTGTAAATATTCTGCATTGTCTCTGAGACATCCTTGACCCTGGCACCCTGGGGGTGCATCATTCTGATTTCTCATAGAGGGCTGCAGAAATGTCTGTCTGTACTCTGAATAGAGAGTCCCCTATCACAATCAATCACTTGGAACCTGGCATACCCCTCATCACAGTTGAGCCAACCTCAATACCAGAAAGTTGGCTGTCAGTGCTACATTCCCTTGACAGTCCATCACTGCCGATAATTTTCAAAATATGTTTACTTCTTGTTTAAAATGGATTTGGTGTTTTGAACTTCTAATCACACTGTGATTAGAAATTTTGAAACCCTCATGCTTCTTTCCTCAAGATGAATTAAGACTTGGAGGGCAGCAAAACTAGCCTGAGCAGCCACCACAATGTACAGAAATGGTGTAACTGCTATATTACAGAATAAGCAATCCAGAGGTTTGTACTGATCAATGTGAATATGATATCCATTTCCACTGATCGTTTGAGAAGCTGAATTCAGTTTAAAATTAAGCAAACTGGATAAAAATCTGATTGGAGAAAGTATTAGCATTTTGCAATTCTGATGAAAGGTCTCTGTACTCGAATGGGAGCTCTGTTTCTCTCTCAACAGATGCTTCAGCACCTACTGAGTTGTTCCAGCAATTTCTGTTCTTGTTTCAGATTCCAGCATCTGCAGTTCTTTGTTTCTTTTTCTGGTAAAGTAGTGGAATCATTGCAAATAAAGAAAAGGGATAAACTTCTTTCAGTCCAGAAACCTGCCATCTGGACCTGGTTTAACCTGGATATGGCAACAGTCCCGCAGCAAAATGGTTGACTCTTCAGTGGCCAGGCAATCCATTCTGTCGTGTCAAAGCAGCCGAGGCAAGATGATAAAAAGCTGGATTTATGAGTGGAGCAACATCCCAAGAGTGAATTTTTTTTAAAAAGTGGGACCTGTTAGCTGATAGACCAGTGAGGTGTACCATTCCAATAGACCACAAACGTCACCACTGCACTGATTTTGTTTTACTCTATAAGCTCCTTTCAGTTTACAACAGGGCATATGAGCCACAGTTCCCAGGCTGTAGTTCACAGCTGTCTTAAGCAGGTGATCAATACTTTATTTGCCAGGGACAAGCAGTACATCATCTCCCCCACTGACTTCAACCATCAACGGGAGAGAATGCATTGCTTTGCAATAGTGGCCTGCTTCTCTCACATGCAGAGTGTGATTGACTGAACATACGTAGCCAGCGGGGCATCGGAACACGAGCCAGCAACATTTATCAACAAAAAGTATGGCACTCTATTAATGTACAGCTAGTGGCTGATAGCAGGAACAACATCATGCTGGTCTGTGCATGGGTACCCAGGGAGCTGCCTCAACACTTTTCTAGAATTTTAACTATCTGGCCTGCTTGTAGCAGAGGAGGGCAGCAGCGCCTTAGAAATCCAAAGGTTTCAGCAGTTTGTTAGACAATAGCTTTTCATCCAAGCCAAAACACTGGTATCTGAATTCTGGGTTTTTGCCTTGTTAGAGCAAACGGTGCGAAGAAGACCCACATGATGTCATACATTTTTAATCATATTCCCTCTCTTCCTTCTAAACTCTAGTGAATACAGGCCCGATCAAACCAAACTCTCCTCAAAGGACAGTCCTGTAGCCTTGCAAACATCTACTGCATTCGCTCTATGGCAAGTATATTCTCGCTTTGGTAGGGAGAGGTGTGGGTCTCACCAAGGCCCTGTATAAATGCAGCAAGACACCTCTACTTAATTCTTCAGCACAAATATTTAAAGTGATACTGAAAGGATCAGGATTAGAGATGTAGAGAAAGAGGTAGAACTGAAACAATGCATTGTAGTGATATATCTCCAGTCATGAAACTGTCAATTGCACCGTATTATATGGTCCCCGCATACAGGAGGAAGAAGGCATCCACTGAATAAACAAAGAAGGTGCATTGGAAATGGCAGTCAAGGCCAGTAGTGGAGCTGAGGTGCCTTCCTTCGAGAGATTATGTGGCAAGTGATTCAATGACTTGATCAGAAAATGCTGGGATTCTCGAATGGTTACAGTGCAGACGAAAGCCATTTGACTCACAGAGCTTATGCTGCCTCTCTGCGGGGTCAATTTTTCTCATCTCACTTCCACCTATATTCCTGTATTCTGACTTTTATTTCCCCCAATTAAGGTGCTCATCCAATTCCCTTTTAAAAGCCATAAATGATTTTGCCTCCATCACCCTTTCAGCCAGTACATTCCAGATTTCAGCCACTCACTGCAAACTGGCATTAAACAAGTAAGTGAAATCACACGTTTTTCCGAAGACTAAATCTCAATATTAAAACTCATCCCAACACACCTTACCTTGTAGGGACACTCATTCCCATGTGGTGAGGCATTCCTTCCAATCATCATCTGACCAGCCACCACACAGCAGGCTAATGTATACCGCAATGTAGCACACATCCCTCCTCTATTCTTTCAAAATGCTTCATTTCTCATACTTCCAGCCCTCTTCTTTCTATTCTTTGAGGAAAAGACAGCACGGTTTACTCGGGAGAGGCAAAAGCCTGCACTCTTCATTCAATTAACAGCTTCAGAGATGGAAGTGCTAAAGATAAATTGGGCCATAGTATGTATGGGCATTGAAGGTAGACAGAGAGGGGTCTCCCTTCTATCTAGTTAGTACTAAATAGACATTGCCATATAACATACAACACTCACGCATGTTAACTTGATGTCAGCAAGTAATGAAAAATGACAATGTGCATGATGACAAGTAGCAATCCACTCAGCTTGTCAGCATTAATTCATATCTTTCATGTCCTACAGGTCTTTCAAGGGTGCCTCAGGAGATGCTGTGGGAGAAAGATGAAGCTTCCTCAGAGGATGTTACTCGCTCTGATGGACTGTCACAAGACAAGCAATGGGTGTCTGTGAAAGGGATGAATTGTTGACTGTGGGATTGTTTTGTGCTTAGCCTCCTGGGGCAGAGAATTTGTTTGCCAGATGACTGAACTGCCTTAGTTTGAGGCTGTCTCAGGCCGTAATACAAACTCTTTACCCCATTATCTACAGTCAAGTGGCCTTGTGAAATATATGGTATTTACTAACAAGTCAAAGATCACTAAGACCATATAATAAGGAGCAGAATTAGGCCATTCACTCTATTGAGTTTGCTCCACCATTTGATCATTGTTGATATGTTACTCAAACCCATTCTCCTGCCTTCTCCCTGTAACTCTTGATCCTCTTACTAATCAAAAACCTATCTATCTACCTGTCTTAAATACACCCAATGACATGGCCTCCGTAGCACTCTGCAGCAAGTTCCAGAGATTCACCAAGCTCTAGCTGAAGAAATTCCTCCTCATCTAAGTTCCTCCTCATTCCTTCACTCTTAGGCTGTGCCTTCGGGTCTTCATTTTTTCCTCATCCACTGTATCTAAGGCCTTTCAATATTCTATATGTTTCAATCAGACACCTCCTCATCCCACTAAACTCTATTGTGTACGGACCTAGAGTCCTCACCTGCTCCTCTTGTGACAAGTCCTTCATCCTGGGGATCATTTTTGTAAACTTACTCTGGACCCCCCTCCAACATGAACACATCCTTCCTTAGATACGGGGCCCAAACTGTTTACAATATTCCAAACATGGTCTGACCAGAGCTTTATACAGCCTCAGCAGTACATCTCTGCTCTTGTACTCTAGCCCTCTTGAAATGAATGCTAACACTGCATTTGCCTTTATATCTGCCAACTGTGTTAACCTTAAGAGAATCCTGAACTAGGACTCACAAATCCATTTGTGCCTCAGATTCCAAAGAATTTCCTGATTAGAAAATAGTCTATGCTTCTATGCTTCCAACAAAAGTCCATAACCTCATACTTCTCTGCCTTGTATTCCATCTGCTACTTCTTTGCCCATTTTCCTAGTGTCAGGCAACAAAGCAAGATTTTTGAGTTGCAATTGTTGTGTAACATCAGTGGAGAAGGGATCATTATCCTCAGCACAGATTAGTCGCAGAAAGGCTTTGTAAATGAGCAGTCAATTAGCTCCTCTAACAGGACATTCCAAATTCATAACTTCTACCATCTATAAGGAAAAGGGCAGCAGATGTATGGAACACCATTACCACCACCTGCGAGTTTCCCATCCAAGCTACACATCATCCTGACTTAGAATTATATGACGATAACTTCCTGAGGTCAACATCTCGGAATTCCCTTCTGAACAAAACCATACTTGCTACATCCCAAGAACCGCTGTATTTTCAAAAACTCCATCTTATTCAGGGCAATTAGAGATGGGCAATAAGTGCTGGTCTAGCCAGCGATGCCCTCACCCTATGGACAAATGAAGAAAGGCAATAAAACATTGAACCATTCTGAGACACTAGACATTCTTCTTTAAAGACAGAGATGAAAGTGGTGGCACAGGCTTGGAGGGCCAAAGGGCCTATTCCTGTGCTGTATTGCTCTTTGTTCTTTGAATGAACAAGCAATTAGGGGACTATCAAAACTATAGTCTGGGAAGAAACTGCAAGTTAAAAATATAAATTCAAATATTTCAACAGTAGCAAAGGTTTCTAAAATACTAGAACATCGGAAGCTGAGAGGCAGAAGTATATAAAGTTACAATAGGAGGGATAATCAGAGTCTTTGCTCCAGGGTGGAAGTGTCAAGGACTAGGGAGCATAGGTTTAGGTGAGAAAGGGGAAGTTTAAAGGAGATCTGCAAGGCAAGTTTTTTTTATGCAGAGGGTGGTAGGTGCCTGGAATACACCACCAGAAGAGGTACAGTAGTAATGTTTAAGAGTCATTTAGACAGACACAAGAACAGGCAGTGAATAGAGAGATACAGACCATGTGCAGCCAGGTGGGTTTTAGTTTAGAATGGCATCATGTTTAACACATACAAAATGGGCTGAAAGTCGATGTGTTGTACTGTTCCGTGTAACCCAGATAGTACAAATTCATCAATGAACAGAAGCCAGCTTTGACCATTGTACGGAACATCAATCAGACACAAAAAGTGAAAGTGAAGAAGAATGCACCAACAATGATATTGTGATGACATTGAATGACAGAAACCAGCAACAACAGAACCAAGTTATAAAATGAATGAAACACAGGCCGACATGTATCTCTCCATATAGGTATATGGTTACCAGATGAGGACAAATTGTCAAACATTCAGAACATTATATCACATGTAACGTAGCTAGGCAAGATTCATCATTTGTACTTTCAGCATTTTGTGCTTTCTTAGAGTATTGTAAAGCATATACACAGCTACTGTTTCTTACCTCAGATCTCTGAGGCTCTAAAGGAATCATTCCAGTTAACCAGTAATCAATCTCACACCATTCAGGAGCACTGCATACAAATAGTACTTTAGAGAGAAGCGTAAAGTAGGACAACTGACCCGGAGAGTGGCCACAGAGTTAAGAAATGGTTTTCCTATAGAGAATTTTTTTTTTGTGGAACTTCCTGATGAATGTTGTTGTGTCATGTTTAAAGCAAACATGTCTTGATCACAACACATAGAATCCCTTCAGAGTTGTGCGAGCTCCTCAACAATAGGCTTGTAGGAAGCTTTTTAAAACCCATTTGCTTGAGTGAGTGTGGATTTGCAGAAAATCTGGACCATGGAGTTAATTTCTGTCTGCCTTGAGCAGCACGATAGAGGGGGACTTGGAGACTCTCAACAGTTAAAAGACAGGAACAGAGGAGGACCCAGATATCAGTGCATGAAAGAGAGAGAGATATGGACCCTATGCTTCTAAAATAGTGCAAGAGAAAGTGGGGAAAGCAGCTTCATAAAGAACACAAGAGAGACTGAGGCCAAAAACATCTCAAAAAATATGAGAGATAGTAAAAACTGCTGATTTTGGAGTCAGAGATAACACAATATGGAGCTGGATGAACACAGCAGGCCAGGCAGCATCAGAGGAGCAGGAAAGCTGACGTTTCGGGTCTGGACCCTTCTTCAGAAATGGGCCGGCAACTGCAGGAAGTGCTACACCTACCCCTACACCTCCCCTCCTCACCCCCATCCAAGGACTCAAAAAATATGAGAACTGTTGGGACAGCAGCTTCTTAAAGAAAGAGGTGAAGTTGCATGAGAAGAGCAGTGGTGTTGGGAGATACAAACCATTGCCTGAGACCCATTCCTCAGATGACATGTCCATCCTGGGCCTCCTGCAATGCCACAATGATGCCACCCGAAGGCTG
>JAHRHZ010000249.1:39595383-39659352 GCA_024137785.1 Ginglymostoma cirratum
ACACCCATCTCCTATCTACTAACATCATCCCGTCCCCTTGACCTGTCCGTCCTCCCTGGACTGACCTATCTCCTCCCTACCTCCCCACCTACTCTCACCTTTACTGGCTCCATCCCCACCTCTTTGACTTGTCTGCCTCCTCTCCACCTGTCCTCTCCTCTATCCATCTTCTATCCGCCTCCCCCTCTCTCCCGATTTATTTCAGAACCCACTTCCCCTCCCCCATTTCTGATGAAGAGTCTAGGCCCGAAACGTCAAGCTTTCCTGCTCCTAAGATGCTGCTTGGCCTGCTGTGTTCATCCAGCTCCACACCTTGTTATCTTAGCTCCTTTTAACCTGTTTTTACCTGTAAGAGCCAAAGTGTGACATGGCAGGAAGTGGTGATTTGTCAGTATTTCTTCCATGTCTTTTGATTGATCACCTGCTTTAAATCAGCAGACATGATTGCTGCCAAGGAATAGATTTAAAAAAGAATCACTTTTGAAATAGCTAGCATCAAAATTAGTTAATTAAATGGACTAGAGACGGTTAGGTCAGTAACTGCTTGCAGTTATATTATTTGGGAGCTGGAGGTTACCAGTATGATCACATCTGCAGCAAATGTTGGCTGTTCAACGAAATTCAGCTCAGAGTTGATGTTGCAGACACTGCGATGCACCAGGGAAGGGGAGATACTGTGTTTCAGGAGACAGTCACACCATTTTGGGAGAAAAGAAAAATGTTGTTAGCAGTAGTTACTATCCTTATGAGAGGAATAGAATCTGCCCTCTGTACCAAAAACAGAGTCTCAAAGTCTATGCTGCCTACCTGCTGCCAAGGTTCAGGGCACCTCTTTTGGGCTAGTGAAGAACTTAGAGTGGGAGGGGAACAATCCAGTTGTGTGGTCCACATAGGTAACACAGTAAAAGTAGGACTAGAAATGATATTCTGAGGAGATATTACATGCAGCTCAGGCCTAAATTAGAAAGTAAAACCACAAAGGTAATAATCTTCAGATTACCAGCTAAATAACAAGCAAATTGGCATACAGTTAATATGATTAGAGAGGTAAATGCATGGTTCAGTGTTTGGTGTATGTGAAATGGGTTCTGATCCGTGGAGCAGTGATGCTAATACTCAGGAAAGAGAAAACTGTTTCATTACAGTGGGCTTCATTTGAACCAAGCAAGGACCAGTGTCTTGACAAATCATATAACTAGGGTTGTAAAAATGGCTTTACTGTAATTAGTGCCAGAGGTCAGATTTTTTTATTCATTCACTGGACGAAGGCATCGCTGGCTCGGACAGCATTTATTTGCCCAGAGGGAAGTTTAAGGGTCAATCATATTTCTGTGGGTCACAAATCAAATGTTGGCCAGACTAGGAAGGGTGGCAAAAATAGGAATTGCTGGAAAAGCTCAGCAGGTCTGGTAGCATCTGTGGAGAGAAATCAGAGTTAACGTTTGGGTCAAATGACCTTTCCTCAGAAGGATGGCAGTTTCCTTCCCTAAATGACATTAGGGAATCAGATGGATTTTTCCCCAGCAATCGATAATAGATTCATGGGCATTGGTCGACTCTCAATTCCAGATTATATACATTGACAACTTAAATGTGAATGTAGAAGGTAGAATAAGTAAGTTTGTAGATCACATGAAAATCAGACCAATCACAGTTGGGATTTACTTCTGATAAGTGTGAGGCGATGCATTTTGGAAAGTCAAATAAGGAAAGGGTGTACACAATGAATGATAGGTCCCTAGGGACTACTAAAGAACAAATAGACCTTGGTGTACAAGTCCATATGTCCCTGAAGGTGTCAACACATGTTGACAGGGTAGTGAAGAAGTCATATGGGATACTAGCCTTCATTAGCCGGAGCGTATGATATAGGAGCAGGGAAGTTTTATTCCAACTTAATGAAGCATTGGTTTGGCCACAAATAGAATACTGTGTGCAGTTCTGTTGGCCACACTATCAGAAAGACATGATTCGACTGAAGGGGTGCAGAAAAGATTCACCAGGATGTTGCCTGGGATGGAAAGCCTTAGATATGAGAAGAGCCTGGATAGGCTTGATTTGTTTTCCCTGGAGCAGATGTGGCTGAGGTGATCTGATTGAAGTATACAAAATTATGAGAGGCATAGGCAGGATAGGACATGCAAACTTTCTCTCCATGGCAGATGTTTCTAAAGCCAGAGGGCATAAGTTTACATTGAGGAGTCATTGGTTTAGATGGGATCTGAGGAAAAAATCTTTTCACCCAGAGGGTGGTGGAAATGTAGAACATGTTTCCTCAGCGCGGGTGCAGACAGCTACTCTACCAACATTTAAGAAGCAGCTGGATGAACATTTAACATGCTAGGGCATGTTAAATAGGATTAGTGCAGTTTGCTATTGGTTGGTGAGCATTGATATGATGGGCTCTGTGACTCTAAGAGTACAGCAGAAAGTAGAACCAGTGAGAATAATAATGATAAGAAGGCAAAATTTAAGGATTTTTATCAGAATGACGCAGCATTTGTAACAAAACAGTTAAATTAACTAAACAAATAGAAATAAATGAAAATGGCTTAGTAGCTGTTATGGAGATGCAGTTGCAGGGTGACTGAGACTGGGAACTTAATATTCAAGGGTATTCAATGCTCGAGAAGAATAGGTGAAAAGGCATAGGAGATGGGCAGCTTTGTTAATGAATGAAGATATATAAAGTGCAGTGGTGAGCGGTATAATAGGTGCATTAGATCATGATGTGGAATCACCTTGGGTGGAAATAAAGAGCAACAAGGGAAAGAAGTTTGTTTATAGGTCCTAAAGAGTTTCCTCGCTGCAGGACACTCCCTTCAACTAATTTATATGTGCTATGTATTACAGAACAAACCTTCAAAAAAAATTGCAATTTTGAAGGGAATCAGTATTTTTGTGTAGTGAATCTGAGGCACTGCCCTTAAAGACCATAGTTACCTTCATGTTCTGACTCCATACTAGTTGATATTAGGCTGTAACTCAGCAGAGTGGAAGCCATAATGTCCAGAGCAAGTTCTCTCATCTCCAGTGCCTTAATCAAATGCTTCACTGATTTAGTAGAATCTGTCACTCCTGAGACAAGTAGCCTGTGAACTTAATTTCATTTCTGGAGAGTAAGTATTCTATAGCTCCTCTTAGAGTCCTCCCTGTTTTCAAAACTATCTGAGCATGGGTATGATGAGCCTTCAAATATTCTGAAACTTTCTCACTTCGAACTTGAATGATCTAAATCATCTATTTTCCACAGACATTCAATTGTCCCTCATCACCAAATATTCAATCAAGTCACTTATTCCTTCCTCCTGATCTCTACTGCTGCTCCTGACCTTCAGAAGCCTATTTTCTACCTTTTTACTGCAGATTAGATTCCAAGGATTGCAACATTCATACTCAACAAAGGACTAATAATTTCATACTTCAGTGACTTGATTTCCATCAAAATTCTCTTTTAGAATAGTCAGGCTGTGGTCTTTGATGAGTGACTCTTTTGCAGCGCAATAAAATGTCAGTGATAGTGAAGTAAAACTATTCTTGTGTTCCTGCAATTTTTTTTCAATAAATTCAAAAATTCAAAAGCATAACAACATTCTTGCATGCTTTTAATATTAGTAACATTAACAGCTAAACATATTTTTGTATATGGATTAATGGTTGTAGCTTATTTGAAGGACATTCAACTGGCAGACATCTCATCTCATAATATTGTACCCATCTGACTGTGATGTTATATTGCAATATTTAGAGCAGCATTGATTTATTTTTTTTTGACATTGCCAAGGATGTTTAAATATTGGTCAATCATTTCGATGTTTAGAGAAAATGGCCAGGATTTTTGATGGACCATTTGTCCTGAATATTCAGTGGCCTTCTGACCCAGCTTCATTATCGAACTAGGTTTAATATAAGATCAAACACCTGCAATTTTAACTGTTTCTCTCTGCGCAAAGGTCTGCCTAATCTGCTGTGTTTTTCTGGTGTTTTCTGTTTTTACTCCAGCTTTCCAGCATAATTGCAAATGTGCATTTTTCCAGCAAATTAACATTGGACAGCACTGCGCATGACCACTGGATGTCTGAAAGTGTTTTACAGCCAATGCAATACCTTTTAAAGTGTAGTTAATTATACTAAAGTAAATTGAGGCATAAGTATTGTCCAGTAAACTGGGAATAACTCCCCATTCTTCTTCAAAATAACGTGTTAGGATCTTTTCATCCACCCAATTTGGCAGAAGAAGCCTCAATTTATCAACTCATCAATCTGAAAAAATAATGCAAGGTTCCCTCAGCACAACACTGAATTCCATGGTGTTGATTTTGTGCTGAAGCCTTGGATTGGGCACTTGAATCCAGAACCTTATGCTTCAGAGTTAGTTTCTCGGCCAACTAAGACTCAGCTGACATGAGAATAATTAACAGAAATAAAAATAAACTCTGGCTAATTAATTTTCTTTACATTTGGCAATGTGTTTACCGCACCTTCCTTCCTATGTAACCACCTTGTCTTTGCTGTTGTGACTGCAGCCTAAGATAAAATGTAACTTTATGTTTGGGAGCAAGTAGTACACATGCACAACTTTCAAAACCATACAACTCCTTCCAAGAGTCCATCCAGTGACCTTATCTCACAATAGAGTACTTCCACTAACTCTGCAGCAGCAAGTAGGCTGTTAAAAACATCTCACATGCATGTTGAAGCTTTAAAAGTACTTCTGGGGGTGGACAGGATTCCTCATACTGCAGAATGATTGTTTGATAAGGTATACTGTGGTGCTGGCAGCTTAATTATCAGAGAAGCAATTGGGGCTGTTCAGGCCACAGCTACGATCATGCAGATGAAATAAGGGCATGAAAGGTCCAATGAGATCATCTTGATTGGCACAGACCCATACTTATCGCAAGTCTTAAGCCTTTTGGCCAAAAACCAGTACAAATCAATTGTTACCTCTCAATTTATCAGCTTCTACAAGTTGCTTCACTTTCTGCACTATGTGAAATTTCAGCATGAAATCTTTCAGTTCAAAACCTCAATAAAATCAATCAGTTTTGTAATTTTTATTGATAAACCAACACTGACCCGCAAAAAACAGGAAAAAAGAAATTATCCAAGAATCATACCATTAACTGATTTTAAATGGGTGCATTTTAACAATAGACCAATCAAGGATTGCAAAATGCAACTTATTTGCAAATTTTATATTTTAGATCTTGAAGTTAATCCAACATGCAATTTGAGAAGAGAAACATATTGCTTACTTTGCATATTAAAAGCCCCTGAGTTTTAATATGTATTTAATACATTTAATTACTGCCTTGAATATCAACTGGTGAACTGTAGAACTGAAATTGATGATAACTAACAATTTTATCTATTCCTTCCTTCAGGTAATGCATTTCCGTAATATTTCACCACATTCTGGAATCTTTGGTTCATCCTGAAGGAGGCATTAATTGTCTTATTTAGAAAGAGTTATTACGAACACCTATTGATTTAAGCAATTTTCTGAAGATTATATATTCATTTTCTGTCTGGAGGCAGGTTAAAAATAGCAAGCCCCCACTGGCACAAAGTGTTCTTTCTCTGGTGGCATATATCCCTACTTCTAATCATACTCTGACCTAACATCACTTCTGAGAGCACAATTTCAAATTTATTTCAAGATTAGATTTTCTATCCTGAAAAATGCTGATTACCTGGTTGACAAATACCTAAAATTCAGTTTCACAATGTCCCCAACTTAACATTAATTTTAGTCTTTGCAAAGAAAACTTCACATATTTTGAAAAGCGTTGGGGTCAATTTGTCTTGAAGATAATTAAATTGGATGATTGTGTGTCAGCTTATTGCCTTACTTACAGCCTAATTATTGTTTCTATTGTCACAAAGGTGAATGTTGGCCAGAGTTCTGTGTGATTGAAAATAGCCTCTATGCATGTATTGTGTGTGTCCAAATTACATCTCATTGGGCAATGCTCCACACCAGGAGTGTAAAAGTGGGAATTTACTTCAACCATTGTAACAGTGCATTCCTGGCTGATGAAAGCTTCAGTTTGAGATCCAATTACTTTAAAAAACAAAACCCAATAGCACTACTATAAGTGTGAGGTCATCCATTTTGGTAGGAATAACAGGAAAAAGGAATATGTTTTAAATGGTAAAAAATTGCAGCACGCTGCTGTGCAGAGGGACTTGGGTGTCCTTGTGCATGAATTGCTAAAAGTAGGATTGCAGGTACAGCAGGTAATTAAAAAGGCAAATGGAATTTTGTCTGCCATTGCTAGACCGATGGAGTATAAAAACCGGGACGTTATTCTGCAGCTGTATAGAGTCCTGGTGAGGCCACACTTGGAGTACTGTGTGCAGTTTTGCACTCCTTACTTGAGAAGAGATATACTAGCCCTGGAGGGGGTGCAGAGGAGGTTCACTCTGTTGCTTCCAGAGTTGACAGGGCTGGATTATGAGGAGAGACTGAGTAGACTGGGATTATACTCATTGGAATTCAGAAGAATGAGGGGATATCTTATAGAAACACATAAGATTATGAAGGGAATAGATAAGGTGGAGGCAGGGAGGTTGTTTCCGCTAGCAGGTGAAACTAGGACTAGAGGGCATTGTCTCAAAATAAAGGGAAGCAGATGTAGGACTGAGGTCAGGAGGGACTTCTTCACCCAAAGGGTTGTGAATCTGTGGAACTCCCTGCCCAGTGAAGTGGTTGAAGCTACCTCGCTGAATGTTTTAAAGGCAAGGCTAGATAAATTTTTGAACAGTAAAGTAATTAAGTGTTATGGTGAGTTGGCGGGTAAGTGGAGCTGACTCTCAAAAAGGTCAGCCATGATCTTATTAAATGGTCAGACAGGCTGTAGGGCCTGTAGGCCAGATGGCCTACTCCTGCTCCTAGTTCTTATGTTCTTATGTTTTTATGTACTTCCAAGAAGAACAAAACTATTATGTAAAATATCATTTAAAAAATGTAAATGCCAGAAAAAATACCATTTCATTCTGAATCATCTCTGCATTATTTCAATGTATTCTGATTTTTTTTTCACTCACCCCAAAGGAAGGATTAATTTTCGTCCGCAGAAAGAGTTATTAAGAGCACCAATTGATTTGAGTGATTTTCAGAAGACTGTATATTTATTTAATGTCTGCAGGCAGATTGAAAATTACAAACTCACTTTAGCACAAATTATTTTTTTCTCTGGTGCCAAATATATGCAAAAAAATCAAAGTTTGGGGCAATCATTAAGACAGAAGTGTAAAGTCTTTAAAATGTACATTATGAACTGTGTGTTGTTGCAGGATGTTTATTGCAGGTAATAAAATAATAAATTAAAAACTTCAGCTATTCACTGCCACTAATATTGGCATAGCCTTCTATATTTTCCACCTTTGCAATTGTAACACAATTAGTCCTGTGGTGGTCAATAAGTAATTAACCAATGGGAAGAGGAGGCTCCACAAACATCCACCTTTTCAATAATGGGAGATCCCAGCATATCAGTAACAAACAAAAGGTTAAAAAAGAAGCACTGAGCGGATGCTCCATCTTTGTCCTAAGGTTGCCACCTTGCCAGATGCCAATCTTCCACCAATTCACCCCATTTGATATCAAGCAATGACTGAAGGCACTGGATATTGTTGAAAGCTATTGGCTGTATCTACATTCCAGCAGTAGTGTTGTTGGCCGGGCTTTGGACACTTTGATCAGTTTATGTATTAAAAACACTTTACCCTCGTGATCTTGTTAATGAGGTGGACAACGAAACACAGAATTAGGTTTGGTTCAACTCACTTTTATTAATGGAATATTCCTTACAAAAATACCATGTGAACATTTACCAATTTCTCACAATATTTACTCTTGATCTTGCTCTCTCTATCTGAGAAAGGATACTTCTCACAACAATCCACATGTTTGAGCTGGGCCATTGGAATCTCGTTCCTCTCTGACATAGGGCTGGCATTCTTCAACAACGGTGGATCTGGCAGGTCAGGATGGATACTTTCTCTCTCTCTGTTTCCAGGTGGTCAGAGTTCTGCTGCTGAGCAAGGTTGAATAAGAACATAAGAACATAAGAACTAGGAGCAGGAGTAGGCCGTCCGGCCCTTTGAGCCTGCTCCGCCATTCAATAAGATCATGGCTGATCTTTTCGTGGACTCAGATCCACTTACCTGTGCTCTCACCATATCCCTTAATTCCTCTATCATTCAAAAAAAATCTACCTCACCTTTAAAAACGTTTACTGAAGTAGCGTCAACTACTTCACTGGGCAAAGAATTCCATAGAGTAACAAACCTCTGGGTGAAGAAGTTCCTCCTCAATTCAGTGCTAAATCTACTCCCTCTAAACTTGAGGCTATGCCCTCTTGTCCTAGCTTCACCTGTCAGTGGGAACATCCTCTCTACTTCTATCTTATCTATTCCCTTCATAATTTTATATGTTTCTATAAGATCCCCCCTCAATCTTCTGAAATCCAATGAATATAATCCCAATCTAGTCAGTCTCTCCTCATAAACCAACCCCCTCAACTCCGGAATCAACCTAGTGAACCTCCTCTGCACCCCCTTCAGTGCCAGTACATCCTTTCTCAAGTAAGGAGACCAAAACTGCACACAGTACTCCAGGTGTGGCCTCACCAGCACCTTGTTCAGCTGCAACATAACCTCTCTGCTT
The DNA here is from genome assembly GCA_024137785.1 of Ginglymostoma cirratum. Classification (NCBI taxonomy): domain Eukaryota; kingdom Metazoa; phylum Chordata; class Chondrichthyes; order Orectolobiformes; family Ginglymostomatidae; genus Ginglymostoma; species Ginglymostoma cirratum. Next base: position 39,604,061 of record JAHRHZ010000249.1, read on the forward strand.
TTAGACTCAATCCCTTTAGCAATGAAGGACAACATTCCATTTGCCTTCCTAATTACTAGTTGTACCTGCAGACCAACCTTCTGTGATTCATGCACAAGGACACCCAGGTCCCTCTGCATAGCAGCATGCTGCAACTTTTTACCATTCAAGTAATAGTCCTTTTTACTATTACTCCTACCAAAATGAACAACTTCACATTTATTTACCTTGTGTTCCATCTGCCAGACCTTTGCCCACTCACTCAATGTATCTATGTTCCTCTGCAAAGTTTCACAGTCCTCTGCACACTTTGCTCTGCCACTCATCTTAGTGTCATCTGCAAACTTTGACAGCCTGCAACTCCAAATCATCTATATAAATTGTAAATAATTGCAGTCCCAACACCGATTCCTGAGGCACACCACTAGTCAATGATTGCCAGCCAGAATAGCACTCATTTATCCCCACTCTTTGCTTCCTGTTAGTCAACCAATCCTCTATCCATGCTAATACTTTACCCCTAACGCCATGCATCCTTATCTTATGCAGCAGCCTCTTGTGCGGCACCTTGTCGAAGGCCTTTTGGAAATCTAGGTACACCACATCCACTGGGTCCCCATTGTCCACCTTGCTCATAATGTCTTCATAGAATTCCAAAAAATTTGTCAAACATGACCTGCCCTTCATGAACAATTTTTGTTCATGAATCTTTGCTGACACTTCACTGAGTCTCCACCGAGGGACTGGCTTATGTGTGTGTGTGTGTGTGTGTGTGTGTGTGTGTAAACAGCACAGGACATTATTTTTAATTTTAGAAAGCAAAAGGAAACCAGATGCTGTATTTTGATTCTCCACGCAAAGTGACCTCATTACTAAGTGAGTCAGCTATAAATCCCTTGCGCCTTGACATTAAATGCAAAAGACAGCAAGCGTCAGAAAGGTGACTATCAAATTCCCCGACGCGAATTGCGAGTTAAACAAGATTTGTCCTACGGAAATCTATGCTGAATCTCTGTAATTAGTCTATATTTGTACGCAGATTATGGAAAGATGCATCAAAACAGTTGTCATAGTGGATAACTTTAACTTCCTCAATATTGACTGTGACTCCCTTAGAGTAGGAGGCTTAGATGGGGCAGAATTAGTTAAGTGCACCCAAGAGTTTCTTGAAACAGTATGTGGATAGTCCAACTAGAGGAGGGGCCATACTGGAACTTGTACTGGCTAATGAGCCTGGCCCAATGATTGACCTCTCACTGGGAGATCATTTTGGAAACCGTGATCATAACTCTTTAAGTTTTAAGATAGCTATGAATAAGGATAAGTCAGGACCTTGTGGGAAGGTACTAAATTGGGGGAAGCCAAATTATGGCAGCATTTGGCAGAGTTAGGGAGTATTAATTAGGAGGAGCTGTTATCAGGCAAGTCCGTGTTTCACAGGTGGAAATTGTTTGAAGATCTGCTGATGAAAGATCAAGACTGGCATGTTCCAATGAGGAGGAAGAACAAGAATGGCAAGGTAAGGGATCCTTGGATAATGAAACAGGTTGTGAATTTAATCAAAAGGTAAAAAGAAGACTATGTAAGATTTAGGAAGCTAAAATTGAACAGGGCCCATGAGCAATATAAAGAAAGCAAGAAAGAATTCAAGCAGGAAATTAGGAGATCAAGAAGGGGCCATGAAATGACCGTGGTAAGTAGGGTTAAAGAGCATGCCAAGTCATTCTACGCATACATTATAAACAAAAGGATAACTGGGGAGAAATTAGGACAATTCAAGGATAAAGGAAAGAACTTATGCTCGGAGGAAGAGGATGTGGGTGAGATCCTAAATGAGTACTTTGCATTGGTTTTCACCCAGGAGAAGGATATAGAGGAGCATGTTAATATACTAGGGCATTTTGAGATCAAGAAAGAAGTGGTCCTGTGTCTCTTGAAGAGCATTAAGTTAGATAAGTCCCCAGGGCCTATGGTGTCTATCTATGGTTATTGAAAGAGGCAAGAAAGGACACTGCTGGGGCCTTGACCAAGATCTTTGTATCCTTCCTAGCCAATTGTGAGGCCCCAGAGGGCTGGTGGGTAGCTAATGTTGTTCCTCTGCACAAAAAGGAAAATAGGGATAATCCAGAAAACTGTAAGCTGTTGTACCTCACATCAGTAGTTGGGAAGCTACTGGAGACAATTCTTAGGGATAGGATTAATGCTCATTTGGAAAAACATGGCCTAATTAGGGATAGTCAGCATGGTTTTGTGCAACGCAGGTCATGTCTTACTAACTTGAATGAATTTTCAATGAGGTGACAGCAGTGTTCAATGAGGGTAGCACAATGGATGCTGTCTACGTGGATTTTAGTAAGTCATTCGACAAGGTCCCTCATGGTAGGCTCATCCAGAAGATTAAAATGCATGGGATCCATGGTGACTTAGACACATAGATTCAGAATTAGCTTGTCCATAGAAGGCAGAGGGCAGTTGTGGAAGAGTGTTTTCTGGCTGGAAACCTGTGACTAGTAGTGTTTTTCAGGGATCCATATCAGGACCTCTGCTGTTTGTGATATATATATAGCTGACTTGGATGAAAATGGAAATGGGTGGGTTAGTAAGTTTGCAGATGATACAAACATCAGTAGAGTTATGGAAGACTAAGGAAGCTTGTCAAAGAATACGGCAGGATATAGATCAGTTACAGATATGGGCGGAGGAATGGCAGATGGAGTTTAATCCTGGTAAGTTTGAGGCGCTGCGCTTTGGGAGATCAAATGTTAAGGAAAAGTATACTGTCAATGGCAGGACCCTGAACGGCATTGATGTACAGAGGGATTTTGATGTTCAAGTCCATTGCTCCCTGAAAGTAGCCATGCAAGTAAATAGGGTGGTAAAGACGGCTTATGGCATATTTGCCCTTATTGGTCAAGGAATGGAATCAGGATGTCATGTTGCAGCTTTATAAGACTTTGGTTAGGCCACACTTAGCGTATTGTATTCATTTCAGGAAGGATGTGGAGGTTTTGGAAAGGGTGCAGAAGAGTTTATCAGGATGCTGCCTGGATTAGAGGTTATGAGCTATAAGGAAAGGCAAGAAAAACTCAGGTTGTTTTCTCTGAAGCTGCGGAATCTGAAAGGAGACTTGATAGAAGTCTATAAAATTATCAGGTGCATAGATAGGGTGACTCTTTTTCCCAGAGTTAAAATGTCTAAAATGATGGGACATGCATTTAAGGTGAGAGGGAGAAGTTCAAAAGAGATGTGAGGGGCAAGTTTTTTACACAAATAGTCATAGGAGTCAGAAGCGGACTGCCAGCAGTGGTGGTGAAGGCAGATAAATTAGGGGTTTTTAAGAGAGTTTTAGATAAGCACATGAATATGCAAGGAATGGAGGCATATGGGCCAAAAGCAGGCAGAAGGGGTTAGTTTAATCAGGCATCATGTTTGGCACAACATTGTGCATTGAAGGGGCCAATCCTGTGCTGCACGCTTCTATGTACAATTCTGAACCTCCTGGTAACTGAGTTTCACCCTCCATAATCATTGCCTTGGTAAAGTCAAATACAAAAAAAAAATAATAACTTAGCCATGCCCCCAGCCTTCATTTCTAAATCTCTTTTTTGGACCCTAATTGGCCCTACTCCTTCTTTTACCACCTTTTTTTATTATTTATGTGCCTACAGATGGCCTGCGGATTCCCTTTTATCTTAGCTGAAAGTCTTTTTGCATATTCCCTCTCTGCCTCTCTTATGTGCTTTTCACTTCCCTTCTGAACATTTCGAATTCATCTTGGTTCTCAATCGTATTCTCCACCTTACGCCTGTCACGAACACACGTTCTTTTTTCGGCTTAATTTCAATCTCCATTTTCATCCTGGGAGCCCTAGATTTGTTTAAATTCTCTTTGCCTTTTAAGGGAATATACCTTGACTGTATCAAAACCATCTCGTCTTTGAAGGTAGCCCACTGTTTACTTACAGTCTTTCCTTTTGTTCCAGGCGATTGAACCCAGCTCTGTCCTTGCTGCATTAAAGCTGGCACTCCCTAGTTGATTATCATTATTACTCAGGGTTGTCCTGTTCTATCATCATCTGAAACCTTATGATGCAATAATCATTGTCGCTGAAATGTTTCTTCACAAACACATGATCTATTTGGTCATTATGTTCTTGAGAACTAGGTCAGGCAGAGCCTTCTTTCTTGTTTAAATAGACACATACTTCTGCAGAAAATTTTCCAGAATACAATCTAAAGATACTTGTATTCTTACCATCACTTCCCAAGTCCATATTCAGGTAATTAAAATACCCTGTGATACTGGAATTAATCTGGAGATTATTGTCTTTGAAGTCCTGCTTGCTGATTTTGTAATTCAGATTTAGGACCACATCCCTCTTCCTACCTTTATCTTTGGTACTGACATGGACAATGATCTTTTATTGATCACCTTGCTCGAGAAGAATATCCTGCAGGTGCTATATGGATATAAATGGTATAATGCCCAGAATGTGATGGTAGAGGCTTTAGTGTTGCTAATGTCATTGAAGGTCAAGGGGTCTTTGTTAGTTTTTTTTATAACTTGTTGATATTCGTTTCTTAGCACTTGTGCGATCCAAATATCAATGTTGTACAGGGTTGGCTGCATATGGACAACGTCTGCTTCACTGCCTGAGGAGTTGCAAATAGTGCTGGACATTGTGTAGTAATCAGGAAGCATGCCTACTTCTGACCGTATAATAGAATGAAGCTCATTAGTGAAGCGCCAGAAAATGTTTGTGCCTTGGTCATTTCCTTAATGAACATCTGTGGTGATGACTCATGATTGAGATGAATAACAACCATTTTCTCTTGTTTCGGAGACAGTAGGAACTGCAGATGCTGGAGAATCTGAGATAACAGGCAGTTGGTTTCACTTTGCCTCTGGAGTTCTACTCATATGGACCAGCGCTATAATTAGGTCAGTGGCTCTAATGGTACCCAAACTGGATGCCAATGAAAGTAGGAACATGCAGATGCTGGAGAATCTAAGAGAACAAAGTGTAGAGCTGGGTGAACACAGCAGGCCAAGCAGCATCAGAGGAGCAGGAAGGCTGACGTTTCGGGCCTAGACCCTTCTTCAGAAATGGGGGAGGGGAAGGGGGTTCTGAAATAAATAGGGAGAGAGGGGGAGGCGGATAGAAGATGAATAGAGGATAAGATAGGTGGAGAGGAGACAGACAGGTCAAAGAGGCGTGGATGGAGCCAGAAAAGGTGAGTGTAGGTGGGGAGGTAGGGAGGAGATAGGTCTGTCCAGGGAGGACCGACAGGTCAAGGGGGTGGGATGAGGTTAGTAGGTAGGAGGTGGGGGTGGGGCTTGAGGTGAGAGGAGGGGATAGGTGGGAGGAAGGACAGGTTAGGGAGGTGGGGATGAGCTGGGCTGGTTTTGGGATGCGGTAGGGTAAGGGGAGATTTTGAAGCTTGTGAAGTCCACATTGATACCATTGGGCTGCAGGGTTCCCATGCGGAATATGAGTTGCTGTTCCTGCAGCCTTCGGGTAGCATTGTTGTGGCACTGCAGGAGGCCCAGGATGGACATGTCGTCTGAGGAATGGGAAGGGGAATTGAAATGGTTCGCGACTGGGAGGTGTAGTTGTTTATTGCAAACCGAGCACAGGTCTTCTGCAAAGCGATCCCCAAGCCTCCGCCTGGTTTCCCCAATGTAGAGGAGGCCACAGCGGGAACAGCGGATGCAGTATACCACATTAGCAGATGTGCAGGTGAACATCTGCTTGATGTGGAAAGTCTTCTTGGGGCCTGGGATGGGGCTGAGGGGGGAGGTGTGGGGGCAGGTGTAGCGCTTCCTGCAGTTGCAGGGAAAAGTGCCGGGTGTGGTGGGGCTGAAGGAGAGTGTGGAGGGACAAGGGAGTCATGGAGAGAGTGGTCCCTGCAGAAAGCAGATGAGGGTGTGGAGGGAAAAATGTCTTTGGTGGTGGGGTCAGATTGCAGATGGCAGAAGTGTCGGAGGATGATACGTTGCATTCGGAGGTTGGTGGGGTGGTACGTGAGGACAAGGGTGATTCTTTTTTGGTTGTTATTGAGGGGAGGGGGTGTGAGGGATGAAATGCAGGGGACACAGTCAAGTGTGTTCTCAACCACTGTTGGGGGGATGTTGCGGTCCTTGAAAAACGAGGACATCTGAGATGTACGGGAGTGGAATGCCTCATCCTGGGAGCAGATGTGGTGGAGGCGAAGGAACTGGGAATAGGAGATGGCATTTTTGCAGGAAGGTGGGTGGGAGGAGGTGTATTCTCGGTAGCTGTGGGAGTCAGTGGGCTTGAAATGGATATTTGTTTCTAGGAGGTTGCCAGAGATGGACACAAAGAGGTCCAGGGAGGAGATAGAGGTATTACAGATGGTCCAGGTGAGCTTAAGGTTGGGATGGAAGGTGTTGGTGAAATGGATGAACTGTCCGAGCTCCTGGTGGGAGCACGTGGCGGCACCGATACAATCATCAATGTAACAAAGGAAGAGATGTGGTTTAGGACCAGTGTAGGTACGGAAGACCGATTGTTCCATGTAACCTACAAAGAGGCAGGCATAGCTTGGGCCCATGTGGGTACCCATGTTATTGCTCAGCAAGTGTTTTTTGATAGCACTGTTGATGATCCCTTCCATCATTTTTCCGATGACTGACAGTAGACAATTGCAGTGACCATTATTTCTTGATATGGAGTGAATTGAAATGACTGACATTTTGTAACCATTATGCTGGGACCTCAAATGGAATCTGAGATGGATCTTGTACTTGGCATTGCTAGTTGAAGCTGGTTGCAAAAATGCTCCTAACCTAACTTTTGATTGAATTGCTTATCCTACCTTTTTAGACATTTTCTGGTTGCTTGAACTTCAGGAATCTCTCGGAATTTATCATTTTATGGTAGAAAGAGAAGAAAATATGGTGGTGCCATTGTTTCTATTGTAATGATTCTTACAATGCTGCAAAGTAAGATAGAGCTGCTTCTCTATTATTCACAGACTCAGTATTTCTGGTCTGTTACATATAATAATTGTAAACTACTTAGAAAAATTACTACAGCAGAGAATAACTCTAAGGCACAGAGTAGCAAATATTTTATATTTAATTGATAGAGTACATACTGCCACAGAGATCAATCTTCTCCTAGGCTATTTCACACTGTACCTGAAAAAACTCTCTCAAATACCTAATTTCCACATAGATTGGTTATGTAAATGATCAAACTTCACAGCGTTCATTGCCCTTAAGTATACTTTTATCTTTCGCCTCATAAAGTGACATTTATAAAGCACTTAAAATAAATTTGCAAATGCAATAGTAAACTTTAAAATATTGACAGTTAATACTCGATCTCTCATTAAAATGGAGCTGTTGGGGTTGAATGTGTGGTGCTGCCTCTTGCAGATAAGAAAGGTTTCAGGTTCGATCTATAGTCTAAGCCGACTTAGAGGATCTCAGCTGTGTCAGTCACTGGGGTGCTACAATTGGCCTCAAAACCTGATCATTATCCAATGACTCACTGGAAAATGAATGTCTCACGTGTTAAGTTGACACTGATCACTAAAACTTCAAAATGTCTCTCACTGAACTTTAGCCATGGGCTTCTGTACAGGCGTTTTAGCACCATTTCTATGACTGGTGAACAAGGATGGAATTAAGAGGATTTAGAAGAAAAAAGCATCATCAGAAGAGCCTTAAACCTGTTCAGTCTTATCCTGCATTTAAAGTCCATAGATCCCACTGGCTTTTTTGAGGAGGAAGTATAATTAAGGGGAATTGTGCATCAACAATGGAGCTTTGGAGGAACTTTCACTGTTGCAATATCAGGTCTAGACTCAGGTGATTGAACATTAACAGGCTTTGTAGGGGTATTGGCTGGAACACTGCAGACTCAGGTCCCAGATTCATGTGATCTTATATCACTAAGGCACAGCACCTTATGCACATAATCAGTAGCTATTCTTAGAATAAAGGTATAATTAACCCTTTACTCCACATTGACTATTTCAATCATGCCTCCAAATTACTTTCCATCGTAACTGTATTTGCAGCTCCACTGAATATTAACATAGACATGAACTTTTTGGATGATGGGTACCAGTTTCTTACAACTTAAAACTGGGGACTTCACCAGTACATTTGGAATTACATCACTATGGCTGACATCTTCTTTAAAATGGCAGCATAGTCTATCTAATTTGGCTTGCTCCCATTTCAATTTGTGAGTAAGGTTTTCAAATTGCATCTGCCTTCGCAAGCACAACTGATAAGAGACAGTACTTGTATTCTTAAAGCATCTCACATCATTACCCTCTGAATGGACTAAATACCAAGGGGGTTCTGTTATACTTTTTGTGACTAACAACACAAAATGCTTTTAACTGAACATTGAAGTTGCAGGCAGCTGGCACAAAACTTTCGTTCTTACAAATTGTTATTTTAAGGAAAATGATAGATGTTTGTCAGCCAACTGGAGAACAACAGCAATCTATTGGTGCCTTTAAAACCTAGCCTTAGGCAAAATAAGAGCTGATATAGGCCATTCAGCCCCTCCACCATTCAATAAGATCACAGGTGATCTGTTTGCATCAGGAATTGCACATTTCCATCTATTGACAATAACTTTGATTTTCTTGTCTAACAAGAATCTATCCATCCCTCACATTAAAAAACTCAGAGACCCATTTTCCACTGTCTTTTGAGGAAGAGAGTTTCAAATTTGTGCAACCCTTTGACAGAAAAGAAATTCTCATCTTTGTCCTAAAAGGACAACCACCATTTTTAAACCAATGCTCCCTAGTTCTGGACTCACCTATAAAATAAAACATCCTTTCTACATCCACCTTGTCAAGACTCTTTAGGATCATGTGCATTTAAATCACATGATTGCAAATTATTCTGAACTCCTGTGTACATTTTGTGCTTTAGCCGTACATCTTGTTGTAGTCTCTCTGTGTAAGGTCAAATGATATCATTACACCATCTAGCATTACTTCATGGTTCAGACAAGGTTTCATGAATGGAGGTTTGTGCTGAGAGTGTATACATGGCGTTGGGTAACATTGAGCCTTTAGCCCTCCTTGTGCAACATCCATATTTTTTCATGCCCTGTGTACCCAAAAGTGAAGCTGTCAGTGAGTTGCTCGGGAGTGTCCATGGCAGGAAAGTGCAGCACTCGGAAGGGAGCAATGCTGAGGGGCTGGGGATCCCTAACTCTGTTTTTTTTTGTATAGTTCATGAGTCTGTGTGCAGTATTCTTTACCTTTAAAAGCCCTATCCTATGTCAGCTCTGCAGCGCCCCTCCCTCACACATCAAATCTCTTATCTCTCAAATAAAAACAAAATGCTGCGGATGCTGGACATCTAAAACAAACATCGACAATGCAGATTGATAGCATCTGTGGAGAGGGAAGAAGAGTTAATGTTTGAGTGGGATAATCTTCTGAGATTCTGAAGAAAAGTCATATCCGAAAATGCTAGCCTGCCTTCAGTGGTGTCATATACAGCTCATCTCCAATTAGTTCAAGCAAATCTTTTCTCTTAATGTGCTAATGCTTCTGACTTGAAATGTATAAGCTCTTTATTTCAGTTTTGATTAGATTGGATGTCTTCATTCCCAGTCTGTGGATGTTATTCTGGTAAACGAGACATTTTCACATCCTCAGTTGTGGGACTGCTGCTTATTCGTTGCTGTCATTATCACTGGCAATGACGCGTCTGCTTTGAGAGACAACAGATTACAATGTTCATTCTACACCATCAGAAATAAATTCAGTAGATACTTTCTTGTAAATAAAAACAAAATGCTATGGGTATATGAAATCCAAAAAAAAATGCAAAAAGTGGTGGAGAAACTCAGCAGGTCTGGCAGCATCTGCAGAGAGAGGAAAAAAGTTAATGTTTTGAGAGCAATACACTTGTTTTCAGTTATGTTGAGTGTCTCCAGCCTTCTCAATGTTTGAGTCACTTACCCTGCCCATGCTGAATGTGGGTGCAGCCATTTTCTTTACCATTTTGCTCTTAGGATTTCCAGCACACAGGATGGCAACGGTGGGTGCCCTTCATGCTAATCCATCCTGTAAACAGGCTTCACCCTCCCCAGGTCCCCAGCCAAACTATCTAAATGATTCTGCACCTGCCTTTCCAACCAATTTAGGTGAGATCATTCACTGACATCTCACCCCCTTCATCACATGAATTCAGGTCATCAACCCATCTGCTGCACGAATGTCTTCCCAAGTACGCTTTACCACATCTTCTATTTGCAGCTACTGTGACCCCCTTTCACAATCACAGTCCTTTTCCAAAGTCTGCAATCTTTACTCCTGAAGACGTATATGCTGAGTTCCTACAGCAGCAACATCCTTTGCACACCCTCCCACCCAACTTCCTTTCCAGTTAGCTTCTGTGAATGGGCCCAGTGGCCTGACAGTAGCCCACCCTCTAGAATGCAGTAGCAGAGACAACCCCACTAGAATCATCGGAAGTGGATGCCTGACTTACTGTGCTGGAACCTCCAATTGGTAGGTGCCTTCATGAACTCCATGAACTCCATTGGACATGCAGTGTGTTTGCTAGGTATGTTGCTGGCACATGGAGCAGTTATGAGATTGACGTAGCACACTGCATACAGCAAGAGGTGTACCTTTTTACTGAGGCCTGCTGACCAGCAAGCCAAGGTCCCTGGTTGTGTTACTGTGTGAATTGGTACAGCAAGACAATCAAGGCAGAGGTGCTGTGAGGACCCAGATGGGCAGTAAGTGAATGAGTGCTATGGGAATAAGTGAGCAGCTCTGAGATACTTCCTGGTCCAGTCCTTCAGCTGAGCCCCTGTCTGTTAGTGCAAAGTGTCCCTGCTGGAAACTTTCAATAAATATTGACATTGCACACACAATGCAAGCCTATACTTCCAGAGGACACTTACAGTGTGCTAGAGAGTTACCATGATGATCATTAGGAGTTGGCAGATCCCATTTGCCAATGCCCATGGACAAGAACTGATTGCAATTTGTGCCCTTAGATCACACCTGTGTTCGTGATAAATAATACTGGGAAGCAATGGTATCACCATATTAAATAAAAACCAAAAGAACTGTGGATGCTGTAAATCAGGAACAAAAACAAAGTTGGTGGAAAAGCTCAGCAGGTCTGGCAGCATCTGTGGAGGATAAAACAGAGTTAACGTTTCGGGTCCGGTGACCCTTCCTCGGAACTGTTCTGAGGAAGGGTCACCGAACCTAAAACTTTAACTCTGTTTTCTCCTCCATAGATGCTGCCAGACCTGCTGAGCTTTGCCACCAACTTTGTTTTTGTTCTTGTATCATGATATTACTGCTCGACTATTAATCTAGAGACCCAGATAATGTTCTGAGGACCTGGGTTTGAATCTTGCCATGGCAGATGTTGGAATTTGAATTCAATAAAAATCTGGAGTTAGGAGTCTAATGATGACCATGAAGCCATTGCTGATTGTTGGAAAACTCATCTGGTTCACTGATGCCACTTAGGGCACCACCATCCTTACTTCGTCTGGCCAATATGTGACCACAAAATCACAACAAACTGATTATATCATAACTGCCTTCTGAACAATTAAGGATGGACAATAAATGTTGGTCTAGTCGGTGTTGCTCAAATTCTGTGAATGAATTAAGGAAAGGGAATCCTTTCGAACAAATGCTGAACTAAATTCATTGGATATGTGCTTACGTTTCCCTGTATTCTTAATGTCTAGCTTTTTCGGTGAGTTTGGTAACATTGGAAGATGAATATTAGTGAGTCAAATGTGTTGTCAACAAGGTGCTTAACAAGTAATAAAAAAAGTCAATTAGTAGCATGCCAGTCCCAGTGAGAAACTCACCACACCATTTGTGAGAAGCATTAAAAATGGAAATAATTGTTCTTAACATCAAGATGGGCATTTCTGGCTTCACATCTGATTCTGCCACACATCTTGCTATAGCCCATGTTGCTCACATAGCTATAAGAATTCATTGGTAATATTTAGAATTCTCCGGACGTCTGGCACTATCCTTGAATCAATGAAAGATTGAAAGATTCTGACCAGTGCCATTGCAAGGTTGACTCACACACCCATCATTATCCTTGGATGCATCTCATCAGGCCCTAGTTCCTTATCAACTTCAAATATCAATAACTTATTCAATAGATTCACCGTATCAATTTTTATCCCTTCCAGTGACAAAGTGTCCTCCTCTGTTACCATGACCAGAGCAGCATCTGCCCTGTAGGTAAAAGCAGATTTAAAAAAAGATTCAGTCATGGGATGTCAGGATCATTGGCCGGTTCAGCATTGTTTGACCATCTTTAGTTGCCTCTGAGAAGATGGTGGTGGGCTGCTTTCTTGAACCACTGCAATCTGTTTGGAGTAAATAAATTCATAATGCCATTAGGGAAGGGAGTTCCATGATTTTGAACCAGCAACACTTATGGAGCAGTTATATATTTCCAAGTCTGTATGAGTGGCTTGGAGGAGAACTTGCAGGTGGTGGTGTTCCTATGTTTCTGTTGCCCTTATCTTTCTAAATGGTAATAGTTGTGAGTTTGGAAGGCGTTGTATAAGGTGGCTTGATGAATTTCTGCACTGCGTCTTGTATCTGTTACACGCTGCTAAGTGTCGATGGTGGAGGGAATGGATGTTTGTAGATGTGGAACAAATCAAGCAGACTGCTTTGTCTCGGTGTTAAGCCTCTTGTGCATTGCTAGAACTGCCTTCATCCAGGCAAGTGAGGAGTACTCCATCACATCCCTACTTTGTAGATGGTGGACAGGGTTTGGGAGCCAGGCGGTGTAGATTTCTAGTCTCTGACCTACTGTTGTCACTGCAGTAATTATATGGTGAGACCAGTTCAGTTTCTGCTCAATGGTAACCCTCAGGCTATTGATTGTGATTCAGTGATGTTACTGAAATTGTATGTTAAGGTGCGATTGTTACATTCTCGATTGTTGGAGATGGCCATTTTCTGGCACTTGTGTGTTGCAAACGTTACTTGCCACTTATCAGCCTAAACCTCAGTATTGACCAGGCCGTGGTACATTTGAACATTGACTACTTTGGTATCTGAGGAGTCATGAAAGGTGATCAGCATTTTCCAATCATCAGCAAACATCCCCACTTCTAACTTTACAATGGAGAGAATGTCTTGAATGAAGCAGCTGTCTCGGACACTACTCTAGGGAAGTTTAGGTCAGGTGGCCTGAGTTCAAGTCCTACCTGTTCAAGCAGTGTGTTATAACACCTCCAAACAGGTTGATTAGAAAATATCTTCTCCAAGGAACTCCTGCACAGATGTCCTGGAACTGAGATGATGGAGCTGAGGTTAGGAGGGTGAAGAGCATCAAGTCCCTTGGAGTGATGATAACCGACAACCTATCCTAGACTTGCCACGTAAATGCAACAGTCAGGAAAACATAACAATATTTCTTCTTCCTTAGGTGGCTCAGGAAATTTTGCATGTCCATATGGCCCCTAGCTAACTTCTACAGATACACCATAGAAAGCATACTATCCAAGTGCATAACAGCCTGGAATGGCAACTGCTCTGCACAGGACCGTAAGAAACTACAGAAGGTTGTGTGCACAGCCCAGGCCATCACAGAAGCCAACCTACCATCTGTAGACTTTATTTACAAGGCTTGCTGCAGCAGAAAATCAGCCAACATCATCAAAGCCTCATCACTCCCTGGTAATGACCTTCCAAAACCTCTTCCGTCAGCCAGAAGATACAGAATTCTGAACACACACACACACACACACACACACACACACACACACACACAAGTAGGTTCAGGTACCGAGATAACAAGCATGGGGCTGGATGAACACAGCAGGTCAAGCAGCATCATAGGAGCAGGAAAACTCAACGTTTCGGGCCTAAACCCTTCATCAGAAATGGGGGAGGGGAAGAGGGTTCTGAAATAAATAGGGAGAGAGGGGGAGGCGGATAGAAGATGGATAGAGGAGAGGATAGGTGGAGAGGAGGCAGACAAGTCGAAGAGGCGGGGATGGAGCCAGTAAAGGTGAGTGTAGGTAGGGGGGTAGGGAGGAGATAGGTCAGTCCAGGGAGGACGGACAGGTCAAGGGGCTGGGATGATGTTAGTAGATAGGAGATGGGGGTGTGGCTTGGGGTGAGAGGAAAAACCGGTTAGGGAGGTGGAGATGAGCTGGGCTTGTTATCTCGGATTCTCCAGCATCTGCAGTACCTTTTATATCTTAGGTTCAGGTACAGCTTCTTTCCAACCGTTATCAGACTGTTGAATGGACTGTAGCCTCAAATATTGTAACCTGCATGCCTCTGAGTATTTTTGATCTACACATCCTTTGCTTGATCTGCCCGTACTGCTCGTAAACAAAGCTTTTCACTGCATTTTAGTAGAGGTGACAATAAACCAACTGATCAATCAAATCAATCAATCAATGATTGACATCCAAAAACACAACCATCTTCCTTCCTTACACCCTGTGTCCTGCCAGGATTCTATTCCAAACTTACTGTTTCTCCATCTCCATTGTATCTGTTCTGATGATGTCACCTTCCACCAGGGTGAGTCTCTGACACTTCCTCAACTTTCCCCATTATGTTTGACAGACCCCTCACCCATTTCCTAGCCTCACTCTTTCCCCTCCTTCCCAGAAGACTAATAAGGTTTTCCCTGCCCTTACTTTCTGCCTCACTAGTTTTTGCACTCAAAGGATTGTCGTCTGCCATGTCTGCCACCTCCAGCAGGATGCCACCAGTAAACACATCTTCCAAGCCCCTTCTTTGTACTGATTTGTGCATTGTCAAGGCTGCACTTGACTGAGTGGTGCGTCAAGAAGCCAGAGCAAAACTGGAATCAATGGGAATCAGGGGGACAGAAGCTTCTACCTTATTAAACTTAAATCTGGAAATATTCAGAATTTCCTATCCCTTTTCATAGAGTATGTTCTCATTGTTCCTGGTGACTATCCTTTAATGCGATAGTATATTGAAATAGATGGTTCAGCCCAAAAAGCAACAGCATTCTTTATAGTCCTACACCTTCTTCATTTAGTTTTTTTTTTGTGAAAACGAAATTGATGTGAAAGCAATTTTCCTGTAACAGTTGAAAAGTGACTTTCTTTTTCCAATTAACCTTGTTAAAAGTGAATATTAGATTTCTTTTGTTCTGCTGAATGTGCGAAATGCACAGTTATAACCATATAATGTGTTACTTACTATTTCTTCACAATAGTGTTGTGTTGAAAAGGGGGACAAAAGATACATTGCCCGCAGGAACTATTTTAGGAATGGAAATATACAAGATTTTTTTTTTCATTTCCTTGAATTAATTGTGTTCTTCATTAAAAGCCCATTGCTTCAATATTCAAAGTTACCTTTAATTATCTTTCCTTCAACATAATTGAATTTGTAATATCCCAATAGAATTCTGTTTCATCCTCTGCTTTTTAAAGCTGTTTACGTGTATTTAACTGGCTGTTCTGAGCTTCTGTCTTTTGTTCACAATGTGCCCTCTGGCAAGGATAAATACAGTTACAATATTGAAATGCCAGAAATTATGAATTTGTTAAAAATAAATAATGCCAGCAATATCCATAAAAGACGGAAATATTTGCACATATATCACAAATTAGGGGAGTCCAGAATGAGAGGGATAGGTTTAAAGTGAGAAGGCAAAGATTTAAAAGGGACCCAAGGGGCACATTTTTCACACAGAAGGCGGTGCATGCATGGAATGAACCGCCAGAGGAAGTGGTGGAGGCTGGTACAATTACAACTTTTAAAAGGCACCTGTTCGTCTACATGATCAGGTAGGGTTTTTGAGGGATATGGGCCAAATATGGCCAAATGGGACTAGATTAATTTAGGAAATCTGGTCAGCATGGACAAGTTGGACTGAATAAACAAAATCTACTGTTCTTCCCTCATCAATCTTTTTGGTTACTTCATTAAAAAAAACGCAATCAAGTTTGTGAGACATGACTCGCCTTGCATGAAACCATACTGACTATCCCAAATCAATCTTTGCCTCTCCAGATGCATGCAAATCCTATCTTTCAGAATCACCTCTCACAAGTTATCCACTATTGGTGTCAGATTCACAGGTCTATAGTTCCCAGGCTTCTTCTTACGGCATTTCTTAGTCAATGGCACAACATTAGCAACCTTCCAGTCCTCCAGGACTTCACCCTTCATAGCAAGTAAAATCTTGTTTTGTGCTGTTGTTGATTCAAACTGCATAGACTGACAGGCAGTAATTTGTTTTTAGAATTACCGTACCAGATTTTTATTGTTCAGCACAAGTGTTTGTAGTCTCTTCACCGATTGCTAAGCGTCTTCATTTCATAAGCAGTTAGAAATCTGCACCTTTTATCTCTTTGACAAGTCTTTTTACTGCAGCAAATAATCTTGGTTTCTTGACAATTGTTTTATTTTGCGTCACAGCTTTCGTCAAACTTTTCCAATGTACTTGGTTATTTAAAGAAATTGAATGATATATTTACACATTACATTATTAATGAAGGATTAAATTGTGCTGCTTGGTATGATTAAGGAAAATGTGATGCTTTTTTTTAAATAGAAATTTTCAAAACCTTAACAATTATCATTGCATCATGCAGACAGTCTCAGCTGGCAGTATTGCTGAATGATCTTTGATATTTTCCACAAAGTCAGATTTGCAAAATTATTATTGATAGAGTCATCTTGGAATTATTAGCTCCTCATCACTATTACAATTTTACATTTCTTGAGCAACATATGACCATATGCAACCAATTCAAATCAAAAGTTGGTTTTAGATGTTTAGGTGTTCCAATTTCTTTTCATCTTTCAGATAATTCCTTCAAAATAGAAATATACTTTCTGTTGGAAAAGTGAGGCAAGCAGCTACATCAAAACGTTGAACATATATAATTTGAGGGTGTGAATTTCAAAATTGTTTATATAGGTTAAAGCTTGCACTCTTGGATAAATACAATTTTGTTCCGATTTTTACCATTCAAATATATGGACACTTCTGTGTTGCTATTAACATGTCATACAAGAGTTGTAAAGGTAATTTATTAGGTTGCTGCTAATTGGTTAGGCTACTCAGCAGGACGAGGATTTTCTTTTTGGTTCAGACTAGATTTTTTTATATTCAATAAAGTTTAAATATGTTTTGTGCAAATTGTCCTGATGTCATAACAATATCTATGGAGAAACTGGAGCAGACAATTCTTAACTGCATATAATGTTTAATAACTCGGTGTGTTGGCTGAAATGAGTGATGCTGAATGCAGAGCATTAGAAGTGCTAGAATGAATTGGTGCTCAGTTACCTATACATAAAATGATAAATGTATTGGATTTGTCCAACTTCTGTTAGAATAGTTGAGTAAAGATTTTCATACAAGAGCTAATTTAAGTTTTTTTTAAAATTGTGATTATGTTGGTATGATATAGTTTAATATTCACCTAGAGTGAGATTTCTTTGAAGAAATAAAACAGATATTATCATAGAACATACATATATGGCTAGCTGGTAGTATTCCATTGGCGCAGTGTCCTGTGTATGGGGTGTTGCCAATCTTCATTGGACATTTTCTTGGTGGCTTGTCACACAAACCCTAAATTCTACATTACCACTCAGTAAACATGCTTCTCTTTCTTTCTATCTCCGTTACTCTAAAACTAAGAAACAAACATTTTCAGGGCAAATGAGAACTATTTCTTTTAATGTCCTTTGACATGTATCTTGAGTTTCACAAGATGTACTTTGGAGATTAATCTTAAATTCCTTAGGCCTCAGACACCTGAATATGTCATTTTCCTCAAGAGAGGAAACTGTTTTAGATTGTTTGAAATTTTTCTGTATGATGAAAAACTGTCTACAAGTGTCTTTCTGACCTCGTTCAGTACCACACATACCCCTCTCCCAACATCCTAATCAGACTTTGCTAAAATTGAACAGCCCTGTTCCAGTCAACTTTAGGATGAAATGTAATAGCATGACCTTAGCTTTCTCAGGATCTGCCTGTATCTTTAGAACCCGAACACTAGTTTTACCCATTTTTCCCGCTGCCTTTCTCCCATTCATATTTAGCTTCATTTATTTCGTCTTTTGAAGTTGTTTCATTTATTTTTTGTTTCTCCAGCACCTTTGCCCTGAAATGACCTTCATGTATTGATCAGATCATGTGGCCAGTGGCAACTGAGATTAAAATACATTGTTACCTTTCTCCTGGGCTAGAGCAGAAACTTGGAGCATCACTCCAAAGTACCTGCATCCATTGAGATCATGCTTCAACTCCATAAATGGGTAGGTGTTTGCAGTGATTTTGTTAACCAACTTTTAATTCTCTCTCCCATGCCCTGCACTCTACCTTGAAGGGGAAAAAAAAACCTGTGGGATTGGAAATGAATGGACTCGCCATAATGGACATTAATCTTAACGATTGACAGACAAGTCAGACCAGAATAGAAACAGAGAAAATAGGAGCAGGAGAAGACCCTTCAGCCCATCAAACCTGCCCAACCATTCAACATGATCATGGCTAATCTTGTATATCTCAACACCATACTCCCATTCTTTCCTATTACCCTTGAGACTTTTAGCCTCTACGTATCTATTTATTTCTTAAATATGTTCGTTTGGCCTACGTAACTTACTACAGTTGAGAATTCCACAAGTTCACCACTCTTTCAGTGAAGAAATGTTTCCTCATCTCAATGTAAAATGCCCTACTCTGTGACCTACCACCATCAGAGGTCACGGACTAATCAAAGTGAGCCATTTTGGACTGTGATGAGGAAAACTTTCTTCAGCCTGACAGTGGTGGGCTGGTGGAAATCTCTGCCATTTGTTCTGGCCAAAACAAAGAATATTTTCAAGAAAGAGTTAATTGTCATTCTTAAGGCTAAAGGGATCAAGTGTATGGGGAGAAATCAAGAACAAGGTGCTGTGTTGGATAATCAGCCATGATCGTACTGAAAGGCAGAGGAAACTTAAGAAACTGAATTGGTTACTACAGCTCCTATTAGGAGTCATAGAGTTTTACAACACAGAAGTAGACCCTTCAGTCCAACACATCCATGCGGACCAGATATCCTAAATTAATCTAGTCCCATTTGCCAGCTTTTGGCCCATATCCTTTTAAACCTTTTCTGTTTACGTACCCATCCAG
This sequence comes from Ginglymostoma cirratum, assembly GCA_024137785.1. Taxonomy (NCBI): domain Eukaryota; kingdom Metazoa; phylum Chordata; class Chondrichthyes; order Orectolobiformes; family Ginglymostomatidae; genus Ginglymostoma; species Ginglymostoma cirratum. The sequence goes on from JAHRHZ010000249.1 coordinate 39,623,207, forward strand.
ATGCCTTTTAACTGTTGTAATTGTACCAGCTTCCACCACTTTCTCTTGCAGCTCATCCCATACACAGATTCTGTGTAAAAGTGTTCCCTGTTAAGTCCCTTTTATATCTTTCCTGTTACACCGTAAACTTATTCCCTCTATGTTTGGACTCCCAAACCCTGGGAAAAAAGGACTTTGGCCAGTCACACATGTCCTGCTTGATTTTATAAACCTCTATAAGGTCAACCTTCAGCCTTCAATGCTTTAAGGAAAATAACCCCAGTCTATTCATCCTCTCCCTTTAGCTCAAACCCTCCCATCCCGGCAACATCCTTGGAAAGTGGTATGTTTTTGCGTGTCATTTGCAATTTTCCCTGACTATTCCCTCTGGGAGGATTCCAACTCCAAATCCATCCTGTCTTCTTTCAATCCAGCTCAACCCCTCCATCACACTTCAATCCCCAGCTCATTCCTGACATCGGGCGATGCTGATCAGAACAATGCAGAGCTGGGTGTGCTGTGGAATGGTGAGCAGAGCCAATAGCTGGGGCTGATCTTTTGTTAAGGTATTGAGAATCACCCTGAGCTCATCTGGCAAACCACTGATTCCAACATAAGAGCAAGAACAAGAACAAAGAAAATTACAGCACAGGAACAGGCCCTTCAGCCCTCTAAGCCTGCTCTGATCCAGATCCTCTATCTAAATCTGTCGCCTATTTTCCAAGGATCTGTATCCCTCCGCTCCCTGCCCATTCATGTATCTGTCTAGATACATCTTAAATAACACTATCGTGCCCACCTCTACCATCTCCATTGACAACGCGTTCCAGGCAACCACCACCCTCTGCAAAAAGAACTTTCCACGCATATCTCCCTTAAACTTTTCCCCTCTCACCTTGAAATCATGACCCCTAGTAATCGAGTCCCCCACTCTGGGAAAAAGCTTCTTGCTATCCACCCTGTCTATACCTCTCATGATTTTGTAGACCTCAATCAAGTTCCCCTTCAACCTCCGTCTTTCTAATGTAAATAATCTTAATCTACTCAACCTCTCTTCATAAGTGGGCACACATGAATTTGCAGTGCCACTACAACACAGAGTAGCAGTGGGCATTTCAACATTTACATTCACTGCTTGGGACCACACGATTTGGGTCATTGTCAAGAATTTGTCACCTCTACTTTCTTAAAAAAATTCCAGTGACAATATTTTAAACTCAATAGCGACTTTCTGGTATCAGCGGAACCTTGCTGGTATTCTCTTTTCAATTCTGGCAACAATCTTGACTGAAGCATTACGTGTTTTTTTCTCATTTGAATTGCCTACAGATTGGTTATATTGGTTATTTTGTATTTTTGTTCTAGATTTCTCCTATTTATCTCAGATATTTAAAGAAATGACTCATCAATGTACATAATTCTACCAGCTGCACAGCCACATATGCCAACTTAAATAGAGCCAATGTTGTCAAGCCAAGATTCTCCTTTAGTACATACACATTTCTGGCAAAAAGAATGTGATATTCAGGGGCACTCTGGCAAAGAATGTTGACATGAAAGGTTGAATTTTCTTTCATCTGTTCAGATATTGTGAGCTGTGATTTGTTTAGTGAATTCTCAGTTTTTGAGATATCCAGAATTTGCATTTTCCTCTTTTCATCTTTGTACCTTGATGCACTGCCAGTTCCCTTCTCATTTTCTAATGCTAAAAAAGTTCTATTACTCATTCATCATTATTTTTGTTGGTCTCTTTTGCCTTTTTTTTTGTGATTGCATCTTTGCTGCAACTGTTTTTTTTTCATTGGCTTATTTCTTTTTGTATAATCACCAAAATGTTACAGCACTGAATTTGATCATTTGGCCCATTGTGCATGTTAACAGCTCTTCAAACAAGTACCATTACCTAGTGGGAGATAGTAAGAACTGCCGATGCTGGAGTCAGAGATAACACAGTGTGGAGCTGGAGGAACACAGCAGGCCAGGCAGCATCAGAGGAGCAGGAAAGTTGACGTTTCGGGTCTGGACCCTTCTTTAGAAATGGGGGAGGGGGAAGGGAGCTCTGAAGTAAATAGAGAGAGGAGGGGTGGGGCTGGGGAATGTAGGTGGGATGGTGATAGGTGAGTGCAGGTAGGCAGTAGTGGAGATTGGCCAGTGAGATGGGAGGAGCGGACAGGTGGGATAGAAGATGAACAGGTTGTGTCAGGTCAAGGAGGTGGGGATGAGAGGGAGGTTTGGTCATAGGATGAGGCCAGGGGTGGGGAGATTTTGAAACTGGTAAAGTCCACATTGAGACCATGGGGTTGTAGGTTCCCAAGGTGGAACATGAGGTGCTGCTCCTCCAGTTACCTAGTGGAATCTTTTGCCTTCTCCCATACCCTTGCACACTATTTCTATCCAAATAATCATTCAATGCTCTCTTAAATGTCTCAATTAAATCTGCCTCCACCACATTTCCAGGCAGTGCATTCTTTGCCCTAACTAGTCTCTGTGTGAAATGTTATTTGCACATCACTTTACTGATGCAATCTCATTTTTGTTCCTTTTATAAGTGGGAATGGCTTCTCCATGTCTTCTCTGTTCAGCTTGTTCATGGTTTTGAAAATCTCTCTCAAATCTCCTCTCAGCCTTCTTCTGTCCAAGGAGAACAGCCTTCTTCAATCTATTGTCTTAACTGAAGTTTCTCATTCCTAGAACTATTCTTGAAAATTGTTTTTAAACTGTCTCCAATGTGTTCAAATCTTTTCCATAATATGACACCCACCACTATACACAACATGTCAGCTGAGGTCTAACAAATTTTATACAAGTTCAACATCAACCCTTTTACCTTATGCCACTGTCAGTAAATATGACGAAACTATATGCTTTATTAACTATTCTCTCCATGTGTTCTTCTACATTCAGTGATCTATGCACATATACACTCGGGTGTCTCTGCTCCTGCGCCCTCTTTAGAATTGTACCTCCTATTTTATATCATCTTTCAATATATTTCCTAGCAAAAAGTGTATCACTTCACAATTCTCTGCATTGATACTCGTCTTCTAAATATTTGCCCACTCCACCAACTTGTCAATGTCCTTTGGAGTTCTATATTGTCCTCTTCACAACTTACAATTCTTCCAAGTTTCGTGTCATCTGTAAACTTTGCAACTGTACTCTTTCCATCAAGATGCAGGTATATCAGGAAAAGCAAGGGTCCTAATACTGACCCCAGGGGAACTTCACTGCAAACCTTTCTGCAGCTGAAAATTTCCCATTTACCATTATTCTCTGCTTTCTATGACTCAGTCAATTTTGTATTCATGTCACTGTCCCTATTATACCATGATGTTTAACTTTTCTCACAAATTTGTTGTGTGGCGCTGTATCATATGTCTTCTTGAAATCGTGTACACCATGTGAAAAGCGTTATCCTCATTGACCCCTTTAGTCCTTCAAAAAACTCTAGCAAGTTAGTTAAGTGTGATTTCCCTTTTAGAAATCCATGTTGACTCAACACATTCACCCATCTTTTTAAATGTGACTGCTAATTCTATCCCAAATAATTGTTTCTACAGGCTTCTCCAATGCTGAAGTTAAACTTACTGACCTGTGATTGTTGGGATTATCATTGAATCTTTTTTGAATAAGGCTGTAATGTTTGTAATTCTCCACGCTTCTGGCAGCTCCCTGGAGTCTGGTGAAGACTGAAAGATTATGTCCATTGCACCAAGAATCTCTACCCTCACTTCCTTTAAGGTCCTTGCATGCATCTATGGGCATAGGGAGGGGGTTTGCTATGTTTGGGTGGGATGTTCTTCAGAGAGTTGGTGTGGACTCATGGGCCAAATGCCCTCCTTCTGCATTATAGGAACTCTATTATTATTTGCTTTTTCACCTCCCCTCTAAACCTTTGGTATTCCTGTTGATTCACAATTGTATTTTCTCGTGCACAATTGTCATAAGAATACTTTTTCTCTCTATTGTAAATTTTTACCTCCTTTGCCTTCCAGGCAATGCTGGATTTGTTCGTCCTACCTTCTCCATTAGAAGGAATATACCTGAACTCTACCGAACCACTTGCCTGTTTGAAGCCATTGTTTAGTTATTGTTCTTCCTGCCAACCTCTTGCGGCAGTCAATCCTGCTTGGCTCTGTTTGTGCACCATTAAATTCAGCACCCCGCCAATTGATGTTTCTTACACTGGATTGATGCAAGTCATTCTCCTCCACTTCCTTAAACGTTATGATACAATGATCATTGTCTCCTAAATCTTCCTCCCATTGACATTTGATCCACTATAATTCCCCTCATTTCCAAAGGCCAGATCCAATAATATCCAAGAACATCTTTTCTTCTTGGACCAGATGCATATTGCTGTTGGAAACTCTCTTGAACACAATCTAGGACCACTTGTCCCTCTTACCCTACCTGTATCTCAATTTCAATTTGAGTAATTGATGCAAGTCCTTTATAATGTTGGCATTCATCTTAATTTCCAAGCAGATTTATTCCCCTCCATCCTTTCCACTAATTAGTGATCTCTAGATGATACCAAGCAATGTAATTACACCCTTTTCATTCTTAGCTCCAGTCACATTGACTCTGCACTTAACTCTGAGATCTTTTCTTTCTCCAGCACTGCAATGCATGCCTTAAACAAACTGCTACAACTCCTCCTTTCGTTCCTTTTCCATTTTTCCTGAGCAGCATATACACAGAAATACTTAACACACAGGCTTACCCTTTCTTGACCCATGTCTCTGTGGTTGCCACAGCATCATACTTCCATAAGGCAATCTATGCCTGTCACTCCCCAACATCACTTAATAAACTAAAGCAAAGCAATGAAGACTCTGACGAAGAGTCACTAGACTTGAAATGTTAACTTTGCTTTCTCCCCACAAATGCTGCCTGAAGTGTTTTTCTGTAATTTCCGCCTCAAATTGTTCTCAACTGATTCCAACTGAACTTTTCATGTTTTCTCTGTTTGGGTACAATGAATGTCAGTTACATGATTGTCCTCAAACTATTTCTTTTCTTTACATAACACCTTCCATAACATGTAGTTGCATTTTTTCTTCTAATCATTTATTTTTCCAGTAGTATTGGTTCAACTAACATTGCAGCTGCCCTCGTCTTCTGTTTCAAATCATTCCTTGTCAACTCCAACATTTTACCAAATCTTGAGCATTGATCCAGGAGATATTACACAAAACATTTTCTCTATTCAGATGCTGATTGACCAGTTTGGCTCAGCTGTCATTTGTGGTATAGGAACATATTACCATTCATTTTGAGTCAACTTCGGATGTATTGCAAGGCCATCAACAACAGGGGTACTTGGAAACAAAAGTTAAAATGTAATTTGTCACCAGGCAACAACGTTATTCGTGGTGTTGATGCTGTGCACCAAAGTTCATCTTGCATCATCATTGGAAGCAGAATATTCAGAACTCAGTTGGACAAATGCCTAGTGGACGTAAACTATGATTATGTGCACTCTGTTCTTATTTCCATTCACCCATAAAATTAACAAATAGAAAGTAGTGGCATAAATATATGCTAAACAGCAGTACAGAAGCCCAGCTTTGCAGTTTGTAGCATATCCAATTGTCATTCACGTCTTACTTTCTGTTAGGCCACTTAGTCATATAACTGTGACCAGAAAACAGATCATTATCAAACAGCTTTGTCAGGCTGGGAAATTGACAAGGGTGATGATTGTATTTGACACGCTAACTTTGTTCATCGTTGAAGATGTTGAATTTAAATGATTGATAGATTGCCTTACAATGTACTGTGAGTTGTTTCATGTTTCAGTTTCAGCCATTCTGTTCTTAAAATGTCTAATGCGCTGAGAGCAAAGGTACATACAAAATAAAAAGGAGCAGAGAACTGTAAAATAATTTCTCTTAGTGTATGAACTACACTATGTTGTAACCCACTGGATCCATGCCAACAGCAGTTAAACTGCATTCTAACAGGTAATTTGTTCTTGTATAGGAAATTGTTCTGAGTGATTTGCTATCCATTCATTTGTAACATCAAGTATTTCCTTTCCCAATGTTCCTTTGTTTTTTTTGCAGAAGATTGCGATCCACTTTGGGTACACAGCTCTGCATACATTCCTTGGTAACTCAAACCACAGAAACAGCATGACACAAATTCATTCAGTCCAGAGATGGTTAAGGTCAGAAAATCTTTATTAGTGACATTCAGCACAGAAGTTCAAACTCTAATATGTCATTCAAAAATCAATTACAATGAGAGTTATTTTTACGTAATTCTAAGAAAATTAACATAAGTGGTTTACAACAGTTTCAATGTGATTATCTATGTCATATCATTAAATTCTGGAATGTGTATTTTACCACATGCATCTTGGCAAGCCGGTATGTGCAATGGTACAGAAATGATTTCAAACAGAAAAAGAGGATAGCAACTTTATTCCCAGCAGTTCTATTAACTCATGCTCCACATCAGCACCATGACTGAACATCTATATTGAATTTATACTAAACATACTTATTTACAATAAATAGTAATCCTTCTTAAGTGCAGAAACCTGGTTAGATAGAGTTAAGAGAGCTGCTGATAACCTGCATCTGACAGACCAGTAAGTTAGGAAATTCTGCACACTTCATAAAATCTTTTGAGATAACACAATGTGGAGCTGAAGGAACACAGTATACCAGGCAGTACCAGAGGAGCAGGAAAGTTGACGTTTCACGTTGGGACCCTTCTCCCGACCCAAAACATCAACTTTCTTGCTCCTCTGATGCTGCCTGGCCTGCTGTGTTCCTCCAGCTCCACACTGTGTTATCTCTGACTCCATCATCTGCAGTTCTTACTATCTCTGAGTAAGTCATAAAATCTTTCGTTCTTGTGATGAGTCTGGGAAAAGTGAGGCTTGATTTTCAGCCTGCTAACATAGTAAGGTGGAACACTGTGCTTGCTGATGTACTGCCTGTTAGGCAATGTTGCAAATTTAAAAGAATCATCTTTCTTTTTAAATCTTTTGATGACCTTGTCCCCCTTGATTCAAGTAATCCCATTCAGCCATGTAACTTTCCCAGATAGTTGTGCTACACTCCCAGGTTTAGTTGCTCCAAGTTTGGGGCTGCATTTTCAGTTGCCTAATCCAATCTCTGGAATTCCTTCCTTCCCCCTCTCTGCTGCTGCAATTCACTTTTCTTCTTTAAAACATTTTCTAAAACCGATGCCTTTAGCCAAGCTTCCGTCACCCGACCTAACATCTTTTTATGTGACTTGGAGTTACGTTTTATAATGCTCCTGTGAAGGGCTGTGCATGTTTTGCTATGTTAAAGGCACTGTGTAAATATAAGTTATTTTTCTTGAATGGCAACCTTCTATGCTGCTGTGGCTCTTCCTACTTGTGCATAGCACCTCCTTTTGATCCAAAAGTTAAAAGCTAGCCTTTAAATGTCTGTGGTATATACCTTGGAAGTTGACCTTTTCCACTTTCCCATTTCTCCTTGCAATCTTCTTGAAACTGGTTTATTAGAGCATGTCATCCCTGCAAATATTGATTAGGACTGCAATATTTATCTGATGATGATATGGTGTAGCTACATAAAATCAAGTTGTTGGTCTGAGACAGTGAGGAAGACCTTATCGTCCTCTTAGTTTAAGCGAAGGTCAAAAACCTGAAATGTGGCTTACCTATGTTTTGCATTACCAGGTGGCTCTGCTGTAGATAATCTTGTAGGTTCAGTGATGCTCGTCATTCCCAAAAGTGGCCGGAGTGTCTTACTTTCGTGGGAGTTCAACATACACTGTCCTGTATCTACTTTCACAGTAAACTGGAATAATACAATATCTTCATCTGAGGACCAGTATTGGATTCTCATTTTTTTCCAATTTCCCAAAGATAGGATAAGTACACTTCAGAAGAAATCATACTTGATTGTGATATAATAAGAACAAAGAACAAAGAAAATTACAGCACAGGAGCAGGCCCTTCGGCCCTCCAAGCCTGTGCCGGTCCAGATCTTCTATCTAAACCTGTTGCCTATTTTCCAAGGATCTGTATCCCTCTGCTCCCTGCCCATTCATGTATCTGTCTAGATACATCTTAAATGACGCTATCGTGCCCACCTCTACCACCTCCATTGACAACGCGTTCCAGGCAACCACCACCCTCTGCGTAAAGAACTTTCCACGCATATCTCCCTTAAACTTTTCCCCTCTCACCTTGAAATCATGCCCCCTAGTAATTTAGTCCCCCACTCTGGGAAAAAGCTTCTTGCTATCCACCCTGTCTATACCTTTCATGATTTTGTAGACCTCAAACAGGTCCCCCCATCAACCTCCGTCTTTCTAATGTAAATAATCCTAACCTACTCAACCTCTCTTCATAGCTAGCGCCCTCCATACCAGACAACATCCTGGTGAACCTCCTCTGCACCCTCTCCAATGCATCCACATCCTTTCAGTAATGTGGCGACCAGAACTGTAAGCAGTATTCCAAACGTGGTCGAACCAAAGTCCTATACAACTGTAACATGACCTGCCAACTCTTGTACTCAATACCCCGTCCGATGAATGAAAGCATTCCATATGCCTTCTTGACCACTCTATCCACCTGCATTGCCACCATCAGGGTACAATGGACCTGAACACCCAGATCTCTCTGTGTATCAATTTTCCCCAGGGCTTTTCCATTTACAGTATAGTTCACTCTTGAATTGGATCTTCCAAAATGCATCACCTCGCATTTGCCTGGATTGAACTCCATCTGCCATTTGTCCACCCAACTCTCCAATCTGTCTATATTCTGCTGCATTCTCCGACAGCCCCCTTTACTATCTGCTACTCCACCAATCTTAGTGTCATCTGCAAATTTGCTAATCAGACCATCTATACATTCCTCCAAATCATTTATGTATGTCACAAACAACAGTGGTCCCAACACAGTTCCCTGTGAATGTGATTTATATATAATTTAATAAAACTTAGTTTAGAATTTGGATTTTGAACTTGAGCCATCTGGGATTTGGTCTGTGTGCATGTAAACAGATGTGGTGATTCATTTATAAGGCTTTCCGAAGCCATGGCTTGTTAAATGATAATGTGTGAGCAGCCTGGTTCTTGGGGCTAAGGAAATCTGTTTACACTGTATTATGGGCCAGACCAAACCTCCTTAAAATATATCATGAGATAGTCTGAAGCTTATATTTTTGCTTTATTTAAAGGCAAGTGCAAAGCTCTGTGTTCCAAATATGATTTGATTGGTCCACACTAGACTTGAGGCAAAACACACTTCATGCTTACAGTTAAAATACAAACAAATACAAAGTTTTGGCATAACTTTAAACTATTGAAATACTAAATGTAATTATATATTACTTAACTATTAATCAAGTGTCCCAATACAGTAGCATTCCATCAACACACCCTTGGCAAAGGCAAATTCAGCAAAACAGATTTTCCTCAAGTGCTATCTCCATTCTAGTCCTGGCGAATCTGACCTCAAGATGGTGCTGGCAAAGTTGGCTCCTGCTCCCAGTTAGAATTATCGCATCCTGAAGACTGGGAATTAAAGCATTACTTAAGGTAAATCCTATAAAAATGATAGAGAAGGGAATTCACTCTGGTGTGAGCACTGTAAAGGGCTGTTGATGGGATTAACATGATGGTATTTTCCCATGCTTTTAAAAACCGTTAAACTTGTATTATATATAAATAAATTAATTTATTCTGTTTTATCTTTACTTCTTTTGCGCGATAAACTTCTGCTTTACTGTTAAAATTAAATCTGCAGCAACACATGCTTGTGTTTCAGTGAGAGGCCACTTCATTAACACCATAAATAAAAAGCAAAATATGTTTTATTAAGCCAGGTTTCAGACAGGGATTTGGCTTGTCCAGTAACAACATGAGCTGGCATCAAATTATGATACAAAGGACTCAATCTTTGTGGCATCATGGAGACTTCACAGCTAATGTAGATGGTGCCGGGAACCAGGATATGAAAGTCTCGCTCCTATTTCTGACAGTTCCTACTTTCATTCGTAAGGAAAAGGCAGCAGGACATTGAGGTGGGGCTTTCAAGCCAAATAGAAATAATAGGGTTAAAACTTTTCTTGGACACTAAGCATACAAAGTGCAAAAACAATAAAGAATCTTTATTACAGATGTCAGAGTCACATGGTTTTTACCAGTAAACACTATAACAAACACCTCCTGTGGACAAGCTGCTAAATGATTGGTGTGTAGCACCCAATTTCATCCTATATGCCTGTTCTGGACAGACACTTGGGGCTGATGATATTTCTACAACTGAAAATAACCATTTTCCATTAGCTTGAGGTTTCTCTGGCTCCCAAGCTCACCTTAATGTAAAAAATTATCTCTACTTCTATGTCATGGGTAAATGGATGTTGCCTGGGCCATTTTTTGTTTTTACAATGACCTCCTCCATTTCTTAATTAAAGTATGTGATGATGTCTACCCTGTGTCATTTTTGTCATCCATAATAGCATCAGTCCTATTAAGGTTGTACAGTAATTGTAACTAATAGGAGTGGTGGAAAAACTGTTTGAAGTTCTGTATTGTTGGAGCAGTCTCCTGGTTTACTAATAAGGGCTGGTTAAAATAAAGATTGCTTGATATTTGAATGAAAGGTCCTGTGTTGAATGTTGATTTAAAATTCACCACAGCATTCATAGCTCATATACTAGGGACTGTCAAATGCAGGAGTGCAATTAGAATCCATTGATATATTTGAACAGACTGTTTCTTATTTAATTGATGGAAGGGCTTTATGTTGCAAGGTATATTATGAATTTTTGGAATGGATGTAAATGTTTGTAAAGGCCATAAGACCTATAGCTGCAGAAATAGGCCATTTGGCCCATTAAGTCTGCACTGCCAATCAACCTGCAAGTTCCCCTCCTTACTTACCATTCTGACTTGAACCACTGTGCTGTTCTTGCAGTGTCACTGGGCCAAAATCCTGAAACTCTTTTCATAGAGCCATAGAGTCATCTAGCACGGAAACGGACCTGCCAAATATAATCCCAAACTAAACCAGTCCCACCTGCTTGTTCCTGGTGCAAACCCCTCCAAATCTTTTGTATTCATGCACTTAGCCAAATGTCTTTTAAACGTTGTAATTGCACCCACATTCATGATTTCTGCAGGAAGTTCATTCCACACGTGAACCACCCTCTCTATAAAAAATTTGCCTCTTATGTCTTTTTTACATCTCTCTTCTCTCACCTTAAAAATGTGCCCCCTAATCTTGAAATCCCCCATCCTAAGGAAGATAACAATCCTTAAGTCTATTTATACCCCTCATTATTTTATAAACTTCAATAAGGTTGCTTTTCAACCTCCGATGCTCCAGTGAAAAAGTCCAAGCCTATCCAGCCCTTCTTTATAACTCAAACCTTCTATAACCGGCAACATCCTGGTAAGTCTCTTGCATCCTTTCCAGCTTAATAATATCCTTCCTAGAACAGGGCAACCAGAGTTGGACACAGTATTCCAGAAGAGGCCTTACCAATGTTCTGTATTGCAGGTGCACAGACACCAGACGGGTTTCAGCAACTTCAGAAGGCAGCTCACCACCACTTTCTCAAGAACAATTAGATATGGGCAATAAATGCTGGCCCAGAAAGTGATGCTCACAACCGGTGAGGGAATTAAAAAAAGTACTGAATGGCAGAGCAGGTTCAATTTGCCAAATTGTCTACTCCTATTCCTATGTTCCTACCATTTCAGTGGATCACCTTTCGGGACTTAAAATGATTTCTCAGCTCTCCTCTTCCATGTCCCATCTTCTTTCTGTCCGTTACATTTGATTGTCCCCATGAATTGTGATTCCCTCTTTATCTAAATGTAAAATACTGTGGATGCTGAAATCTGAAGCAAAAACAGTAAGTGCTGGAGAAGCCTAAAAGATCTGATAGCATCTGTCGAGAGAAAAACAGAGGTAATATTTGAAGTCTGCTTAACTTGTCCTTATGGGCAAATATTATCATCCCAGAAACCAGTGTGAAGATGTTTTCTTCTACTCTCTCTAGGAGAGAGTCAAACTATTCTTACAGGTACAGAATACTAGTACAGAGGACCATTTCAAAACTTAATCCATATCAAACTGTGAATTAAAATACTTACTAACTTTGCTGAACTCAGCAGTGGTACTTTTAATATCCGTTACTCTGGAAGGCTTCCATGATAGCACAGTCTGAACTTTTAAACACAACACACAAAGCTCCCTTATTTCTACCTTGCCTTAATTTGATTTTCCTCTCCAGGAACCCCTGGAGGTATATAAGGGATACAGGAGTTTACTGAAGAAGGAAATCAGGAGGGCGAAAAGTAGGCATGAGATAGCTTTGGCTGAGAAGATTAAGGTAAATCCAAATAGATTCTTTAAGTATATTAAAGGAGAAAGAATAACTAGAGAGAGAACAGGACCCCTCAAGGACCAAAGTGAACATGCAATTGTGGAACTGCAAGAGATAGGAGGGGTCCTCAATGAATATATCTGCTCTGTGTTTATCATGGAGAAAGACATGAAGACTTGGGAAATTGGGGAAGTTAGTGATGATATTTTTGGGACAGTTCATATCACAGTAGAGGAGGTGTTAGAAGTATTAGAATGTATGAAGGTGAATAAATCTTCTGGTCCTGATCAGATATATCCAAGAACACTGCAAGAGGTGAGAGAAGAAATTGCTGCAGCCCTGGTTGATGTATTTGCATTATCGTTAGCCACAGGTGAGGTCCTGAAAGACTGGAGGGTAGTGAATGTTATGCCTTTATTCAAGACAGGCTGCAAAGTAAAACCTGGGAATTATAGACCAGTAAGCTTAACATTTGTGGTAGGTAAGATTCTGAGGGATAAGATATACATGCATTTAGAAAGACAGAGTTTGATTAGGAGTAGTCAGCATGGCTTTGTGCATAGGAGATCATGCCTCACAAATTTATCAGAGTTCTTTGATGAAGTGACCAGGAAGGTTGATGAGGGCAGGGCTGTAGATGTAGTCTGCATGGATTCCAGTAAGTTCTTTGATAAGTTTCCACATGGTAGGCTGCTCTGGAAGGTTAGATCACATGGATTCCAGGGCGAGCTGGCAAATTGGGCACATAACTGACTTGATGGTATGAAGCAGAGAATAATAGTGGAAGGATGTTTGTTGGACTGGAGGCCTGTGATTAGAGGTGTGTCTCAGGTGTTGGTGCTGGGCCCATTGCTGTTTGTTTTCTGCATCAATGATTTGGATGAGAATGTATATGGCATGATTATAAGTTTGCGGATGACACTAAAATCGGTGGTATCATGGACGGTGAGGGATGTTATCAGAAATTGCAGCAGGATCTTGATCAGCTGGGAAAGTGGACTGATAAATGGCATTTGGAGTTTAAATATAGATACGTGTGAGGTGTTGCATTTTGGAAAGCCAAATCAGGATAGGAGATGCATGGTGAAAGGTAGGGCCTTAAGGAGTGTAGTTGAACAGAGGGACCTTGGAGTGCAGGTGCACAGTTCTCTGAAAGTGGAATCAAAGGTAGACAGTGAAGAAGGTGTTTGGCACACTGGCCTTCATCAATCAGAGCATTGTGTACAGAAGTTGGGAAGTTATATTGCAGTTGTACAGGATGTTGGTGAGTCCGCACTTGGAGTATCGTGTTCAGTTTTGGTCACCTTGCTATAGGAAAATGTTATCAAACAGGAAAGAGTGCAGAAGAAATCTACAAGAATATTGCCAGGACTCAAGGGGCTAGGTTACAGGAAAAGTTTGGAGAAGCTAGGACTTTTTCCTTTACAGCGTTGGAGACTGAGGAGAGATCTTATAGAAGTGTATAAGATGATGAGAGACATGGATAGGGTGAAGGCACTCAGTCTTTTTCCCAGAGTTGGGGAATCGAGGACTAGAGAGCATCAGTTTAAGATGAGAGGGGAAAGAATACATGGGAACCTGAGGGGCAACTTTTTTACACAGAGGGTGGTACGCATATGGAATGAGCTGCCAGCAGAAGTGGTTGAGGCTGGTACATCAACAACATTTAAAAGGCATTTGGATGAATACATGGATAGGAAAGGTTTAGCAGGGTATGGTCCAAGTGCAGGGAAATGGGGTTAGTATGGATGGACATTTTGGTCGGCATGGACCCATTAGGGTTGAAGGCCTGTCTCTGTACTGTAAGACTCTATGACTCTGAGTTTTTGAATTTCTTCTCATATTTTTTTCCATATTTTCAATTTATTTTGCTTCATTATTCCCTCTTCTTATTTCTGTGAAGAATGTCCAAAACCATTACACTGCGCTGGGGCAGAGGTTATGGATAATACCTTAAAAAGAATTTGCAAATTGTATTAGAAGCCAAGTTTTACCCTCCTTCAGAGCCCTAGCAGTAAATTATTTCAGAAGAAGACACATCACAAATAAGAAAGGATGAGTATTGTTCCCAAATGACTGTGGTATTCCAGCTTGTAGCAGCATTGTGACACCCTGACAACTTTCTGTTCTACTGAATATACTCTCCTCCTGTTCTATTAATGTTTTGGTGACATTCCCCTTACAGCAATGGCACCATGATAGAATCGGAAAAATGACTGCCGATATCTCTATTCTTGTTATAGTGCCGTCAGTTATATTCTATGACTAGAATTTTCCCAGGCCCTCAATGACATGGACATTTCAGGAGAATTGCATGAGATGTTTACGAGGCCTGCCTTGATGTCAAAACCAACAAGTTGCATTTTCCAACCAAGCCTTGGTTCTCGCCAGTGATCAGTGAAAAACCTGTTAATGGGGATTATTATACATTATTATCCTCATCTCACAGAATTAATAGGCAGGTTCCATCTGATCATCCACCAGAAAGAAACTAGCGTTTGACAAGCCCATAAGCAATTCCCTCCGACAGGAATTCTGGTTGTCTCTTTCACCATGCATATCTTCGTTGCCATTCCCACATTCCAAACACTGAATCTGAACTATCAACATCCTTTCTTCCCCAGCACTCCAAACCCCCACCCCCACCCTTGCATAAATGCCACCCCCTCCACACTTCACTTCAGCTCTGACGATGAGTCATCCAGACTCAAAACATTAGCTTGGTCTCTCTCCACGGATGCTGCCTGACCCACTGTGATCTCCAGCATTTTTGTTTTCAGTTCAGATTCCAACATCTGCAGTAATTTGCTCCTACTGCCACCCAGCAACTCCAACTCGTTGCTGTCTCCTCCAGGCCTTCATCTTGTTTTCCCCGCACCATTTCAGGGCACAATCCAGGGTAATGACCATGCAAGCTCAACATCCATTTTATCATGTGTCAGTCCTACTGCATCTCCATGATACATCTCCACTTCCAGCATACTTTTGCATTTCAACGCTACACTTTAGAGCTCAAAGAGACTTCCTGCACCCAGGGACGGGAACCCAGCTCAAAGAGTGGACCGGGGCATATCTCAGGTATGCTTAGTAGCTCTCTGAACACAAATGCACTTTGTATCTACACACATCCTGGCCTTGCCTTTTGGCATTTCACCACTCAGCCAAATCCCAGAGGCTCACAGTACTTCTGTCTTGCCTTGCTTTTTAGCTCAGACACAAAGCCAAGCAGTTTTTATTATCCGCAGCCATCAGTCTACATCAATTTCACACCTACAACATGTGCCAGTAATATACACAGCAAACACATGGCATGAGTATCTATTAAATGTCTCAAAGTTGAAGGGGAGTAGTATTCAGTCAATTCTGGGGCTGACAGCCCAGAAACGTGTGCATGGATAATCATTCACTTGGGGAAATCTGGCTGAGGGGGTTCCTTCTCAGAAAAAGCCAGAGATTGGGCTATGATCAGCCCTGCACGTCCACTGCAAAAAGTAAGGCATTCCCCGTATTATCAGTTGAGGATCTGCATGGAGTGCACTCAGTGATACAGCCAGTCATCAGTTGGGGCTGCCTGTTCAAGGTGATTGGTGTGGAGAGGTGTTACTGTCAGCGTTGGATGTCTGTGCAACCAATGTCAGAAGGTGGGGGAATCAGGAAACAGGGTGGCAGTGGAGAAGGTGGGCACAATCAGTGCTGAAGATCAGAAACATTAACCTGGGATGCTGAGGGGACAAGGATTGTGAACAGGGCCAATTCAACATTTTAGAAGACAATAGCCGTCCTGAAAATGAGATTCCAATGCAAGGATTGATCTGAGAAAGTCCTTGTCATAAATCCAGATGGAGAGTGTTGCATATTCCAAAATGTTTTGCATGACTGGAGCAGGCAAAAATGGGTTGTTTAAGCCATTGACAAGCTGGGATAGAGAGATGGAGGTGGAGAGCAGCTTCCGAGGAGGAGGAGAGCAAGGAAATTTAGGAAGAGGAGAAGCGTCACCTTTTAAATCAGTCACATACATGCCATACATCCACCCACTCCCTCCCCAGTTGCAGTAAATAACAACTGAGTGCAGTAATCATATATTGACTGTGAAATTGTTGCTGCTTGACATGTTCTGAGATTTATTTCTGTTCTGAAAGACAGATGCATCTTCTGATTAATTGATTTCTGTTTACTTTCGGTATTGGTAAACAAAGATGAATGTTTGAAATATTTTGATGCGTTCCCTGTCTGTGATGGTCGTAAATTGACCGATGATAAGATGTTGGGTGACCTTATGTAGTGTGGAAAAAGGAACAGTGACTTAGAGTATTGTCAAATGGAATATAGCTTGGAGGTGTAAGCTCTGTGGCCTGGTGTTTACACACAATAAGCATACAACTGTGCAGTTTTAGTGCACAAAAGTGTCAGTTCCACCATAAGCTTTGGTTTATGGCTGCTGTGGCACTTAATTGGTGATGAAGGGAAGGCTTCCATACGTCAACAACTGGGGGTCAGACCCAGTGCTAGAGCCAAGGATGTTAAGAAATTCTGGAATATCCTGGTTGAGGTGAGCATTTCTGGCTACAGTGAGTGGAATAATTGGCTTAGTATCAGATGAGAGAGGTCCTATAGTTATGTGGTATATAGTTAATGAGGCGAGTTTAGGATAATTGCATAAGAAAGTGTGCTAGACCTCACAGACAGAAACCTTCCACGAAACTCAACAAAAATTATGCTTCACCAAATAAGGATATATTTAGTCTTTTATTTTCTTTACTTCTGCATTTCTGTCTACTTTCACGGCAACACTGTATTCTTTCTTTGTCAATTTTCTGTTTTGATTCATTTGCGAACTTGACCATTCCTATTTTCTATTTTTCCAGCAACTACTTGCTTTTCCGGTAGATACAGTCAGTGCACTTTTGATATTCTTTTTAAAATCTAATTTAACTTGTTCTTTCATCCTGAACAAAATATTAAAATTTTACAATTAGTAAATAAATTTGCATTGCAGAAATAAGTTAAAAAATAGAAAAATATTGATACTTAAAATAACGTTTTAACCTTTCTTTTGCATAGAAGTGATGGAAGAAGTATTCTAGCCTGTGCCTCATTGCATTGTAAAACTTATTAGCACAGTATAATAAAGTTTTCAAATGAAAAAGACAATGCAATGAAATGATATGATTTACAATTCAATTAAATTATGTGGATTAAAAATAGGTCATGTAAGTCAAATTAACAACAGAATGCACTTATCTTAGAGCAGCAGTGACCAAGCACATATCAAAGGAGGTTTCCTGTCATTTGATTTCCACCTCACTTATCAATACAGTCAGATAAAGGTCAGAATTTGCAAATTAAGCTAATATGTCTTCCAATGTTATACATCATTTGTTTTAGAAATGGCATGTATTATATTTCAAAATAGATTGATAAACAGTCATCAATACTTTTAGAGATTGTATGGTGTGAACTCGTTCTATAAACAAAAAATGTAGATTATAAATGGACCTATTGTAGTGATTGCAACAAGATTAGGCAGGTGGACCTCATAGATTATGATTTCCCTGATTAGCGCTGTTAATCTGGTCCGATCAGGCACCCCTGGCTGATAGATATAAACAGGAGTGTCAGCCATCCTGCTCACGCTGAGAGCTGGCTCTGAGGAAACTGGATCTGGGTCAATTGCTTTCCTTGTGTAAATAAAGGGTGACTTGACGGTGTGATACCGGCCTCTGTGGAGTTATTTCACCAATATTTAATAATTCAGAACAATCCTACCGCAAATCTCCAATTGATGAAATATTGTGCTCCATTGCACGATAGGTACTGTGGAATTTTCAATTCTAATAAATATAGTAAAAAGAGTCAAACTGAAAAAACATACCAAGACCAAGTCCTACTTTATATTGGAATGCCAATGATGAGTTAAGATAGTTGCAGGTGAGAATGGTCACTTAACATATTCTACCTGTTTTGAAATTGGTTTATATATTGTCTGTATAATTCATCTGTGTGGCTTGTCAACCTTGTAGCTCCTTTCTGAATTTCTTGAATGAGTCCCTTGTGATTCAGTGACCATAATGACAGCAGTGATCTGAACAGAACATTGTGTGTTTTGAGACTGACTGCCTCACTGACAAACATGTAATTGTTTTGGATATGGAGTTCAATATTTGTTTTGCAGGAATAGGAAGTGTGCAATTACTTTAATGGGATTGTACGACAGGCCTCCAACAGCCAATGGGTGATAGAGGAACAGATATGTGGACAGATTATGGAAAAATGTAAGAACAACGGAATTGTGGTTGTGGGTGATTTTAATTTTGCCTACATTAACTGGGATTTGCTTTGTGTCAAAGGCTTGGACTGGGGGTCATTTACTAGGTGTGCCAAAACACTGAATGTATTCAAGAGATATAATACTTGGGGTGAATGGGATCAAAAGATACGGGGAGAAAGCAGGATTAGGCTATTGAGTTGGTGACGCAGCCATGATCGCGATGAATGACGGAGCAGGCTTGAAGGGCTGAATGGCCTCCTCCTGCTCCTATCTTCTGTATTTCTATGTTTCTATATGTGTCCAGGACAGTTTTTTGAAATAATATGTAAATAATCCAACTAGGGTTAGGGCCATATTAGGCCTGTTTTTGGCAAATGAGTCCAGCCAGGTGATTGAAGGATTATGGATAAGGACAAGAGTAGTCCTCGGGTGAAAGTTTTAAATTGGAGGAAGGCTCACTACTACAATATTAGGATGAACATTGGAATATAGATTGGGGCAGCTGTTTGAGACTAAATTCACATCTGGCATCTTCTAAAGTAACATAGTGTGGAGCTGGAGGAACACAGCAGATCAGGCAGTATCAGAGGAGCAGGAAAACTGATGTTTCGGGTCAGGACCCTTCTTCAGAAATTTTCTTCAGAGATTTTCTGAAGAAGAGTCCCGACCTGAAACATCAGCTTTCCTGCTCCTCTGATGTTGTCTGGCCTACTGTGTTCCTCCAGCTCCACACTGTGTTCTCTCTGACTCAAGCATCAGCCATTCTTACTATCTCTAGCATCTTCCAAAGGAATCTTTTCAAGTTCAGTTGATTAGAGTTCAGGACCAACGTATTCCTGCGAAAATAAAGGATAAGTGTGGCAAGAGTCAGGAAGCTTGGGTGACAAGAAAAATTGAGAGCTTAGTCAAAAAAAAGGACACATATTTAAGGTTTAGGAAACTGAAGATAGACAGAGCCCTTTAAGAATAGAAAAATACTGGGAAATAACTGTAACAAGGAATGAGGAGAACTAAAAGGTGCCATGAAATGTCATTAGCAAACAGGATTAAGGAAAATCTCAAGACATTTGATAAATTTATAAGGAACAAGAGGGTAGTTTGAGAGCTAGGGAGAGGGTAAGTCCCCTCATGAACAAAGGAGGGAAATTATGTATGGATTTGGAGGAAGTGCGTGAAGTGCTTAACGAATACTTTGCATTGGTATTTGCGAAAGGTACCAACATGGGGGATGGTGAGTCACAGTGGGTATGTTGATATTCTAGGGCATATGTCAACATTAAAAAGGAGGAGGTGTTTAAGTGTTTTGAAAAGCACTAAGGTAGACAACTCCCCAAATGGGATCTATCCCAGAATGCTTAGGGAGGCAGGTGAAGAAATTGCTGGAACCTTGTTCGAAATCTTTGTATTCTCTATAGTGACAAGAGAGATCCCTGAAGACTAAAGAATAACCAATGTTTTACCTTTGTTTAAGATGGGCAGCAAGGATAATCTGGGAAATTTCAGGCTGGAGACCCTTATGTCAGTGATAAAGAAATTATTGAAGAAGGTTCTTGGGGGCTGAATTTGCTCACATTTGGGAAAATGTTGATTTATTAGTATTAGCCTGCATGGCTTTGTGTGGAGAAAGTCATGTGTCACAAACATGATTGAATTTTTTGAGGAAATGGCAAAGGTGAGTGATGGGGCCGGGGCTGTAAGTGTTGTCTATATGGATTTTACAAGGAATTTGAGAAGGTTCCTCATGGCAGACTGGCACAAAAGGTCAAGCCACGTGAAATCCAATGTGAGTTGGTTAAATGGATACAGAACAGGCTTGGTCGTAGAAGATAGAGAATAGTGAGGGAAGAATGTTTTTCAGATCAGAGATCCGTAACCAGTAGTGTTTCGCAGGGATCTGTGCTGGGACCCCTGTTGTTTATTATAAATATAAACGTTTTGGAGGAGAATGTAAGTGGCCTGATTAGCAGGTGACACAAAGATTGGGGGAGCTGCAGACAGTGAGGAGGATTACCAGAAGATACAGCAGGATATAGATAGGCTGGAGACTTTGCCAGAGAAATTGCAAATGGAGTTTAATAAAGACAAATGCGAGGTGATGCATTTTGGAAGATCTAATGCAGGAGGGAAGTTTCCAGTAAATGGCAGAACCCTTACAATCATCAACATACAGAGGGATATAGGCATCCATGTCCACAGTTCCTGGAAGTGACAACACAAGTGGATAAGGTGATGGTCAAGAGGCATATGACATGCTTGTCTTCATTGGCCATAGAGTATACACATTGGTAAGTCATGTTGCAGCTGTATAGATCTTTAGTTGGACCACATTTGGAACATTGTGTACAATTCTGGTCATTACGTTACCAGAAGGATGTGAAGGTTTTGGAGAATGTGTAGAAACAGTTTGCCAGGATGTTGCCTGGTTTGAAGGGCATTAGCTACGGGGAGAAACTGGACAAACATGATTCGTTTTCACTTGAATGTCGAAAGCTGAGGGGTTACCTGACATAAGTTTACAGAATTATGAGAGGCACAGATAGAATGCCTCTTTCTCTAGTCAGTTTTTCTCCAAAGGTAAAAGTGTCAGTTACTAGGGGCATACGTTTAAGGTAAAAGGGGGTAAGTTTAAAGAGGGTGTGAGAAGGAGCCAAAACAAAGTTGCTGGAGAAGCTCAGCAGGTCTGGCAGCATCTGTGAAGGAAAAAAATGTTTTGGGTCCCGTGGCCCTTCCTCAGAACTGTGAGAAGGAGGTATTTTACACAGAGGGTGGTTAGTGCCTGGAATGTGCTACCAGAGAAGGTGGTGGAGCTGATACAATAACCATGTTTAGGAGAAGCATCTTGACAGATATATAAATCTGCAGGAAATAGAGGGATACAGATAGTGCAGAAGCAAAAGCTTTTTAGTTTAGAAAGAAATCATGAGTCAATGCAGTCTTGGTGGGCCAAACGGCCTTTTGCTAACCTGTTCTTTGTTCTTACTGGTGACACCTACACCCCGTTGAAAAATAAGAAAAAGCAGAAGTTATTCCTTAACTTGCATCTAATTTCAGATCTGGTCCTTGTATACAACATTGCAAAATACAATTATACAGAGTGGAGCTAAATAAGATTATTTGAATGAATTTTGCCAAAATGTGAACATGGATTGGTTGGCCTGAATAGCCTGTTTCCATGTTAGATGTCAATGTGGTGTCTCATGGCCTCATTTTCATTCACCATGCTGCAATGAACATTTCTGGGACATTGTAGATTTTGGATGTCGGCCATCACATTGTCACCCCCAACATATCATGCCTTCGCTGACTAAATTTGTCTAAAGTTTGTCCTAAAAGTTGCCTTTTCTTGTTTTGACTATAATTAGTCTAAGATAGCATGTAATTTTATAGCCCTTGTAACCATACTTAGAACAGCACCGCGAAATAGAACTTAATAGCGCCTAATTTCTTTCAAAACTAAAAAGTAGGCACTTCACTGTGTCAGTAATAGAATAAACAGGACTCTAGAGGTTGAATGTTATGCTCCAGTTGGGCTTTCTTTGTGCATAACATGATTCCATTTCCATTTTGGGCTATTATAGCAGGAATTAATTACCTCTGGCAGTTTGATTGAAGCACCAGAGAAATCTTTAGTCCTGAAGTTTTGAGGTATTCATTATTTCTGTAAAGTCCACCAGAGCAAGACTAGCTATGCTCTGTGAGCTGTTTGATTTGTATGAAGCAACAAGAAAATGGCAATCGTGTATATGTGATTGTTACCTTACTTAAAGCAAGTAAAATTCTAGCTGGTGTCAGTGAATTGCCTTCAAAAATCACAGATTCTGCTGTTAGTCGGTGTCACTTGTTGTGGGGAGCGTAGTTAGGATCTGGGAAGCACTACTTCAAAGGTGGTAGAGGAAGATTCAGTTATAACATTCAAAAGAGAAATGAATAAGCATTTAAAAAAGGAAAGGAATTGCAGGGCTCTGGGCAGGGATAGGAGTCTAGTCAAGTTGCCTTTGCAAAGAGCTGGAATGAACTGATCAGGCTGCTCACCTCCTTATACTCTATACAGATTCTACAATTTGACAGTTAGACCCATGTAAGTCAAGGTAACAGTGTCCAACTTGTGAGACCCAGGGCTATTGGCATGCAACAACTGTGCATGCTCTTTTTTTAAAACTTGTTCTTTTATGACATCCATTATTATGAAATGCTTTGAGAAGTTAGTAATGGTACACATCAACTCCAACCTCCCAGATTTGCCTTGATTCACTGCAATTCATCTACTGTCACAACAGGCCTATAGCAGATGTCATCTCCCTGATCCTACACTCGTCCCTGGAACATCTGGATAACAAGGACACCTACATCAGACTCCTACTTATTGACTATCACTCTATCTTCAACACTAAAATTCCAATTAAAGTCATCTCCAGTCTCTGAGACCTAGGATTTTGCTCTCCCTCTGCAACTGGAATATTGATTTCCTGACCCGCAGACTGCAATCAGTAAGGATAGATGACAAAATCTCTTCCACGAAAAACCTCAACACGTCTGTGTACTTAGCCTCTTACTATACGCCTTATACACTCACAACTGTGTGGCTAAATTCTGCATCAAATTTTCTGATGACACCACCATAGTGGCCCGATCTTAAACAACAACAAGACAGAGTGCAGAGAGCTTAGTGGCGCGGTGTAAAGACAATAGTGTCTCTTTCAATGTCAGCAAAATGAAAGAGTTGGTCACCGATTTCGGGAAGCAGAGTGCGGGACACACCCCTGTTAGCATCTATGGCGCTGAGGTGGAGATAGTGGAGGGCTTCAAGTTCCTCTGAGTAAAAATAACCAACAATGTGTCCTGGTCCATTCATATCAATACTATGGTTAAAAAAGCACACTAATGCCTCTACTTCTTCAGAAGGCTAACAAAATTTGGTATGTCCACAATGACTCGTACCAATTTTCATAGATGCACCATAGAAAGCATCCTGTCCAAATGCTTCACAATTTGGTATGGCAACTGTTCCGCCCAAGATCGCAAGACATTACACAGTTCTGAATGCAAGATAACAAGGTGTAGAGCTGGATGAACACAACAGGCCAAGCAGCATCATAGGAGCAGGAAAGCTTGACGTTTCGGGCCTAGACTCTTCATCAGAAATGGGAGAGGGGAAGAGGGTTCTGAAATAAATAGGGAGAGGGGGGGAGGCGGGTAGAAGATGGATAGAGGAGAAGATAGGTGGAGAGGAGACAGACAAGTCAAGGAGGTGGGGATGGAGCCAGTAAAGGTGAGTGTAGGTGGGGAGGTAGGGAGGAAATAGGTCAGTCCAGGGAGGACGGACAGGTCAAGGGGTCGGGATGATGTTAGTAGGTAGGAAATGAGGGGTCGCCGCCTTGTGCACGCACAAGGAGCTCGAACAGTTCATCCACTTCACCAACACCTTTCACCCCAACCTTAAGTTCACCTGGACCACCTCTAAAACCTCTCTCACCTTCCTGGACCTCTGTCTCCATCTCGGGTAATCACCGAGAAACCGATATCCATTTCAAGCCCACCGACTCCCACAGCGACCTAGAATACACCTCCTCCCACCCACCTTCCTGCAAAAATGCCATCCCCTATTCCCAATTCCTTAGCCTCTGCCGCATCTGCTCCCAGGATGAGGCATTCCACTCCTGTACATCTCAGATGTCCTCGTTCTTCAAGGACCGCAACCTCCCCCCCGCAGTGGTCGAGAACGACCTCGACCATGTCTCCTGCACTTCCCGCAACTCATCCCTCTCACCCCCGTCCCCGCAATAACAACGAAAAAAGAATCCCCCTTGTCCTCACGTACCACCCCACCAACCTCTGGATCCAACACATCATCCTCTGACACTTCCGCCATCTGCAATCCGACCCCATCACCAAAGACATTTTTCCCTCCCCACCCTTGTCTGCTTTCTGGAGGGACCACTCTCTCTGCTACTCCCTTGTCCGTTCCACACTCCCTTCCAGCCCAACCACAGCCGGCACTTTTCCCTGCAACCGCAGGAAGTGTTACACCTGCCCCCACACCTCTTCCCTCACCCCCATCCCAGGCCCCAAGAAGACTTTCCACATCAAGCAGATGTTCACCTGCACATCTGCTAATGTGGTATACTGCATCCGCTGTATCTGTTGTGGCCTCCTCTACATCAGGGAAACCAGGCGGAGGCTTGGGGACTGCTTTGCAGAACACCTGCGCTCAGTTTGCAATAAACAACTGCACCTCCCAGTCGCGAACCATTTCAACTCCCCATCCCATTCCTCAGACGACATGTCCATCCTGGGTCTCCTGCAGTGCCACAGCGATGCCACCCGAAGGTAGCAGGAGCAGCAACTCATATTCCGCATGGGAACACTGCGGCCCAATGGTAACAATGTGGATTTCACAAGCTTCAAAATTTTCCTCCCCCTACCGCATCCCAAAACCAGGCCAACTCGTCCCTGCCTCCCTAACCTGTTCTTCCTCTCACTTATCACGTCTTCCCACCTCAAGCCGCACCCCCATTTCTGACCTTCTAACATCATCCCGCCCCCTTGGCCTGTCCGTCCTCCCTGGACTGACCTATCTCCTCCCTACCTCCCCACCTACACTCACCTTAACTGGCTCCATCCCCACCTCCTTGACTTGTCTGTCTCTTCTCTACCTATCTTCTCCTCTATCCATCTTCTATCCGCCTCCCCCTCTCTCCCTTTTTATTTCAGAACCCTCTTCCCCTCCCCCATTTCTGATGAAGGATCTAGGCCCGAAACGTCAAACTTTCCTGCTCCTATGATGCTGCTTGGTCTGCTGTGTTCATCCAGCTCTGCACATTGTTATCTCCGATTCTCCAGCATCTGCAGTTCCTATTATCTCTGATACTGTTCTGAATGCAGCCCAGTTCATCACGAAAACCAGCCTTCATCGGATTGACTCCGTCTCTACTTCCCACTGTGTCAGGAAAGCAGTTGACATAATCAAAGACCCCTTCCACCCTGGTTATAATCTCTTCCACCCTCTTCCTTCAGGCATAGAGGCACCGGGTCAAACAGTCATAGAGATGTACAGCATGGAAACAGACCTTCTGGTCCAACTCGTATATGTTGACTAGATTTTCTAAATTAATCTAGTCCTATTTGCCAGCATTTGACCCATATCTCTCTAAACCCTTCCTATTCATGTACACATCCAGGTGCCTTTTAAATGTTGTAATTGTACCCACCTCCACCTGCTCTGGTAGCTCATTCCATACACACACCACCATCTGCGTGAAAAAATTGCCCCTTAGGTCCCTTTTAAACCCTTCCCCTCTCACAATAAACCTGTGCCCTTTAGTTTGAGACTCCCCTACCCTGGTCAAAAAACCTTAACTATTTACCCTATCCATGCCCCTCATGATTTTATAAAGTTCTATAACGCCTTCCACGCTCTAGGGAAACTAGCCCCAGCCTATTCACCCTCTCCCTAAAGCTCAAACCCTTCAACCCTGGCAATTCTGGCAGAATTATCCAAATCTTTTTCAGTTTCACTACATCTTTCCTGTAGCCTGGAATATTAACTCTGTTTTCTCCTTCACAGATGCTGCCAGACCTGTTGAGCTCTTCCAGCAACTTTGTTTTTGTTCCTGATTTACAGCATCTGCAGTTCTTTTGATTTTTATATGGTATGATTTGTTGGGTAGCTGACAAAACAATATTTTTCACTGTATCTCGGTGCATGTAACAATAATAAGTCAAATAAAATTAAAGCCCCACCAGTGTTAGAGAAATTGTTCCAAGTAATGATCCTTGTGATACCCAACTTAGTTTCAATTTGTCAAGTAGAAAGGGATCCATTTATCCCAATTGTTGGTATATTCTTAGTTAGCCATGCTAATACATATTCAGTCCATGAACATATATATTACTCTTCTAAGCTCTTATCTTGTGTGGTAACCTTTTATGTGACACCTAATACCTTCTGGAAATCAAAATAAATTACACTCAACCTGCTTTTCACATTCTTAAAAACAAGCTAATAAATTTGTCAAACATGATTTACCTCTTATGAAACCAAGTTGACTCTAACTGATGACATTATGATTTTCTCGACATCCTGCTGTTACTTCCTTAGTAACAGATTTCAACATTTGCCAACGATACATGTTAGTTTCCTCTTTCTGTCACCTGTCTTTCTTTAAGACAGTAATAACATTTGAAGATTTGCAATTAATCGAGAATGTTCCAGAAACGTGACAATTTTGGAAAATTATAACCAATGCTTCTGTTATCTCTACAGATACTTCTTCCAAGATGCTATGATGCAGGCCTTCATGTTCACAAACTTGTCAGACTTTAGTCTCATTTAATTTCCAAGTACAATTTCTGCAGTGATATGCCAAGATTTAATGTCTTATCCACTAACTGGGTGGGCGACCTCAACAATTTACCAGGCAATTTTCCCGGGGGCAGCCAGAGAGCAGCAATCTAAGCCAAATTAGATAGTCTTAGTCTGATTCAGCTCTGCTCTCACTACCATGATTCTTATATCCAAACATATTTGCCAACAAGATAGGGCCAGTCTGAGTTATTGCTTAATCCAATAGATGATTACGCACAGGCTCACAAGTGAAGAGTAATCACATGGGCAAGGTGCTGGAGTAGAGCATGTCAGATCCAATTATTTAATGCTGGTGATTTTGCAGGATAAGGAAGATGCCAGTTTACAACCAAAGTATATGAGAACTTTGAGCTGTTGTCTTTTCTGCCATCTCCTCACACCATTGCCAGAGAAAATAAAACAATTGAAAACAAACTGCTTATCAAATAAGTAAGAGAGCAGGTGAAGTGTTTATTGCTAGGTAACACCTTATAGACAAGAACACTTTAGTGATATGATTCCAACACCAGCCTGGCCTTTTTAGTGCAGCAAGATTAGAGTTTTGCTGTGTGAACTTCCTACAGTTTATTATTGAATTTGGCCTTATGATTGTAGTGTTACTGCAACATCATAGTTATTTAGTTTGAATTATTTTGCTAATAACAAAAACAAGCTGAAACAGCCCAGTTATGTTCATTGGCTAAATTGTTTTAAACAACTAGTGCCCCTAAGGAAGTGATAAGGAGATGTATATCATAAATACGAGGCCTGATTACAAGTTTACAAAGTCTCATTGAAATGCAGTTATTAAACAGTCACTTAAGATAATTTTACTAAATTATTTGACAGTCTAGACTTCTGTGTGGACAATGCATATGATGTGAAACGAATAAAAGGGTAATTTTTTAATTCACCAGAAAGTTCAGCGGAGGATATGTGTCAGTGTAACAATGAGGCAAAAAGAAGAAGAAAATCACTTGACATCACTGAATGAATCCAAAGAGTAAAATAAGCTACATGGCCCTTCTCATGCTCTTTCATCCCAATAATTATTTATTGAATATTCAATGGTTCAACTAGTTTTTCAGCTCCCTGCTATAGTCTTAGGGAAGATCGAGCATCATAAAATATAAGCTCTCCTGTAAAACAGGCCATTCTCTCACTCCTAGCCAATTCATTCCCCAAAGAAAATTGCCTTGAAAATAATTTTTTTTTGAGTGAAGAAAAATAAAGCTACCTACAAAATAATATCACTTTAACTGTAAATTTACTTTCATACTGAACCTCAACTGGAGAGCTTTCAATCGTGGACTCCTACCTCCACTCTCGGGAAAGAAGCAGAATATGACTTGGAATGCAGCTCTGTCAGGGTTCCTCCACTTTTTTTATTGGGAGGCTGGTCAAGATGGAGAAGCTTAGAAAGATCTTCCGCTCACTCACATACCAAAGTGTATTGATCAGGTGTACGGTACGGGTGGCACAGGGTTGGACGCATCATTCTCTGGTAAATTCCTCCCCTTATTCTATCTATTCATTGAAAAAGCCTCGGTAGAATTGTTTGATATTTAGCATGTGACATCTGACAGTTGACTTGTGTCAAAGCTGCTCAAGCAGAACTGAAGCTGTAAAAAACAAATCTCTTCTTTAATCCATTTTGACCTTGTGGTGACTTGAGGCAGAGCGAGAAAGTGCTGCTCCATCATACAGTGCCAGTGTAAACCCTTGATCATGAAGTTCATGAGGATTCTGTATACTCATAAACATTCAACCAACGACAAGATCATTTATTTTTTGAGCATCTTTCACAACCTGAAGGCATTCCAAACATTTTACGGGCAGTTAAATGGCCCAGCTACTCTGATGGCTGCAGAGCCCTTGGAGGTACACAGACTGGAGTAACATGTTGAGTGTCATGCAGAATCTCTGATACAGCTAATTCAAAGGGAGTCATCATTGTTAGCTCTCACTCACTAACAAGTGTGATTATTTACCTAGGAAATTCCATGCCACTGGTCATAGGTTCTTTGGGCCTTGTGTGGCTGATGAGCTTGGCCTGCGAGTCAGAACTCTGACCACACATTTGGCAGGTGTTTCCTGGAGGTGGAATTGGTCCTCGATCCTGATAGCACTGCCATTTCTTTCTCCAGCTCCTTTTCCATACTTTCTTTTGCTGCCAGGTGTTCTCAAAGAATTTTGTCCCTTTGTACAGCAGTTTCCTCCAGGTCAGTTTCTTCTGAATGAAAGTCTCTCATGCATTGAAATTTACGTTGCAGTTCTTGAAGAAAGCCTTCAGGGAGACTTTGAAATGCTTCCTTTTGTGTTCCTCTTTTCGCTTGCCTTCATTGAGCTGTGTGAAGAAAATCATGGCTTTGAAGCTGGTGCTTCTAGCTGCTTCAAGGTTCTGATGTTAGTATACCTGTCCTCCCAGCTGATGAGGAGAATTTGCCTCAAACAATGTTGATGCTACTTCTCAAGGGTCTTGAGGTGGCATCTGCACATAATCCAAGTTTCGGAAGCATATAGACGAGTCAGAAGGATGACTGCCTTATACAGAAGGATTTAGGTATCAGCACGGATGTCACAGTCATCGAAGAATCTCATCCTTAAGTATCCAAAGGCAGCATTCAGAGATTGAAACAATGTTGAATCCCTGCATCAATGTCAGCCTCAGATGAAAGATAGCTTCCCATGATAGGCAAAATTTTTCAGGTTTGTGAGGATTTCACCATTGTTCATAATAGAGGGATGGACCAAATCTTGATAGGTTGGTAAAGGTCTTCTTGAGATTGAGGCTGAGACCAATTCTTTGGTATGCTTCCACAAAGGCATTAAGTGAGACTTGAAGATTCTCTTCAGAGAGAGCACATACTGATGTTTCACAAGAGGTTGGTGTTGTTTTTTTCTCTTGGATTTCAACCAGTTGAGATTGAAAAAGTTTTCTCTCCACCCTGTAGACAATGTCCATCCCGTTGGGATGCTAGCCCTTGAGAAGATGAAGAATAATGACGATAAGAATGGAAAAAAACATGGAGGTAATGACACGTTCCTGCTTGACACCTGTCCTGACCTCAAAGGGCTGTGTCATGTTCCAATTGGTGAGGACTGTCGCTGACATCTTGTTATGGAGGAGACAGAGAATGTGGATGAATTTCACTGGATAGCCACCCTTTTGCAGGATCTTCCACAGCACTTCCAATTGACTGAGTCTAAAGCCTGATCGTGCCTGTGAAGGCCATGTAGAGTGGGAAGTGTTGTTCCCGTTATTTCTCTTGGAGTTGCTGAGCAGTCAAAATCATATCCACAGTTCTATGCTTGTTCAAAAGCTACCTGATTTTCAGGAAGGATTTCTGTCAGGACTGGGAGAAGGTTCCTACTGGATTTGGACGATGATCTTCCTGGCGATGGAAATGGAGAGATTCTTCAGTAGTTCTCACAGCCCACCTTATCTCCTTTCTTAAAAGCCGTAGAAATGGCAGCATCCCTGACAGAGCAAAATGGTGGAGACACGATCATTAAATATTCTTAATGTGGTGGTTAATCGACTCTCGTTAGGTAAAGGAATCAAACGTTATCAGGATAGCTAGGATGTGGAATTTGAAATGCTAACAAATCAGCTTTGGGAAGAAAGCAGTTTTTTAGTCGGGTGACCCTTCATCAGTCGATACAGTGTGGAGCTGGAGGAACACAGCAGGTCAGGCAGCATCAGAGGAGTAGGAGAGCTTTGTGAGTTCCTGGATTTGAGACTGCAGATTAATATTACATTCATGGCCTTTTACTTCTTTTTCTGCAGCTGTACATTATGGCATCCACTCACTTTGGCACTGATGCACAATTTGAGCTGCAAGTACATATTTAAAATATCATTATTTTCTGAGGCAGCATAAATGTAGTCTACATTTCATCTCTTTCACTAATATTCTCAAACAAGTTTAAAATATGATGGGATATGTCTCACTGGTCAGTAATTAACCATATGTCTATATGATACTTGCCGAGGTGAAATGTAAACACAGGATGTATTACAAAATGTATCATGATGCCCTAGGTTTTTAAAGATCGTGGTCTTCTTCTGTTTTATGTCCCTGCTGAAACGTTTAACTCTTTAAACGCTAAAGAACAACTCTGTTTACATTTCAGTAACTTGGGGGAACTGGGTAATTACTTCACAGAGATCACTTGCGGTGAACCATGTAATTAGAATGTAATATTGTGGATGACAGTAAAGGTTAGTGAGTCAGCTATTTCAGTTTTCACTTTGGTACATGAGGTGCTGGCAGATCGTAAGCCCCGGTTATAGTGTGCAATGTATTAAGTGGATATTCATAATATATCTTTGTTATTTTGATATGAACAATTAGTTCAAGGAATCGTGTAACATTCATGTTATTACAATTGAATATGGGGAAACGTCTAAAACTTCCACATCTTCATCCATGTGGTTGATCTTCATTTGTGTGCCTGTGGAGTGAGAGCTGTCAGACTAATTTTGTAATGATGTCACACCTGACACTGGTCCTGTTCTTTCTCACATTGAGTCAAATGTACTGATACAGCCATAACACCAACTGATGCCTAAACTGAAGGCCTGGCTTAACTAATACAGATAGGAGGTAGAATATGGGTATTTTAGTCTCATCTCCTCAACATATAGGGCACTTCCCAGCTATTGTACTGGATGTAGCCATTTGTCTACTTTTATTGTTGTGCACTGTTTATCTTGTTATTTCTTTGAAGACCTTCTCAAACGAATACAACAAAATGTTTCCTGTACGTAAATATATTACAGGTAAATAATGTGATATTTTCAGGTAACAATTACAAAGTTCCATCTACCGTGTACACGGAATGAAAGCAGCTATGTCAAATTGATCCAACTAACAAATTCCTTTCTGTTAAAAGAAAGATTATTTAGAAAGATCAATAATCTTTCCTGTTTGACACTTATTAAGGCAGATAAATCTGAATCAGTGGTGCATAAGCTATTGGTAAGATATTAAAAGCAGAATAATTTTTGGTGCATCTATCTCAAGCTTTCAAATTTATTGTTAAGAGACCAGCACTGTGCCATATTTACCTCAGCTCCGAGTAAACCTTAGCTAGATTAGATTAGGGACTATCCAACATTTTCACCCCGAGAACATTTGGATTTAATCCAGGTTTCATATTTTGTTAAATTGCTGTTTAGCCTAATCATCTCACAGCTGTGGCTGCTAATATTATTTCAAATCCCTTTACTCCTCAAAAAGGAAACAGACTCTACTTGTTTATTCTTACCACTGAACCACTGCAGGCAATGGCAAATTAATGTCACAGTGGTGAACAGGGACCAATATTTGAAAGTATTAAACAAAATCTCAATATCAAATTATGGATCCACAGAGGATTAGTCTGCTACTATCCATCATAGCTGAGGTGCAGCAATTAACTCTTCACTACGTAGTTAGCCATGCTATTAGACTTTCCAGCATATTTTACAAGATTCTATGCAGCTTCAAAAGCTGATATTTTATAGTTAGTCAAGGATCAAAAAATAGATTTTCAGCCAATAGTTTTTGTAGGACTTATGGTCAAATGACAGCAGCTTGACCACAAAGCCAGGTCTGCAGAATAAGTGTTAATCAATCCAAGAATTGCTCCTTCTTTCATTGGCCTCCTTTCATTCAGTAATGCCTGCTGGGAACAAACTACTGAAATTATTTCAGTGTCCCATGTAAATGAAAATAACTTAGATCCTTATATACCACTTTTCATAACCATCAAACATCACAGAATATTGCAGTCTTTATATTTAGATCAACATCATTCCAAGCACACCTACAATTAATTATAAGGTGCTGACGGGGGTTTAAAAGACATGAGAAACTACAGTCATATTTAGCTGAATTATCTCATGAAAGTACACTTCAGTGTATTGTTCTCATATCAAAGCTCCTGCATTCCTTTTTATTCTAATCAATTGTTCTAATGTGTCCTGAATCCTTGAGTTTGAGTTATGCATAACTATTTGTCACTCAAGAGTATTACGCAGTTTGCCCTATTTAAATTTCTTATTTGCGAGTGTGCTATTGCAGCCTGTTTCTTTCATGGCAGGAAAGTCGACTTCAAGTTCCTCACTATTCTGCAATGTCTGATGATGTTGATTTGTCACCCAGTAGCAATACACTTAAATGTATCTTCTTTATTTATTTGAAGGGTATGTTCTGTGTATTCCACAGGCCATATTTTTGTTTTTGCCTTGAATCTTTTTATGAGTGCTATTTACCAATATTGGTGATTCCTCAATACTTTTCTCATTTAAAAAAAAAGTAATGGACCTTGAACATAAACAAAGTGCTAGAGAAATTCAGGTCTGGCAACATCTGAGAAAAACAGAATTAATATTTCAAGTCCAGTTGGCCTTTGTCTCAGAACTGCACCAGCTTTGATAAAGCGTTACTGGACCAAAAAGTTTAAACTCACTTTTCTCTCTACAGATTCTGCCAGACCTGCTGAGTTACTCCAGCACTTTCTGCTTTTGTTCCAGGTCTCCAGCTTCCTCAGTTCTTATTTTTATTTTAATGATTCTTCTTGCACTACATTCTTCTTTATATATATTGAGTAAATTTACATTCAGATCATTGTTTAAATTTTAAAATATCTTCGTTGAACTGTATGATCTTCATGAATAATGTGTTGATCTGGGGATTTTCAAAATACATTGAAAACCGAAAGAACTGTGGATGCTGTAAATCAGGAACAAAAACAGAAGTTGCTGGAAAATCTCAGTAGGTCTGGCAGTATCTGTGAAGAAAAAAATGAAGTTAACGTTTTGAGCCCAGTGACCCTTCTTCTGAATGGGGAATCCTCAGTTGAGGAAGGAGGTGCACATTCTGGAGGCTCCCTTGTCGAAATTGGCCTCATCTGAACGTATGCAACAGAGACAGTGGAACTGAGAGAATGGGATAGAGTATTTACAGGAAACAGGGTGTGAGGATGTATAGTCCAGGTGGCTTTGGGAGGCAGTGGGTTTATAGTGGATATTAGTGGCCAGTCTATCCCCAGAAATGGAGACAGAGATGTCAAGGAAGGGAAGGGAGGAGTCAGAGATAGACAAGATGAAAGTGAGGGCAGGGTAGAAATTGGAAGCGAAATTGGTGAACTTTTCCAATCCCGGACGAAAGAGGGAAGCAGCACCGATGATATCATTGATATGCCAGAGAAAGATTGTGGGTGGGGACCAGAATAGGACTGAAACAAGGAATGTTCCATGTATCTCACGAAGAGGCAGGCATAACTGGAGCCCATGCGGGTACCCATGGCAACCACCCTTACCTGAAGAAAATGAGAGGAGTTAAAAGAGAAGTTGTTGAGGGTGAGGATGAGCTCAGCCAAGCGGAGGAGGGTGATGGTGGGTGGGGACGGTTCAGGTCTTTGCTCCAGGAAGAAGCAGAGACCCCTAAGACCCTCATGGTGGGGAATGGGTGTATAAAGGGATTGCACGTCCATGGTAAAGAGGAGGCAGCTAGAACCTGCAAACTGGAAGTTTGAAACCGGCGTAAGGTATCAGATGAATCATGGATGTACATGGGCAGGGATTGGACTAGGGGAGAGAAGACTGAGTCAAGGTAAGAAGAGATGAGTTCTGTGGTGCAGGAGCAGGCCAAAAGAATGGGTCTGCCCAGACAATCCTGTTGGTGGATTTTTGGAAGAAGGTAGAAGTGAGCTGTGTGGGGTGAGGACATTATCAGCTTCGAAGTGGGGAGTGGGGAGACGTCAGCAGATGAAATGAGACCAGTTACCATAGTAGATACAGTGGTCTGATGGTAGGTATATGGTCCAGGGGAAAATAGGAGGAGGTACCTGAGAGCTGGTGCTAGCCTCTGCAAGGTAGAGGTGAGTGCACCAGACTACAACAGCACCATCTTTATTGGCAGGTTTAATGACAAAGTCAGGGTTAGATCTGAGTGCACAGAGTGCAGTCAGTTCAGAGGGAAATAGGTTGGATTTGGTGAGGGGGTGGGGGGGCGGTAGAGAAATTGAGGTGACCAATATCATGTCGACAGTTCTCAACAAACAGATCACGTGCAAGTAAAAGGTCAGAGAGAGGGGTCCAGGTGGATGGAGAGTGTTGGAACAGGGCAAAGGCATCTGTGGGACAGGGGGAGGACTCTTGTCCAAAGAAATGAGCATGGAGGCGAAGACAGCAGAAGAAGAGTTTGACATCATGTCGTGCCTGAAATTCGTTAAGGTGGGGACGCAGAGGAATAAAGCCGAGACTTTTGCTGAGTACACAACGTTCAACATCGGGGAGCAGAAGGTCATCAGGGACTGTGAATACCCAACAGGAGGTGGGGTTGGGGGAGGGGATAGAGTCAGAGCGAAGGCTCCGAAAGGCCATGGGTATCTTTGAGTTGTTATATCTTGTGGGTCTTGATGCCTGTAAGGAAAAGAAAAATTTCTTGTTAACATGACGAATGAGCTGGAGGATGAAGTGGAACTGCGGAGTGGTGCAGCCCTAAGCCAGCACATTGTGATGCTGTTGGAGAGAGATGTTGGGACTGTGCATGTAGCACCGCATTGCACTGAGTGTGGATCTCAGGATGTGGCGAGAGCAGCTGTCCGTGGAACATTGAACATCACAGAGATATCTGTGATCCTCAAAGGATTCAAAACATGAGGGATGAAACATCAGTTGGAATTCACCGTAGGGTGAGTCTGAGCCAGAGGCAATCACTGAGTAAAGTGATATTGCTGTGGAAATAAGCTTTAGCAAATGCTTGGTCAAACACCAGGACTGACAGTGAAATTAATGTCGGTGGGCAAGAAGAAAGATAGGAAAGGAAATCCCGTCGGTGAGAGGAGCAGAACTTCTCCAAGGTAGGCATGCCTGGAAGAGTGTGGCAGTGAGTTAAATACTAAATAAAAACTGAAAGAACTGCCGGTGCTGTAAATAAGGAACAAAAACAGAAGTTGCTGGAGAAGCTCACAGGTCTGGCAGCATCTATGAAGAAAAGATCAGAGTTAATATTTCGTGTCCGGTGACCCTTCCTCAGAACAAAATACATTGATCCTGTCTTCATTTCTGAATGAGAGATAAAAGGTACTGCAGATGCTGGAGAATCCGAGATAACAAGCATGGGGCTGGATGAACACAGCAGGTCAAGCAGCATCATGGGAGCAGGAAAACTTGACGTTTCGGGCCTAAACCCTTCAT
>JAHRHZ010000249.1:39659752-39692611 GCA_024137785.1 Ginglymostoma cirratum
ATGAAGGGTTTAGGCCCGAAACGTCAAGTTTTCCTGCTCCCATGATGTTGCTTGACCTGCTGTGTTCATCCAGCCCCATGCTTGTTATCTCTTCATTTCTGAATATTTGGGTCATGTGTGCAGTGTGATTTGTGTTGAACACCTCCAAAAATCTCCTTTCTAGATTTGTTACATGTGTAGACTAAATGGGATGCACAGGGCATTGTACCTGCTATAGTTTTTCAAAATTGAGTGTTAATGGATTAAGGCTCTTCTTCTGAAAGACTTCTGAAACTCTGCTTTGTATAATGAGGCTTACAAAAATCACTTCCAGTCTCTCTCTCTCTCTCTCTCACTCCTTCTCTCAACAGTTGGAGGCTGTGGTAAGGCTGCTGTACTAGCAATCTAGAATACCAGGTTAACGTTCTAGAGATAGTGAATAAAAACGTTGCTTTGTTGAAAAGCTGGCCCAAAACTTTGGCCCATTTTCCATTCTTCTGCCGTATTTATCATGTTCAATGTTCCATAATCATCTATCCACTGTCAGCTGTTGTAGAAAAAAGTCCGGTTCGCTATCTGTTTTTAAGGAAAGAAGACTTGTCAATACTGAGTCTTGGCACTCACTCTGGGAAATAACTCTTCTGAAGAAGGGTCTAGGCCCGAAACGTCAGCCTTCCTGCTCCTCTGATGCTGCTCGGCCTGCTTTGTTCATCCAGCTCTACACCTTGTTATCTCAGGTTCTCCAGTATCTGCAGTTCCTACTATCTCTGAAGCATTGTAAGTGACCATCTCTGTAGAGTAATGGGACATTATAATAATGTGGTCAGTGTAAAGTGATTATGCAAAGGCAGTTGAGATAGAAGAGAACGGTGGCTCAGTGGTCAGCACTGCTGCCTCACAGTGCCAGGTACCTGATTTCGATTCCAACCTCGGGTAACTGTCTGTGTGGAGTTTGCACATTCTCCTTGTGTCAGTGTGGGTTTCCTCCAGGTGCTCTGGTTTCCTCCCACAGTCCAAAGATGTGCAGGCTAGGTGATTGGCCATGCTAAACTACCCACGGTGTTCAGGAATGTGTAGGTTAGGTGTGTTGGCTGTGGGAAGTGCTGGGTTGCTGGGAGAAGGTTGCAGGCGGGATCAAATGCTCTTCAGAGAGGCGCTGTGGACTTGTTGGACCGAATGGCCTATTTCAACACTGTAGGGATTCTATGATTCTATAGAAGCTCTTAAGAGAACCTGTGTCAATACTGAGACAAAAAGAAAGAGTGCTTACAGAAACTAACATGGACTCATGAAGGAGTAATTTAGGATGCGGTTTTGAATTAGAGTCCATAAACTTAACAGAATATGTTGGTATTGCCAGCACCAGCAGAAAAGGTGTCAAATGCATCAGTTGAAGAGAACTTTGGAATCAGGAGGGAAAAAAAAACATTACCAAGACTTATCAGAACCTTAGGGAACATTGTGGACACAGCAGAAGCACAGAAAACGGACCCAAAGACCAAATAGTTTTAAGCACTGACCCAGAGTAGCAGGCAGTAGTATAAATCATTACTGTGGGTGAAGGGGTAGATCCAGAATTCAAGATTGTTATAAAAGCTACTCTGCTACTCCCAAAACTATTTGAAGCAATTGAAAGATTGCAGCAGGCTGAGGATTGAAAGGTTTGGAAGAAAATATTTATAAAGTATGGGCTAGCTTTACTTAGCTTAAACTAAAGGACAAGAGGATCAGATTACCACTTATGGTTGGGACCCTTGTGAACCATGCAGTTAGAAGGCAGATGATTGATGAAAACACAGCATCATATGAAGAACTATTGAGGACGTTTGGTACACACTTCAGTGTGAGGAGAAATTTAAACGTAGAACATGCAAAAATGAATCAGAGAAAACATAGACATGAGGAAAGCATGGGATTTGTTCATTCAATCTTTACTTGTTAGCAAGAATTGCACATAGAAAGGGCTGAAGACAGAATTAATTTGTGACAAGATGGTTGTTACAGTATCAGATGAGGCCTGGCCAAAACAAGTCAGGGAAGATTTGATGCAAGAAATGCAGATTGTTGGGATAAATATTTTTGTATTATTGTACTGTTGGCTTGCTGTGGTCATGTTCCCCTCTGTTGTAGTCTTTCCACTTTAATTTTGTAGCAGTCATCAGGCAAATTATGTGAAATGTGATGTCATATGTGAGACTGAGTGAATATTCAGAGTTGTAAGCAAACCAGCCACTGCTTCAAAAAAAAGCAGAGAAGAATTAAAACTGCAGCCTGCAACATTTTTTTTCTATTCATTTGTGGGATGCGGGCGTTGCTGGCTGGCCAGGATTTCTTGCCCATCCCTAGTTGCCCTTGAGAAGGTGGCGGTGAGCTGCTTTCTTGAACCGCTGCAGTCCTCCTGCTGTGTGTTGACCCACAATGCCATTAAGGAGGGAATTCCAGGATTTTGACCCAGTGACAATGAAGGAACGATGATACACTTTCAAGTCCAAATGATGAGTGATTTGAAGGGGAACTTGGACGTGATGGTGTCCCCGTGTATCT
The DNA here is from genome assembly GCA_024137785.1 of Ginglymostoma cirratum. NCBI lineage: Eukaryota > Metazoa > Chordata > Chondrichthyes > Orectolobiformes > Ginglymostomatidae > Ginglymostoma > Ginglymostoma cirratum. Next base: position 39,662,276 of record JAHRHZ010000249.1, read on the forward strand.
GTTGTCCTTATCCTTCTAAATGAAAGTGGTCGTGGGTTTGGAAGGTGCTGTCTGAGGATTTTTGTTGAATTTCTGCAGTGCATCTTGTAGATAGTACACACTGCTGCTACTGAGCATCGGTGGTGGAGCGAGTGAATGCTTGTGGATTTAGTGCAAAGCAAGCGGGCTGCTTTGTCCTAGATGGTGTCCAGCTTCTTGAATGTTGTTGGGGCTGCACTCATCCAGGCAAGTGGGGACTATTCCGTTACATTCCTGACTTGTGCCTTGTAGATTGTGGACAGGCTTTGAGGAGTCAGGAGGTGAGTTACTCGCAGTATTTCTAGCTTCTGGCCTGTTCTTGTAGCCACTGCGTTAATGTTTCTGGTCAATGGTAACCTCCAGGATGTTGATAGTGGGGAATGTAGTGATGGTAACACCATTGAATGTCAAGGGATGGTGGTTAGATTGTCTCTTACTGGTGATGGTCATAGCCTGGCATTTGTTGGCCGCAAATGTCACTTGCCACTTGTCAGCCCAAGCCCGGATGTTGTCCAGATATTGTTGCATGTGAACATGGACTGTGTCAGTATCTGAAGAGTCACAAATGGTGCTGAACATTGTGCAATCATCAGTGAACATCCCCACTTTTGACCTTAAGATGGCAGGAGGAACATTGATGAAGCAACTGAAGATGGTTGGGCCGAGGACTCTACCCTGAGGAACTCTTGCAGACATGTCCTGGACATGAGATGATTGACCTCCCACAACCACGACCACCTTCCTATGTGTCAGGTATGACTCCAACCATTGGAGAGTTTGCCCCCTGATATCCATTGATTCCAGTTTTGGGAGGGCTCCTAGATGCCACACTCGGTCGAATACAGCCTTGATATCAAGAGCTGTCACTCTCACCTCACCTTTGAAGTGTTAAGTGAGTCAGAATAGCTGTGAATTTTTCACACCTTACTGCCACAGAAATTAAAGCCAACATGAAACAGAATTGTATTTTTTGCAGTTATTGCCAAGATTATGATTTAGCTAGATAATGAAATAAAAAGTCATCAGAAGCCTAACTTGTGCCTTGTGGTCCCATCAGGGAGGTAAGAGGTGAGTTTGGAAGTTGCCATAGAATGTCCATGCTTAACAAGAATAAAAATATTCAATTACTCCACTTGTACTGCATCCTGAAACAAAAATTTCTAAAATAACCGTGGGGAAAAGGAAATTCTCATCTCTGTTTACATTCCACTCTATCTGCCAGATTTTTGTCCTATCTATATCTTTCTTCAAACTTCTTATGTCCTTAGAACGTCCTATGCTACATATCTTTGTGTTGTCTGTAAAACTTGGTACCATGGGCTGAATTTTACCAAATAGACTCAGTGTCATCTTTGATGAGTTTTATATAATGTTTGTCTTGGTAAGCTGCAGTGAGTCTTCTCATAATGGTGTCTGCACTGCACTTCATTAGCTATGCTCTGCTCCTCTATGGCATCATGCTACCAATGGCAGAATTATCACTGCTGGGGCCTCTGGAGGTTCACTGCAGCAGCATCAAAAGCCTGACCATTCACCGGATAGAGTCCTGCTAGGCCGGAGCTGCCCTTCACAGTACATGTAGTGGGAAGCGAGCAAAATAGAAACATGTTTGAGGGGAAATAAATGGTGCAACTGGCACTTAATTGCAAGCACGATCTCAAATGCATACATGTATAGCTATTTTACTGTATCTGTCTAACCGATAATCAGTGTAATTATTGTTATTAAAACCAAACTACCTACACTTTGCGTCATCCCATCTTGGAAAAGTAAAAGTCACTGTAGTCTTACCAGATCATTGGGTGCTCTCTCATTTCAGAGAGATGACTGATGACGATTTATTCTCAGGGTCGCCATGCCTCAAGTGAGGAGAGAGTTTTTAAAAAAAAGGTAGGGCCTTCATAATAATCTCAGCTGGTGTGAGAAGTGAGCCCATGCTGCTAGCATCACTCTGCAGCATTAGCCAGCAGTCCAGCCAAGTATGCTAATCAATCTCCCACCATAAATGCCCAGCCTGCGTCAGTACTACACCTTCCCTAATGCCCAGTGTAGCTTACCATCTTCTCAGCCCTCAAAGGCTTCACTTTTATTCAGGAACAGCAAAAGCATTCATAAACACAACGGGGATAGAAAGCACTATAGACAAATTTGCTGATGACACTAAAATGCGTGGGAAAGTAATTTGCAATGAAGAAATAAGAAATGTACAAACGGCAATGCAAAAGTCAGATAAATGGGCCAAAATTTAACAGATGGAGTTTAATATGGACAAATGTGAGGCTATGCATTTTGGTCTAAGGGGAGACAAACTTCAGGGTGCTTTGGTGCAGAGGGTTTTTGTGTTCTTCTGCACAAATCACGGAAAGCCATGTGCAGGTACAGCAGGTAATAAGGAAGACAGATGGAATTTTTGGATTTATTGCTGGAGGAATAAAGTATGAAAGTGGGGAGGTGTTGCTGCAACTGTACAGAAGCTTAAAGTCAAGCATCAAACAGATCAAAGTTAAACAAGAATTGAACCTTCTAAATACCTCAAAAACACTGCTGACTAAATAGGTCTCGCGATTAGCAATCATATAATACCATCAAGCCTCAGAGACTGAAGAAGAAAATATAACAGAAAATTTTCAAATTTCTTAGAACCTGGATCTTCCAAAATACCACATGATCTTTTGTAAAAAAAAATTGAGAAATGCATGAGGTAGTGAAAACATTTGCTATACAGCCTGCAGACATTACTGTGGCACAAGAATTGGCTGCAGAAATCTATTTCCTTATCAGCAATGATGCATGTCTCCACTTGAAAATACTTCATAATAATCTTAATGGGCCATTATTTGCAGATATTTTAGATTTCAGACTCCCCTTTCCCATGCACTCCCATTGGAAACTATATTGCTTTTCGGAGATTGATGCTGCCTTCGAGGACCACGGTTTTCAAATTGAACACACATCCAATCCCACCCTCACTAGACATTGAAATTCCAGCTTTTATCGTCTGCCATCACTCACCTCCCCATACAGTGTTCAGGGAACGTAGACACCCTATGCGTTCTTTAAGAGAATTGAGAATGCTATTGCAATTACTGGCTGAAGTGAAATTGACTGTGGTTTTACCAAGGATTCTGGAGAAATCCCAAAAGATTGGAAAACTGCCAATGTGAAACCCTCATTCAAAAAGGCAGGGAGTATGTCGGCATGGATAGAGATTTGGCTAATGTGACCAGTGAGGTTCTACAGGGATCGGTGAGTGCACTGCAACTGTTTACAGTACAAGCGGAAGACAAGAGCAAGGCAAACAATGTTAAAAAAACAAGCTTAAAGGCTTTGTGCCTTAATGCATGGAGCATTTGCAATAAAGTGGATGAATGAATCACTGAGATAGATGTAAATGGATACAATCAAATTGGGTTTAAGGAGGCATGGCTTCATTGTGACCAGGGATGGGAACTGAATGTCCCAAGGTATTCAGTATTTAGGAAGGACAGGCAAAAAGGAAAATGTGGTGGAGTGGCATTGCTGGTTAAGGAGGAAATGCACACAATGGTGAGAAACAACATTAGCGCTGACAATGTGGAGTCTGTATGGGTACAGTTGAGAAATACAAAGGGGAAAAAACATTAGTGGGTGTCATATATAGACCCCCAAACTGTAGTAGTGATGTTGGGAATGGCATCAAACAGGAAATTAGAGATTCATGTCATAAGGGAATATCGGTGATCATGGTTGATTTTAACCGGCACATAGATTGGGCAAATCAAATTAGCCACAATGCCATAGAGGAGGAATTCCTGGAGTATATACAGGATGGTTTTCCTGACCAATATGTGGGGGAACCAACTAGAGAGCAGGCCATCTTAGATGGGGTGCTGTGTAATGGGAAGAGAATCATTGCCAATCTAGCTGTGTGACCGCTTGGGGATGAGTGACCAGAACTTGATAGAATTTTTTAGCAAGATGGAGGCTGAGGTAGTTAGTTTGGAGACTGAAGTGCTGAATCTTAATAAAGATATGAGGCATGAGTTGGTCTTGATAGACTGGGGAGTTGTATTTAAGGGGATGACAGTGGATAGGCAATGGCAAACATTCAAGGAACACATGGAAGAATTGCAACAACAGTTTATTCCTGTCTGGCACAAAAGCAAAATGGGTAACAGGGCCAATTTGCTTAAAAAGTAAATTAAACATAATATTTGATCCAAGGAAGAACCATACAGATTGGCCAAGAATTGGCAACAGTTTAGGATTCAACAAAGAAGGACCAAGGGATTGGTTAAGAAGGGGAAAACACAGTATGAAAGCAAGATTGCAGGGAACATAAAGATGACACAAAGAGTTTTCATAGGTACATGAAGAGAAAGAGATTGATGAAGACAAATGTAGGTCCCCTACAGGTAGAAATGGGGGAATTTATAACAGGAGACAAAGAAATGGCTGAGTAACTGAGTACATACTGTGGTTCTGTCTTTATAGATGGTGACACAAATCAGAAACGAAAATTGTTGGAGAATACACGGTTTAGTGAGAGGGAGGAATTGAGGGAGATCAATATTAGTAGAGAAATAGTGCAATGGGGTTGAAGACATATAAGTACCCAGAGCCTGATAATCTACATCCCAAAGTACTTAAGGAAGTGGGTCTAGAAATGGATGCATTGTTAGTCATCTTCTAGGATTCTATAGACTCTGGAACAGTCCCTGTCAATTGGAGTGTGGCTAATGTCACTCCAATATTCAAAAAGGGAGGTAGAGAGAAAACAGGGAAACATAGTCCAGTGAGCCAAACACCAGTAGTGGGGAAAATTCTTGAATCCATTATCAAGGAGCTTGTAGAGGAATATTTCGAAACCAATAGCAGGATCAGACAGAGATAACAAGGTGTGGGGCTGGATGAACGCAGCAGGTCAAGCAGCATCATAGGAGCAGGAAAACTTGACGTTTCGGGCCTAGACCATTCATCAGAAAATCTGCTCCTGCTCCTTCCTGCTCCTATGATGCTGCTTGGCCTGCTGTGTTCATCCAGCCCCACACCTTGTTATCGCGGATTCTCCAGCATCTGCAGTACCTTTTATCGCAGGATCAGACAGAGTCAGCATGGATTTAGGAAGGAAAAATCATGCTTGACAAATCTGTTGGAATCCTATGAACTTGTAACGAGTAGAATTGACACAGGGAAACCAGTTAACATGTTATATTAAGAAAACATTTGACAAAGTCCCACACAAGAGATTATTGTGCAAGATTAAAGCCGGTGTGATTGGGGGAAATGTATTGAGGTGGATAGGAAACTGGTTGGCAGAGACAAAACAAAGATTAGGAATTAATGGGTCCTTTTCAAATTGGCAGGCAGTAACTAGTGGGGTGCCACAGGAATCAGTGCTGGGACCCCACCTATTCACAATATATATTAATGATTTGGAGGAGCGAACAAAATGTAACAACTCAAAGTTTGCAGATGACACCAAGCTGTGTGGGAGACTGAACTGTGACAAGGATGCAGAGGTCCTTCAGCATGATCTGGACAGGTTGGGTGAGTGGGAAAATCAATGGCAGAATCAGTATAATTTGGATAAATGTAAGATTACTCACTGGAAGCAAAAACAAGAAATCAGGTTACTGCTTGAATGACTATAAATTGGGGGAGGGGAGTGTGCAGCCCGACCTGGGTGTCCTTGAGCACCAGTCACTTAAGTTAAGTATACAGGTGCAGCAGGCAGTAAAGTAGGCAAATGGTATGTTGGCCTTCATTGTGAGAGGTTTTGAGCACAGGTGCAGGGATGTGGTGTTACAGTTGTACAGGGCCTTGGTGAGATCACACCTGGAATATTGTGTGCAGCTTTTCTGAGGAAGGATGCTCTTACTCTTGAAGGAGTGCAGTGAAGGTTTACCAGGCTGATTCCAGAGATGACAAGACTGACATATGAGGACAGATTAACTCGGTTAGGATTATTTTCACCAGAGTCCAGATGAATAAGGGAGGATCTCACAGGGACATATAAAATTCAAACAGGACTAGATAGGGGAGATGCAGGGAGGATGTTCCCAGTGGTAAATGTTTCCAGAACCAGGGGTCGCGTTCTGAGGATTCAGCATAAATGATTTAGGACAGAGATGAGGAGACATTTCTTCACCCAAAGAGTGATGAGCCGGTGGAATTCATTACCAGAGGAAGTAGTCGATGCCAAAACATTGAATGTATTCAAGATGAGGCTAGGCTAGATAATAGTACTTGGGGCAAATGTGATCAAAGGTTTTCAGTAGAAAGCAGGATTAAGCTATTGAGTTGGAAGGTCAGCCATGATTGTGATGAAGAGCGGAGCAGGCTTGAAGGGCCAAGTGGCCTCCTCCTGCTCCTATCTTCTATGTTTCTATGTTTCTTAACATGCTTTCTCATTTGTGTCACTGCCCAAGATGAGTTTCCTTTCCTTTGTGTTTTCCTTTCATACCTCATGCCAAAGTGCTACACACAAATGGAATACCGTCATTGTTAATATTTGCATAAAATACAATGTCCATAAACTATGTCCAAAACAGTTGTGTTTGAGGTAAAACTGGGTTGCTGATTTTCTATCATTCATGTTAGACTGTTACAGGAAGTCAAAATTTACATCACTGTGAGCAAGTCACCTTTGATAAAGTCCCACATAGGAGAATAGTGAGCAAAATTAGGGCACATGGTATTGGGGGCAAAATACTGACTTGGATTGAAAATTGGCTGGCTGACAGGAAGCAAAGAGTAGTGATAAACGGGTCCTTTTCGGAATGGCAGGCGGTGACCAATAGGGTACCGCAAAGTTCGGTGCTGGGACCGCAGCTGTTTACAATATACATTAATGATATAGTTGAAGGCATTAAAAGTAATATTAGCAAATTTGCTGATGACACAAAGCTGGTTGGCAGTGTGAAATGTGAGGAGGATGTTATGAGAATACAGCGTGACTTGGACAGGCTAGGTGAGTGGACGCATGGCAGATGCAGTTTAATGTGAACAAATGTGAGGTTATCCACTTTGGTGGCAAGAACAGGAAGGCAGATTACTATCTAAATGGAGTCACGTTGGGTAAAGGGGAAGTACAACGAGATCTAGGTGTTCTTGTACATCAGTCAATGAAAGCAAGCATGCAGGTACAGCAGGCAGTGAAGAAAGCTAATGGCATGCTGGCCTTCATAACAAGAGGAATTGAGTATTGGAGCAAAGAGGTCCTTCTGCAGCTGTACTGGGCCCTGGTGAGACCGTACCTGGAGTATTGTGTGCAGTTTTGGTCTCCAAATTTGAGGAAGGACATTCTTGCTATTGAGGGAGTGCAGCGTAGGTTCACGAGGTTAATTCCCGGGATGGCGGGACTATCATATGTTGAAAGATTGGAGCGACTGGGCTTGTATACACTTGAGTTTAGAAGGATGAGAGGGGATCTGATTGAGACATATAAGATTATTAAGGGATTGGACACTCTGGAGGCAGGGAGCATGTTTCCGCTGATGGGTGAGTCCAGAACCAGACGACACAGTTTAAAAATAAGGGGTAGGCCATTTAGAACAGAGTTGAGGAAAAACTTCTTCACCCAGGGAGTGGTGGATATATGGAATGCTCTGCCCCAGAAGGCAGTGGAGTCCAAGTCTCTGGATACTTTCAAGAAAGAGATGGATAGAGCTCTTATAGATAATGGAATAAAGGGTTATGGGGATAAGGCAGGAACAGGATACTGATGTGGATGATCAGCTATGATCATAATGAATGGTGAAGCTGGCTCGAAGGGCTGAATGGCCTACTCCTGCACCTATTGTCTATTGTCTATAACATTGGAAAATCCATCAGCATTTGGTGAAAATGGAAATGTAACATTTAGATTCTTACTATTAAACATTAAAATACAAAAAGAAATATATGATTAACCATGTTTCCCTTTGTTTAGCCCAATAGTGTTGACTCTTACATAATAATTACTGATGACACTGATTTTGAGAGGAGTTGCTAAGTCTTATCAAGCTAGAAACTTGAATTAAGTTAATAGATATAGCCATTAATCCTTGGTGCTTCAATGAACTTGTCATTTCACCTATACAGGTCCATTCAGCTTACTCATACTTTCAAGGTCAATTAATTTGGCAAGTCAATTTGTCATGCAATGTTTTAATGTTCACTGTTCAAACAAACTGTCAAAAAATGAGTCAAGATAAGCAAAAGAATATTGATTGGAGATCATTCTTTAAAGTATTTAAAATAAAGGCATTTAAAATCTTCTGTTACTGTGAACTCCTGAAAAAAGAGCATTTATGATTTAACTGAAGTTCTTACATTATGTTAAAAGATTATTGCTGATGATTGAAAGCAATTAAACCGATCCTCGTAACTACAACAGACCTTACAAAAGCTTACGTGTTATTTTGAAGTTAATGCATAACAGTCAAAATAATTCTATAATTTTGGCTCAACTGTCTTTGAACATTCAATAAATTAAAGTAGAGCAGAGAATGCAAGGGAACCTATCTGCCTTTAGGGACTTCTAGTGTGCTTTGCGACATTACAACAGTGACTAAACTTCAAATATATTCAATAGATTATCTCATGCTTTGGGACATTGTGAGGTGAAAGTTGCTATGAAAATGCAAGTTCTTCAAACGATTAAGTCAAATTTTATTTAAATGTTTGATCAGGATAACATTTGTTTTCTGAAAATTGACTGAACATATTGTCGACTTTCCTCTGGTCTGAGAGCCAACTTGAATGTTTAAAAGATGAGTCATATCTGAGAAACCTGATTGAATTTTTTGACAAGTTACCTAAAGTAAGGAACAGGAGACTGTCCAAGCATGTAATTTGTATGGACTTTCAGACGTTTTTTTCCAGACCTACTTACTCTATTCCGCTATTCACGATTTTGAAAATGTCTATCTAATCTCCTAATAGTCTTCTTCTTCTCTCCAAAGAGAACAGTGACAACCTCTTAATCTATCTACATAACTGACATTCCTCAACCTGGAACCATTATTTTAAACCACTTCTGCACCCTTTCCGATCATTTTACATCCTTCCCATAATGTTGATCCAAAAATTGTACAAAATAATCCAGCTAAAGTCCAAGTAGTGTCCTATTCAGGTTCAACATCACCTCCTTTCTCTCATACTTATGTTAATAAAGCTTAGGAGACTGAATGTTCTATTAATTGCCTTTTACCTGTCCTGCCACCTTCAATGATTTGTACACATGCACATCCAGAACCTTCCATTCCTTCAACTCCTTAGGAATTTTACCTCCTATTTTATATTATCTTTGGATATTCTTCCTACCAAAATGCACTGCCTGTTGTTTTTCTGACTTAAAACCTATCTGCCACTCATCAACCCAATCTACTGACTTGTCAATGTCCTTTTGGAATGCTACACTGACCTCATTGCAGTTCATTATTCTTCCAAGTTCTGTGTCACCTACACACTTTGGAATTTCCTACTTCACACCAAAACCTAGGTCATTAATATTTATCAGCAAATACAAGGGTCCCAATATTGGCCATTGAGGAATTCCACTGCAAATATCCTCCTGCCCAGAAAATACCATTGACCATAACACTGTTTCCTATCACTCAGCAAATGTTGCATCCACACTGCTACTGTCTCTTTTATTCCATGGCATATAACTTTCCTCACAAAAGATTGTTCTATGGCACTGTATCAAATACCTTCCACAAACACCACATCAACAGTGTCATCCTCTTCAAACCTTTCTGTTGCCTCTTCATAAAATTGCAGCAAGTTAATTAAATTTTGTTTCCCCTTTAGAAAGCCATGATGGATCTTCCAGTTTAACCCACCTTTTACTATATGACTACTATATCGAGACTAAAGAATTGTTCTCAAAGGTTCCACACCACTGAAGCTAAACTGACTGGTCTTGGCTTATCCTTACAACGTTCCATGAACAAGGTTGGGATGTTTGCAATTTTCCAGTCCTGTGTACCTTCTCCAAGTCCAGTGAAAACTGGAAGATTATGCCCAGTGCCTCTGCAAACAACACACACTTTCTTAAAAATCTCTTTCTTTGTTAATGAAAGATGTAAGCTATTAATTTAACACCCTATACATACCCAGTGCCTCCATGTGTAAATCCCCTTTCTAGTCTCTGAGCAGCCTTGATCCTCCAATAGCACAGTGGTTAGCACTGCTGCCACACAGTGCAAGGAACCTGGGTTTCGTTCCAGCCTTGGGTGACTGCCTATGTGTAGTTTGAATATTATTCCCGTCTCTGTGTGGGTTTCCACCAGATTTCCTCCCGCAGGCGAAAGATGTGAAGGTTAGATGGGTTGGCCATGCTAAATTGTGCTGTAGTGTCCAGGGATGTGCAAGCTAGATGGATTAGTCATTTTCATCTTTGATGTACATTTTGCCTCCAGCAGGAGATCTTTATCTGATGAAGCAATACTCAGTGTTATCCTTCTTAATATAAGAAATTGGGAATGGGAAATGTATTATTCAAAAATCCAACAGATGTTTGTCACTGTAATGTATCATATATTGATAGGGACATTTGTGTCTACACTAACATGAAGCCATTTAGTTCCAAAGACTTGATCAACATTTCAAGTGAACCAAGTTCAGAGGGAATCTGAGACTTTTATATCCTCAGATCAGGAGCTACAATACAGTAATAACAACATGAGCATTCTCTTAAAGATGTATTAGCCAACTGGCCATGAGACATAATGCAACAATTGTTTCTTTTATCCTTAATTTAATCTTTGTATTTGAATTTTAGCTAATAATTGAAGTACGTTTTGTACAAAAAGCTTTCAATATAATAACTTAACCTTAATCTTATTTAACACATAAAACAGCATTGCTCATTATTTTTAAACTGAAGCTGTCAATAACTAAAAGGAGACTATGCACACGATTCTACAAATTCTTGGTTCATGGACATTCTAAAGAAATAAAGCAAAGATGCTGGAGATCTGAAACAAAAACAGAAATTGCTGGAAAAGCTTAGCTGGTATGGCAGCAGCTGCAGGAAGAAAGCAGAGATAACATTTCGAGTCCAGTGATTCTTCTGATGATTCAGTCTAGGGTTGGCATATTTTTGTTAGCCAAAGGTATTGGGGATATGATGCATCCAGAATTGGTCTTTAATAAAACTCTGGATGACTTGTCCTTTTTTACTCTTCTGTTCTGACTACTAAGTGTTCAGTAGAATAAGCTTTGTGGGACTGATTTAAATTAGCAGGCTTGGTTAAGTTCCAAGATGCAGTGTTTCTATTGCAACTGTTCTGCATAAACTTGACCTGCATAGCACCGGATCAATGTGCTTACTGAAGGACTCCCACATTTTTGTGCAATAAAACAATTATTCAGTTCAAAAAGTAATGAGTTGATAGAAATGAGGTGTTGCAGCATGCACCTCATGCTTTAGCTGTGGAACCATTCCCATTCACCGAACTACACCTGGAATATAAGCTTCTGTTTGGTTTCCGTCTTTTGCTGAGAGCTTGCTCAAAAGAGGCATAAGTAGGAAAGGGCCACTGATTTCCTTCTAAAAGTAGTTTGAAAGACAAAATCATTGCCTTTCCTTAAGAAAGATACAACAATCAATTCTTGAAATGCAGAGAAACAACCTCTTTCCAAAGTGTTAAAAAATGTAAGTATCGTGCTGTTAGACATTGAAGAGTATTAACAGTAAATACTGAAAGAAAGGAACTAGCAGTTTAGTGCTTATCATATTATGCATGCAGATATTGAGATGCAAGGGGGAAGTTTTTCAATTATTTACATTTAATGATCAGGAACAAAATGGATATTTCCAATCTAAAATGAGGGCAGAGAATACTTCCACCAATTCCTTATCTATTTAGCAGTCTACTCAATTCTACAATTATTTTGTCAAATGCACTCACTAATTTCTCTTTTTACAATATTTAAGTGAGATCATTATACAAATGTCTGCAATTTTCTGAAGTGTTTAATGTAATAGTACTGAGAAATAATGTGGCTACATATAAAATGGATATAGAAAGTTTCTCTTGCTGTTGTCCAGGAGGCCTTATACTCTTTTTATCTGATCTCTCTTAGCATTTATTTGTTCAGAATGCATTGTGTCAAGTGCTTTCAAAGTTCCCTTTTTTACAGAAATTTACAACATTGGAATTGTTATTTACTCATTTTTGTTCAGGAAGATAGACAAAAGATGCAAAGCAAGCTAAGTTACACGAAAGCCAGATTGTGTCCTCAAATCAATAATCTCAAATCAGCCAGAAGCACATCCACCTGTATTTGTCAGAGAGTCTCAGACTGCAATTGCTTTAAGTCTCCTGGGAGATGGTAACAGAACTGTACTAGATGATTGAAGAGCTTGTTGAAATGCACCATTATTCTGGGACAGCAAGAATTTGCTGCACCCTCCACTTCTGCACTTCCTACTCCATCCAGCAAAATGCCAGTACACTTCTGGGAGTGTCGAATAGAGCCAGCCTCCACATTCTGACCCATCATCCCAGGTAACCCTAAAATAGGCCATGATATGGGCAAGCTCAACCAATAAAATGAGTCCATTGTGTGATGAGTGATAATTATCTGCCAAACAACTGTGGTTGAAGACCTTATTATTTATGCATTTCAAATATCTCAATGCCAGACCCAAATATTTTTACTGGAAAAATAATGGGAACTCTGCATAACCCAAATGAAAAATACCTTTTAACATGATTTACTGGTTCCCTGGTTGCAGCTGCCATATCTGAGTTAGGTAGATTGCTGAGGACAAGGTCAAGTAAGATTTCCCTCTTGTTGGATCCCTCACCACTTTTCACAAAACCATTCTAGTGGCTTTGTCCTTTGGCCTTGACTTGCTCAATCAATAATAGTGATGCTGATCCATTCCTATTGATGGGCCTTAAAGACCCTCCGTACAGAGTCCATCCTTTGCCTTAGTCACCTTATAGCTTCATCTAATTGAAGTTCAGCACGATGGTGTTCTGATTCATCTGCCAAGCTGGGTTGCTGCATACTAATCAGCAAGAGGTTTTCTCACCCATGTTTGACCTGATGCTGTGATGCTTCATGCATCCCAGAGTCAATGTTGAGAGGTGCCAGGGCAATCTATCACTGTGCTACCACAACTGGTGTGCACCAATAGGGCAGCAAATGCCCAGGGGTAGTGATGACATGATTGTATGTAAGGTATAATTCCGACTGTACTGTTAATTGACTATTCTATGGGGCAGCTGTCTTAATTTTGGCACTAGCCACCAGTAAGGAGTCATTGCATTCTTGACAGGACTGAGTTTGCCTTTGCTGCTGCCAACATCAATTCAGGGCGAGTGTTAATTCTTTTGAGACTTTGTCATAGTTTTGATACAACTGAGTGGCTTGCCAGGACATTCCAATGCTGTGACATTTCTTTCCTAATTTACACTAGTGTAATAGATGGTTTAAAATGATAATCAGCGGCATACTCATGGTTACTTAATATTTAATATTGAGGTCAAATTCCACCATCTGCCATGGCAGTTTTTAAACCTGGGTCCCCAAAAGATTACCTGAATCTCTCATTTAATATTTGAGAGGCAATATTGTGACAACATTATCTGCTATCATGCAGGATTAGATCGTTTATGATCTTGAGGAAACTGTATATTTCATTAGAGACCATAAAACAGATGCAATTAAGTACAGATGGAAACCTTCTTCAAGCTCAGAAACTATGCCTTTTTTTTCCTGTTGTTCATGCTTCACTCATTTAGTATCTCAGTCAATCGCTCTCCTAAACTCGATGATCATGGAATTTAGCTATGTAAGCATCATTTGAAATGATGACTTTTGGCCAACATATTTGGCTTAGTTACCCTTTTTCCTAATCATTCCAACATGTTATTCATGAAAAATCACCAAAAGCAATGGAGAAATTGCATCATTGAAAATATACCATTCATTTGTTTGTTGTCTCCCTTCTGTGATGAAGATTCTCTGCTGGTCAGATTCTAGAAAACACACCAAAGCTAAGTGATTCTAGGTTTCTATGCAGTTGTGTTAGCAAGAGTTAGTAAAAGGCCATTCCATTTTAGTGTTACCAGACGTGCAAGGAGTTCTTATGATTCTAATTATTTATTTCAGTATTAATGCAATTGTGCAAAAATAATTCAGTGATAATTGTTTCAAGTTCAATGCAAATAAACCCTGTAGCAAATAAAACCTTGCTATCAGAAATTTAAACAAAAACAACTAGAGGTAAAAAATACTATTCCTGTGTAGCATTGTTGGTATTTAAAGGCTTCAGCTAAATGTTATTGAGAGCATACATATTGCAAACTCAGCTTTTTAGAATGTTCTGATGGATGGTATTCCCAGTGCTTGGAGTACAATATGGTTTGAGTACAAAGATGCGGTTGGAGGGGAGGGTGTAATTACGAAAAGTAATATGTGTAGAACTAGTTTCAGATGACAGCAGTCAAGGACAGCCAGTTGCTTTTCAAATAATATGATATTCTGATGTCAGACATTGGTGACTGAGGAAACTTAGTAGGGATGGCAGCTATTCATCAGCCAAGGAGCAGAATATTTTTATTTTCACTTTCACTTGAACTTCCTCCTCAATGCTCATTTTGGAGGGGCTTTGTTGGGCTGCAAAGACTCTAGTGGTTGTCTTGCTCTAATTTTATACTTCCATTTAACATCTTAATGATTCGTGCAAGCAGAAACTCTCTAAGCTCCCACTACTCTTACTTAGCTGACTGTATTGGAGCATGCTATATGCCTTGAGCATATTGCATTATGCAGCTCTAAAGTGTTTGTGCATTATAATGCAGGGAGTATGGGCACTGTGCAGTTCAGTGTTTCACATTTTCAGCATTATCTATTGACCCTTATGAAGAATCCATGTATCGAAATATCTGCCAGTCAAGCTTTATCAAAAGCCCAGAATATGCAAACTATTTTTTTTACAAAGTCAGAGATATGGAAAGAATTTCAAGTAAAATAATTTAAGTATAATTTCCATTGATAACAATATTAAAAGAATATCTTTTCATTGGCCTAGGAATCAAAAGCAGCTTTTTTTTATTCATTCAAGGATGAGGGTGTTGCTGGCTAGGCAGCATTTATTGTCCGTCCCTAATTGCCAATGGGCAGTTAAGAGTCAAACACATTGCTGTGGGTCTGGAGTCACATGTAGACCTGACCAGGTAATGATTGCAGTTTCCTCCCCTAAAGGACATTCGTGAATCAGATGGGTTTTTCCTGACAATCGACAATGGATTCGCGATCACCATTAGATTCTTAATTCCAGATATTTATTGAATTCAAAGTCCACCATCTGCCATGACGGAATTTGAACCTGCATCCCCAGAATGATATCTGGGTCTCTGGATTAACAGTCCAGTGATAATACCACTAGATCATCACCTCCCCAGCTAACACTAGCTAATACGAAACTGATCAACAGTCTGCAGAAGTTCAGATATAGTGGCAAAATGCAGAAAGAAACTACAATCCAGTGAATTGAAAATAAATTCATGATTAATTTCTAAAACTAATGATTAATTTCTAAAAACTAATGTCTGAAGAGATCATTTTTAATTAAAATTTGTGAGGAACATTAGATAATCATAAACATGTCTCAGGCAGAATCCATTTTCTTCATTGATTAAGTTTCCATCAGCAAGCAAAATGTTACACTATAAGTTACAGATTTTGTTGGATGTCTTGACACAAAGTGACCAGTAAGCGAATAATTAGAATATGAGAGCAGAGATGTATTGCAGACGCTGTATAAGTCTCTGGTCAGACTGCATTTGGAACACTGTGAGCAGTTTTGGGCCCCATATCTTAGGAAGGATGTGCTGGCATTGGAGGGGATCCAAAGGATGTTTACAAGAAACATCCTGGGGATGAAGAACTTATCATGTGAGAAACAGTTGAGGACTCTGAGTTTGTACTCGATGGAGTTTAGAAGGATGAGTGGGGTTTTCATTCAAACTTACAGAATACTAAGAGGCCTGGAAAGAGTGGACGTGGAGAAGATATTTCCTCTTATAAGAGAGATTAGGACCTGAGGGCACAGCCTCACAATGAAGCGATGACTCTCTAGAACTGAGATGAGAAGAAATTTCTTCAGCCGGTGCATGATGAATCTGTGGAAACCATTGCACAGAAAGACCTGGAGACCAAGTCATTGAGTGTATTTAAGACAGTGGTAGATAGGTTCTTGATAAGTAAGGAGATCAAGGATTATGAGGAGAAGGCAGGGGAATGGTTTGAGAAACATATCAGTGGCAATTGAATGTTACAGCAGACACGATGGGCTGAACGGCTGAAGTCTGCTCCTATATCCAATGGTCTTGTAGTTTTATAATGTAGGAAAACAAGTTTCATATCATATCTCTCTCAAAGTTTCCTAGTTATGGAAAGTTGACCCAGCTATCCTGTCCTATTTCAGATAAGATAATTTCCATTTAACTAGAGGATATTGTCTGCCAATTTTAATTAAATGCATCATAAAATCTTGATGTCATCTAGTAAACCACATTAATATACAATTATAGTTCTCTTTATAATTTTTTTTAGACTAATGAAATAACAAAGATAAAGTAATTTGCCTGTTAAGAATTTGATGGCTGAGAACATAAAATCATAGGGTTGACAACCTTTAAAGAATTCCTCAAGGGAAGATCCAAATTTGTTTCAATAGGAGTTGACCTAAATTTCAACGTGGCTTTTGTGTGTCAAATTAGGCTGCATGAATAGTCAAAGCATATATCATAAAATCCTAAGTACAATATGTTCATTAAAAGAAGGAAATTATACTCACAACTGGATACATTGTTTAAAAAATTGAACCTTATCTATCAATCATGACATTTTGTTACTTTGTTCTCAATAAAAGTCTGTCATAAGTTACCGAGTTGCTGAGGTAAAGCCGTTAAAGTCAATCTCTACAGCAAATATTATGCACATTACTGGAGAAGGCCAATTAGCCAATAAATTCGAAAATTATGAAGGTCATTTATATTGACCTAAGACTATAAGAAAACGTGGCAACGAGAAAGGCTTTTGACCCATTAAGCTCACTAACTACAGATCGGACTATACTTTTATGAAATATTGCACGAGTACTTCAGTCACAACCTTAAAAAGACCTTTACAAGCAAAAATGAGATTTATTTTTGCTAATATTCATTGATCCATTTTCTCACAGTGTAGGAAGGGCACAACAGTACTAAGCATTGATCAATGGTCTATTAATACTTTTGACCTTAATACCACAATCTCCCTCTCGCAACCAACAGAAATTGGAATTTCAGTCCCACTGAGAAGATAGACCTACAAACCAATGTTACCTGTTGTTTCTTGTTTTGTATTTCAGTAGTGTTCTTTCATATATCACACACAGTCTGCTGAACCAGCATAATAAAATGAATGCAGTAAACTTCAAAACTGAAGGGTTTTTTTTTTGTTTTTGCTCAAGTAATGGAGATGTAATTTTGTGTGACCAGATATGCACACATGTATGGAATTACTGAAGGAGATATGTCATTAAATGGTGCTTGAAATTGTACGTGTCAAACAATGTAAATTGGTATTCATTTCTCTTCTTTCACATGAAGCTTATACAGATTTCTTTAACCTCTTTGAGCTCAGTTCAATATCACCATTTGACTAAAGCAGATCAGTCTGCATTGCAGAAAGCATTTGCAACATGATTATTATTGAGTAACCTTAATAAAACATCACTATATGGAAATACTAATATTAGTTAAAACATGGATTATGCAGTATGACATTAAAGGAATGTGGGTACTTAATCAGGCACAGTATTCATTTCTTTGCCACTTATCAGGAAGGAAATGTTAAAAAAGAGGAAAGAAACATAATGAAAAGATATCCTAAAGAGATTCTGCAACCTGGCACTCCTAACAGAGATGGCATTTAAGGAGAGTCATTCTTGAGAAAATGACGGCACATAGCCCATGGTGCCCATTAATACATTAATGATAATTAACATGAATAGATGCAAAAATCACAAGCTGCACATTCTCCAGGATGAACTCTCATGAGCATTACTTCCCAGTGGGTGCACTTCATCATGAATTCACCACTTCTGTTAATTCTGTTTGTTGAAAATCTTTCTAAGCGTTCACCTGTTTTAACATGAATTTTTTTGCAAAAAAGACTTGCTGAATGTCCCTTGTGCTGAATAATATCAAGGACACTTGAATGCATTTGTGATTTGTTTTAATTGAGAAACATATGTTATGTGGTAAGCTAAAAGAATCAATGAAGTATATCAGAAAATAATACTTAGACAATGACAACCTTGAAGCTTAAAAAACATTGGGGTAAATCTTGACTTCAATAAAATTAACAGAAATAGAAATTGCTGGAAAAGCTCAGCAGGTCTGGCAACATCTGTGGAGAGAAATCAGAGTTAAAATTTCGGGTCCAGTGACCCTTCCTTAGAACTGAAATTAAGTTTGGATAGATATAAAATGGACTTCTAATTTGTTGTCACTCATAAGAGAAATACAATGTTTCATAATTCTGCAGATTCTTGAAAGAAATTCAAATTAATAAGGAATTATGGGTGAAATCATCCAGATTCCAGGTAGTTGGAGACAGCATGTATGACCAGAGACATACAAAATTCCCGATACACGCAATCTGCAGGAATTGCCCAACGGAATTTCAAAATTGCCAGACAATTTCCCCTCCTCCCTAGACCTTTGAAAAAGTCTCAAACTCTAACTCAGAGTTAATCTAGCTGACTGTCACCCTGCTAAGTGAACCACCTACCACACTAATTAGCTTTCACCCTACCTGCACCTTAAACCCTGCCACCCTACTCATCCATCACACTATACCACATGCCATCCTACACACCTTACCCCTTACCAACTTACCTCACCTATCCTATTCCTTTATCTACTGACCACACTGCCCTACCTCCTCATTCACCTACCTCATTTACCTCCCTTGTCAACTTACATCACTCACTCAACATACTTACAAACTTACACAAGTACACATTCAGCCATTTTCTCGTACACTCAGATTATCTCACTGCGAAGTTCTGGGACATTTAAAATTTACTTTGTTGAATGAAGCAGCTCTTGCCCTAAAAACTGGGCATGGCTTCAAGGTGATTTCATTCTGTACGCCTACCGAGAAATCATGTGTAGGACCCTGCCTCTGAAGATCAGCCAGAAAAATCAGAGAAAGGTAAATAGGTTTTTGTTTGGTCAGCATTGGAAAAAGAGGTTCTGACACTGATCAGAAGATTTGGATCATTATAGAATAGATGATGATTTCAGCACATGTCAACACATAGTTGGAGGAATGTTACTGCAATGATCAATTATTCAATAATTAACAATAAAGGACAGAGCAAGTGAGAGGCCATTGGAATGGAGAGAGAGAATAAAGGCTACAGGTATGAAAACTAACTATGAAATTATCAAAGTACTTTATTGCATGATGATGTGCTAATGGTACTTGAATAAAATACCATGAAATCTTGTCATCTCTACATATATGTCTGTTGTAAAACTGCCTGTTCAATGCATGTAACATGGCAACAAACCAACATCAGTAAGCTTTAAGCACTGTGTGATGTTATTCTAGCACTTGTATTATGTGAGGCACTGTGGCTCAGTGGGTTAAAGTGCTTTCCTAATAAAAATATTCTTCTGTCCTATTCTCTTACTTCTGTACTCCCTAGCATGTGGCAATTGCAGTAATCCTGTCCTTACTTTAAATTATGAGCAAAAATAGATGTCAACATATTTCCTATCTTAACTGGCAAATATAAATAGTGGAGGTTTAAAGTTCAATCGTTATCCAGAGGTCCAATGTTTGATGATTTAACCATAAGGAGCAGGGGCACTTGCTATGATAAATGGTGCCATTCTCCAGTACACAGCATTATTAATTTACTGGCAGTCTACAGAATAATAGGTGGCAAAGGCAGGTATTTTCCAAAACGCCCACTCATATCCAATTTGAATACAGGGCAAATACCAAGCCTACGTATGTACCTTTCTGTTCTGTTCAGTGGGCATATTTCCTCCTCCATTTCAGCACTGCCATTGATTCCAATTGAATACCCACTGTTTAAAGTTGGTCAAACTGCAAAACAGAACTTATCACAACAACATTGTTGGCATAGAAAATGTGTAACATTGGAGTGCTGAATCGAAGAGAAACTACTGAAAGCAATTGGCTAAAAAGGCATTGTCTTCAATGCACAAAATAGTTATGTAATACTAATCTTCACAACTTAGCCTGAGGTAGTGGAGTTTCTGAACAAATGGTCTGTAGGCCAATTTTAATCAAGTAATGAACTGTGCTATAAAATAGCAATGAAAACATGATTTTACTTTAACTTACACGATCTTCTTTGGCAGTGACAAAGCCACAGTTCATACATGGGACTGTCTGTTTCTTTAGGACGCAAAGGGACTTGGGAGTCTGAGTCCAGGGTTTTCTAAAAGTCAATGTGAAGGTTTAGTTGGTAGTTGGGAAGGCAGATGCAATGTTTGCATTCATTTCAACAGAGCTAGAATACAAAAGCAGAGATGTACTTCTGAGGCTGTATAAAACTTTTGTCAGACTGCATTCTGGAATATTGTGAGCAGTTTTGAGCCCTGTATCTAAGGATGGATGTGCTGGCTTTGGAGGGGGTCCAGAAAAGGCTTACAAGAACGAGCACAAGGATGTGGCCTGACTAAAGTGAACATGGAGGAGATGTTTCCACTAGTGGAAGACGAGAGGACCTGAGGGCACAACCTTAAAGTGAAGTGACAACCTCTTGGAATTGAGATGAGGGGGGATTTCTTCAGCAGGGGGCAGTAAATCTGTCGAACTCATTGCTGCAGAGGACTATGAAGGCCAAGACCAAGATAAATAGGTTCTTGATTAGTAAGGGGGTCAATTGTTATGAGGACAATATAGGAGAATGAGGTTGAGAACTACATCAGCTGTGAACGAATGGTGAAGTAGACCCAATAGGCTGAATGGCCTAATTCTATTTGTATCTCTTAAGGCAACATGGGCATGTGCACTCTTGAAAAACATTCAAACACAGACATTAGGAGCAGAAATAGAGCATTAAACTCTTCAAACTTGCTCTGCCATTCAATAAGGTTCATGGCTGATCTTTTTGTGCTCTGAATTCCAGATTCCTGCTTACCCCAGTAACACTTGATTTATTTGCCTAATGAGAATCTATCTCCTCCTTAAGAATCATCAATGACTCTGCCTCTATCATCTACTGAGGAGGAGAGTTCCAAAGTTTCACAACCACATGACAGAAATGAAACTGGCCTCAAATCCACGCTTAAAAGGGAACTGCTAATTTTCAAACAGTGTCTCCTAGTTCTGGACTCACCCACAGCAAGAAGCTTGCTTCCATCATCCACTCTTACCCAGACTATTCAGGATCTTATAAACTTCAATCTAATCACCTCTCAATCTTCTCCAGTCCAGTGATGCAGAGGTCCAACATGAAGTAGCTCCCACATTCTGCCTGACAGAATCATTCATTCACCTTCTGTTCTAGTTTAATATCGTTTTCAGTGATGTATTGAGGGCCAGATGGGGCTAAACACAGGTTCATATTGAAAAAAATCTCCATTTTTAAAACAAAATAGTCCAAGAACATAAACAAATGTATGATCAGTTGTTTTAAAAGTATTCAATTTAAAATCAGACATGATCATTCTTCTATTAAGGCTGCAAGATATAGGAGCAGAATATAGGAGCTGGATACATGCACAGACCTGTACTCCTTTGCAATAACCATTAGTGTTCAGTGGCAACAGCAAGGGCGGTGAGGGGCCTTGACCTCACTCCACGTACCCTTTCCTCACAAGATGCAAGTAGCTACCTAGCCAGAGGAAGAACCACATTCAGACCCCCACCCCCAATCAAAATCTCCTATCAGAGCAGTCCAGAGGCAACTGGGCCTTCCACCTTGACCCTGCTGCCTTAGCTCTGTGGGAGTTCAAGCTGATGAGGATGCATCTGTCTAGCACTCTTGGCCATTCTAGTCACAAACAACCCTGTGGTTGCTTGGCCAAAACTCCAAGGTGAACAGGCTCCACTGCAGGTCAGGCTGCCTCCGCCAACTGCACTGACATATAGTTGGAGAGAAAGAAAGAAAGAAGACCTTCTGAGGGTTGAGATGAAACTATGAGATTTAACCATATATATGTGCGCATTTTTAAAATTATTTACTGCAAGTTTAGATTTCTAAGTTAAACATTTGTCTGTTTGTTTTGGAGTTTAACAATTTGCTTTTAAAAGCTACAACATCCAGAATTCCAAGTGAAAGAAAGATACCCAGATTTCCAAGGATATTATGCAAAGAACTTAGGGGGAGAATTTTTCAGATTCTGATTTTCATTTCCAGTCTGTGCTGGATGATCGATTGAGAGCGAAGCATGATCAATTGCTGAAAATTTTTGAAATGGAGTAACATGCCTAAGTAGCATTCCTAAGAAAAGGGACTTAAGGTAATAACATTATTTTAGAATTAAAAGTTATTATCATTCCCGTACTGGAGAGTTGGGATACAGTCATTGGAAAAGAAGTGTAATTAAGTTTTAAATGGAGAAAAAGAATTCAAGCTGCTTTGTGTAGTGGTATGGTACTCAGAGGAAACTAAATTAGGAAAATATTAATAAATAGGAAAGCTATTTACAGTTCTGGTGGCTACATTGAATGTTTGATTATTTAAGTCTTTCACAGTATCAAACAAATGACTGTCCCTCTCTGTCTTGGAAATGAGCTGGACTCAATCTTGCCAGAAGCACAGACTAGATGGTCTTAGAATAGCAACAAAGTTTGTAATCTGTACTAGCGTATATTGATTCAAATACAAAGTTTTTGTTTCTATTCAATCTGTAAAATGTTTGGTTTCTTTCTGTTGTGTTTGAAAATCTTTGGATCTATATTATAAGGGAATATTGAGGTTTCTTTTCGTGTTTAATTTTATTTCAATTGTTAAGAAATTTTTGTTTTATTTATTGTTAAAACCAGGACTTCAACGTTGTGTGTTTAAGTTTTAGTAAAAGATTGCTTGGAACTATAAATAAGAATAAAGAAAATTTATCATCTATCCAGCCAGCTTCTTGTCAATGATCTACTTTGTCTGGTACATTTACCAACTTGGCATTACCTTACATTAACTGGGGGCTCACGCTCAGTTGTGCGATCAAATCTCTTTCTGGTTGCAACAAGATTGAAAGTGAAGACCTGAGCTCTTCTTAGTGTTATGCGATGCTTTATAGTCTAAGATATGAAGTGAACACTTGTTGTACTATGTACATGATATGAGAACTTGGAAGGTGCTTATAACTTTGCCAAATGGGGAGAATCATTCCAGGGCACAACACATTGTTTATGCATCACAGCCATGACAGGGATTTGATTCCTGACACTGCAGTATGTGATCAAGAGCGCTTTGGGCCAGGAATTATCATCTGAGGGTTCCCATACTATGTGGGAGTCCCAGCTGTCTTTTGCTTGTAATGTATGGGAATCTCAAAAGTGAAGACCCATCCCTCACAGAATACAACTCTTATCCTCCAACTTTGAGTATGGTAGCAGCTAATTTCAGCTCCATTGCATGCTTGCTACTCACAGCACAACTGAAAGTGTTTTATCAAGTGAAATTCACGATGGCCAGTCCATAATGCTCCGAATGATTTTTCTCCCGAAATATTCCACTTGTTTCCTCATTAACTATGCTACCAGGCACTTGGGTGCTTTTCTTGGGTAATTATAAGGCAGGAGAGGTTGAAAGTCTTGCCTTCGCTGTGAGATCTGGCATTAATGCTGTTGGTATTGTGGTTAAAGTCTAGCTGCAAAGCACTTCAGATGTTGCAAACCAACATTAGGCCTTCACCTTCTGGTGCTTAATATTCAACACCTGGAACAAAGGAAACGAAAGCTTGCTGCCCACTTTGTGGAAAGGGACTTGGGTGTGCATGGATCCCGTAGAAAATGAGACAGGAGAATTGATAATGGAAAATAGGGAAATGGCGGATGAATTGAACAGATATTCTGTATCAGTCTTCACTGTAGAAATAAAATAACATTCCAGAAGCAGTAATAAATCAGGAAATAAATCAGGGAATAGAACAGAGGAAGGAATTCAGGAAAACTGTTATCACCAGAGAAATAAATGACATTGTAAATGGTCGGAGCTGTGAAAAGTGCCTGGGTCCTGATGGATTTCATCTGAAGGACTACAAAGTGGCTCATAACATAGTTGATGCTTGGTTTTAATTTTCCAAAACTCCCTTGATTTGGCGTGGGTAGAAGAATATCTCGGAGGAAGTAGATAATAGGCGCAAATGGGTCATTGTCAAGTTGGAAGATTGTAATGACTGACGTGCCACAGGGATCACGCTGAAAACTCAGCTGTTTACAAGTTGTCTAAACGATTTAGCTGAAAGCAGGGCTCCACAGGAGAACCAAGGTATTTTTGGCCCCAAATCCATTTCCTGGGGATGAGCAAAGAGTAGTGTCAGGACAGGCTCCATATATCCTGTGATGCTGTGATGGAAGTGTGCTGGATATTACACCAGGACCTGCGATGCTACCCATGCTTTGATAAGGGGCGTGATGGAGAGACAATAGGGCTGCTAAAGATGAGGTTCTGCTGCTTAGATCAGTCTGCAAGAATAGTCTAGACAGAGTGTACTCCGTCATCCTGGGTTTGATGTGCTGTTCACATTTGGAGCACGCAATGAGGTCATGTGATAAATGCTGAGGAGCTAAAGGGACCAATCTCCTGAGGAGGCGAATGACCCATTGGGGAGGAGTAACTTTGGGTATACTCCTTATGTATGTCAGAATATGGGTCCTGACATGAGTACGTGACCGGGTGTGTAAATGACGGTAATGCATTTGATGCTGTGTGAATGGATTTCAGCGAAGCCTTTGATGAGGTCCTACATGACAGAATGATAAAGAAAGTAAAAGTACATGGGATCCTGGGTAATTTGGTAAGTTGAATGCAAA
Source organism: Ginglymostoma cirratum (assembly GCA_024137785.1). Lineage (NCBI taxonomy): Eukaryota > Metazoa > Chordata > Chondrichthyes > Orectolobiformes > Ginglymostomatidae > Ginglymostoma > Ginglymostoma cirratum. The sequence continues at coordinate 39,687,299 of JAHRHZ010000249.1, forward strand.
GTTGGCTAAGTGATAGGAAGCAGAGGACAGTGGTAGAATGCCATTTGTGTATCTGGAGGCCACTGGGATTAGTGCTGGCCCCCTTATTGTTTGTGTTATATATTAAAAATATAGAGAAGGATGTTGGAGGGATGATAAGTAAGTTTGCAGATGGCACAAAAATTGGTTGGGTGGTTCACAGTGAGGAAGAATGTCTTAGGTTACAGGAGGATATAGATGTTGGTCTGATGGGCAGATCTGTGGCAATTGGAATTTAACCCTGAGGTAACGTATTTTGGAAGAAGTAACAAGACAAGGGAGTATTCAATGAATGGTAGGAGATTAGGAAGCTCAGGGGAACAGTAGGATCTTGGGGTGTTTGCTCATCGATCTCTGAAGGTTGCAGGACAGTTTAATAGAGTAGTTAGAAGGCATACAGGATGCTTGCCTTTATCATTGTGGTATAGATTATAAAAGTGTGGACATTGTGTTCGAGCTGAACAAAAATACTTTCGATGAGCATTTGAAGCATCATAACATTTAAGGCTATTTGACAAAAGGGGGAGAGTGGGATTAATGTGGATTTAGAGTATAGCTGATGCGCTGAAGGTCATTTTCTCTACTGTATGATTCTCTACTTTTACAAGCCACACATGATTGTATTGACACCCACTTCCTACAGATGATAGTTAAATACAGATCATCATAGAGAGAGTGCAGAAATCCAAGGGAACAGAATGATTTAAATGCACTAGCAAGTGAATCCTACAAACCTTAGTATACAGATGCAGTAATGGGATTAGGAATGGGATGGAGAATGCTGTCGTAAATGGCAAGGGGAATTGAATATTAAAGTGGGCATGCTTTGCTACAGTTGGATAGAACATTGGTGAAGCCACATTTGGATTACTGTGTATAATTTTTGTCTCCTTATTTAAGAAATGATGTAAATGTTGTCAGAAACAGCTCAGAGAAGGCACACTTGAATGATACCTAGGATTTTCAGGAGGTGAGAGGGGGAGGTTTTCCTATTAGGATAATTTTGACAGGATGAGCCTGTCATCCTGTAAACTTCAGTTTACAAGATTGGGTTTACGAGGTTTACGAAGATTGGGGGAGTAGCAGAAAGCATAGGGGATTGTCAAAGAATACAGGAGAATATAGATAGACTGGAGAGTTGGGCGGAGAAGTGGCAGATGGAGTTCAATCCGGGCAAGTGTGAGGTGATGCATTTTGGGAGGTCTAATTCTAGAGCGAACTATACTGTAAACGGAAGAGCCTTGGGAAAAGTTGATGAGCACAGAGATCTGGGAGTTCAGGTCCATTGTACCCTGAAGGTGGCTGCACAGGTGGATAGAGTGGTCAAGAAGGCATATGGTATGCTTGCCTTCATCGGACGGGGTATTGAGTATAAGAGCTGGCAGGTCATGTTAAAATTGTACAAGACTTTGGTTCGGCTGCATTTAGAATACTGTGTACAGTTCTGGTCGCCACATTACCAAAAGGATGTGGAAGCTTTGGAGAGGGTACAGAGAAGGTGGAAGGTGCTAGCTATGAAGAGAGGTTGAGTAGGTTAGGATTGTTTTCATTAGAAAAAAGGAGATTGAGGGGGGACCTGATTGAGGTCTTCAAAATCATGAAGGGTATAGACAGGGTTGATAGAGATAAGCTTTTTCCCAGGGTGAGGGATTCAATAACGAGGGGTCACGCTTTCAAGGTGAGAGGAGAAAAGTTTAAGGGGGATACACGCGGAAAGTACTTTACACAGAGGGTGGTAGGTGCCTGGAACGCGTTGCCAGCAGAGGTAGTAGAGGCAGGCATGGTAGATTCATTTAAGGTGCGTCTGGACAGATGCATGAGTAGGTGGGGAGCAGAGGGATACAGATCCTTAGGAATTGGGCGATAGGGTTAGACAGTGGATTTGGATCAGCACACGCTTGGAGGGCCGAAGGGCCTGTTCCTGGGCTGTAAGTTTTCTTTGTTCTTTGTTCTTTGTTCTATTGAATTCTGATCTGATAGAAACACGTAAACCCATGAGGGGACTTCACAGAAAAGATACTTCCCGTTGTGGGAGAAATTATAGTGAGGGATGTAGTTTAAAGACAAAAATAGAAATTGCTGGCAAAGCTCAGCACGCATGGCAGGATCTGTGAGAAGAAAGTAGAGTTAATATTTCGCCAGTGACTCTTCATCAGAACGCAGTTAAAATAAGATGGTATTCCATTCACGATGAACGTTAGGGGGGTTCTTTTTCTCTGAGATCAAAGATCTTTGGAACATTCTTCCCCCAGAGAGTGTTGGAGGTGGAGTAATTAAATATTGTTAAGACAGAGGTGGAGAAATTATTGACTAACAAGGAAGTCAAAGATTATTGGGTGTTGGCAGGAATGTGGATTTGAGGCCACAGTCAGATTACATAGGATCTTATTAAATAGCAGAGCAAGCTAGAGGGGCCAAATAGCCTCCTCCTTACTGCTCCTAATTCAAACATGTAAACATATAAACATATGACTTAGGGGCAGGAGTAGGCTGTTCAACCCCTCAGGTCTGCTCCACCATTCATTAGGATTATGGCTGTTCTGCTTGTAATCTCAAACCTACATGCCTACCTACTCTGATAACCTTTCAACCCCTCCCTCAACAAGAATCTGTCTCCCTCTGCTTTGAAAATATTCAAAAGCATTCTGCTTTCACCACCTTCTCAGGGAGACTTCCAAAGACTCTCAAACTACAGGGTGAATTCCATTATGTAATCGTCACAATCCCCTCGGGGCTTTTTCATCTTTGGCTCCTGAATCAAGTCTGCCTCATTACATATTTCCAAATGCTGAATTGCCTGTTCCCTCATGGGATTTACCACAAGCAGTGCCAAAAGTCATCTCGTAGACATTCCACAAATTCCTTTTCTTAAGATTGGCTATCAACCTGATTTTCCCAATCCACCTGCATATTGAAGTCTCCCATGATGAATGTAATAGTACCTCTCTTATATGAATTGATTGAGAAAATGTAAATTCTTCAGAAGAATAGTTAAAACGTGTTGAATTTTCATAATACTGTACAATGTTTTTATTCTTAAATTTAAAGTAACAACATGCTGAATCTTTAATGAAAGTTTTTGACTGCTTTGATTTTCAGGCATAGTTTATATTAAAAAAAGTGTCTGATTGTGCAGTTTCAATGGACCACATTTGTTGACATATCCCCAAAGGCTTTCATTATGTTATAATGAGTGCTTCGTGGATTTTCAAAGCCAATAATTATCTCAGCAGGAGTTTAGTATTCACAGATTGAGTGACAGTTTAAATGGTCAATTAAAAGATTATCCATCGTAATGTTGTCTCTGAATTGAAGTTTTGGCTGTTTTTATAAGAGATTAGCCGCTTGTTGTGCTTTAAATACTTTGAACGGGATTTGTAACAGTGTATAAGGAGAACTATATTATATAATTTTTATTCATTTCCACAAAGTTCCTGAATTCTATCCATGGTGGTACTGGGCCAATGGTTATATAACTAAGACAACCATGGGCTGGCATTGAGTTTGCATGGATGATATACATAATGATGGTGGGGGTGTGTATGGGTTATAAGCATAATAGAAAGTAAGAGGTAAAGGGGCTAATAAATTCTTTTAAAACTAGGATAACATTGAGGAAACTGGGGTAAGTCTCCTGACTACCTCACACTATAATTTCTTGACCCCCTTGGACACCTATATACATTTTCCAGGATTTACAGCCCTATGTCCATCACGGACCCACCCTACTCCTTCCTGAGTCAGAATTTTTTTTTTCATTTCAAGGCAGTACCAAGGGTTGGGAAATTCCTGGACTCAAACTACCCACCCTGGTAAATAAAATCCAGTTGCCAAACCAACTGAGAGATTCAGTTCAGCTGATGTTGTTCATACACTTATGTGTATAAACCTCATTGTATATCATAGAAACCCTACAGTGTGGAAGCAGGCCATTTGGCCCATCAAGTCCACACCAACCCTCTGAAGAGCATCACAATCAGACCCACTCCTTATCCCTGCATTTCCCACTCTAGACACTATGGGGCAATTTAGCATGACCAATCCACCTAACCTGCACATCTTTGGACTGTGGGAGGAAACTGGAGCACCCGGAAGAAACTCACACAAACACAGGGAGAATGTGCAAACTCCACACAGACAGTCACCTGAGGCTGGAATTGAGCTCAGGTCCTTGGTGCTTTGAGGCAGCAGTGCTAACCACTCATCCACCATGTTGCCATATATTTAGCTGAGATCCAAATCCACTCATGCTTTTGGATCATTTGGGGATTTTGCACTGTTCTCAAGGAGAATGTTGCCTGGGGTTTGATAGATTTTTGTTAGATTTATTGACTATAGGACACTAGTGAGGCCTCCCATCCATGGACTCCATTTACACGTCTCGTTGCTACGGAAAGGTTGCCAATGTTATCAAAGACCCCTCCCACCCCGGTAATGCTCTCTTTCAACCTCTTCCATCAGGCAGAAGATACAGAAGCTTGAACGCGTGCATCAACAAGTTCAAGAACAGCTTCTGCCCTGCTGTCATTAGACTGCTGAATGGACCTCTCTAACTTCAGATAATGTGGATCTTGTTAACGTTGATCTTGCTTTCTGCACCTCCTTTGCAGCCGTAACCTTGTGTGCCTTTCTCTGTCTAAGCACCTTATGATCTGTATAACAAGGTGTGGGGCTAGATGAACACAGCAGGCCAAGCAGCATCATAGGAGCAGGAAAGCTTGACGTCTCCGGCCTAGACCCTTCATCAGAAATGGGCTGAAGTGCGGGAGACACGGTCGAGGGCGTTCTCGACCACTGCGGGGGGGATGTTGCAATCCTTGAAGAATGAGGACATCTGAGATGTGCGGGAGTGGAATGCCTCATCCTGGGAGCAGATGCGGCGGAGGCGAAGGAATTGGGAATAGGGATGGCATTTTTACAGGAAGATGGGTGGGAGGAGGTGTATTCCAGGTAGCTGTGGGAGTCAGTGGGCTGGAAATGGACATTGGTTTCTAGGTGGTTACCCGAGATGGAGACAGAGAGGTCCAGGAAGGAGAGAGAAGTATTGGAGATGGTCCAGGTGAACTTCAGGTTGGGGTGGAAGGTGTTGGTGAAATGGATGAACTGTTCGAGCTCCTCGTGGAAAACGTCAAGCTTTCCTGCTCCTATGATGCTGCTTGGCCTGCTGTGTTCATCCAGCCCCATACCTTGTTATCTCGGATTCTCCAGCATCTGCAATACCTTTTATCTTTAATACATATTTATGATCTGTATAAGAGATAAAAGGTACTGCAGATGCTGGAGGATCCGAGATAA
>JAHRHZ010000249.1:39693011-39736748 GCA_024137785.1 Ginglymostoma cirratum
TGGATGAACACAGCAGGTCAAGCAGCATCATAGGAGCAGGAAAACTTCTTTTCCTTAATGATGCTGCTTGACCTGCTGTGTTCATCCAGCCCCATGCTTGTTATCTATGATCTGTATATCCTTGTTTACTATGATTTGCCTTACTGCTCCCAAAACAAAGCTTTTCCCTGTACTTAGGTACACGTGGCTACAATAAATCAAATCAAAACAAATCAACTTGGGGGTATATTTTAAAGGCGAGAGGAGAAAAATTTAAAAGGACATTAAGAGCAACCTTTTTACGAAGAGAATGGTTAGTGTGTAGAATGAACTACCAGTAGAAGTGGTGGATGCATGTACCGTTACAATGTATAAAAGACATTTGGATAAGTACATGAATAGAAAAGGTTTGGAAGGATACGGGCCAAGTGCAGGCAGGTGGGACTCTTTTAGTTTGGAAACATGGTTGGCATGGACTAGTTAGATTGAAAGCCTTGTTTCCATGCTGCGTGACTCTATGGACCCTGTCAAGAGGAGTGTGTATTCTAAATGAACAATCAAGTTTATTTGTTTATTTTGGCAGATTTATGGCTTCTTATAGGCTTCTTTCAATATTATTATTGGGGACGTAAGTTCTCTTGACAGTGAATACCAGGTGAGTGCACATGGGGAGGGTGGAATTTGCTATGAGGGAGTGAGAAGTTGTGGGGTGATTAGATTACAGCTTATATATGGAGATGTTAAACCTGAAGTTGATGGGTCATCACACTTATATCTAGAACTGGACTGATGTCTCAGCAATGACCTGCTGTTTAATCAAATAGCTTAATGTGTTCGCCACTTCATCATTTTACTGAGTGTTTTTTTCTCAAACAGCTTTGACAAAGATTCCAATTTTAAGTACCATCATTTTGAGGTAATGATTGATAAATTTTTGATAGTCAAAGACATTCCTCTGAAACTGGCAATAATGTTTTATGTTTGCATGTATACAGCTTAACATAGAAATCCAGAAATTACCATCAGGAAATGCTGATTTTCAATTGGGTGTGTTTTCAGGGCCTTGCAAGTGGAAATTATCTAGAAACCATTGAATTAACATTAACTTTCCAATGGAAAAAAAAGTGAAAAAATGATATTTTGTTGGTTGAGGATGTTATAATCACAATTAATACCAAGCAATGTCTCCAGTCCTTAAAAGTTAATTTGCTTGGAGATTGTCAAATTCATCCATTCCCTGAAAACAGCACTTTGGTTTTTAAAGAACTTTTATATATTTTAGTTTAAAACTGCCTAAAATGTTTCAACTTCTACTTTAATTCCTTTATATCACAATATTTATTTCACGCACTGTAAAATTCTGAAGTGGGGGTGTTAATATCTGCTTATTAGCTTTTGCTTTAACTGCCCATTCAAATTATTCAGTGTTTGTCTGCTCTACCTGTTTAGTTACATCACTTTTGTTGGATGCCATGCATCCTCTGTAACTAACACCAGAACTAAATTAACACTAAAGGGTGGGCTTCTGCTTGTCATAGATTGAAGAAAGCTGCACACAATAATCTAGCAAAGTTAGTGCCAAACTATAATTTTGTCACAGATGCAAAATCCAAGGAGTTGAAAAAAAATCAGGGGACATGGCTTTTGCTGGCTTTGCCAACGTTTTTTGCCCAAACCTAGTTGCTCCTGTGAAGATGGTGGCAAGCTGCCTTCATGAACCATTGAAGTCTATTTGGTGTAGGTATACCACAATGCCAAGAAGGATGGAATTTATTTTATCCAGCAATCATAAAGGAACAGCAATATTTTTTTCCAAATCACGATGGCGAGCAGGAAATACTGTTGTTACACTACGAGATTGTGTTCTTCCACAGTTAAATGTCAGGCAGGACTGAAACAACTCTAAATTGAAGACCTCCAGAAACAACTTACAGGAATGGCTAGCAAATTATACTGAAGAGAAAACTGAAGATTTAATTCTAAATATGTACCACACATGTTTCACTGCTACAGCGTATGACGCTAAGGACAGACAGGGAGAGAGATCAGAGAAACAGTGGAACAGAGAATTAAAATGGCAAGTCAATGAAAGTTTAGGGCGCTCATTATGAGGAGTCAATGAAGAACGTTAAAGTAAAAGAGGCACAAGTCTCTACTTCACTTGATAGAAGTATTTGGTGTCTTGAATTTTGGGAAGAATGGGAGTGAAAAGCTGGGTGTTGCAGTTCCATGTTTGCATGAGAAATACCATGGTAAAATGAGAGATACATAGGGTGATGGAGAGTTATGCTAGGGTTTTGTGGAGGAAACAATTAACTTATAAGAGTGAAATGGGAGAGGAAGGGAAGAATCACCTTGTAATGGCATCAGAAATGGCATTGAAAGTGGCGGCTATTAAAGTAGAAGATGAGGAGAAGAAAAAGCGTATTCTGGTTCTTCAAGGTTGGCGACTGATTACATCTCATTGGATTCCTTCATTTTTTCCAAATGCTCTGATTCCAGTACCAGTAAAACGCATATGATTTTGTACATAGATGTAAAGTCTCAGATCAATGTGATTTATGATCCTTATGTGGTAAATACAACAATTCTCAAACCTTTAGAAAGTTTGGTGAACCGTTTATCAGACTATTTAAACATTTGCAGCTTCAATTTGTGACTATTACACACCTGAAAGACTGCACAGATAGAATCCTCACATAAAAATTCATTACAGTGTCATTTTCTTCCAAGGACTTCTATTAGCTTATTAGTCATTCATATCATAAAATAAAAGTTTATTGCTCCCAAATAACATTGCTTAGACTTCTGTTAATACTTAATCAGAATATATTTTTTCTTTCAAAAGCATATTTAAATTTTGACATGTTAAAGAGATATTTAATCCTAATAAATGTATTCATCTGAGAAATGTTGCAATGTCACTAACACAGTTTCAAAAATCAATGAGGTGCTCATTTACCTTGTCTCCATGTTGTCTTCACAATTTTGAGTTCAGCAGGTGATCCCATTATTTCAGTATGAACAGAAAGTTATGGGGGTCTAAGCAATGCAACAAATAATGAGATTTAGGCAGAATTGGATGAGAAATCCAGCAAGGACTATCTCACTGAAAGCATATTGCTCCTTCTTTTATGCTTTTGCCAAGTGCCATGGTGGGCTTCTTGCTCGGCAGAGGCAAGATTTTAATTAAGAGGGATTACAACTCTGTAAATGACTTATTAACAGTGCAACTCACCTCATTTTCATTCATTTTTCTCTCTCACAAAATGTACCAAACAAACTAGATGTCGAGAAATCCCGACCTGAAAATCAGAGGGGGTTACCTGGCAACTTCAGTGCACCACTGCTACCAGGGTCTGCCATGTGGATTAGCAGCAGATAGATCTCGAGGCATGATCCATGGTTAGCTCCATGTAACACAAATCCACCAATATTAGCATCTGGCATTTGTCAGTCTCTCGTGATTATCATCGTACTGGTCTGATCCAATTACAGAGTGTGAATTGGCTGGTGGACTGGCAGCTGACACTGAAAGGAACACTTTGTGTGCACAGACTGGCACACTGCCCAATGATGTATGTCACACTAAGACATGTATTTTAATACCTACAACAGGTAAATGGCAAATACACTGCATGTGCATTTGACCAAATAACCATGTTGGAAACTGGGTGCAAGCTATTCTTCAGTCTGGTCAAGTTCGGGCAGGTTGCTGGTATTCTGTGGATCCTGGTGAGGCCAGGCACAGACTGCACACAGTCAGGGGCTTGGCCATCGTCATTCGTCAACTTGGGATCTCATTGTCACAGAATCCGTCTGGATGCAGTTGGGGAGTGGGTTACAGTCAGTCCCGTAGGGCCAGCAGTAGCAGTCAGGGAATTACAAAACAAAGACAGCATGCAGGGTTTGCTCAGACATGTCGAGGCCCTGCCGTTAAAGTTGGTTAGAGATCTGTGTGTCTGTTAACAATTTTTAAGGAGGGTGCAAGGGGAGCCTGTAGAGGTAGTTGGGGGAGGGGTTGGAGTGGAGGCCCTGCTGAAAGGGATGGGGCAATCCAGGCAAGAAATCAAGTGGAAGCAAAGTCATTTGCACAAATGAACAAATGAAAAAGTGCAGCTCAGGAACAGGTCCTTTGGCCCTCCAAGCCTGTGCCAACCATCATGCCCTAATTAATCTAAAAACAAACCTACCATTTTTCAATCCATATCCCTCTATGCCCTGCCTATTCATGTATCCATCTAGGTTCCTTTTAAATGTCTTCAATGTGCCCGCTTCCGCCACCTCTTCTGGCAGTGCATTCCAGGCTGCTACCGCTCTGTGTATGGAAAGCTTCCCTCGCACATCTCCCTTAAACTTTCCCTCTCTGACCTTGAGCCTGTGCCCCCTTGTAATTGAAACTTCAAACCTCAGAAAAAACCTCTATCCACCCTATCTATGCTTCTGATAAATTTGTAGACCTCTATCAGATCTCAGCTCAGCCACCGTCTTTCCAGTGAAAACAATCCTAGTCTTTTTAACCCTTCCTCATACTCAATTCCCTGGACACCAGGCAACATCCTGGTGACAACACAGTGTGGAGCTGGAGGAACACAGCAGGTCAGGCAGAAATTTCTGTAGAAAGGTCCCAACCCAAAACGTCAACTTTCCTACTCCTCTGATGTTGCCTGGCCTGCTGTGTTCCTCCAGCTCCACACTGTGTTATCTCTGAATCTAGCATCGGCAGTTCTTACTGTCTCAACATCCTGGTGAACCTTCTCTATATTCGCTCCAAAGCTTCCACATCCTTCTGGTGATGTGGTGACCAAAACTGCAGAAAACACTCCAAATGTGGCCTTACAAGGGTTTTATATAGCTGCAACATGTTTTGCCAACTCTTGTACTCCACGGCACGAGTGATGAAGGCAAGCATAGCATATGCCTTCATAATCACCTTGGCCACCTGTGTTGCCATTTTCAGGGAACTGTGGACCCGCATGCCCAGATCCCTCTGAATATTAGTGTTCCTAAGTGTTCTGCCATTTACTGTACAATTCACACCTAAATTTGATCCTCCAAAATACATCAGCTCGCATTTGTCTGGATTAAACTTCATCTGCCATTTCTGTGCCCACGTTACCAATCTATCTATATCTTGTTGTATACTTTCACAATTGTTGGCATTATCAGCAACTCCATCAATTTTCTTGTCATCAGCAAACTTGCTTATCAGACCCACACACATTTTCCTCCAGGTCATTTATATATACTACAAACAATAGAGGACCTAAGACTGACTCCTGTGGAACACCACTAATTACTGGTCTCCATTCTGAAAAACACTGCTCCACTGCTACCCTCTGTATTCTATGACCAAGCCAGTTTTCCCTCTATTCAGCCAGGTCACCCCGAATCCCTTGCAATATTAGTTTTAGTACCAACCTGCCATGTGGGACTCTATCAAATGCCTTACTAAAGTCCATACAAACTACATCCACTGACCATCCTTCATCAATTATTCTCATTACTGCTTCAAATAATTCAATCAAGTTGGTGAGACATGGCCTTCCCCAGACAAAACCATGCTGCCTGTCACTAACTAGTCCATTTTCTTCCAAATGCGCATATATCTTGTCCCTCGGTATCTTCTCTACGAGTTTCCCCACCACAGTTGTCAAGCTCACCAGCCTATAGTTTCCTGGATTATCCCTGCATCCTTTCTTAAACAAGGGAACAGCATTTGCTAACTTCCAGTCCTCTGGAATTTCACCTGTGGTCAACGAGGATATGAAGATATCTGCCAATGCCCCAGCTATTTCCTTCCTTGCCTCTCTGACTAACCTGGGGTAGATCCCATCTGGTCCTGGGGGCTTGTCTATCTTCATGGAATTTAGGATTCCTAAAACTTCCTCTTTGAATATGTCGACATTCTCTAGAGTATTCACACACTCATCCCTGACCTCAACATCAGTCATGTCCTTCTCCTTGGTGAAAACCGATACAAAGTACTCATTCAGGATCTCCCCACTTCCTGTGGCTCTACATATAACTTCTCTCCATCATCCTTGAGGGGGCCTACTGTTTTCCTTGTAACCCCCTTTCTCTTAATGTATGCATAAAAAGCTTTGGGATTCTCCTTGACCCTTTTTTCCTAAAGACATTTCATGGCCCCTTTTTGCCTTTCTAATTGCATATTTAAGTTCTTTCCTAATTTCTCTGTACTCCTCCAGGGCTTTGTCAGTTTGTAGCTGTCTAAACTTGTTGTTTGCTTCCCTTTTTCTTTTGACGATCCTTACAATTTCTCTTGCCATCCATGGTTCCTGAATCCTGCCATTCTTATCCTTTAGTTTTGCAGGGATATGCATGTCCTGCACTTTAAAAGACTCCCACATGCCAGAGGTAGATTTGCCTTCAAATAACTGCTTCCATTCCACATTCTCCAGTTCCTGTCTAATTTGGTTGTAATTGGTTCTTGCCCAGTTAAGCACCCTTACCCAAGGGCTGCTTGTATCCTTTTCCATGACTACTCAAAATCTTATGGAGTTATGGTCACTAAGCCCAAGATGCTCTCCCTAAGGAAACATCGATCACCTGTCCTGGCTCATTCCCTAATATCAAGTCTAATATGGCCTCCTCTCTGGTTGTATTGTCGACATACTGTCTCAAGAAGCCCTCCTGGACACAGCTAACAAGTTGCTCTCCATCCGAGTCCCTGGCTGTAAGGGATTCCCAGTCAATAAGAGGAAAGTTGAAGTCACCCACTAGGCTCTTTTCACACCTTTCCAGTATCTGACTACATATCTGCACCTCTGTCTTCTGTGGGCTGTTGGGAAGTCTATACAAAATTCCCAACATTGCAATTTCACCCTTCCTATTCCTGAGCTCCACCCATAATGCCTCACTGCAAGATCTCTCCGATATGTCCTCCTTCATCGCAGCTGTGATATGCTCCCTAATCAGCAATACAACTCCCCCACCCCTTTTGTTTCCCTTTCTGTCCCGTCTGAAACAGCGATATCCTGGAATGTTAAGCTGCCAGTCCTGTCCCTCCTTTAACCAAGTCTCTGAAATGGCAATAGCATTATAATTCCATGCAGTAATCTATGCCCTTATTTCATCTGATTTACCTGCTATACTTCTAGCATTGAAGTAAATGCACTCCAGACCTCCAGTCCCTCTGAGCCCCGTGACTTCCCTGTGCCTGCTCTTACTCTGTGCTATGTGCATCTCTGTCATACTTTTGCCCCTGCACTTACTGGCCTAGTATCCTGGCACACTAGTTTAAATCCTCCCGAAGAGCTCTGGCAAAACTCCCGCCAAGGATATTGGTGACTCTCCAGTTCAGGTGCAAACGGTCCTTCCTGTACAGGTCCCACCTTCCCCAGAATTCTTCAGGATTACTGAGATTAATACTCTGGTAGTCCTGCGTTTTAGCTCCCTACCAAACTCCTTGAATTGTCTTCACAGGACCGCTTCCTTCTTCCTACCTATGTAGTTTGTGCCAATGTGGACAATGACTTCTGGCTCTTTTCCCTCCCGCTTCAGGATGTCCTGTACCCACTCAGAGACATCCAGGATCTTGGCACCAATGAGGCAACACATCAGCCTAGAGTCTCGTTCACGGCCACAGAAATTCCTATCTGTGCCCCTGACAATCGAGTCACCTATGACTCGCCTAGACTTTGCTACACCCTGCTCCAGAGCAGAACCAATTATGGGGCGGCGCGGTGGCTCAGTGGTTAGCACTGCTGCCTCACAGCACCAGGGGTCTGGGATCGATTCCACCCACAGGCAACTGTCTGTGTGGAGTTTGCACGTTCTCCCTGTGGCTGTGTGAGTTTCCTCCGTGTGCTCCGGTTTCCTCCCACAGACCAAAGATGTGCAAGCTAGGTGGATTGGCCGTGCTAAATTTGTCCATAGTGTCCAGGGATGTGTAGATTAGGCGGGTGATAGGGGGATGGGTCTGGGTGGGATGCTCTGAGGGCTGGTGTCGACTTGTCAGGTTGAGGACCCTGTTGTCACGCTGTAGGGATTCTATGGATCTATGGAGGTCTGGCTGCTGTTACTACTATCTCCTGAGAGGCTATCCTTTCCAACAGTATCCAAAACGGTATACATGTTTGAGAGGGGAATATCCACAGGAGACTCCTGCACTGCCTGCCTGCCTTTCCTGGTGATCACCCATCTATCTGTCTGGAAATGTGGTGTAAGCACCTCCCTTAAGCTAGTGTCTATCACTCTCTCTGCCCCCTGCAGTGTGTCCAACTGCTTCTCCAGCCGAACCACGTCGTCTATGAGGAGCTGCAGCTGGTCACATGTCCTGCAGATGTAGTTTTCAGGGACAATAGACTGCTCCCTTATTTCTCACATCTGACAGGACCATACCACTGCCCTAACTGCCATCTCCGTCCTTTTACACTTAAAAAGAATAAGAATCTTACCTTGCCTCAATACAACACAGTGCTGTTGGTCACAAGAGGTAGAAAAGGGAGGAAACACGAATGTAGTGTTTCGGATTTAACCACTCCTTGACACCAGTTCCTCCGAGATATTCAGACTGGTCATGGTAACTGCAGTGCTGTCTCCCAGAATTCCTCTCAGCGACAACTCTGCAGCATTCTGATTGGATTTGTGGAGGTTGGTGCGAGGACAATATTGGAGAATCCCAAAGTGTGTGGGGGAATATGTGAAACAGCATCAGATGGCATGGTAGACTAAGGGTTAGGCCAGTGACTGCCTTTGTATCCAACAAGGAAGAAGTGTAGAGGAGCAGGGTGGGCATTATTAGCTTGTGATGTTGGAGCTTGGGAGGGGACAGGGAGACAATTTGAGATAAAGTTTAATATTTTGGGTCTCAACATGGGGGTTATGGGTTAAAATAGGCCAATGGGGTTGCGTGAGGTGTCAAAGGGACATAGAGGCATGGGTGGGTGAGGGATACCTGGTGATCTGGTGGTGTCCAGTGCTGATGGTGCCCGCAGCGAGCTGTGTTCCTACCATCACTTCAGATGCACAATGCAACTGATAAATAACCTGGTCAATGCCCAGGGAAGACAGAGTCAGTGTCACTTTAATGGCCAAATGGGCGGTATTCATGTCTGCCAACATTCCACTCGACTACCTGCTGTACCTGTGTTCTAGCTTGTTGTGTTTCATGTACAAGGACCCCTAAGACGCTTTATGTTGCAAGGAGAATGGTGAGGGCATTGGGGAGGAGGAAACTCTCCTTGTGGATGACTGAGCTCAGCTGCGTTGGGCTCTTACAAGCCAGATGGGATTGACACCTGATTCCAGTAGATGACAGCTGGCTGCTGAAGGCCAACACGGATTGCCAAGGTCCATGGCTGACTGCAAACTGCTGTCTGCATTCATTTCATTCGCATTATGTTTTGCTGGCTGCTGTGGTTGAGCTTGTCTAAATGTCTAACTCTATGTATTGTTCCCCCACTGGACAATGTCAAGATGAGAGTGAACACTGGGCATTAGAGAAATAATTAGCGGGGACTCAGAAAAAGACTAAGACAGGTAAAGTGTGCGTGTGTGCCATTATGCTGCTGGTGCAGGATAATGAAGGATCGCCAACTCTTGTCTGAGTGCACATTGACATCTCATAAATAGTAGGAGTGCAAGGGATGGAAGTCTTTCAGCAGATATCCAGTGAGTGGCGAGATAATGTGGGGTGAGCCTCAGATGTGAGGGATGCCATAAGGATGGGACAGGTTGTTAATAAGGCATGTTTGTGAGATATGGCAAGAAATCTCACTAAGCCTTGTAGAGAAAATCCCTCTAATTTACCTGATGCAACTCACACTTAGCCAAAAAATAAGATTCAGCCCACTGTGCTGGTTGCATATATTGAGGCTGCCTTTTGGAATTTTGTAAATGAGATCTTTAGCACTTCGTTCATTCCAAGCTTTAATTGTTAATGATGCAAAAGCTATTATTTTAAATGTTTAAATAATACATTATTTTAGAGTAATTAGGAGGTTTTGCATTCTGATGAATGCAGCAAAACGGGCAAATAAAAATGCAGCATTTTTATTACAAGATAAATGAAGGGCACAATTTTCCACCTCCTAATGTGGAGTGAGGGTGATGAATTATTTGGATGAGAGTCTACAGATCAGATTCTCCCCACTGAGATGAACTTTCACAATTTAGTGCTGCCTCCTTAGATTGGTGAGATGAATTTCTCAACACCAGAAATCTCTTTTAAATGCACTTGCAATTCATTAATTACGCAACTCTCCAGAATTAACTTCCCCTTCCTAATTAACTTCTTCTCAATTGAGCAATTCAGAAACTCAACTGGAGAAACCATGCATGTACCTGTCAATTTGGTTCCAGTCTCCAGTCCAGAGAGTACATGGATTTTGCTACCTTTACTGAAACCTTCTTAATGATCCTTGTCTTCACTGTTGCTGTGATTCTCCAACTGCAGGAGGTAGCTAAGTGGGGACTGAAGCAGAATGTTTTCCTTGCCTATTGCTCCAGCCAACTGGAGTATAGCAACACATCAGTTTCAACTTTACAAGTAACATCTTAGCAGACAGGTTCAGGCAGCAGCTTTTGCCTCACGGGTGACACTTTACCACAGAAAGCAAGGCAGGAGCACATGGCTGCAGAAAACACTGAAGACTCAATGTGAAAGGTGGGATTTGAACATGTCGCTGTTCGGCATGATGCCACTTGTACCTTCTGTGGAAAATACATTGTATATGTATCAAGGTGATGTATGGTTAGACAAGACTAGGCCTGCTTAGAGCTGAGGATAGATTCTGGACAATCAGAGTCTCCCACCACATTCTGGACCACTCGCAGGTTCCAGCCTCTTCAACTAACCTCAGCCCATACCAAGGTAGTTATTGAGGAATATCACCTCCCTGCCTGGCTGATGGCACTTCTAAGAGCGTTCCATAATCTTAGTCATCCAATTTGAGGCAGGTAGGAAGAGGGGAAATCTTGGCTGAGGAAGAGATGCAAAGACATGGAGAAACCTCTGAGTCAGAAGGTGAGGGTGAGATTCTCCCAATACACCAGGAGCAGTGACAAAGAGAGAAACACCAAGGACTGTTCCAGAGAATCTGAGAGGCCAGGGGAAACCTTATAGCCAGCCACGTCAAGGATGACTGAGCTGGGTTGAGACTTTTATCTGTTTGTATTATTTCATTATTTGCACATTGCCCTCTGCTTGCTATGTACGTCACTTTCCGCAAAAATTGAATTATTTTTCTATTTGATTTACATAAGTAATAAAATATTGGCTCTTCTTTTCAAATGTAGTTCTGATGTCCTCACCTCTGTAAAAATGAATTTGTGTAAGCAAACCCTGCCCTGGATCAACATTTGTACTGGACATCTGTGATACAGTCAGCACTTCATGATCTCGTATTTCTATCTGTTTGTGCTGACATGGTCCTTGTGCCAAAGACGTTGAGACCACTCCCTGGTGAATGTTACCAATTTACCCTCCATCTTGAGACTGCTCCTTATGTGTATTAGACCTTTTGTGATTGTTGAAGAATGTAAAGAGCCATCTCAGTACCGTAGCAACGCCTTAGAATCCTCACCCTCCTATACAATTGGCTGTGCACTTGGATCTGTTTCCTCCACTCAGCTCCACTAATTGACATGTGATTTGACTGTTGCCCACCTTACACTAATACATATTCTAGCATGACTATGAGAATCCTGATAAGTGACAAACCTTACCCTCCTACAGATACATAACAGGTTCCACCATTTCTTTCAGTAGGGCCATTGGTGGGATCCACCAATTGGTACTAGCATGGATAAAAGATTGGCTGACTGGCAGAAGGCAAAGAGTAGGGATGAAGGCATCATTTTCAGGGTGGGTTACTTGAGGATTCATGTTAGGAGCAGACTATTCACCTGATACACTAACGATCTGGATGAAGAAACTGAAGGCATTGTTGATAAGTTTTCAGATGGGGCAGATTTTGTTGTGGAGGTGGGGAAATTATAGAAGGACTTTGACAGGCTAGAGAGTGGGCAAAGAAGTGGCAGATGGAATACAAATGGAAAGTGTGAGGTAATACACTTTGGTAAGAAGAATAGAGGTGTAGATGATTTTTTAAATGGGGAAAGGCTTTGATAATTTGAAGCACAAAGGGATTTGGGAGTTCTAATTCAGGATTCTCTTAAGGTTAACATGCAGGTTCATCTTGGCAGCTAGGAATGAATGTTAGCATTCATTTCAAGAGGCCTCGAATGCAAGAGCAGAAATGTACTGCTGAGGCTGCATAAGGCTCTGGTCAAACCACATTTGGAATATTATGAGCAGTTTTGGGCTTTGTATCTAAGGAAGGATGTGCTTGTCTTGGAGGGGCTCCAGAGGAAGTTTACAAAAGTGATCCCAAAGATGAAAGGCTTTTCATATGAGGAGCGGTTGAGGATTCTGGGTCTGTACTCGATGGAGTTTAGAAGGATGAGGGAGTAAGTTACAGCATACTGAGAGACCTGGATAGAGTGAGCATTCAGAAAGTGTTTCCACCAGTAAAAGAAATTAAGACTCAAGGTCACAGCCTCACAGTGAAAGGATGACCCTTTACAAACTGAGAAGAGGAGGAATCTCTTCACTCAGAGTGTGATTAATCTGTAGAAATCATTATTGCAGAGCTGTGGAGGCCAAGGCATTGAGTGTCTTTATGACAGAGATAGATAGGTTCTTGATCAGTAAGAACATCATGGGTTACAGGGAAAAGACTGGAGAATGGTGTTTAGAAACATCTCAGCCATGATCAAATTGTGGAGGAGACTCGATGAGCTGAATGTCTTAATTCTGCTCCTTATATCTTATCGTCTTATGGACATCTGAAGTTATGGTTCCTCCCCAAGATCTTGCTGTCACTCTCAGTATCCCTAATATTAATCTGTATTTCCTTGATTGCATTCTCCAATTTCTAGGTGTGTGTTTCCTTGATGGATGAGGTGATCTCTCATTTTACTAATTATGAGAGAAGTTCAAGTGTTTTTTATTTACTTGTGGGATGTGGGCATCATTGGCTGGGCAGCATTTATTGCCCATCCCTACTTGCCTTTGAGATGTGTTTGAAATGTAATGCCCTTTGTGTTGAGTTGCCTTCTTGAACAGTTGCAGTTCTCCTGCTGTAGGTAGACGCACAGTACCATTAGAGAGGGAATTCCAGGATTTGACCCAGTGACAGTGAAGAAATGTGGAAATAAAGGTGGTGAGTGGCTTAGAGGGGAACTTGCAGACCTGCTGCCCTTGCTTTTCCAGATGAAAGTGTTCATGCATTTGGAAGGTGCTGTCTAAAGAATTTTTTTTCTGCAATGCAGAATTCCTGTAGTGCATCTTGCAGATAGTGCATAGTGTTGCAAGAAAATGTTGAGCAATTGAGCATGCCTCTGCCACATTCCCAGGCAGTCTATTTCAGACTCTAACCACTCATTGAATGAAAAGAAAACTTTCTCACATCACATTTGCTTCTTTTACAACATTTTACAACTTTTACAACTTTTGAAACTGTGCCCTCTGGTTCTTGATCCCTTTACTGGTGAGAGCAGTTTCTCACCATCTACTTTTATCAGAGTCCTTAGAACTTTGAAAACTTCTACCTTATCACCTCTCATTGTTTTCCTCGAAAAGAAAAACAGTCCGAACTTCTCCGAACTATCTTCATGACTGAAGTTTCTCATCCCTGGTACCACTCTCATAATCCTTTTCTGAACTCCCTTCAATACATTCTCATTCACCCTGAAGTGTGTTACCTAGAACTGTGTGCAACACTCCAACTCCCATCTACCCAGTGTCGTATACATGTTCAGCATAACATCCTTGCTGTCAAACTCTTTGACTCTCTTATTGGTTGTCTTATACTCCTATTATAGATCCAGCTATATCCTTTAGAATTCAACCAACTCAGTCAGTAGAGGATTGTTGAGCCACTCAATGAAGAATATTAAAGTCCCCCACCCAGACTATGTTCCACACTTGTGTCATCTCTCAGTGCCTCATTCAAGTGGTGTGTAGCATGCAGTGGTACTGTGTCATCATCTGTGGGGTCAGATGATCATTTGCAAGAGGTTTCCTTGCCCATGTTTGATATTTTTTATTCCACTATATGCTGGATCTGTGTCTTGTAGATGGTAGACGGGAACTGGGGAGTCAGGAGGTGAGTTACTTGTCAGAGGATTCCTAGCCCTTGATGTTCTCTTGTAGGCACAGTATTTATATTGTAATTCTCGTTCAGTTTCTGGTCACTGGTAAACCCCAAAATGTTGATAGTAGAATATTCAGTGATGATAATGTCATTCAATGTCAAGGGCAATGATTGGCTCCTCTCTGGTTGGAGCTATTAATAGCCTGGCACCTATGTGGCATGCATATTACTTGCCACTTGAAATAACATACTCGGAGCTGGAGGAACACAGCAGGCCAGGCAGCATCAGAGGAGCAGGAAAGTTGATGTTTCGGGTTAGGATCTGCTGTGTTCCTCCAGCTCCACACTGTGTTATCTCTGACTCCAGCAGCAACAGTTCTTGCTATCTCTACTTGCCACTTGGGAGCCTAAGCCTAGATATTGTCCCAGTTGTAACGCATTTGGACATGGATTGCCTTCAGTATGACAGGGATCAGAGTCAATGTTGAGGACTCACAGGATAACTTCCACATGACTGTATACCATTTTGCTGCCACGTCTGCTGGGTCTGTCTTCCGGCGGGACAAGCCATACACAGGACAGGTGATGATGATGTCTGGACCATTGTTGGTAAGATAAGATTCCATGAATGGAAGTAAGTCAGGCTGTTGCTCGACTCAGCTGGGAGACAGGCATTTCTGATTTTGGCACTAGTTTCCAGACATCAGTAAGCAGTCAACAAGACAAAATTTGAGATTGCCATTTCTGGTGCCTGGGTTGGTGTTAGTGGGATTGGTCTGGTTTCATTCTTTTTTTGAGATTTTTTAGCTATTTGATACAGCTGATGCCTTGCTAAGCCATTTGAAGTGCTGCATGTTTGAAATCACGTACAGACCAGACCAAGTAAGGACGGCTGATTTATTTCCCAAAAAGCACATTAGTAAAATACATTTGCTTTTATGGCAGTCAACAATGTTTTCTTGATGACTATTAGCCTTTTAATACTGTAACATTCCGGTTTTGAAATCTACTTAAATACAAGTCGGTCAATTATCAACCTGCAATTTCTAAAGTGAACCATAGGCTGATATAAAGCCCATTGGGATGTGTAGGGAAAGCAGGCCACATTTAATTGTAAACAGGTGTTATACAGAGCACAAGCTTTAGGCTTTACATTTCATCCTCCCAGGGAATGTTGGAAAGAATCATGGAGGTGACAGGGTCAAGGGTACCTTAGGAAATGCCATTGGGAAAGAAGCGCCTTCATAATTGAAATAAATTGCTTTATATTACATTAGAAATAAAAATAAATTAGCTATGTTTCAGATAGCACTAAAATAGAACCAATTACTTTTGTAACATGTTGTCTCACAGATGTAATAAATAATTTTGAAAGCTAGTACAGTTGGAGGATTTATCTGATGCAAATGAGCTTTTTGAATTAAAAGGGGAACTTCACTTCAATGAACAGAGATGTGGTTCAAATAACATGAGCATATCGTTTAAAGTTGTATTTCCAGCTGCGAAGATGCAAAATTATGGATTAGCACTAATATCAAAAATCTGTTATAGTACACGTTGATTTCAGCATCACTCACAATCTGATTTCCATTCATTACAACTGCTAAGAACATCGAAGACTTGCTTCTTTACAGAATTCATTAATTTTCTTTCAAATTCAGTACATGTACAGAAAAATCCTTGGTCATGGAAATTAATGAAGATTGCCTAGTCAAAGTAATTATGGAATGGTTAGATCTCCAAATGGAACCATTAAAACTATCAAGTTTGTGATACTTCTGTGCAGGATCTACTCAGCTGATTGACCAATCTTGCCCTTTCCCTGTGGCCGTGCATTTTTTTTTCTCTTTAGATAAATATTCAATTCCATTTCAAAGTCACTATTGAATTTGTCTCAATAACACTCCCAGACAGTATATTCCAGTCTGTAACCACTTGCTGGGTGGAAGGATTTTCCTCATGTTGGCTTTGATTATTTTGCCATTCACCTCCAGTCTGTGTCTTTTGGTTCTCAGCTCTTTTGTGAATGGAAATAGCTTCTTGCTAACTACCCTGTACGGACCCCTCATCATTTAGAACACCTTTATCAAATATCTTACAATCATCTGTTCGGGAGGACAAGCCCATCTTCAATATATACACAGATGAAATTCCTCATCCCTAGGACCATTTTATTAAATTCTTCTTGTACTTTTTCTAACATCTTACATATATTCTCGAGAAATAGGACAGTTTTATCAATTAAGAATGGAGCTGGAGGAATACAGCAGGTCAGGCAGCATCAGAGGAAGAGGAAACTCGACATTTTGGGTCGGGACCCATCACCATCTGGGCCCTGATGAAGGGTCCCAACCCGAAATGTTGACTTTCCTGCTCCTCTGATGCTGCCTGGCTTGCTGTGCTGCCCCAGGTTCTACTGCATTGACTCTGACTCCGGCATCTGCTGTTCTTGCTATCTCCAGTTTTATCAATTAAACTAACTATTAAAGTGAAATAGTTTTTGATAAAGAATAGATTAAATCGAACAATTCAAACTTTGTAACAACAGTGAAATGCTCCAAACAGTACATTTTGCATAAATCCTTACTGATAATCCCATTTGAGTAACCATTTCCCATAGAACAAATTTTAAGTCTATTCCAGTGTATGGCCTTGTTTCTGCAATAAAATCACTCAGATGTACGTGTGTAGCTATTGGGTCTGTGTTTTTTTACCATTTTCCGAGGCAAGCTTTCTCACCACAGCACAATACACCATCCAGTGGCTCAGTTAGGAACTGATGAAACCCATTCTTATTAGTGGTTAGTAAATGGAGCACCGGGAAGTGCTGTCACTTGACCCCTTGCATATCATGTTCGAAAGCAGGCTTGCACTATCTTACCACCAAGGTTGAGTTGTCCTTTAAGAAGCATGAAAATTTTCAATGAAGAGATTGTGATTTATATTTCTCTGCACAGCAGACTATTACAGTGCTGTAAACTGTAAAACATCCTTGAACATGCTGAGCACTAACGACTGCTGTATCATGTGGTGCAAGCAACATTTTTTACTGCCATTTTATCTTAGTAACCATTAGTGTATAGAATTATGCTAATGAATATCATGGAAAAAGAAGGGAAAAGGCTGCATTGCCGTAATAATGAAATTCAGTCAATAAAATGAACACAGATAATCTCGTCAAATTAGTAGCTAAAGGCGAAAGTGCTACCCCAGCATTTTAATCAAGTGTTTAGAGAAATATAAGCACTAATTACAACATTTGCATAACTTAATCATTAAGGTGATGTATTATATACAGCAAATCAAACTGTGTTTGTTGCCTAATTCATACATTCAGCAATTTTTAACCAAGCAAGAAGTTAACTGCAGACTGCATTATAGAACTTGTGTGTCATAAAGATAGATTATGATGATTAACCCTATGGTTTGTACACTAACATTTTGTGCAATAATATGAAAACAACCTTCAAAATCCTGCTGCTTTCAAACTAAGTCTGTGCTGTTGTTGGATTTATGTAAATTTTTTCTAAACTTTCCTTCACAAGTGTGCGTCAATATTCAATGCCTTTCTCTCTGTGAGTACCTAGGGTGTGGTTTATTCTATTGTCCGTGTCACTACAGCAATGACCCAAGGGAAATGATTAAATATTGACCAGAAAAAGTGTGGCTGATGAGGGTGAATGCTCCATGGGTCCATGTACTGACTGCGGTATATATCATGTGTACAGATTTCTAAATGAGGCTCTTTTGTTCTTGGTGTACAGTGTTCTTCCTTTGGCATACCTATAATCTATGAAGAGAATAGTCAGAACAGTAACTATGCAAAAATAAATTGCAGCTTTTTTTCAACTTTTATGATATTATTCCACATTTCCTTTATTCTATTGCAAGGCATCCACCTTTAGCTGATTGAAAGGTATTCTTACTTGGTGATCAGTTTTTTTTTGTTTCCTTCACTTTTTCTGGAAAACTGCCTGGTTGCAGATCAACACTTCATCACTGCATTATGCCTGAGGTTGAGAACTCATATTTACAGTGAAACTATGTGTATTTGGGAAAATTTCCTATGCTTTTCAAGTTTAGCAAATAAATACTTAATACTTGAATTTATATAATTTGAGTGTGAACAAGGAAAGAAAATGGAATAAAATAATCAAGGTAATTCAAAAAAATTGAGGATACTAAGTTATTTTGAATAATCAATGTTCTTAATTCTCTTTATTAATGTTAAAAATGCAACAGAATGAATTTTTTTTCTATTATTTATGCAACAAGGGACATGACCTATCATCCTGTCACTGCAAATGTAACTGAGTTCTAATTGTTCCAAAATTATTTGAGTTCTTACACCATAGATCATTTCTTTCTCTTTAAACCCAGCATAAACCAATTTTTTAGCTAAAGGCAAGTCAACCACAAGATAAACTTACTTGAACGACTAAATGCTTCCTTTTCAGAATTTTGTTTTTTGCATATTAATGCATCCTGTTTCATCTTATTGATTGAGAAGGAAACTGGGTGTCTTGATGTTTCAGGAAAGAATAAAAGGATATTGCTTTTGGGTTTATGAAAGATTATAAGTGGTTAGATTGGGTCCTGAAACAGGAAATGAATGGCAGATTAAATCAGAATGTTGCATTTTCTCATTATGTTCTTCTGTGTACCCAAGATTGAAGATTTGAGTTCCTGGTTCTCTGGAGTCGGAATACTTATTTCATAATTGGACAAATGTGTTATGTTTGGTATGAAAAGATTAAGTAAGTAAATCTGTTGAGAAGTACTGGCAATAATGTTGCATCTGTAAAACAATAACATTTGCAGTTAGGCTGTTTACAACGTGGTTTAAAATTGGTCAGTATTCGGGTAGGCAAGACCACCATAAACTATGTACTGACGTGAGCTACTATCCTCACCTTCTCTGAACTTGAATGGAATTGCTGGAATTTCAGGTTATGAGCATCACATATTAAGATTTTCTCTGAAATTAATGGGAAAGATATTTGTATTGATAATTTATCACTGTTGTCATTTCCACAAGTACGAATTGGAGTTGGTGCTTCACTTTTGTTCCTGACTGTAAAACTTGGTTCATAAAACGGGATTGTTGATTTGCATGTGCACAGGAAATCTGAGTTTAAAGTTCTCTATTAAGATCATTCCACTTACTGGCTTCATAAAGATGAACCATGTGTAACGTTTATTTGAACATAACAATTAAAGGTTATTAAGTGATAGAATAAATAGTGGACAGGTGCACAATGAAATGTTCTTTGTATTGCTTTAGCTATTCAATAGAATCAGTTGTGAGCCAAATTACTATTACCTCTAACTGCACAGTTATCTTGCTGCGTGAAGTTATTTATTGTGAAGAAAAATCTTTCTGCAAAATCACAGTCATTCCCTTTCCCTACCTATATCTTTGTAAAAGATGAGAATGATTGCTTTGTTGGGTTGTTTCTTCATCCAATGGTGTCTTCATTTTGAAATATGTAAACAAAGCAGCATTGACAAGTGAGTAAAATAATTGTGAATTGTTATATTTGGTTGTGTATGCCTGCACAGTAGTTACCAAATAAATTAGTGTTCAATAAAAAATATAAAACAAATAATAAAATTTGAAAACATCCTTATTCCATTAACTTGCAAGTAAGTGTGTAAAATAAAACCAGCAGATGTAATGAGAAAGCTATGGATTTATATCCATCTATTTGGCAAAAATTCTCATTTACCTTTAAAATTAGTTTGCCAACATCAGAAAGAATTTCATAGAGCTGAGCAGTCATCCTTGGTATCCTACATCATTCCAAGGTATCCATTGTTACCAAAGTACCTTATCCAACGTTAGGCAAGTGATTGGCATCTTGCCTCTTAGCCCAAAAGCTGGATTTATATCCCTCTCCGGGATTTAAATCTTTAAATTGCAATATTTGGAGAGAAGATTTGTGAATAATGTGCTGAACACAGGATATATTGTTAGTGTTCCAGAAAATCTCACGGAGAAATGGCAAAATATGCAGGATAGGATTAAAAGCTTCTTCAAAAACATTAACATGTAGCCATTAAGAGTAGGTCGCAATTAAACTACATATGAAATCAAAAATAGTGAAACATTAATAGCCGCTTTGATATTAAAACTTTAAAGATTTAAACCCAAACTGCTCCTGCACTATCCACGTTGCTGGAACAACTCCATTACTGATGGGCTTTGTTTTCTAATTGTTCTTAAATATGCATGCACATTTATTACTAATGACAAAAATAGCCAAAATATTTTTTTCAAATGAATGTCATTTGCATGTTTAAATACAGCTCAACCTAGTTATATATAAGCTAAAATAAATATAAGGCAGCAATCTCTTACGAATAGTCTAGTTAAGGGTCTCAATGCAATTTTTAAAAAAGAGATGTGTGTACTGAATAACTGGTAACATTAGGGTTACAGCAAAATAAACAGGATTAATCAATTGTCTCCAGAGCAATTATTTGAAAAGACAGGATTTGCATGTTATTTTCATCAGAGTACGAGATAAAGATTAGCATTGATAACCAACATTCTTTTTATGAGGTATTTAAATTTTCAAGACTACTATTTTACAATGGCAGTAATAGAAATTGGTAATCAGACAAGGTGATGATTGACAATGTTGACAATTCATCATTCTAACAATAAGATTTTGATATTTCCAGTTAAACATCCATTGACATTTTACTTTATAAACTACTAATTGAAGGAACATATTCCTTGAAGTTTCAAGAAAATGAAGTTTCACTGTTGTTCCCATGACAATACTATACTCCCAATCAAGAAAACACATGTCCTCATTTACCTCTCGATGCCCTCATTTTCTACTGCTTACTCATTTTCCCCACCTTTCCACTATATTTCTGTCTCTGTTTCCCTGTTTTCATATGCCGAACAGTTGAAGAACTGCATCAGCTAACAAAAGATTTGTCCCATGTACCATGCTTAACATTTACATTGATCTTCTGTGCATATATGAACTATAATTATTGAATTATAAAAAAAGCATCTCACTTCATTAGAATTGCACAATATCAGAAGATGTATTAAAGCTGTTCACATAAAGCATCCCTCGACTCTGGTGCATAGCAGGGATTCAGGCAATTCAGTCAGCTGCACAATTCTATTCCTGGTTCAAATAAGACTGATTAAAATGAAATTACTCAGTCTTGTGACCCATGGCAAATTTTATGAGCTGCAATTTGTCTAGCAGTTCAGCTGTGAATAAAATCTGATCGACTATAATTTAGGTTTATAGTTCCTATTTCTTCTACACGGTAGACTCCAGTGATCCTGAAATGAAGAATGAGAAATGAATTAGCCAAACCAAAAAGGTTCAAACTGCAGAAAGCTCTGATGGTCTTTCTCTAAAGTTATTGTTGTATTTAGCACCGTATGCTTTATATAATAGTAAAACACACAACTGGAAAAAATCCATAAACTTTTGTTTTAACAGCATTAAGATAATCCGAATTTAGGTCAAAATAGCCATGGGTTTGTCATGTTATTTTCTTTTACTAAAATTATTTCTACATCTTTACAATTAACAAATATTTTACTAGAATGAAGTATTTTATAAAAATGATGTTTATTACTCATTTCTGAAGCCTAACACTGTTGCATATTACAGTGCCTATACATCTAATCATTTGGATTTGTTTATAGTTTAATTGACATCATATGAATACATGCACTTCTGCTTTCAGCAAAAAAAAGTGCATTCTAATGCTCAATTAAAATTTAAAGTAATATCCATGTAAGTACAATAAATTATGTTGGTGTAAACAGTTTGACTTAAATTCCCATTTGGCTCTTCCCAGTGTGTATTGGTCTTGCACTGTAATTTGATACCATTCAAAGTACACCCTAGCTCATGGCGAAGCTGTAGATATCTCAGATTTAATAAAAATCAACATGATCCAAATTGAAGCTGAGCTGCAGGGTAAACAGTGGAGACACTTCTAAATGTGAAATCAGCAGGGTTTTTTTTAGGCCAAATCAAACAAATCTTATTTTTTTAAGCTGTACACTTTGGTGTAAACGTGCTGTTATGACATCTTTCATCCCTGAAGTTGTATCCTGAAAAATATTAATGTTTAAACTGTAACGCAGGCTTCCATTTACTGATAACCTGTTGAGGCAATATTGTACAATTTGCACACTTCCAGTGATGGATTCCTCTTAGTTGATGATATTTGCCACAGCAGTTACTGCTGGCAAAAAGTAAATCAAAATGTTTCGTAACCATCGACAACATACTTTTAAGTGCACATATTTGATGAATGTAGATTCCTACTTGTCATCACCTTTGAAACTATTTACCTGTTTTTCCATATCAATTTACGCAAGCATTTAATTTACTGTATCAAAATATAATTTCAAACATCCAAATATTTCTTCCTTACTATCCTTATGGTTATCAAATAATTTTTTTTCCAAAAATTTAATGAAAAAAATTTCTAATTATTCTTTACTTTTCATAATTAAATAATTATAACAGTGAATATTTATGCATAATTTTATTTTGACATGTCTTTGCATTTATTTCCAAATGAATTAGTTTCACAAATATCCTTATTTGCTGAGCTTCTTGGAAAATCCTTGTATCCATCAATTTTTGTAGTTGGATTTAGAGCAGATATGCCTGAGAGTGGCACCCTGCTATTTACCAGTTGAGAGATATCACAGCGCTGAGTGCATTTACCCAAATAGCAAATATTCTGCATTTGAAAAGGAAGGATGAAAAAAAGGCATGTTCTTATGTTTAGTTCTATTTCAGCGCAACCTGTGCTGGTCGACACCGTTAATGATAGTATACATGCTCTCCACAGGGATTGTCCTATTTTACATAATCCCAATATAACCACTGAACTACTGAGCAGCTGAAATGGATGAATCAGAGAATATCCAGAGGAGCCCTACATATGGCAATCATTCTAAAACGTATTGCTGCAAGCAACAAAACGACACAAGTATGTTAGTTTACCTGGAAGTAAGTAGTTAACATTTGAAGTGTTTAATTCTACCCTAAAGCATCTCTGCATAGAATGATGTCAGCATATATACGGGAAAATAAAAGCAAGCTGCCACTTTATGGTCATGAGTGAAATGAGCTGTTTTTATTTTATCTGTACTGGTAATGCAATCAACAATGCAAGGCTGGCACACTTAATGTTTTCAGCTCTCAGAGGTCTGAACAAAACATCTGCCAAATGCTACCAATGTCACTTGTTGCCAGGTCAATTCTCTTCCGAAGTTGCTGCATCAGGGCCCTGCTGGGAAACACATTGCTGACATAACACAATACCTGCTTTAACAATTCCACAGTTGTATATGACAAACAAAGTTCCAATTAACAACATCATCAGCATTTTTAAGCCTAATCAGCTTGGCAGTGAAGCTACTGCCCACTAGTATTGCAGAAAATGACTTGGAAAAGTGTGTTGGGTTCAGAAATCATTTTTCTTCACAAAAGTGTCATAAAAATGGGCAGATATGTTACAAATAATGGGAGAGAGAGATGTAGAGGGAAGATCTGAGGTCAGCACCAGGCCCTGAAGGCCAGAGACCATGATTGTCAAGGTGAGGAGAGGAATGGGTCAGATCGGTGACCGTGGTAAGTACTTGCCTTTAAGTTTAATGCAATAACACTGTTTAGGGTTAGATTTTAAAGGGCAGTTAGGGATGAGCAACAAATAGTGCACTTGCCAGTAATGTTCACATCTCATGGAAGAATAAAAGAAAAATGATGCTAACTCTTGGCTACTGCGGGGAAAACTCATGTTATAGCCGTGTTGTGAAGAAAGCCATAAGGCCCTTAATTGCACATGCTGAGGACTTTGGTCAAGAATGCTATTGGCTGCCCTGACCAATAAGAGAGGTGGCACATTTTGTTTCTTGTCATGTAGTTACTTTTCAGCCATGGAGGCCCTGGCTTCAAATCCTACCTGCTCCAGAGGTCTATTACGATGTCTCAGAACAGGTTGATCAGAAAATTTTTTTTTCAAGGATTTCATTTTCTGCCTGCTACGCTGGAACCTCAGGAGGACAGATCACATTTTAACCTCCTTCCAGTACAGTGTTTTCATTTAATCATTTATAACTAACTGTGCACATATGGCATGTATACCTTCCAATGAAAAATAGCTGGGTAAGGTGCCAACTTGCTTCAATCTGTTCTAAGTAAGTTAGAGTTCAACCCCTGGGACAGCAGTACTGACCTCAGCGCTCCTTGTCAAGAAAGTAGCATCAGTTCATATTAGGTATTCTGTTGATAAAAATAATTTAAAGTAATTATGGAAGGAATGTTACATTTAACTTATTACTTTGCTATATTGGATGTGATTGGAAGATCTCCAAAACATTCCATTGTGGGCCTGCTTCTTTTTTTTTGATTCATTCATGGGACGAGGGCGTTGCTGACCAGGCAGCATTTATTTCTCATCCCTAATTGCCCAGGGGGCAGCTTAAGAGTCAACCACATTGCTGTGGGTTTGGAGTCGCATGCAGGCCAGACAAGGTATGAATAGCAGTTTTCCTTCCCTAAAGGACATTAGTGAACCAGATGGGTTTTTCTGACAATCGACAATGGATTTATGGTCACCATTAGATTCTTAATTCCAGATATTTTTACTGAATTCAAATTCCACCATCTGCCTTGGTGGCATTCAAACCTGGGTCCCCAGAACATTATCTGGGTCTCTGGATTAACAGGCCAGAGATGCCACTAGGCCATTGCCTCCGCTATTGCTGTCAGTTTGTGTAGATCAGCACGTTGTCTTTGGTTAAAGGTTCAGGGGTCATTCTTCTGTAAAATGTTGGCCTTTTTACACTGTCCCCGTGAGCTTCATATTTCACCATCTACCTTTAAGACATAGTATTTGAGGAATGGAGGATTGACTGCAGCCACCAGTGTAACTTATTGCCAATAATTTGAGACAATAGATCAATACATTGAAATTTACTGAAGCACTCTTCTGGGTGAAGACTTTGGGACTTGCTTGGAGTACATCCAATCACATGGATATAGTTACGCTTCAAATTCAATCATCAATAAAAATGGTGAGGTATTGCACTTAAATGCAGATATCAGTCAAAGACAACCTTCCCTTTTTAAACCTTGGACGGAAAAAACAGTAAAACTTGTGAATGACGCCTACTGGTCTAACCTGTTTCTTATACCTAGTGCAGTGCTCCAGTCCAGCCAGAACATTCAGTTCCACGTATCACTGTGTTACTTCACTGTGTTCTTTTACCCCATCTGGAAGGGGATGTGCATACAACCATCAATGAGAATTGAAAACAATATCTAGATTGACAGCAACGTCTAGGACAAGAAATATTGCATACGCTCTTCAGTTTTGTTTTGATTCCATTTTGCGGGTATTGGTGCAAAAGATCAGCAAGAGGAGGGACATCATGGATCCACCAGATATCAGAATGATACAGGGTTCAGAGGGGAGACTAACTCTGGGAGCAGTGGAACAAAAACAGAAATTACTGGAAAAGCTCAGCAGGTCTGGCAGCATCTGTGGTGAGAAATCAGAAGTAACGTTTTGGGTCCAGTGACCCTTCTTTAAAACTAATGGTAGTGAGGAAGTTGTTGGCTTTTATGCAGAACATAGGGTGGCGAGATGGGGTAAGGAATAAATGATAGGCGGGGCTAGAGCCCAATGAGAGAGAAGAAAGAATACAGGGAGAACTAGCCATTTGGATACAGAACTGGCTCGAAGGTAGAAGGCAAAGGGTATAGTGGTGGAGGGATGCTTTTCAGACTGGTGGTCTGTGACCAGTGATGTACCTTAAGAATCAGTGCTGAGTCCACTGCTTTTTGTCAATTATATAAATGATTTGGATGTGAACTTAGGACATACCATTAGTAAGTTCGCAGATGACACCGAAATTGGTGGTGGTAGTGAACAGTGAAGAAGATTACTTCAGAGTACAACAGGATCTTGATCAGATGGGCCAAAGGGTTGAGGTGTGGCAAATGGAGTTTAATTTAGATAAATTTGAGGTGCTCCATTTTGGAAAGGCAAATTAGGGCAGAACTTTTGCAGTTAATGGTAAGGTCATGGGGAGTATTGCTGAACAAAGAGAACTTGGAGTGCATGTTCCCAGTTCCTTGAAAGTAGAGTCACAGGTAGATAGGATAGTAAAGAAATCATTTGGCATGCTTTCCTTTATTGATCAGTTCATTGAATATAGGAGTTGTGCGATCATGTTGCAGCTATACAGATATTGGCTAGGCACTTTTGGAATACAGTGTGCAATTACGGTCTGCCTGCTACAGGAAGGATGTTGTGAAACTTGAAAGGATTCAGAAAAGATTTACAAGAATGTTTCAAGGATTGGAGGGTTTGAGCTGCAAGGAGAGGCTGAATTATTTTCCCTGGAGCATCAGAGGCTAAAATGTGACCATATAGAGGATTACAAAATAACGATGGGCATGTCTAGGGTAAATAGACAGGGTGGGGAAGCCCAAAACTAGAGGTCGTAGGTTTAAGGTGAGAAAGAAAAGATTTAAGAAGGACCCAAGGGGCAGCATTTTCACTCAGAGTGTGGTGCATTTATGGAATGAGCTGCCAGAGGAAGTGGTGGAGGCTGGTACAATTAGAACATTTAACAGGCATCTGGATGGATATCTGAATAGGAAGGGTTTAGAGGGATATGGGCCAAATGCTGGCAAATGGGGCTGGATTAATTTAGGATATCTGGTGCATGGACGAGTTGGACCAAAGGGTCTATTTCCATGCTGTACATCTCAATGACTCTATAACAGTTGGACAGTCAAAGGACTGGATAATGGTTAGCCTAAGAGAATGAATAGCTGCGAATGGGTTATGTGTAATAGCAGGCCATGTGATAACAAGGCCTGGTATGTAGGGGTTGGGGTAATGACATGGGAGAAGGTGCTTTGCCTGCATCAGGGGGACAACAGATGAGAGAAGTTGGTAGAAAGTGGTACGATCAACTATGTCATATACCACAAGGAAGTTCAGAAAGATGAGAACACACAGTGCATCTTGGTCACAGAGAATGTAATTTGTGTTTTTGATTGAGGAGAAATACAGTGGGCGTGGGAGAGGGGTGGTTGGTG
This sequence comes from Ginglymostoma cirratum, assembly GCA_024137785.1. Taxonomy (NCBI): domain Eukaryota; kingdom Metazoa; phylum Chordata; class Chondrichthyes; order Orectolobiformes; family Ginglymostomatidae; genus Ginglymostoma; species Ginglymostoma cirratum. The sequence goes on from JAHRHZ010000249.1 coordinate 39,720,235, forward strand.
TTGTATAGACTGCCATTACAGCAGAAGCTGTTTGACTTCTGGAAATGGAGAGGAAAATTATTTCTTACCCCTGTGACTCACTCGCAGTGTTGGAACATCATCCCACATGAAACAGTCCTTGCACCTTCACCTCCCAAACTGCTTTCCCACTCCACAGCACCACCTACTTTTGGTTACTGGGTTCCCCAAGGTCTGGGACACCCTTCTTTCTAGCATTAAATATGGGAGAGAGTGAAAATCTGAGGCAAGCAACCTATTAGAATGAGTGAGCAGGTGGCCTACTTCCCAGGAATAAGTTAGTCATCAGATACACCCCCCCACTGATTCCACCTCCACTAATCCACTACTGGTGTTTTCATGGTGGTTTTGGTTCAGGATTGAGATTCTTAAAACATCAACATTTTATTCCCATTTTGGTGGGGGTTAACATTATGCTGAAATAAATAACATTGTGCTGTTTCCATGTTTGTTGGATAAAAACGCACTTGGAATGATTCAAAGTTAAATAGTATATTTCAGGTCCATGCTGCCTGCCAGTAATGATATTATGGTATCATATTCTTAGCCAGGAATGTGTGTGGCCTGAAGAAAGTGACAAAAGTTGAAATAGAATATCTTAGGAAAAGAAAAAGAGAAGGAAATATCATTTTGCCTATGAACCGGCAGAGTCAAAATTAACTATTCCAGTCCTCCAATTGTATTTGTCTTTTTTATCCTCAGACTGTAAAAGTGAAAAGGCTTTGCATTTATATAGCCCATATTATGTCCTGAAATTTCTCAAAGTACTTCACACAATGATTGTCTTTTGGAAATCAGTGACGGCTAGTAGTATTAATGTAATAATCTTTGTCTTCCCCATGACAACAGTCATTTAATCCTTATGCTGTATTAAACGCAGAATCTAACAGCAAACATCTCTTCAAAACAGTATTTTATTTAATACAAATGCTTCAGCACTGAATTTCTAGCAATTTGGAGACAAAATGCATTTGCTAAGATTTTAATTAACAATTTAATTTGTAACTGAAAAGAAGTGGTTGTGTTGTGCTTACCATTTTTGTTGAATTAACTCTGATGATTGCAATGTAACAGCCTATTTAATGCTTTATTTAAAGTTTTGCACTATTAATCACATTCTGTTTTGCAGCCAATTTCATAATAAGGTGATTCGTAATAAGTTTGAATTATTTTTGATCATCAGCTGCTTTAATAACATGGCAACAATTGGAAGCTTAACAGCAGGGCAATTTAAATTGATTTGATTCAGCAGCTAAAAATCGAAGATTTGCAGCCCTGCACTGTGCAGTGAGAACCATGCAACTTAACTGTAAGTTAGAAATATAACAAGCATTGACAAATAGAATACACTCTAATTTCCCACTTTTGCAAACTCTGATATTGATACACATGAGCCACAATACCACAAAAGCAGTAATACAACATAAACTGCAACACTGCATAGACATTAATATTACAAAACTAAAAATTATTAAAATGCTTGCACTAATACTGTGTAAAGGCCGATATTACCGAATTAGCACAATTCGAGCATTGACGTTATGTAAGCATGTATAATTGTATGAGTCAAGGGCTTATACATACCTATTTCTGTAAGCATTGTTCCAAATATCTGCCAAAAATTTAGTAAATGATTCTCAAAAACCATAAAGGAACATTTGTTTATGCATTTTTCTGGGAGTTTCTTTGAACCTACTACTGACACTTCAGGGAAGCTCAGGTGTCCTCTCAACCAAGTTAACGTTGTAATATGATACAAACAATACTAATAGATCAATAATACTCTGTAATTTACAAGTCATTAAAGAAATGATTAATGTCATTTGCATCAAATCACCACTTTTGATTTCATGAGTATATTCTGCAACAACTTGCTTCCATTAAGAAGCTATGGGGAAGCCTTTTTGGTGTCTGAGCAATGTGGTGTGTGGCGAGACACGTGGTTGAAGGCCCATTTCGATGTCAAGATTATTTTTCCCCAACTTTTACACTTTTCATAAGAGACATGGTAAGATTGTCAGTAGGCAGAACATCATCCCGCCCCCTTGACCTGTCCGTCCTCCCTGGACTGACCTATCTCCTCCCTACCCCCTACCTACACTCACCTTTACTGGCTCCATCCCCGCCTCTTCGACTTGTCTGCCTCCTCTCCACCTATCCTCTCCTCTATCCATCCTCTATCCACCTCCCCCTCTCTCCCTATTTATTTCAGAACCCTCTTCCCCTCCCCCATTTCTGATGAAGGGTTTTGGCCCGAAACGTCAAGTTTTCCTGCTCCTATGATGCTGCTTGACCTGCTGTGTTCATCCAGCCCCATGCTTGTTATCGCGAGATGCTAATTGATTTGATTTGATTTTTATTATTGTCACATATACTGGGACACTGTGAAAAGTATTGTTTTGTGTATTAACCAGGCAAATCATACTATACACAAGTACATCAGGGTAATAGAACAGAATGCAGAATATAGTGTTAGAGCTACAGAGAAGAGAGAAAGATCAATTCGAATATATGAGAAGTCTGTTCATAAGTCTGATAACAGCAGGGAAGAACCTGTTCTTTGAATCTGTTTTCAAACTCTTTTATCTTTTGCCTAATGGAAGAGGGTGGAAGAGAGTATAACCCGAGTAGGAGAGGTCTTTGATTATGTTGGCTGCTTTGCCAAGGTCGCAGAAAGTGTACGCAGAGTCATTAGAAGGAAGGCAGGTCTGCATGATGGACTGGGCTATTCACAACTCTCTGTAATTTCTTGCGGTCTTAGGCAGAGCAGTTGCCATACTAAGCTGTGATACATCTGGATAGGATGCTTTCTGTGATGCATTCAGAAAAATTGGTAAGAGCCATTGTGGACATGCTGGATTTCCTTAGCCTTCTGAGGAAGTAGAGGTGTTGTTGACCTTTCTTAACCATAAATTTGATGTGGATGGACCATGACAGATGGTTGGTAATCCTGACTCCTCGGAATTTGACACTTCGACCATCTCCACCTCAGCACCATTGATGCAGGCAGGGGAATTTCCTCCACTTCACTTCCTGAAGTCAATGACCAGTTTCCTTGTTTTGCAGACACTTAAGGAGAGATTATTGTCTTTACACTATGCCACTAAGTTATTTATCCTTTTCCTGTGTGATGATACAATGGCTTTAAGAGCTGTATTTTGCCCATTTTTTGATGAAGAGAGGTTGAAACAGAAATGTTGAATGGGCTGCTCCAAGTCAATGAAGTAAACAGCTTGTGAGGCTTTGGGTTTTATTTAAAATGGGAACAATGTTTGTATTGTTGAAAGGGTGGAGTGAGGCACCAAAACAACATGGTTTTCATTTAGCTTTCAGCAGTTGCTGGGATTTGAAGCTGGCTATGGAAGCTGCTACATTTGTCTCTCTGTTACAGCTAAAAGCTTGGGTTCTCTTCCTGCCGCCAGAATCACATGTGAAACAATCTGTTTTACTGACCTTGCCTTTGCCAAAGGTGTGTTTATGGGATGTTCCTGTATTGGAACAGTTGCTGTTTAGTAGTTAAATAGTCTATTACTGTGTTAAATTTCCCAATAGGGTTAAAGTTATATTAGTTCTTTGTTGTGTTTGTATTTTAAGGAAAGGATAAGAATAAAGTGTGTTTTGCTTAAAGTCAAGTAATATGACCAATCGAATTACACCTGGAACACAGCACCTTACACTTGCCTTTGGATAAGCTAAAAATCAGGGTTTAGGCTATCTCCTCTATATATTCTGAGGGTCTATAACACCTATGCCCTGTCTCATCATTGTTTAAGATCCAATCCACTATGGTGGTGTCATCAGCAAATTTATAAATGGAGGTAGTGATGAATTTGGCTACACGGTCATGAGTGTATAAGTAGTACAGTAAATGGTTGAATATGCAGCCTTGTGGGACACCAGTGTTGATGATTATCATGGAGGAGGTGTTGTCGCCTATCCTTACTGATTGCAGTCTGCGGGCCAGGAAGTTGAGGATCCAGTTGGAGAGCTGGGAACATAGTCCTAGTTGTTGGAGTTTGGAGAAGAGTTTGGTTGGAATTATGGTGTTGAAGGTGAAGCTATAGTCAATAAGTAGGAGTCTGACAAACATGTCCTTGTTATCCAGAAGTTCCAGGGATGACTGTAGGACCAGGGAGATGGCATCTGCCGTGCATCTGTTGTAATAGTAAGTGAATTGTAGGACCAAGGCAGTCTAGGATGCTGCAGTTGATGCATGCCATGAGTAACCTTTGGAAGCATTTCATAATGATGGATGACAGAGTCACCAGGCAGTACTTATTAAGTTACGTTGCCTGATTTTTCTTTGGCACTGGGATGATGGTGGTCTTCTTGAAGCAGATGGAAACCTCAGCTCAGAGTAAGGAGAGGTTGAAGATGTCTGTGAATACTCTCGACAGCTTGTCCGTGCAGAGTCTAAGTGCATGCTGGGGACTCCACCTGGGCCAGGCACATTCTGTGGGCTCACTCTAAAGAAGGCCAATGTGACGTCTGTAGTGGTGACTATTTTATGGGGATTAACACTTGTTAATAGCCCAATTCGCCTGATTAAAATTCAATCTCCCATCTTTCCAAGCTAGCAAAAGAAACTAGTTGTCAGGGAAACATGACAAGGAAGCCAGAGTGAGCGCCGAGCGGATTCAGCTCACCACTTGCTCGTATCCACCTCCATGTTGGAAACTTGGCAACAACATCTCTGGGCACGCTCCATATACACTACTTCCATGGGCACAACATTCATAGACATTGACATCCAACATGTCCCAGCCTCTAAGAATTGTCATTGCACATCTCCAATTCATTTACCGGACACCTCTGCACTTCACTGCTGCATCTCATGCTGCACTAGCAGCTTTCGCTGCAACAACGGCACTCTGCACTCAGGGACATGTACCAGCTCATGGAGTGGACCAGGTTGCATCACCTGGCTCCTTGCTCATATCATAAAGCTCACTCAGACTGAGCTTACCTGATGCTCATAGCACCCTTGCCTTGTCTTTTTGCTCTTCGCTCCCTCAACTAGAGAAAACAGGCTCATAATACTACTGACTTGACATGCCATTTAGCACAGACACAGAGCCAGGAAACTTGTCATGGTTATGAGCAGGTTTCAGTGAAGACAGGGGGGATAGCAATCATTCAGGGTGGTCCTTGCGCAGTGATTCAAGGGTAACCTCTGATGCCATCCAGGGCCTGCCCAGGACAGTCAGAGTTAGAAGCTTCTTCACGAAGGGGTGTGGAGCTGAATGCTGGGCTGTGTACTACCTGTCTTGGGCTCTTTCTGCCCTATTGTGAGCTGTTTTCCTCCTGGAATGAGGGAGAGGCATGAATTATGGGGTGGGGAGGGGCGCAGGGAAATAGTTGGCTCAGTTATTGTAATGCAGATGAGAGGCACCCTAAGTGAGTGATTAGGCAGCACAGAAGTTGTGCAGCCTTAGAAATGTTGGGGTTTGGGTGGGTGAGGGAGAGTGAAGAGAAATGTTACATGTGACACTGAGAGTGGTAGAGCATTTGCCTTGGTGAAAGATGGGTGCAATAGAGAAGGTGAGCTATCGAAGAGCAGATAGTGACATTGACACTGAAAGAGTGGAGTTGACTTTCTTCCCACACGGCAAGGCATTTCTGCAGAAGGCAAAGACTGTTCTAACCTGGGTGGCAACGTCAGACTGGGCTATCATGGTTTGGAGCCATGGCTCCCATTGTCAGTGCTGGAGGAGGATGAAGTCCCATGGTAGCACCAAACCTTCCAGCAGAACCTCAAGGAAACTGCCCACAAAACTTGCACCTATTTCCATGTCTGGGACAAATGTCAGCAACTAGACAGGGCAGCTCTTGAGTGACAGGTTAGAAATCACAGCTGAATGATGCCATATGGGTGTGGTAGGTATATATATATTTCATAAATCTTTATTTTCATGTCTCATTATGTCTCGTTTCCTCCAGCTTCACACAGTTCTGCCAAACCACAGAAAGGTCACTCCATCTATACTCATTTTCTAAAAAAAAAATACAAAGATCACCACCCACTCCCACGCTGTCAAATTCCAGCATCTACGCTGCAATATCATCAAATTGCAGTTGTGTAATGTTCTTGGGCTCCCAACGTTAATGGAAGTCAAGATTCTTGCTGGTAACAAACATTGCTTTTGTCTGCCAAGTGGGGCTAATCACCCGGGTGTTGAATTTCCTCGTCATGTGACTCCAGGATTATTCCTGCTTCTCCCCTTCAGATAAAGAGCTAAAGGCAGTACGACGGAAGACTTTTCTATTCAGTGATCATTATGATCTGGAATGCACTGACCAAAAGGATGAGAGACATTTGATAACTTTCAAAAGGGAATCTGGATAGGCACCTGAAAATTGATCTTGTACACTTGTATAGTATCCATATATTATGGATTGTACGATTATGAAATCAAAATAAAAAAATCAAATATTAATATGAACTAATAGCAAATGGCATGATCAGAGGAAACTAACAGTTCGTTTGATGCGCACATAATGATAGTGAAACATAGATTTCTTTATTTATTTTATTGATCGAAATCTAGGAAATTCAAACAAGGCATTGAATTTGCTGTGACTACACAAGTACTGCATTATCTTTGTTCTTTCTTGCTAAATATTGCAGCTATCTCTGCTTAATAACTCAACAGGGTGAGGGTAAAGTGTTCTGATGTCAAATTTTGAGAAGCATAAGGCATCGTGGCGTATAGATTTCTGGATGGTTTGGCTGCCAGTGATTGATGAACAGGTTTGCCCACTGTTAGTTTTGAGCTCAGTGCAAATAACTGTTGAGTTTCAGAAATGATACATTTGGGTATTGACCTTTGGGTAATGTTCTCAGAACTGTGCTCCAGAGCTTTTGTAATGTTGCATACTCTTATTTCTATCCATAAGAATGTGAGAAATTCTGAAATGAGAAAAGGTCATTTAGCTCATCAACAGACCACAAATAAATATCCCTTGTTATGGGGTAGGCCAAAGCAACTCAATCTCCTAAAGGAAGGAAGAAAAACAACTTGTAAAGGTCTGAAAAGAATAAAACCCCATATATCAAGTTAATACCAAAGGCCGCTGCAGATCTATCTTGGTGAAACAATTTGACTTTACCAATTATTTCCTGGGTCTTAAACTAAATGATCTTCTCTCCACTCCAAATTCACTGTCCTAAACTTGCATTGTGCTCTACTCCCCTGCTGTGTGGGGTAACCTGTTGTCCAAGCTATATTTTAGTGTTCGTACAGATTGTCCATGTCACTTCACAGCGTAGCCAGTAGATGTATGACTCTATATAAACATATGAATAGGAAAGATTTGAAGGGATATGGGCCAGGAGCAGGTAGGTAGGACTAGATGGGTTTGAGATTATGTTCGGCATGGAGTGGTTGGACTGAAGGATCTGTTTCCATGCTTTATGACTGTATGTACACATTAGTATGTAGGTCAGATAAATACAACCATAGTGGTTTTCGAACTCCCATATTATGAATATTGGGCAACCCAAGAGTCGTAAAGACCTACAGAACAGAGAAAGATACTTTGACACATTTCCATGCTGGCCAAGTGTAATCACCTAACTATTCTAATCCATTTTTCAACACCTGGTTCATAGCCTTGTAAGCCTTAGCAAAAACTTCTTAAACATTATGAGTAATGAGAATTTATAAGGTCAACAGAAAAATTAGGCACGAGAATGAAAACCAGTTGGAATTGGAAGAGTTCTTAGAGGGGCAGCTGCCCATGAAGTACCTCTAATCTGACAATAACAACTTTAAAATTCAGGTTTTTGCTTTTCTTTGTCTGTGTTACTGCATGTACCAAGGCAGCGCGTGCAGAACACTTTGTCGGCTGCCTTCCATTTGGCAACGAGTGACCTCTGTAAATCATAAGACTTCAATTTGCAAACTAAAAGCTGAATACTTAAAACAGATTGTCAGCATAAGGTTCCTTTTATCACAGCATCAGTCACATCAAGACAAGCAAGATAGAATAGGTTTTCCCCAATAGTTCTTATTGTGCTATTTCTCCCAATTCAGTTTTTGGTATCAATGGAAATTCTCCTCTCTAGTCTCCTTATCAATTGCAATTCTTCCTGTCAAATGTTAAACTCCTCATTTGTAGCCAAATAAAAGACAACTTGATGTGAACCACAAGGGTTAGTGTAATGCCAAGAACAGATGCCAAGACTGATGGTCAAGTACATTTATCATTCCTTTCAAAATTTCACAGCACATATCATTGCTCATTACTGTTGTTATGCTGCTGTGTTGTTAGTTAGGTTCATGGTTATCTATGGAGGATATTTTAGTGGTATCAGAGATGGAAAATATTACCTTTAGTTTCGCATCTTCTTCCATGTTGATAGTGTGAAATAAATTTCATGAGTCAATAGAAGCAATTTCTACTGGTTGAATTTTCTTCTTAGCTTTAGTTCTGTTAAAATGCACTTGTCACAGTTGACTCAGTTTTGCCAGCAAGTTTCCTGGCTACCTCAAAGTTTAGTCAAGATGCTTTCTGACCATTGTTATAATATGTTGTAATTCTTGAGCACCAATCACGGGTGAATGTGAGGTAGAATGCTGCTACCAATCTTTTATCCTCTGGAAGTCTAAGGGACTGTTCAGTAGTCTGAGGGAAACAATGGATCATGAATAAGTCTCAGCAGAAGAGGCTCTTGCCTTAGTTAATAAAATGTAGTTTATTACATCTCAGTAAGTACAGCCAAGTTAGATTAATTCTCAGCCATATTTACCATTGAAAGGAAGAAGCAAATGAAGACACTTTTGGCTCACCAACTTCTATGGATGCACCATAGAAAGCATACTGTCCAAGTGCATAATGGCCTGGTCTGGCAACTGCTCTGTCCAGGACCATAAGAAACTACACAAGGTTATGTGCACAGCCCAGACCATCACAGAAGCCAACCTTCCATCCCATGGACTCCACTTACATGCCTCGCTGCCGTGGCAAGACTGCCAACATAATCAAAGACCCATTACCCCCCGGAATTGACCTCCCACAACTATCTCCATCAGGCAGAAGATACAGAAGCCTGAACACACGCACAAGCAGGCTCAGGAACAGCTTCTTCCAAACCATCATTGGACTGATGAATGGACTCTCTAGCCTCAAATAATGATTGGTCTTGCTAACTTGATCTCACCTAGTGCACGCCCTGTGCAATGTAACCTGTACCTCTGTTTAAGCCATTTTGATCTGTACATCTTTGCTTACTATGATCTGTCTGTACTGCTGTAAACAAGGCTTTTCACTGTACTTCAGTGCACGTGACAATCAATCAATCGATCAATTACTCAATCATTCAATTGTTGAGAACACACCAAACCCTAACTGACTGATCTCTACCCAGAGGCAGTGTGACATCAGATTGTGCAAACTTTGGTATAAATGAAACATTAGGTCTTTGGGAACCATTGCTCTCCACAAGCCCTTTTTCCCTTGGTTCACCCAGTTTACAATTATCGGTACAACTACATTATGTTGACCAGTATCACTTCTCCACCAAAGTTTTTGATTTCACAAATTCAAGTGGTCTGAAGGTTTCACAGTTCTTTCAGAGCATACATTACTCAATCTTAGAAAAATCAGCATGCCTTTACCTTAAACTTTGCTGACCTTGTGGATGATTGTAATCTCATTTCTCCGTTAAATCATATTTTATCATGCTGACGTCCTTCACAGAGGACTTTTTTCTTTGTAGATGATGGTGCTGACCCATTATCTTATCTGGAAAACCTCTAATCGCATGCATGTTCATCTTGGAAGACAGTTGTGCAGATAAAAGTAAGTACCATGTACAAAGAATAAAGAACAATACTGCACAGGAACGGACCCTTTGGCCCTCCAAACCTGTGCCAACGCATTTCGCTCTTCCATACTAAAACTGTCTTCACTTACAGAATCTGTATCCGTCTATTCCCATCTTATTCATGTATTTGTCCAGGTGCTTCTTGAATGCTGTTATTATGACTGCTGCTTCTACCACCTTCTTTGGCAGCTTGTTCCAGGCACTCACCACCCTTTGTGTTGGAAACTTGCCTCACATAATTCCTTTGAACATCCCCCACCAACCCCCAATGGTCACTTCAACCTGTGTACCTTAGTAACCGACTCCTTCTCCCTGGGAAAAAGCTTCAAACTTTCCACTCTATCCATGTCATTCACAATCTTTTAAACTTCTATTGGGTCACCCCTCAATTCCCAATGTTCCAGTGAAGACAAAACCAGTCTATCCAACTTTTCTTTATAACTAAAATCCCCAATACCAGGCAACATCCTGGTGAACCTTTTCTGCATTCTGTGCAAAGCATCTACATCCTTCTGGTAGCATGGTGACCAGAACCGTACACAATATTCTGTAAAGCTGCAGGATAACTTATCTATCCTTATACTCAATGACCCTTCCAAAGAAGGCAAGCATGCATTAGGCCCTTTTTAACTACCTTATCTACCTGCACTGGCACCTTCAGTGATCTGTGGACCTGCACACCCAGATCCCTCTGCATATTAATACTCCTAAGGGTTCTGCCATTCACTGTATAATTTTCACCTGAACTTGACCTTCCAAAATGCACTACCTAACATTTGTCCAAATTAAATTCCACTTGCCAGTTTTCTGGCCATGCCTTCAACTGATCTGTTTCATCTGACAATCCTCCTCATGATCCACAACTCCTCCAATCTTTATATGGTCCTCAAACTTAATAATTAGACCAATCACGTTTTCTTCCAAATCATTTATGTAGATCACAAACAGCAGAGGTCCTAACACTGGTTTCTACAGAATACCACCAGGCACAACCCTCTGAGGGGAACGAGTCCCTCCCAGCGCGAGGGAGAGTGAGTCCCAGTGCAATGTGAGGGAAAATGAATCCCAGTGCAGTGCGAGGGAATGCGAGCCCTGGAGCAGCACAAGGGGAAGTGAGCCCCAGTGTTCCGCAACATATTTTGTTGCAGCTGAATGCCGGTGCAGAGTGGACTGGAGGCTTGGAGCAGAGTGGAAGAGTTTTTGGACTGGGTCCTGGTGTGGGCGGTAAAACCACGTGCTGAGCTGCTGCTATTTGAAACACTTTACCAGACTGTAATGTCAATCCTTTAACTATGTTACAACTATCTTATTTTGAACTTATTTTTTAGACACTGTAAGTAATGCTACTACTTCTCCTTTCATTCCTATTTTGTATCCAAGATTTGTACCTCGGTACTTTTACCTAAGCTAGTGCCATTAGAGGCAGCCGTTGTAAAAACTTTTCACAGTGCTCCTGAACTTCTGTACTGGAGTCCACACGACATTAAAGGATATTCTACTCCATTCTGAAAAACATCTTTCCACCATTACCCTCTGTCTCCCATGACTAAACAAGTTCTGTATTCATCTCACTAGCTCACACCTGATACTATGTGACTGCACCTTTCGTACCAGTCTGCCATGACGGACCTTGTCAAAGGCTTGACTGAAGTCCACGCACGCAACATCAACTGCTTTTCCCTCATCAATCATCTTCATCACCTCCTCAATAAACTTGATCAAGTTAGTGAGGCATGACCTTCCCCATACGAAACCATGCTATCACCAATAAGTCCATTTGCTTCTGAATGGATATAGATCTTGTCTCTGAGAATCTTTTCCAATTATTTCCCTATTATTGATGTGAGACTCACAGGCCTGTAATTTCCTGCTACCCTTCTTAAACAATGTGATAGCATTGGCTATTCTTCAGTCCTCTGGGATCTCACCTGTGGCTAAATAGGATACAAAGATGTCTGTCAATGCTCCAGCAATTTGTTCTCTCACCTCCCTCAATATTCTGGGATAGATCCCTTCAGGACCTGGGGATTTATCTAACTTAATACTTATTAAGACACACAACACTTCTTCTTTTTTGATGGTAACTTGGCTGAGAAATTTGACACTCCCTTCCCTGAGATCACCTTCCAGCAATTCCTTCTATTTCTACACTGACACAAAGTATTTGTTTAGGATCTCACCTACCTTTTCTGGCTCCATATGTAGATTCCTTCTTTGTCCCTGTGTGGGTGAACCCTTTCCGTGGCTACCCTCTCGCTTTCTATATATGTACAAAAAGCCTTGGGATTCTCCTTAATCCTGTTTGCTAATGAATTTTTATGACCCCTTTTAGCCCTTCTAATTCCTTGTCTAAGTTCTTTCCGACTTTCCTTATATAATTTAAGGCTTCATCATTTCCCATCCTCTTAGACCTTACGTATGCTTCCCTTTTCTTTTTGACCAATGTCATAACATCCCTGGTCATCCGAGGTTCGTGTAACTTGCCATACCTATCCTTCATTCTTAAAGGAATGTGCCAGTCATAAACTCTCACCAATTGCCATTTGAAACACTCCCTCATGCCCAATGTGCATTTACCCTTAAACAGCTGCCTCCAGACAAAATTCTCCGGTTCCTGCCTAATATTGGTGTCATTTGCTTCCCCCCAGTTTAACACCTTCACTGAGGACTTCTGTTATTCCTATCCGTGAATATCTTAAAACTCACAGTATTGTGGTCACTATTCGCGAAATGCTCCCCCACTGAAACTTCACTTATTTGGCCGGGTGCATTTCCCAAAACCAGATTCAGTATAATCCCTTCCCTGCTTGACACAGTGTGGAGCTGAAGCAAAACAATAGGTCAGACACTACCAGAGGTAACAAGCATGGGGCTGGATGAACACAGCAGGTTGGGCAGCATCATAGGACCAGAGGAGCAGGAAAGTTGATGTTTCAGGTCAGGAGTCTCGAAGGGTTGGGACTTGAAACATCAACTTTCCTGCTCCGCTGATGCTGCCCAAACTGCTGTGTTCCTCCACAATGTATTGAGTCTGACTTCCAGCATCTGCACTTCTTGCTACCCCCTTCCCTCATTGGACTGTTTACCTACTGTGTCAAGGAATCCTCCTGAATGTTCCTCACAAACTATACCCCACCCAAGCCCCTAGTATGAAGTTAGTCCCAGTCAATATAGGGGAAGTTAAAATCTCCCACCACAACATCCCTGCTATTTTAACATCTTTCCAAAAGCTGTCTTCATCTTCTCACCTCCATCTCCTGCTGGCTGTTGGGAGGCCTGTAGTATACCCCCAGCATTGTGATTTCACATTTTCTATTCCTGAACTAAAGCAATATTGCCTCACTGCACAAGTCTCCTGATGTATCCTCCCTCAGTGTAGCTGTGAGATACTCCTTTACCAGTAATGCAACCACCCCACCCCTTTTACATCCCCTTCTATCACACCTGAAACATCTCAATCATGGGACATTCAGCTGCCAGTCCTGTCCTTCTTACAGTCAAGACGCCGTTATGACAATAATGTCATAGTTCCAAGTACTAACCAATGATCTAAGTTCATGTACCTTGCCTATTATACTTCTCACATTGAATCACACATATTTCAGAACACCTCCCCTGCTATTACGAGCAGCATTCACATGCCTGTTCTCATTCTTAGTCATGTTTGCCTTGGTTTCTAACTCTCCCTCAATTCCTGCATCTCCTGCCTTACTCTTCTGGTTCACGTCCCCCTGCCACACTAGTTTAAACCCTCCCCAACCTCTCTACCAAGTACCCCACCAAGGATATCAGTCATGATCCTGCCCACCTCCCCTAGAACCAAACCCAATGCCTCACAAATATGAAACCCTCCCCTTCACACCACCTTTCTAGCCAAGTATATCTTATATATTCTACTGAGACTAGCTTGTGGCTCTGGTAGTAATCTTGAAATAGCTACCTTTTGAGGTCTTACATTTCAATGTTCCTCCTAGTTCTCTATATTCTCCTTTAGGACCTCATTCCTTTTATTAACCTATGTTGTTAGTACTAATGTTTACTGTGACCACTGGCTGTTCGATTTCCCCCCCATCCCTTCCAGAATGTCCTGCAACCGCTTCGAGACATCCAGGACTTTCGCACCAGGGACGCAACACACTGTCCTAGACTCTTGTTTGCAGCCACAGAACCACCTATCCATTCCCCTTACGATTGAATGTCCTCTAACCATAGCATTTCTATACCTATTTTCCCCTCCCTCTGCAGCAGACTCAACCACGGTGCCATGAATTTGGTTGCTGCTATTATTCGCTGAGAGGCCATTAGCCCCAACAGTATCCAAATGTTAGATCTGTTTTACAGAGGAATGGCCACAGGACATTCTTGCACTGCCTGCCTAGCCCTCCCACTCTGCCTAGTGGTCATCTGTTGCCTTCTTGCCTGTACTGGACATAGAGCCAATCTCTCTCAGAAGGTTAAGCATATTGGGCATTCCACCATGCTGTGTGCTCTTTTTCCTGGTGCAATAGATTTCTATTACACCTAAGTCATTAATGTTATTGACGTTTTCTGATTATCACTGTGTATAAACGAATGTTGTGCTGTCAGTATTAGTTTGATCAAAAGTGCAATAATGATCTCAGGTATACTGTATTTGCCTAATATCATGTTCAATATTTTGCTGCTGTCTCAAGTCTTCCTGATAGTTATCCACTGAGGATATTTAAGTGGTATGAGAGATGCATACCATTTCCTTTAGTCTTGTAAAATCTACACCTTCTTCTATCCTGAGAGAGTGAAACAAATCTCACGATCCAGCAGAAGTGATTTTACTGGTTGAAATTTCTTCTTGGGTTAAGCCATTATTCTTGGTAGGCCTAAAGAGCATTCCATTAGTAGTGTTTTTTGCCTGTCAGTCAGTCAATGAAAGTTTCTTAAGAGTTCAATGACATCAGCAAATTGCAAGATATTGAGGGCATAAAACACTTCCTTATTTAAGAGTGAATTCTGTTAATTCTGGACAACGGATACATTACAGATAACAAGGTGTAGAGCTGGATGAACACAGCATGCCAAGCAACATTAGAGGAGCAGGAAAGCTGACGTTTTGGGCCTGGACCCTTCTTCAGACATGGGGGAGGGGAGGGGGACTCTGAAATAAATAGAGAGAGGAGGAGGCGATGATAAAAGTGGATAGAAGAGCAGATAGGTGGAGAGAAGATGGATAGGTTGAGGAGGTGGGGATGAAGCCAGTAAAAGTGAGTGTAGGTAGGGAGTTGGGATGGGGGTTGGTCAGTGAGGAGGGAGGGGCGGGTAGGTGGGAGGTAAGATGACAGGTCAAGGAGACGGGTATGAGATGGGCTGGTCTTGGGATGAGGTCGGAAGTGGGGAGATTTTGAAGCTTGTGAAGTCCATTGGGACCATTGGGCTGCAGGGTTCCCAAGCGGAATATGAGGTGATATTCCTCCAGTCTTCGGGTGGCATCATTGTGACACTGGGGGAGCATTACAGTATCCTTTTAACCCTGAAAGTTGTTCCACCTACACCATGTAGCTACAGATTTGCATTTTTTTATGGAGCCATGGTGTTTCTGTAGCCATGATCAGACAATACAAAAGCACTCACCTCTGTCTTAAAATTAGATTTCTCCGCATTCATTCACAGGGTGAGGATATTGCTGGCCATGCCAGCATTTATTGTCCATTCCTAATTGCCCAGAGGGCAGTTAAGAGTCAGCCACATTATTTGGGTATGGAGTCACATCAAGGCCAGACCAGGTAAGGATGGCACTATCCTTCCAGAGCTGTTTGTCCCTGGATTGTTTTACCAAAATGCGACACATCGTATTTGTTTGAATTGAACTCCATCTGCTATTCCTCGGCCCATTGGCCCAGTTGACCAAAATTCTGTTGCACTCCTTGATAACCTTTTTCATTTTCTGCTATACCACCAATTTCTGTGACATCTGCAAACTTACCAACCATGCCTCCTATATTGGTAAACTGTTTCTGCACCCTCTCTCAAGCCTCTGCGAGTGTGGTGATCAGAACTATATACAATATTCCAAATGTGGCCCAACTAAATTTCCATACAGCTGCACATGACTTTCCAATTTTTGTGCTTTCTGCCCCAACTGATGACGGCAAACATGCTATATGCCTTCTTGACCAACTTATCCACTTATGTTGTCACTTTTAGGGAACTATGAACCTTAACACCTAGATCCTTCTGTATGCTGATGCTACTAAGGCTTCTGCCATTTACAGCATACTTCCCTGCTGCAATAGATATTCCAAAATGCACCACCTTGTATTTGTCCAGATTAAACTCCATCTGCCATTTCTCTGCCCATGTCTCTAGCCTAGCTATTTCCTTCTGCATCCCCTGGGAATACTCCTCACTATCCACAGCTCCCCCAATCTTTGTGTCATTCATAAACTTACTAATCAAGCCAAATACATTCTCCTCCAAATCATTTATATATATATTATAAACAACAGGGTCCCAGCACTGATCCGAGTGAAACACCACTTGTCACAGAACTCCAGTCAGCAAAACACCCTTTCACCTTGACACTATGTCTTTTATGACAAAGCCAGTTCTGTATCCAAGTATTAAAGTATCATAAGGGTGGCACAGTGGCTCAGTGGTTAGCACTGCACCCTCATAGCGCCAGGAACCTGGGGTT
>JAHRHZ010000249.1:39741748-39757212 GCA_024137785.1 Ginglymostoma cirratum
GAAGGGTCTAGGCCCGAAACGTCAAGTTTTCCTGCTCCTGTGATGCTGCTTGGCCTGTTGTGTTCATCCAGCCCCACACCTTGTTAGCTTGAGTAATGGATTTTTTAGATGCTTTTCAATTGAACCATAACACTTAGATCCAGACCAATTAGAAGAGGTGGGCATGCTGGTGACCTGGACATGATTGGTTGTTGAAGATTCACTATTTAAAGGGGAGGCTTAAGAGACAGAATAGAAGCCCTGTAAAAGTGTTAAGACAAAGCCAGAAACTTGACATCAGCAAGGAAGAACACAACACATGATCTTCAAAAGAGGCAAGAGTGGATATTGGACCACTGGAAAATGAGGTTGGAGAAGTAGTAATGGGGAACAAAGAAATGGCAGAGTAACTGAATAGTTACTTTGCATCAGTTTTCACAGTGCAAAACACCAGCAGCATACCTGAACTTCTAGAGAGTCAGGGAGAAGAGGTGAGTATAGAGGCCATCACTCAGGAGAAAGGACTGGAAGAAGATAAATCACCCAGACTGGATGAATTACACCCAGAACTTACCCTTTCTGAGGAAGGGTCACCGGACCCGAAACGTTAACTCTGTTTTCTCCTTCACAGATGCTGCCAGACCTGTTGAGCTTTTCCAGCAACTTTGTATTTGTTCCTGATTTACAGCATCCGCAGTTCTTTTGGTTTTTATAACGTATTGCTGATGCCGTATAAGACTCTGGTCAGATCACATTTGGAATATTGTGAGCAGTTTTGGGCCCATATCTAAGGAAGGATATGTTATTGTTGGAGGAGGCTTACAAGAATGAGCCCTGAATAGAGTGGACATGGAGAAGATGTTTTCACTAATAGGAGAGACAATGACCTGAGGGCACAACTTTGGAGTGAAGAGACAACCCTTAAGAACTGGAGGAGGAATTTCTTCAGCTGGAATGTGGTGAATCAGTGAAACTCATTGCTGCAGAAGGCTGTGAAGGTAAAATCATTGAGTGTATTTAAGACAGAGGTAGCTATGTTCTTGATTGGCAAAGGGATCAAAGATTATTGGGAGAAGGCAGAAGAATGGAGTTGATAAACATATCAACCATGATCGAATGACGGGGAAGACTTGATGGAATGAATGGTCTAATTCTGTTATTTTGCTCTGGTCTTATGGATCCATGGTCATTACCGTTGAGGACTTTAAAGCTTCAAAGTGAGATTCCTTTTCAAGCTGACTACCAGAGGAATTCTGACTCAGTGATCAGATAGGTGTAGCTGGAAATGGCAGAGGTCTCACTTCCATATACAGTGCTGCAGGATATGTCAGGGCAGGAGAGGTGAATGCTGAACTACACTCAAGTCCAAAATTTCCAATTTGACTTCCAAAATCTTTAACGGAACTCTTCAAAGCAACCGATCTGTTAGGTCAACAAAAAACAGAAATTGCTGGAGAAATTCAGCAGGTCTAGCAGCGTCTGTGAACAGAAAGCAGCATTGACATTTCAGGTCCAGCGAAATGTTAGGTCTGTTTTCTGTGCACAAAAGCTGTCATACCTGCTGAGTTTCTCAAGCAATTTCTGTTTTTGTTTCAGATTTCCAACATCTGCAGGTCTACGTTTTAAATCTGCTCTGTCAAATCATCCCTTCTATTCATTCCTATTAAACCAGCCACCGACGACACACATCCTCATCTTATTCCCATGTTACACATATCCTTTGCAGTCATCCTGCAAAAAACGATGTCCTTCCATTTCTCACAGTCATAGGCCTGTTCCGCCTATCCTTGCAAAAAGAGAGCAAATGCAGCACAAAATGGCAGAGAACCAGGAGTCCTTCAGTCACTGCCATCCTGGAGGCTGTGGAGGTGACGTCCCCTGCTCTGGTTATGCTTGGTAATTATAAATGGAGAGGAAGGGTCCTTCTGTCTACTTGGTGAAATAATTTCATATCGCTCAGCCAGACAGATAAAGCAATGACTCACTGTGACTTGTCATCATCATGAAGTTACAAATATGACTGCTTTGAACCAAGAACAATTTACATTTACACAGGGCCTAACATTCAAAAGTACTTCATTGAAGCATTTTGAAACCAAATATGACAAAGTGCCTCAAAATCTCAAGAGCATGATAAAAGATTTAAAGAGTCATTTAAAGAAGGAAAATCAGGTAGAGAGGTAGAGAAGTGTACCATACAGAGTGTTAAAGGATCTCAGCTGAAATGATGGGCTACATTTTACAGCGGTGCAAGCAGACATTTTCCCCCTTCCCACAGACCGTCTCAACAGTGTCCAACCTCAGTTGTGGGCATTGCTGGGATTTGAAGTAGTGGGGAGCAATGGCTGCTCCATTAGAGGTAAGTCCTGGGTCTTTAGTCTGGGAAAGAATCCTGATGCTTGAGGAGAGGAAGATGGAAATCAACATCTCACTGATTCACTCTTTCCTTCACTGAAGTATAGTGACGAGTACAATATGGAAATACATTGTACCAAATTCAAGAGGCATTTTGTATATACTTATCAAATGTTTTTTGAAACACCTTCCAAATCTGTGACCTCTACCACCTTCTGGAGGAGAGCAGCAGATACATAGGAACATCACCACCTGCAAGACCTCCTCCAGGTTACTCACCATCTGACTTGGTAATGTATCTACTTCATCATTGCTTCAGTGTTGCTGGATCAAAATCCTGAACTCCTTTTCTAATGACACTGTAGGTGTACTTGCATCAGATTTTATGCAGCTGTTAGTCCTGTGAACATGCCAAAGTTACACTGTGGAAATTGCTTACCTAGATCTTTCTTCTGTCATTTTTATTCATTCCTGCATCAGCAAAAAGACCAGTACTTATTGCCCATCCCTAAATGCCCTTGAAAAGGCAGACCTGAGCCACTTCTTGAATGACAATGTTCCATAGATACATGTGCCCTCAGTATGCTTTTATGGACCAAGGTGCAGTTTTTTTTTAAGGACTTGGAAGAGAAATTGTTAATGGTGGTGCTCCCATCCTTTTACTGCCCTTGTTACCATCTTGCCATGTGGACTGGCTGGGGTTTTGATCCTTTTAAGCCTTCCAAAAACAGCCATGCTGCCCCTTTCAGGATCCTGGAGCAGGGGTCTGTCCCTGATGAGAGGCAGCGAGAGAAAAAGAGAAACCATAAAGATAGGTGGGAGCAGCTGGAATAGAGGTTTCAAGAGGCTGTTGCAGCAGAGATTGGAAATTCCTTGTGGACTTTGTGGCAGCATCCTGGTTGGTCCTATGACTCAGTGGGCTGCTTCAGCAATGGTTTCGATGACAAGATGGGCCTGGGTCCAGGATTCCAATGGTCCAGGAGCGCTTAACTGCAGCTTCTGCAAGGTTTTCAGTTGCATGGTGGGTCCAACTCGACCTGGGATTCCTTGCAGCAGCTTCAGCACATTCTTCGGCATCGTGATTGTCCATGATTCCAATGGCCCAGGATTCCTTTTGGTGTCTTGGCGGTGGCTTTTGGCGATGGCCTAGAATTCCTTGCAGCAGCTTTGGTGTCAGGTTTCCTCAACCTCAGGAGCCCTCGAGCCGTGAATTGAACTAAGATGGGTTTTGTCTTAATTGTTTCTTTTTTTTTAATATACATGATTTATCATTAATATGGCAGCAGATTATGGCAACTTAAACACTTTTCAACATTCTTTTGTAAAAAAGTACAAATTACAATAAATTCCTGTTCTATTTAGAAGGTGTTATTGAAGGTGCCTTGGCAAGTTAAATGAACATTAAAATCCTCAATGATGGGCATTAGTTATTTGGAAATATCTTCCAAAACATTGTTATCATGGTACAATTGTACCATCTTAGTACAAAATTATATAACAAGTGAATCAGGTTTTACCTGGTGTGCCTGATATTGCCATTTTTCGATGTTAAATGCCTGTTTGTAACACCATTTGCAAAACAATCACCTCACATTCAGGTTTGGCAGTGATGCACTCCATCCCATGGCTCCATTTGAAAAAAAGAAATCTTGACAATTGCACTGTTATTGAATTTTTGTCCTTGGGCAAGTGCGATAGCAGTTTAAAAAAAAACTTCACTCCAGTCTATCAGAGCAGAAGCTATTGATGGCTATTACCGAAAGAACAATCAGCAAAATCATTTCAGCCATCTTGAACCATGCCATAAACAACCAAGTCCTGCAGTTCAACCATCCACCTTAAAACACAACATAATTGAAGAAAAGGGCTGTTTCAATCTTTTCCTTTGCTATTGATTCTATCACAGCAAAATAAGTTTATAGCCCTAATCTACTCATCAGACAAAGTTCTAGGCCCAATAGGCATGACATATTTGCTAAACATTCATTGGAAAGGCATGCCCCTCAAATCCACATTCATCCTCCATCACCCAATAAAGGTTAAAAATAAAATCAAAACTCTCCACCCTTTGCATCGAATAACACATGAAAATTGTGAAGAATAAAACTCGCTTGGTGTTGTCCTTCCCCAAACAATCCAAGTTGATAGATTGAACAATCAACCTGCTGCACTTACTATTACCCTGTACTAAGTGGAAAACAGAAGCATAGAAATAAAACAACCGTGAAGGGCAGTGAACATGGCCTGATATGGCCTGCAATCTGTACCCTAAACGCTGATCAGGAAATCTAAGTTATGCAACCCCACCCCACAGCCAGCAACAAATCAATGCATGAGACAAACATTAATCTTAATTCCCCTGAAATAAGAAAGAAACTGTAATAAGAGAAAAAACATATTTTGGTACATTTGCCATTCAGCTGAACGCAAATAATGCAACCTTGGATAAATCTAGATTCTTCATCCTCCCCCTGACTATGCAGGAAGGTGGTTCAAGAGGATTGAAAGTTGTCTCGACCATGGATAAATAAATTTAACTCTTTCTCTGTTATGACATTAAAAATCCACATCCTTGCTTAAAAGCTCTGGAAGTGACAAGGGATGATGAAAAACAAATCGCATAATTGAAGTGATTAAGATCAAATAATTCATTTACATAGGTCAGAGACAACATAACTGTTAAAGATACAGAGCAAAAAGCAATGAAGAGTGGACATTCAGCCAAAGATTCTCATCAGTCATTGAAAATCTTCCAGTCCCACCATAACTGCATCATAGCGGACAAGTATACTAGGCACTGTTTTGAAGATTCCTCAGCAGCAGATTTTAATGGTTTCACTAATGTAGTCTTTTGTGGCATCTTGTTCTACTTCAGGAAGACTTTCTCCTGACTTTGCGGGATGAAAATTGAATTTGTCAATACAATTTTCCTGACACTGGGTAGTGAATGTAAAACGTACAGAAAAAATAAATTTCACTTACAGATTTTTGTTTGAAAATCGTTTGTCTCTCGACTTCAAAATCTTTCAATAAAATCTATAGACCAAATCTTTCCTGAAATTAGTATCATGGAGGTTTCTGTCTGCGAGGCCTAGTATATTTTTTCACATTATCATCATAAATCTGCCTTATTAACTACGCAGCATGCTCCTATGGTGCCCTGATCATCCAATTCTAGCCTAAATCTCCCACTTGTTGTGTGTGGAAGGACCTGACATTACTGAGACATCTCAGGATATTTGGCACATGCGCCATATTTAAACTGCTTTTACTTACCTGTCAAATGCTGTCAGACCAGAGCTGCCCTACACGGCCTATGAAATTTGCCCTGGACATGGAAGATAAAGAGGAATAGGCATTCAGCTTTGTAGAAAGGAACATGGAGGTCCTGATGGACAGAATGGTGCAAAGGAGTTTTGTTTGCTTTTCCCACAAAACTGGTAAGAGGAGGCCACAACAGCCTGGTCCATGTTTGTCAGTTGGGGCAGCTCAGACATAGCCATCTGTCGGTGCACCCAGCAGAATGAGAGGAAAGTCAATGACCTTCTCCATTCCATCAGGGCAAGCATCACCACCTTCTCTCTCCTACCTCACATTCTATGTATCTCTGCTGCTGCACCCACTTCTCATCTACTAAGCTCACTATTGAATGCAACTTCTTCCTTCACTCACCCAGCCATCCCGACCATCCTGTTAACTTTGCGTGGCCTCTGTGCTACCAGTCCCACCACGTTCATTAACATGACCTGCCTAATCTCCTTATTAGACATATTGACTTAACATTGAGCCTCCTACTCAATCGCTTCATCTGCTGACCTGCTGCTGCTCTGAGAGACAAAAAGATAAGGGGCTTCTTCTGTGAGTAACGTCAGTGAAATTGTAGATAGTCTAGCAGCTTTGGTGATTATTTTCCAGCCAGGGTGGACTCTTCCCAACTCCTAAATGATATGGCCATAGAGACAAAGCTGAGAAGATCAGAGAGAAGGTTTTTGATATCAATAGCAAAAAATCTTTCAGTGTTAGGTGTACCTCTGAGCGGGTACAAATATTCTGAAGGGGGAAGGTGAACTTCTAGAGGTCAAGGCCCATATTGGTTACTAATGACAAAGGCAGGAAGAGAGATAAGGACCTGCAAAGGGAGTTTAGGGAGTTAAGTAGCAAATGTTGAACATTGAGATGAAATTCTCACTGGTGAGTGGCCAGAGATCTCTCAGCATGTAATAACATCTCAATATCATTTAATCTCATTTATTTATGCACAGCTCCACATTCTCTCACCTTCCAGTTCTAAAGCCCCTTCAACTCTGAAGCTTTGCTTCAGGTTCTCGTCTCTGTTTCCATGCTGAGGCGGCTGAATAAACCACCTAGTTACTCCACAAAGACATCTTGGCTTGGCTTCTATGGACAATTGGAAAGCACAATGAATTGAGTCATGTAAGTGTTACCACATCCTGAGGCAAATACTACCAATCAGGCTTTTCTTGCGATATTTCCTTTGAAAATCTCTTGCAAACAGTCTGTACACATATTTTGTGATATTTGTGAGCAAGTTGTTTCTCATTGGTTGTTGTGGTACATGTATTAAACTGCAGAAATACTGTGTTACTAAGTTTAATCTGTTACAAAGTAACATTAAAACTTTGCACACATTCAAAAATCCTGTCCACATAGTAGAAGACTCTAATAGCATTCAGAATTACTGAAATAATACTACTTAAATATTCAAGGGGCAAAAGGAGGAGAGGAAGTACATGCAATAATTATCATGAGAGTGAAAAAGTGCTTTTAAAACTAATGAGGCTAAAGATTGATCATTGTCCTTGATCTGATGAGCTGCAGCCTAAGATATTGAAGGAAGTGGCTGCAGGGATAGTGGATGCATTAGTAGTAACCTTCCAGGAATCTTTAGATTCTGGAAAAGTCCCAGAGGACTGAAAATGATATGGTATTACAACCTTATTTGAAAAGGGAATGACACACAAAAAAAGAGTAACTGTGGTCCATTTACCTTAATGTCTGTTATTGGAAAAATGTTGGTTTATCATAAAAGATGTAATAGCAGAGCATTTAAAAATACATCAAGTGATCAAGCAGACACAGCATGGTTTCATGATGGGGAACTCATGCCTGACAAATTTACTAGTATTTGTTGAGTGGGTAACAAGCAGGAAAGATAAAGGGGAAGCAGTGTATGTAATAGATTGGATTTCCAGAGATGTTTAATAAGGTACCTCACATTTGGCTGCTCAATAAGGTAAGAGTGTTAGTTCTCATATATTAACATGGATAGAGGATTGGCAGTCTAATAGAAGGCAGGGGGTTGAGACTAGAAAGGCATTTTCAGGATGGCTACCTGTAAGTCGTGCAGTGCCACAGGGATCTGTGCTTGAACCACAATTATTTACAACATACATTAATGATTTGGATTAGGAAAGTGAATGTACTCTTGCCAAGCTTTTGGATGACATGCAAATAGATGGGCAGGCAAGTGTGGAGGATGACAGAAAAATCTGCAGAGGCATATAGAGTTTAGTGAGTGGACAAAAACTTGGCAGATAGAATATGACGTGAGAAAATGTGAGGTTATGCAGGAAGAGAACAGAGGCTGAATATTATTTAAATAGAGAAAAACTACAGAAAACTTTGGAACAGAGGGATTTGGGAGCCCTTATCCATGAAGCTACAATCCAAGTTCAGTGGGTAATATGGAAGATAGATGGATTATTGCACTTCGTTGAAAAGGGAATAGAGAATAAGGGTCGGAAGGTTTTGCTAAAACTGTTTAAGGCATTAGGCAGATCATAGCTGGAATACTGTGATTGGTTTTGGGCCTCCAGTCTGAGGAAAGATATTCAGTCATTGGAGGCAATCCAGAGAAGGTTTACTAGGCTGATAATAGATATGGAGAGACTGTCTTATGAGGGGGAGTTGAGCTGTTTGACCTGTACTTACTAAAATTTAGAAGCACGAGAGACAACCTTATTAAAACATACACTCTTCTTAGGGGATTTGACAAGATAGATGTGGTAAGATTGTTGTCCTTTGTGGAGAGCATATTAGAAGAGGACATAATCCTCGAAAAGGAGGTTGCAGATTTAAAACAGAGTTGAGGAGAAATTTCTTCTTTCAGAAGAATCTGTGGATCTCGTCACTGCAGGGGACTGTTGAGGAATTTGGTTTATTCAAGGCTGGGATAGATTTTTAATCAGAAATGGAATCAAGGGTTATGAGGAAAAAAAAGACAGGCAAATGGAGTTAACGATTATCAGAGCAACTGTGATCTCATTGAGTGATTGAGCAGACTCGATGGGTAAGTGGCTTACTTCTGTTCCTATGTTGTATGATTAATCTCGATACTACATATCTGAATTACTTCAAGTTCTTTTCCTTATGTGGCAAATAGTTTCATTGTTATAAGTTGCTACTTCTCTCGGCTCTCACAGACTTCTGCATTGATTGATGCCATCTTCATTCTCACCTTTTATTTCTGAAAGTTATGTAACGTACTTCTGCTTCATTCAGACACTAACTTGCCTAGGGGTTATACAAGACTGATTCATTTTTATATATCAAATTAAACCCTGCAGTCTTCTTGATATTGATTTTTGAACCCATTTTATTGCTTAAAAAATTGCAATATCCTTATGTTGTTGACTATACCTGAATGTGAATTGTTCACTGCAGCAATATCCACAGTATAAGTGGGGGAAGTAACCGTAACTTTCAATTTCCGTCAATTTAAGCATAAATCAAAATTCCCGATGTCTAACATACAGTACATAATGCATTATGAGCAATATTAAATCACATTTCTGTTAAATTTTAATTAGATTAATTTTATATTGTCCTGTCCTGACCGTCATTTTACCACATGAATATAGACTAGAACAAGAGTCCACAAGAAGGTGTTTAGCACGCTTGCCTTCATTGCTCAGACCTTTGAGTATAGGCTAAAGGAACTGCGGATGCTGTAAATCAGGAACCAAAACAGAAGTTGCTGGAAAAGCTCAGCAGGTCTGGCAGTATCTACGAAGAAAAAATCAGACTTAACGTTTCGGGACTGATGACCCTTCCTCAGACCTTTCTGAGTTGAGGTGGACCTTCTTCACCCAAAGGGTTGTGAATTTGTGGATTTCTCTGACCTGTGAAGCAGCTAAGGCTATCTCGTTAAATGTTTTTAAGGCAATGGTAGACAGAGTTTTGAACAGTAAAGGAATTAAGGGTATGGTCAGCAGGCAGGTAAGTAGAGCTGAGTCCATGAAAAGATCAGCCATGCTCGTATTGAATGGCAGAGCAGACTTGACGGGCCAGATGGCCTCTTCCTGTTGCTATTTCTTATGTTCTTATGTTTGCCCAGGTGTGAGGTACTGCCTGTCCAGGGTTGTGCCACTGTTTGTGTGTAAGCCCGGTTGTGCAGGAACTCTAGTTTAACTGTGATATCAGTGTGTGTGTGAGCATTTGCATTGAAAGTTATTCTGAGAAGATTTTACTTGACTGATTCCTGGGATAGAAGGATTGTCCTGTGAGCAATGTTTGAGAAGGTCGAGCACATAATTATTGAAGTTTAGTAGAGTGAAAGGACATTTGATAGAATGAAAGTTAGGAGGATGTTTCTCTTTATGGGAGTGTCTCAAACCTTTTGATGGAGAAATATGGAAATTCTAAATCTCTGAAAGAGTTGATTTAACTGGAATTCTCTTCCATGGCTGTTGAATATACTCAAAGCTGAGTTGGGTAGATTTTGGATCTACAAGGGAGTATAAAGTCAGGAAGCAAGCAAGAAAGTAGAGTTGCAGTCAACATCTGATCAGCCATGATATTATTGAATGGAAAATCAGGCTTGATGAGCTGAATGGCCCATGATTTTATGACTGCAATTATTTTTCTGTTATCATAATAGAATTTTCAAAATTATGCGGTGTTCTCATGCCGTCCTTTTCTGGACCTCTTTTGAGCAGAAATCATTGTCAAAAAAGCAAAATTATTGAGTACTGAGAGCGGAGATCATCACACAAAATAGTAATTTAAACTTTCTGGTAGCTGACTGTAAAGATAATCATTGCTACAGAAACCATTGCAAATACTGTTACTCAATGCAGGAAGAAGCTCAATAACTCTAGGTAAGGTAAGTGAGGGCACTCTTGCAAATACATATTTGACATCTGGTGGACAATAGCATCGTTTCTTGAAATTACAAATGCATGTAAATAAAACCACAAAAATGCTAATAATTCTGTGGTGAGAAACAGAATTAATATTTCCATTCAATTCCTCTTTTCTTCCTATCCTTGCAAAGGCTTAATATCTCATAATCCACTAGGATATCAATTTCAAAATGATTATCCTCATCTAGAGGTCAGCATAGCTTCCCCCCTTTTCACTTTTGCTCCAACTCTTTGTTCTTTTATACACTGAGCTTCACGTAAATCATAATGACCAAACAGATCACATGATTTTGACATCATTAGGAGAGAAGACCGAAGTCTAGAATAAGTATGGGAAGAGACAGAGGTCTTGGACATTACCCAAAACAGCTATATTTGAACACGAACTAGGTATGGATGTGAATAAAGAAGTATGAGTACACGGGAGGAACAGAAAGAGCATTACTTAGTGATAAGTAGCTAGCAGCCTCAGGGACAGTGTATGTACAGACATCCGCAGCCCAGAGGTGCTCCAGGTCAATATCTCAATTTGTAGGTAACAGTATCTGTATAAAGCATAAGATAAAACAATTCCAGTTTATGCCCTTTACTCAAAATCTGATGATAACCTTCTTCTTCTCTTTCTCTTGCATCCCCCTACCCATGGCTAACACCAACTGCAATTTCCGATGCCACCAACTTTCCCTGGGCCTTGCCACCAACTCTGTACAACCTTTATACTGTCTACACTGGTTTTGTGTGCGTAGCCTCCAGCGCTTTTAGCCTTCTATCCTGATAGGTTCCTGCTAAAACTTTACTTCCTACATCACTCCATCTCTTAAAAATTCCTCTTTGAAACTCATTGCATTAGCCTGTATTCAGTGACCATTCTACCTCTGCTCACAGTCATTATTTTTACTTTCTCTCACTGCTTTGGGCTACAATCTTATATTAAAGGTGTTACATAAATTCAATTTGCTGTCTTACAGTCAGTACTTCAGTAAAACATGCTTTTCTTAAAATGGGTGAATAAACCTGTCATGGTGACCAGTTACTCACAATCCTGATGGGAATCACTTATGCAATCATGTCCATTTGAGGAGATAACAAGGTGTAGAGCTGGATGAACACAGCAGGCCAAGCAGCATCAGAAGGGCAGGAAGGCTGACGTTTTGGGCTTAATCCCTTCTTCAGAAATGGGGGAGGGGAAGGGGGTGCTGATATAAATTGGGAGAGAGGGGAAGGCAGATAGAAGATGGATAGAGGAGAAGATAGGTGGAGAGGAGACAGACAGTTCAAAGAGGCAGGGATGGAGCCAGTAAAGGTGAGTGTATGTGGGGAGGTAGGGAGGAAGTAGGTCAGTACAGGGAGGACGGACAGGTCAAGGGGGCGGGATGAGGTTATTAGGTAGGAGATGGGGGTGGGGCTTGAGGTGGGAGGAAGGAACGTTAGGGAGGTGGGGACGAGCTGGGCTGGTTTTGGGATGCAGTAGGGGGAGGGGAGATTTTGAAGCTTGTGAAGTCCACATCGATACCATTGAGCTGCAGAGTTCCCAAGCGGAATATGAGTTGCTGTCCCTGCAACCTTTGGGTAACATCGTTGTGGCACTGCAGGAGGCCCAGGATGGACAAGTTGTCTGAGGAATGGGAGGGGGAGTTGAAATGGTTCGCAACTGGGAGGTGCAGTTGTTTAGTCCAACCCCACCACCAAAGACATTTTTCCCTTCCCACCCTTATCTGCTTTCCAGAGGGACCACTCTCTCCGTGACTCCCTTGTCCTCTCCACACTCCCCTCCAGCCCCACCACACCCGGCACTTTTCCCTGCAACCGCAGGAAGTGCTACACCTGCCCCTACACCTCCCCACTCACCCCCATCCCAGGCCCCAAGAAGACTTTCCACATCAGGCAGATGTTCACCTGCACATCTGCTAATGTGGTATACTGCATCCGCTGTTCCCGGTGTGGCCTCCTCTACATCGGGGAAACCAAGCAGAGGCTTGGGGACCGCTTTGCAGAACACCTATGCTCGGTTTGCACTAAACAACTGCACCTCCTAGTCGCGAACCATTTCAACTCCCCCTTCCATTCCTCAGACAACATGTCCATCCTGGGCCCCCTACAGTGCCACAATGATGCTACCCGAAGGTTGCAGGAACAGCAACTCATATTCCGCTTGGGAACCCTGTGGCCCAATGGTATCAATGTGGACTTCACGAGCTTCAAAATCTCCCCTCCCCCAACCGCATCCCAAAACCAGCCCAGCTCGTCCCTGCCTCCCTACCCTGTCCTTCCTCCCACCTATACCCTCCTCCCACCTCAAGCCCCACCCCCATCTCCTACCTACTAACCTCATCCCACCCTCTTGACCTGTCCGTCCTCCCTGGACTGACCTATCTCCTCCCTACCTCCCCGCCCATACTCACCTTTACAGGCTCCATCCCCGCCTCTTTGACCTGTCTGTCTCCTCCCCACTTATCTTCTCCTCCATCCATCTTCTATCCACCTCCCCCTCTCTCCCTATTTATTTCAGAACCCCCTTCCCCTCCCCCATTTCTGAAGAAGGGTCTAGGCCCGGAATGTCAGCCTCCCTGCTCCTCTGATGCTGCTTGGCCTGCTGTGTTCATCCAGCTCTACACCTTGTTATCTCAGAATCTCCAGTATCTGCATTTTCTACTATCTCTGAATCCATTTGAGGAGAGTTGGGCATGATTCAACCAGCAACATCTGATAAGAAGCTTAAAATAGGAGAAGACATTAGACGACCGAACCCATATAGGCACATAAGCAATCTTGACCATGATTTCACACCTGATGCCAAGGACAAAACAGATTTTATTGCATGCAAATTGAAAATGTGGTGAAATAATTTACTTAATCCGAACTGTACAAAGGAGCTGAGGTCAGTCTCTGTTTTGAGTTACTCGATGCGAACTTTTCATTCTCCAAGTATTTAGTTTTTTATATCATACAGGTAGCTATTATTTTGTTCAGTTTTGTTCACAGTGCTAATGTAGAATCTGCATTTCAACTTCTTTTGAAATTCAAATCAGACTATTGTGATACAATTGTCATAATGTGGTAACTAACATTCTATATCGATAAAAAGGGATTTTCATTTAAAATTGACGATGTTATGTTTTTCATAGCTAGCACCGAGCAAAGGAAATTACAGAGGCAAGAGGTGTTAAAACTGATGTTTTGTCTCAGAATTATGAACTGAATTTCTTCAATTTTTTTTCCTACAAGTAAATTTTATTGTTTCTATTATGAGATACAGGTCCACTGTTAAACATGATGAAATAAAGAAAGTAAAGTTAGGTTTTTAGGTATTATATCAAAGTTTGTTGAAATATATTTCTATATAAGCACCCACCCCAACCAGAGGAACAACAGTAATCAGTTATGAGTAATATACCATTCTAGTGAACTGTATCAGCCCATCCAAACTGCAGTCAGGCAAAATAACATTAGTCAGGCTATTTGGTAGAACACAATTTTTATTTTGTATCTCAATGTGCTTTGACCCAGTTAGGTATAAAACACAGAATGGATATTTTATAATCCAGCTATTTTTATAATTCTCATTCAGGCAAAAATAATGATTTTGTTTTGTTTTAGGAAAAAACCCGTCACTTTTAGGGCCATATGACCTTCTTTAACGGCACTGGGGCAACTCATTACATTAAAGCATCAGACCAGATAGTTTTTAGTGTCAGTGTTTATATCCATAGAATATGAGTGTGTGTAACATATAAACAGGGGTAGAAATTCAACCAGCTCCTCAAACCTCCTCAAATTGATCATGGCCTAGTGATGATATGTTATAGATCACTCAGGATGTCACACTACTCCAGTAACATGCACTTTTACGTGGATATTACATCCTGGAAGGAGTTTCTAGAGGTTTTAATTTCTTTACATCGCATGGATGACCAGGGACCTCACCTGTTCTTACCATTTGTCATTGGCATGTGGAAGGATTTGCAGGTTGATACTCAACACTGTTTAGGCAGGTTACAAACCTGCCTTATTTGGCCATCATATCCTGAAGTGGGATTCAAACTCGGAGCTTTCTGTCTCAAAGGTAGGGAAGCAAGCTCACTTTGGTAGGAGAAACAGAAGTGCAGAAAATTTCATAAATGGTGAGAGGTTGGAAACTGTAGATGTACAATGGGATCTAGATGTCCTTGTCAAGAAGCTGCTGAAAGCTAATATATATATGTAGCAAGCTATGAGGATTGTTAGCCTTTATGGCAAGAGTATTTAAGTAACGGGGTAGCGAAACCTTACTTCAATTGTATAGGAGAGTACTTAGACTGTACCTGGAGTACAGTGTGGAGTTCTGGTTTCCTTATCTCAGGATATTATAAACATAACAATCATGGTACACCAAATATTCACCAGATGTCTGGCAGGGCTGTCCTATGAGGAGAAACTGGGCAAACTGCGCTTGCATACTATGGAGTTTTGAAGTGTGTGAGGTGAACTCACTGAAATATACAAAATACTTAAAAGAGACTGTCAGGGTAGATGCAGATAAGATTTTTGCCCTGGTTTGGGAATCTAAAACCAAGAGGAGCAATTTAAAAATAAGGGGAATGTCACTTAAGTCTGGGATCAGAACTTATTTTACACAGTGCGTCGTGAGCCTTTGGAATTCTCAAGAACAGACGATTGTGGAGGCTCAGTCTTTCAGTATGTCAGTGGAGACTGGTAAATTTCCAATTGCCAGAGGGATACGAGGTTATGGGACTTGGTGAATAAAAGTGTTCAATCAGTCACCATCATATTGAATGGGAGGGTAATTTGGACAGGCTGAAAAGACTCCTCCTTTTTCTACTTAGATAACAAGCATGGGGCTGGATGAACACAGCAGGTCAAGCAGCATCATAGGAGCAGGAAAACTTGACGTTTCGGGCCCAAACCCTTCATCAGAATTCTGTGTTCATCCAGCCCCATGCTTGTTGTCTCGTGCTTTTACAGAAT
>JAHRHZ010000249.1:39950916-40027276 GCA_024137785.1 Ginglymostoma cirratum
GTCTAGGCCCGAAACATCAAGCTTTCCTGCTCCTATGATGCTGCTTGGCCTGCTGTGTTCATCCAGCTCTACACCTTGTTATCTCGGATTCTCCAGCATCTGCAGTACCTTTTATCTCAGAGACAAAAAAAACCACATGTGATAACTGAGTTTAACAACCTTTGCAAATTGACTTGCAACATTTGGATATTTCTGTTTGCACAGCTACAGATCCCTCTGGACTTGCAACCCCTTTAAAATTGCACTCATTCACTCAAATTGCCGGCATCACTCTGAGCTCCGATAATACGGAAGCCAGGCAGGTGCTGAAATCGGCAGCCTGGCCGCGACGTTTAGTGATTTACTTAAAGACCAGTTCAGCATGTTAACCAGCTGATAGACTCATATTCTGCATTGCCCATTCCATTTTTGGATGAGTGCATTCAAAAACACTTAGAGAGAGTCACCCCGGGTACAAGGACGCATTGCAAAGGCAGATCAAGCTACACATGGGACGACACTTTATCTTTGTAGAAGAGTTAGCTGCCAGAAGGTGGGATGTTACTGCAAGTTAGTTTAACAATTATTTTGAGCCTTCACTGGGAGATACAAGGCAGGGAATGGAGCCAAAGGATTGGTAAAGTGATTTTTCCTGAAACTGCTCAATGGATCCGAAGACCATTGTTCAAACTAGCATAGTACATTCTGAAGGATGCCTCTGCTCCAGTGACATGAAGGAGAACTAAGAGGGAAGCAGGCCAAGAAGTTTGCCTTGTGGAATCTGCTGCTGGTCAAAAAACTGGAGAGCTGGTAGAGGCAAGAAGAGGTAGGCAAAGGCACTTTTCTGTACATAGTATTAGTCAACAAAGGACAATATGACTCCAAATGCCAGGGTATCGAGGAAGACCACATTTCTCAGTTGGTGATGCATTGGCTTGGGAGTTTGCCTCAAATTCTGAAAGTGGACAACCTTATATCTATCAGTGCAGGTGAAGTGTTGCTTCACCTGAAGGTATGCTTGGGCCCTTAGATACTGGGGAGGGAGGAGGTGTATGGGCGAGTGTTGCACCTTCGCCGGTTTCAGGGGAAGATGCCATGGGGCTGTCGGGGACAACTGGAGGTGAAGGAAGGGTGGACCAGGGTGTCCTGGAGGGAGAGGTCCCTGCGGAAGGCAGATAAGAGAGGGTGAGGTGAGCAGCACTTCCCAGAATCTAGTCACAATGTGCTCTCTGTGCTCGCTCCTCACAATGTGGTCTCTCCTACATTGGGGAAACTGAAGTGTAGACTGGGTGACCGCATCGCAGAACATCTACGTTCTGCTTGCAAAAAAGATCCTGAGCTTCCAATTGCCTGCAACTTGAACACACCACCCTGTTCCCTGGCCAGCGTCTCTGTCTCTGGCTTGCTATAGTGTTCCAGCGAAGCTCAACTCAAGCTGGAAGAACAACACCTCATTTTCGTTTGGGGACCCTGCAGCCCTCCGGACTCAATATCAAGTTCGGTAATTTTAATTTTAGGGCCCAAACTCTCCCATGACCTACCCCCCTACCCCACACACCAGGCCTTGTTATCACATAGCCTGCCATTACACATTACTTATTGTTAGTCACCAACAGTCCCCATTAAGAACTATTCACTCTCCCAGCCAGATCATTATCAACTCCAAGATAGCAAGAACTGCAGATGCTGGTGGAGTCAGAGATAACAGTATGGAGCTGGGGGAACACAGCAGGCCAAGCAGCATCAGAGGAGCAGGAAAGTTGACACTGGAAGAACAACACCTTATATTTCTGAAGAAGGGTTCCGATCCGAAATGTCAACTTTCCTGCTCCTCTGATGCTGCCTGGTCTGCTGTGTTCCTCCAGCTCCACACTGTTATCTCATTATCAACTCTTTTGTCTATCCAACTGCTTTTTTCTCTCTTTGGGCTCCATCCTTTATTTTATCATTTACTCCCTGCCCCATTCCCCCACCACCCCACCATTCTGCCCACCCCCTATTTTCTGCATATAAACTGATGCTTTCCCAAATACCATCAGTTCTGAGGAAGGGTCACCGGACCTGAAGCATTAATTCTGTTTGTTTTCTTTACAGATGCTGCCAAACCTGCTGACCTTTTCGAGCAACTTCTGTTTTTGTTCCTGATTGACAGCATCCACAGTTCTTTCGGTTTTTAACCTTGTACCTATGGCATTGAAGGTTATACTGGCGCTGAATTATTTTGCCTCAGGGTCTGATCGAGGTGAATGTGGGAGATTACAGGCAATAACCCAGCACTGTATGATGTTATTTAAAGATGTCATGTTCAAGCATGCCCATGAATGTGTCTCATTTAGCGAGGACAATGCCAGATGCTCGGTAACATTTCAAGATTTCCAAAGTTGCAAAGGTAAAACATGATACGCATGGTATTTAAAGGATAGGTAGGGGCTTTTGTTAACAGAAATGAGTATCATTCCTTCAATGTTCAGCTTGTATGTAGCCATAAGAGAAAGACAATATAAGTGTGTACACATTATTCTGGCAGCATCCTTGATGTTTACATTCCAAGACAGATGCCAGGGAGGGTCTGTGGACCAGATCCCTTGGATGGATAGCTTTTGACTGATAAAGGAAACCCCTGAAGAGATGGCTAATAAACCTGGTCTAAAATTCATTATCTGAGCTGATGAATTACTCTAACATGCAGTTGTAGTTACAGTATTTATATGGCTTGTCTCGATCAGGTTTACTCTGCACTGGGCAGTTACAAGTCTCCCGTAGAATAGAAGAACACTAAATTGTTATTTACTGCCATCAAACCAGGAGGTTTATTCAGTTGCTGTTCTCTTTGTAAAAAAAACGTCAGACAAATCTGAACAAGAACAGGAGACACTGACTGATGACTCACCTCTTAAAGGGATACTGTCCCAAAATAACACACACCAACTATAATACATAATAAGTTTCTGGTTAATTGTAACCCCCAGGATGTTGATACTGGGGATTATTAATTCCCAGTCAATTTTTCAATGTCAAGTTCCAACTTTAAAATAGTTCAAAAAGTTTGCTGTAAGAGTTTGCTGGAGTGCAGCAACACACTTCTACTTCTCACTTATGGTTGTGGCATGCTGTGCCTAGTACAAGCTGGTCCTCCAGAGACAGAAGTTCCTGGCAGAGGAAGATCTAATAGTGCCTTCCGCTGGGGAGCAGTCTGTGGATAAGTTAGATAATGAGAATGAAAAGTCATGCTGGCCATCAGCACCATCCTATGTGCAATATGCTTTGGATGTCATAGAGACAAGAGATTCACTGATAATGATTCACTTAATAACCTGTAATTTAATACATGAATCATTTTGCCTACCTTCACGTTCTCTTAGTATCTCCCACTCATCAACTACAGAGCTATGTAGGTATGTGCCAATGCTTAGGTACTAAATGAGGCCTTTCAAAGGGGCTTAGATGAGCACAAGCTCCTTTAACAGCCTGCTGTCAAGCCAAATAAAACACCAGTACATCATAAACTTTAAACGCTGGTGCACTCAGAGTGCAAATAGCCACTATTTATTGACAAAATAAATCAAGAAATTTCAGACCCAACAATCTAAACAAAAACGGAAGTTGCTGGAAAAGCTCAGCAGGTCTGGCAGCATCTGTGAAGAAAAAAATCAGAGTTAACAGTTCAGGTCCGGTGACCCTTCCTCAGAACTGTGGACGTTCCAAAGAACTGTGGATGCTGGAAATCTGAAACAAAAGCAGAACTCCGACCTGAAACATCAGCTTTCCTGCTCCTCTGATGCTGCCTGACCTGCTGTGTTCCTCCAGCTCCACACTGATCTTTGACTCCAGCATCGGCCGTTCTTACTATCTGTCAGAAACTCAGCAAGCCTGGCAGCATCTAAGAGAGAAAGTACAGTTAATGTTTTGAGTCCAGTGACCCCTCTTCAGAACACTTGCAGGCACAAAGGTCACCAACATTCAAAACTAAGCTCTTACCTGATGCTGCCCTAATAATTGAATGGATTTTCAATTTTCTTGGTGGAAATTTCTGCCTTCAGACAACTCATTGCTGGGTAGCTACCACCAATCTGTCTTTAAATGGGTATTTGAGGCTGACTTCTGATTCACAGCATGATTCCTCTTTCCCTGCAGCCCAGTTGGAAGTTCTAGCCATATTTCCCTTGTCTATTTGGCTGTTTTCATTAAAAAGTGGGCAATTTGTACACTTTGCAATTATACCCTGTATACCTAAATCAAGACATTAATATTTATCCAAGAATCCCTAATATAAAATTTTGGGTTGCACCATTTCTTTTCAGTCTCTATGACTCAAGAAGCAACTGCTTACCATTATATGTTGTGTCCCTTAGCCAATGTTGCTACCATACTTTTCATCTCATAGGCTTTAATTCTCCGACAATATTATTTGGTACTTTTATAGTACCATTTGAAAGAACTATGCATAATATCAAACACACTACACTCATCAATGCACCCCCCCATTATATTAAAGAACTTCAGTTAATCAAACATAATTTGCATTGAACAAATCCATGTTGATCTTGATTTATATAGTTTTTCAAACACTAATTAGTTTTGTCCAGGTTTATTATCCCATAATAAGTTATACATATAAAGTTGAATGAAGTCTATTGCTGAACGTCAATTCATTTTTTTGCATAAAGGAATTTATTATCCATAGCTATAATTTTTGGTTTTAAAATTATCTCTATTAAATTTTGACGTTCTGAATTTCTTGTCCATTGGACTACTTACATAAGCTGGCTTTGAAATTGTAAAGTTTCTGATTTGATTTTATGTCAAAATCACATTCAGAAAATAAGATGTTTCCCGAATCAATCTAGATTAGTACTTTGGATTGTTTTACTTTGTTAAGGATACTATATAACAGTGAGTTGCTGTTTGTAACCCCTAATATTAATGACTAAAGCCATAAGTCAAGTCAACTTAGTATTGGAATATCTAGTATGACATTTTTTTACTTTGCCCATGTCTTTCTGTACTGATCTTTGACAAGCTAAATGGAAATAGCGCTATTTATACAGAGTTGATTTGGTGGCAGATTGCAAGCAATGCTTAAAGCAAAGGCGCTCAAATGAAATATATTTTGTTATATTTGCTACTGGAATAGGCTCCGAGTTTGTGCCTTGGTGCTTAGAAAAATGGACAGTTCTCATTTGTAGCTTTATACTTTTGTAAAGTTGTGAGTTGCACAGACAGTGGAGCAGATTGAAAGCAGTGGAGTGGGCATTATGCTTAATGAGTTTGTAAAGGAATTGAACAATGTGGAACTCCGCCAGTCACTAGCCAGATACTCATCACTGCTGACCCAGCAGCTGTACTCATAACCTAAGAACTGAAATTCCTCGAGAGACCTGGCAGCAAAATGCATTTTGGCTTGATAACTTGGAGATGCTTATTAAAAGAAGAAATTTTGGGTTGTGCAGAGAATGTTTGCACCAGAGACCAAGGCTCGATTTCATCCTCTGGTGATTGTCTGCGTGGGTTTCCTATCAGTGCTCCGGTTTCCTCCGTCAGTCCAAAGATGTGCAGGTCAGATGGATTGGCTATGGGAAATGTAGGGTTACAGGGATAGGGTGGGAGGAAGGGTCTGGGTGGGATGCTCTTCTGATGATCGGTATGGATCTCATGGGCTAAATGGCCTGTTTCCACAGTATAGGGATTCTATGATTCTAAACAATTCAGAATGCAGCAATGACAAATAATGTGTGTATTAGATTGCTAACTGTTTTACCTGTTTACAAAGTACCAATTTTGAATTAGTTGTAAAAAGTTGCTGTAAGATTTTGGCCTGGTTATTGCTAGAATAATGGAACTCCCTTCTACTTCTTCTTTCAGTTTGCATTATTTTCGAATCAAAAGTTGCTGGGAATATAAAATTGCAATGCTGTGATTTTAAAAAAAACTTGTCCTTCAAAATCGGGCCCAATGGTTTTACTGAAAAGATAACAATAGGATTTAATGAATATGTAGACGATCTTCTGAGGTAAGCTTTACAAAGTGGTCATAATGATCTTCCAGACGGCTGCTTACAGAATGTGCCTGATAAGATTGTCCAAGAATAGAAGGAACAGAAATCTCTGCATATGCAGGAAATCCTTCAGCATGAAAATAATGATCTACTTCTTGTATGGGAGCCAGTAAATTCTTCATGTAACAGATACACTGTCAGATGTGACAGCAGTAAATGCTTAAGTTCCTTTTATATAATTTTTTTTTGTCCAGAATGTTCTGCAGTGGCTTCAGATACATTCTTGACAGTCCTGATTGCAAATCTCCCAGTGCAAGGAGAGACTTTCATTGATTGTCCACAGTCCTTGCGTAAATATTTTGAAGAAGTGAATCTATCCTTTGCAATCTTTCCAATGATTTACTCCACTCCTTGTAAAACTATAAGATATTAGGAGCATAATTAGGCCATTCAGCCTATCAAATCTGCTCCACATTCGATCATGGCTGAGAGCATTTCTCAACCCCATTCTCATGCCATCTTCCCATAAAACTTTAACCTCCTACTGATCAAAAATCTATCGGTCTCTATCTTAAAGACATTCAATGTCTCAGCTTCCACAGCCTTCTGTGGCAATGAATTCCAAAGATTCACCACCCTCTGGCTGAAGAAATTTGTCCTTGTCTCAGTTGTAAAACGTTGCCCCATCACTCTGAGGCTGAGGCCTCAGGTGTTCATCTCTCCTACTGGTGGAAACTTTTTCTCCATGTTCACTATATTCAGGCTTCTCAGTATTCTGTAAGTTTCAGTAAGATAGCACCACCCCTCTCATCCTTTTAAACTCCATTGAATACAGACCCAGAGACCCCAAATGTTTATCATATGATAAGCCCTTCATGCATTTGATCTTTCCTGTAAATCTCCTCTGAACCCCCTTCAACACCAGCCCACCCTTCCTTAGATACTAGGCCCAAAACTGCTCACAATATTGCAAATGCATTCTGACCAGATCCTTTTACAAATCTCAGAAGTAGATTTCTGCTCTTGCATTCTGGCCCTCTTGAAATGATTGCTAAAATTGCATTTGGTTTCCTAACTGCGGAAGTCAACTTGCATGTTAACTTTAAGAGAATCATGAACTAAGACTTTCAAGTCCCTGTGCTTCAGATTTCCAAAACATTTCCCATTTTAGAAACTAGTCTACGCTTCCATTCCTCCTATCAATGTGCATAACCTCACACTTTGCCACATTATACTCCATCTGCCACTTCGTTCTCCACTCTACTACTCTGTCCAAGTCTTTCTACGGCCTAAACTCAAGAATATGGCATATGAACCTCAAGACATCATTCACCAAATGGCAGTCCTTCATTGTGTGCTCTACTCTTCAACGGAACTAATTGTGAAAGATAAAACTAATCAGTATGCAGTCAAATGAAAATGGTAGTCTCTTGATGATCACCCGCATTTTCTCACCCTGATGTAGCATTCCACTAGCCACTTGTGCTATGAGCTTTGGGATATTGTTACTAATCCAACACATTTTGTTTCAAGGGGAGGCAATGGCCAAGTGGTATTATCACTGGACTATTAATCCAGAGACTTTGGTATTGTTCTGAGGATGTGGGTTAAAATCCTGCCATGGCAGATGGTAGAATTTGAATTCAATAAAGGAAAATCTGGAATTAAGAGCCCAATGGTAACAATGAAACCATTGTCCGTTGTCAGAAAAAAAAACCCATCTCATTCACTAAAGTCCTCTAGGGAACGAAACTGGCATCGTTACCTGGTCTGGCTTATATGTGACTCCAAACTCATAGTAATTAGGGACGAGCAATAAATGCTGGCCAGCTAGCGACACCCACTTTACATGAATGAATAAACAAAACTGTTAAAAGTATGGTTCCAGGCCAATCTTCAGGCAGTCAACTCTGTATGTGGTTTCAATTGGCCAGATCAGAATTGTGAGAACTCCACGCTGTATGAAACTCTAAACGATGGACCGTGGGTGCAGATGATGGGGTAAGAAATACATTCTGTCATAAGGAGAATATTCTGGATGATTATGTTAAGAAATTTGCTGTTGGTGTCAAACTGTGTGGGGATGTAAGTTTGGGGAGTGTACAAGAAGGCTGTAAGAGGACTTGGACTGGCTAAGTGAATGGGCTAGAAAACAGGAAATGAAATAGAACATAAGTGGCAAATTATTCACTTTAATAGAAAAAAAAGGTTGAATATTTCTTAAATAGTGAGAGACGGGGAAGTGCAAGAGTTCAATGGGACATGGGTGTCTTTGTTCATGTGTCACTAAAAGATAACATAAGTGAAGTAGCTCCACAGAGGACAGTATCCCATCGCCAAGTCACCCTTTATTTACAAGTGTACAGTCCTTGACATTGATCATGCTTCTTCAGGGCCAGCTCTCAGAGCGAGCACAACCTCTGACACTCCTGTTTATATCTGTCAGCCGGTGGTCCCTGATCGGACCAAATTACCAGCCCAATTAGGGAACTCATTTTCAATGAGGTCCACCTGGCTGACCTCATAACGATCACTACATCATCTGTCTCTGAGTCTGAGGACATAGGCCTGTTCTCTTTCTTGTAACTCCTCCCGGGGCAATTCAGCACTGGGTCAGGTTCCTTCAATGCCACTTCTGACACGGACGGTGTGTAGCTCACAATAGCTTGCCTCTTTCACCCGGAGCTTCTCAGAAGAAATTCATTCTCCTCTGCAGGTGGCAAAAGCATCAAGGCAGCGAGATCCACTATTTCCAGCTCAGATTCTGAGGTATCATCAACACTTGGCTGAGATGGAGAACCCATGGGTTCCAGAACAGTTAGAAAGGCAGTACAGGAGTTGGGCACATTTTGCTCTCTCACTGTTTGCGAGTTGCAGGTTTCATATGGTTCACTTAATAGGTGATCATTTCACTTAATTCACATCTAGTGGAAGTGAATATCAATTAATTCCTATCTGGCGAGTTGCCTATGAAATGGATGCATTGTAACATTCTGAAGGTGATTTTCCTTCAGCTCAATTTCCTCATTGCTTTCCTCAGAAAGCTGCTGCCAGACTCCTAGCTCTTCACATCCCCTTTTTGATTACTACAATTGCTCAGATTATTCAGGGCCTCACCAGCCCGAACCAAGCCTATCATCTGCTTCACCACAGGTCTGGAGGAAGAATTTTATTTGATTCATTCACAGGATGAGGGCATTGCAATCTAGGCCAGCACTGTCTTACCCATGCCTAATTGCCTAGAGGGCAGTTAAGAGACAATTACGTTGCTGATGTTGCATTTAGGATGGGTCAGGTAAAGATGGCAATTTTCTTCCCAAAGGGATTTTAATGAACCAATGTGTTTTTTCCCCCTGACAGTCATCAATGGCTTAATGGTCAGCATTAGATTCTTAATTCCAGATTGTTTTTTATTAATTCAAATTCCACAATCTGCCCTGGCAGGGTTTGAAACTGGGTTCCCAGAACATTATCTTGTTCTCTGGATTAACAATAGTACATTACCACTAGGCCATTTCCTCCCGTACAATTGTATCAAAGTTCAAGTTCAGATAAAAGATAATGCAACAAAGGTGTGAGCCAGACTGAAGATGGTAGTCCTTGTCTCCCATTGACAATCCATGTCAGGCTTCTGGCGTTGAAATGAAGTGTGAATGTAAGAGTTTTGATGATAAAGACATCATGAGAGCTTCTGGGATAACTGGCATTGTTTTCTAGGAGACAATACCAATGATGGCAGATGACTTGTATATTGATGGAATAGTACTTTTTTTCAATAAATTCGATGTGCTTTAATCTCAAAGCAATGTGTGACAGCCTATAGCAACCTGCACCTGGAGAAGCTAGCTATATTGGCAAAGCCTATGATCTGGGCTGTGGCACTGACCTTATCACAGGAAAACAAAATGAGCATTGTGATCTAGCATCAACTTCATCAGTAACAGCCTCAGTACATTTGTTTGTTTGAGGATTGAGAAATATCACACCAATCCTTTGTGGATCTTTGGAAGCAACCAATGGTATAAAAACTGAGTGCAGCTGTTGCCTTGACAGAGTTGGTAGGATGGCCACCATCCCCCTCTGTATAGAATATGTACTCCAGAAGGTGACACAGTTCTGTGACAGTGTCCTGGAACATCAGCAGTGATAGCAATGTCCCTCACCACATCTGGAGGAAATAGCATTATGGATTGGTTGACTCTAGACAACTTGCACCATCTCCTCAGACTGGGGAGAGTTTCAGCATTAGCATCTTCACTTGAAGGTTATTTGGCAGCTACTGGACGTTACTACTGGTTCTGAGTTTGCTGCCATATCTGTAACTCTTCAATTTCACTATTCTCTAAGGTCAGAACCGAGCATACTTTTGTTTTATTCATTTTCTGGGATGTGGGCATCACTGGCTGGCCAGCATTTCTTCTCCATCTCTAGTTGCCCTTGAGAAGGTGTTGGTGAGCTGCCTTCTTGAACTGCTGCATTCCTCCTGCTATGGGTTGACCCAGGAGGGGTTACTAAAGTTTCCAGAACAAGTAATAGGACAGAGAGTATGGAAAGGGTCAGGAATCTAACTTCAGGCACAGCAGAAAACAGCACAACTGTGAAAAGGAGGACAGTTAACACAGGGCTGAGGGTGTTGTACTTAAAAGCATGGAGTATACGAAACACGATAAATAAGCGACTAGTGCAGACTGAAATGAGCAGATAAGATGTTGTGGGTATCACGGAGGGGTGGTTGCAAGGGGATCAGGGCTGGAAACTAAATATCCAAGGATACACATCCTATCAAAAGGACAAGCAAACAGGCAAGGGTGTTATCTTGTCAGTAAAAAAAAAACAATT
Organism: Ginglymostoma cirratum; assembly: GCA_024137785.1. Taxonomy (NCBI): domain Eukaryota; kingdom Metazoa; phylum Chordata; class Chondrichthyes; order Orectolobiformes; family Ginglymostomatidae; genus Ginglymostoma; species Ginglymostoma cirratum. The sequence continues at coordinate 39,961,730 of JAHRHZ010000249.1, forward strand.
AAATTGATAGCAAGAAATGATGTAGAGTCAGAAGGCATAGAATCTGAGTTGGCAGAGTTGAGGAACTGCAAAGAGCATGATGGGAGTTGTAGACAGGCCTCCTAATAGTAGTCAGGATGTGAGGAAGAAAATTAATCAAGAGATAGAAAATACACATAAGACAGGCACTATTACGATAATCATTGGACACTTCAATATGTAAGTAGACTGGGAAAATCAGGTTGGTAACAGATATCAAGAAAAGGAATTCTACAAAGGTCTACAAGATGGTGTTTTAGAATAGCTTGTGGTAGGTCTACTAGGGAACAGCAATTCTGGATTGGGTGATGTGTAAGGAGACAGACTTGATTAGGGACCTTAAGGTGAAGGAGGCATAAGGGGGCAGTAACAATAATACGTAGTATTCACACTGCAGTTTGACAAGGTCAGAAGCCAGACAACACCAGGTTATAGTCCAACAGGTTTATTTAAAATTCACAAACTTTCAAAGCATTTCCCCTTCATCAAGTGAAGTGAGAGAGGGATACACAGGCACAGAATTTATAGGCAGAGAGATCAATGGGCAGAGACAGGTCAAAAGATCATACAAAGTGGAAAGCTGACAGGCTGAATAATGAGGCTCTGCAGGTGACCGAGAATGTCAGACGCTGTGAATAAAGTGCCAACAGCTGAATCACAAGCAAAGGGATGACCTATAATCCGATTAAATGAGGTAGAGAGATAATTACAAAAAAATAAAAATAAAGTGGCGCTGGAGACAAACCAAATGACTGTAATAACATAATAGGTAAAAGATTCACATGCCAAAGGTTTAACCGGAGTAACAAGTAATCTAAAACTGCACAAACTAATTAAGGTAGAGAGATCATAGCAATTCATCAAGGTAATGGTGTCAAAACAGAACAGTGAGGAAGGTTTTACAGATCAGAACAGTGTGGTGGGGTCACGCGTAGCGCACCATAAACACAAGATCATGGTTGAGGCCATCTTCATGGGTGTGAAACTTGGCTATCAGTTTCTGCTCGGCAATTCTGCATGGTTGTGTATCTCAGAGTCTGCCTTGGAGGACACTTACCCAAAGATCAGAGGCTGAATGTCCTTGACCATTGAAGTGTTCCCTGACTGGGAGGGAACATCCTTCTCTGGTGATTGTTGTGTGGTGTCCATTCATCTGTCATCTTAGCATCTGCATGGTCTCACCAATATACCATGTCTTGGGGCATCCTTGCCTGCAGCATATGAGATAGACAAAATTGGCTGAGTCACATGAGTATTCAACATGCCACAGTGAAAATCTGCAATGATCTCCTCGGAAGACAAACACAGGCTACAACCGAGAGAGTACCCTTTGTTGTCCAGTGCTTCCCTGGAGCAGAGAAACTACACCATGTTCTTCGCAGCCTTCAACAAGCCATCAATGATGACAAGCATCTCGCCAAGATCATCCCTATGCCTCCACTTCTTGCCTTCAAACAACCACCAAAACATAAACAGACCATCATTTGCAGCAAACTATCCAGCCTTCAGGACAACATTGACCTACAACACCACATAACCCTGCCACAGCAACCTCTGCAAGACATGCCAGAGAATGGACATGGACACGGCCATCACATGCGGGAACATCACCCACTACATATATAGCGGGTGCTCATGTGACTCAGCTAATTGGCTGACCACCAAACAGCAGAGAGTAGGGGCAAAGGCTTTTACTTGTTCAGGAGAATATCGCAGCTGTACTGCGGGTGGAGACCTCGGAAGGCTCATACAGCGAGACAATATGAGTACAGCTCAGAAACAGGAAGGGTGAATTCACTACGTATGCGGTTTACTGTAGGCCTCTCAACAGTGGGAGATAGAAGAACACATATGTAAGCAGATTTTGGCGAGATGTAAATGTAACAGGGTCGTTGTCATGGGTGATATTAATTTCCCATATATTGACTGAGACTCACTGAGCGCAAATGGGACAGAGTTTGTAAGGAGCATTCAGGAGGGTTTTTGAACCAGTATGTAGATAGTCCAACCAGGAATGGGGCCATACCCTACCTAGTATTGGGGAATGAGCTTGGCCAAGTGGTCAACGTCTCAGTAGGGGAACAGCTTGAGAACAGTGATCACAATTCAGTAAGGTTTAAGGTACTGTTGGATAAAGATCAGTGTTGTTGTTAGGTGAAGGTGTTAAATTGGGAAAGACTAATTACAACAATATTAGGCAGGAACTGAAGAATGTAGACTAGATGCATATGTGTGAGGACAAATCAACATGTGATATGTGGGAGGCTTTCAAGTGGACGTTGATAGGAATGCAGGACCAGCACATTCCTGTAAGGATGAAGGATAAGTATGGCAAGTTTAGGGAACCTTGGATAATGAGAGATATTGTGAGCTGAGTTAAAAAGAAAAAGGAAGCATTTCTTGAGGTTAGGAGGCTGGGAACACACGAAGCAAGGGTGGAATACAAGGAAAGTCGAAAGAAACTTAAGCAGGGAGTCAGGAAGACTAGAAGGGGTCATGAAAAGTCATTGGTCAACAGGATTAAGGAAAATCCCAAGGCTTCTTATATATCAAGAGCAAGAGGGTAGCCAGGGAGAGGATTGGCCCACTCAAGAACAGGGAAGGGAATTTATGTGTGGAGCCAGAGGAAATGGGTGAGGTATTAAATGAGTACTTTGTGTCAGTATTCACCAGAGAGAAGGACTTGGTGGATGATGAGCCTAGGGAAGGGTGTGTCAATAGTTTGGGTCATGTTGAGATCAAAAGGGAGAAGATATTGGGGGTCTTGAAAAACATGAAAGTAGACAAGTCCCTAGGGTCTGATGGGATATATCCTAGAATACTGATAGAGTCAAGGGAAGAAATTGCTGGGGCCTTGGGGCAAGTCTTTGTATCCTTACTGGCTACAGGGGAGGTCCCAGAGAATTGGAGAATAGCCAACATTGTTCCTTTGTTTAAGAAGGGTATCAGGGATAATCTAGCTAATTACAGGCCGGTGAGTCTTAGGTCAGTGGTAGGGAAATTATTGGAGAAGATCCTTCAAGACAAGATTGATTCTCACTTGTATATCAGTGAGCGTATTAGCGAGAGGCAACATGGTTTTGTGAAGGGGTGGGTGTGTCTCTCTAACTTGATTGAGTTTTTTGAGGAAGTGACGAAGATAATCGATGAGGGTAGGGCAGTCGATGTTGTCTACATGGACTTCAGTAAGGCTTTTGACAAGGTCCTTCATGGCAGGTTGACACAGAAGGTAAAGTTGCATGGGGTCAGAGTCGATCTTGCAAGATGGATAAAAATCTGGCTCGGTCATAGAAGACAGAGGGTAGCAGTGGAAGGTGGGTTTCTGAATGGAGGGTTGTGACTAGTTGTGTTCCTCAGGGATCAGTGTTGGGACCTTTGCTATGTGTAATGTACATAAATGAAGCACAACAGGTTCATAATTCTCTTCAGGTTAACATGTAGGTTCACTTGGCAGTTAGGAAGGAAAATGCAATGTGAGCATTCATTTCAAGAGGGCGAGAATATAGGAGCAGAGATGTACTGCTGAGGCTGTACAAGGGTCTGGTGAGATCACACTTGGAATATTGTGAGTAGTTTTGGGCCCCATATCTAAGGATCGATCTGCTGGCATTGGAGGGTGTCCAGAGGAGGTTGACAAGAATGATCTGGGCTGTGAATGGTCATCATATGAGGAGCAGTTGAAGCCGCTATCTTTTTCCTCAAAGGAGTTTAGAAGGATGAAGAGAGATCTGATTGAAACTTATAGAATATTGAGAGGCCTGGAAAGAATGGACATGGAGAAAATGTTTCCACTGGTAGGAGAGACTAGGTCCGAGGACATAGCCTCAGATTGAAAGGAGCACTCTTTAGAACTGAGGTGAGGAGGAGTTTCTTCAGCCAAACCCACGGTGACTCTTTGGAACTCATTGATGTAGAGGGCTGTGGAGACAAGTCATTGAATATATTTAAGACATAGATAGATAGAACATAGAACGTAGAACATAGAACATAGAACAATACAGCGCAGAACAAGCCCTTCGGCCCTCGACGTTGCGCCGACCTATGAACTAATCTAAACCCATCCCCCTACACTATCCCATCATCATACATATGCTTATCCAAGGACTGTTTAAATGCCCATAATGTGGCTGAGTTAACTACATTGGCAGGCAGGGCATTCCACGCCCTTACCACTCTCTGAGTAAAGAACCTGCCTCTGACATCTGTCTTAAATCTATCACCCCTCAATTTGCAGCTATGCCCCCTCGTACTAGCCGACGTCATCATCCTAGGAAAAAGACTCTTACTGTCCACCCTATCTAATCCTCTGATCATTTTGTAGGTCTCTATTAAATCCCCTCTTGGCCTTCTTCTCTCCAATGAGAACAGACCCAAGTCCCTCAGCCTTTCCTCATAAGACCTTCGCTCCAGACCAGGCAACATCCTGGTAAATCTCCTCTGCACCTTTTCCAATGCTTCCACATCCTTCCTGTAATGGGGCAAACAGAACTGTACACAATATTCCAAGTGAGGCCGCACTAGTGTTTTGTACAGTTGCAGCATGACATCACGGCTCCGGAACTCAATCCCTCTACTAATGAAACCTAACACACCGTATGCCTTCTTAACAGCACTATCAACCTGGGTGGCAGGTTGATAAAGACATCAAGGATTATGGGGAGAATGGTACTGAGAAACATATCAGCCATGATTTAATGGTGGAGCAGACCCAATGGATTAAATAGTCTAATTCTGCTCCTATATCTTGTGCTCTTATGCGACATGGGTCGAGAAAAGGCAGATGGTGTTTAATCCAGACAAATGCGAGATGATGCATTTTGAAAGTTCTAATGCAGAAGGAAATATACAGTAAATGGCCCAACCCTAGGTGCATTAACAAACAGAGGGATCTAGATGTACATGTTCCCTGAAAGTGGTAACACAAGTGGATAAGGTGGTCAAGAATGCATGTGTCATTGCTTGCCTTCATCGGTTGGGCACAGGGTATAAAAGTTAGAAGTCATATTGTAGTTGCATAGAATTTTAGTTAGGCTACATTTGAAATACAATTCTCATAAGGACTCTACCAGAAGGATGTGGATGCTTTGGAAATGTTACAGAAAAGGCTTACTAAGAAGTTGCGTGGTTGGGAGTGCATTAGTTGTGAGGGGTGATTGGGCAAACTCGCTTAGGTTCATTTGAACATCAGACCCTGGGGGGCGAGCAGTTAGAAGGTTACTGAAGCACGAGAGGCATGGATAGCTGGAGTCCTTTTCTCACGGTAGAAATGTCAATTACTTGGGGACACAGGGTGAAGGCAAAAGAGAATGAGTTTAAAGGAAATGTGAGAGGCAAGCTTTTCGTACAGAGGGTGGTTAGTGCCTGGAATGTGCTGCCAGAGGAGGTGGTGGAGGCTGATACAGTAGCAACGTTTAAGAGGCAGCTTGACAGACATATGAATAGGCAGGGAATAGAGGGATACAGACAGTATAGAGGCAAAGGTTTTAATTTAGAAAGGCATCATATGTCGGCACAGTCATGTTGGGCCAAAGGGCCTGTTCTGGTGCTTTACTGTTCTTTGTTCATTTGTTCATGGATGCGTTCAGAAATGTTCGGGCCAAGATGGAGATAACTCAGTGTGGACCTGGAGGAACACAGCAGGCGAGGCAGCATCAGGGGTGCAGGAAAGCTGACATTTCAGGTCAGAACGCTTCTTCAGAAATGGCTTCGCGGTGGGGTTATAACTCACTCAGAAATAATAAGAACTGCCGATGCTGGAGTCAGAGATAACACAGTGTGGAGCTGGAGGAACACAGCAGGTCAGGCAGAAATTTCTATAGAAGGGTCCTGACCCAAAACGTCAGCTTTCCTGCTCCTCTGATGCTGCCTGGCCTGCTGTGTTCCTCCAGCTCCACACTGTGTTATCTCTGACTCCAGCATCGGCAGTTCTTACTGTCTCTAACCAAGATGGAGGCCTAGAGGAAAAAGGAGTGAACTGGAGCTGTCAGGTACAGACTCTGACTCTCATAACTGAAATTGTCATTGTCTTGTTTCTCTCTGCTGCATGGGAGAATAACAAACTGCATATAAATGCAGCAAGATCAGTTCTAATCAGATGCTAATACATGCACTCACCGCTCACTCGTGGGATTCTCATCTTGCAGTTTCAACTTTGGGTGGAAAATCGGATTTTATTTTCTCAATGTTGAGAATCTCATTTTTCCAGTCATACCATATTTTCCCAACTGACTCACATAAGGAGCTGGAAAGAAAAAACTGAATATCGAAATTATGAAAGAGCTTGACAGGTTGGGTATTGAAATATTGTTTCCCTAGTCTGGGAGGACTAGAACATGGGGTCCAAGCTCCTGGGCGAGGGAAAAACAATAGTGGGAGATGAAGAGAATTTTATTTTTACTCAAAGGGTTTGATTTGCCTACCTCAGACAGTTATAGATGCTCCATTTATTGAATATACGTCACGTTCTGACAGACAGATTTGTGGGTTCTCAAGGAATCCCAGGATATGGGGAGCGTACTGAATGGCAGAGCAGTTTTAATTGACCATTGATGCATTCCAAACCTCAGGTCGGTCAAATTGACAGAATTAGCTTTGATTTGGGTGCGTAATGATCTCGAGGAAACTGGATGGTTGCACAAAAATCTGATTCAGGATGATAAATAACAGGCAACATTTTCACCATGCAAGTGCCAGACAGTGACAATAAAATGCTTAGGACACCTACTTCAGTCTCTGCAGAATAGTAGGAGTGACAGTCACCAACAGTCTGTCCTTTAGTTGATACTAAAGTCAAGAAAGCACAACAACGCCTTTACTTCCTCAGCAACCTAAGGAAATTTGGCATGTCCACAATGGCCCTGACTAACTTTAAAAGATGCAGCATAGAAAACATTCTTTCCAGATGCATCGTGGCTTGGTACGGCAGCTGCTCTGCCCAGGACTGTAACAAACCACAGAGAGTTGTGAATACAGCCCAGTCCAACCTCCCATCCATTAGCTCTGTCGATACTTTCTACTGCCTTGGGAAACCAGCCAACATAATCAAAGACTCCGAGATAACAAGCATGGGGCTGGATGAACACAGCAGGTCAAGCAGCATCATAGGAGCAGGAAAACTTGACGTTTCGGGCCTAGACCCTTCATCAGAATACACCTTCTCTGCAGCTGTAACTTTGTATTCTTCACTCTGTTCTATTCCCTACGCACTTTATTTGGGATGAGCTATCTGCACTACATGCAAAACAAAACTTCTCACTGTACCAGGTAAGTGTGGCAATAATAAATCAAATAAATCAAAGATTTATCTGCAAGACCAGAAAATTAACTGGACTCACCACACTATTACATGAGCAGGTCAATGGCTGGATATTTTCCTTACTCTCCCAAAAACTTTCCAACATCTACAGGGCACAAGTCGGGAGTGTGCCGGAATGCTTCTAAGTGTGAAGCTCTAACAGCGCTCAAGAAACTGAACATCATTCAGAAGGAAGTGGTCTGCATGTTAAAAACATTCTACCATCAATTTAACTATTTACTCACTCCACGAACAAACTACAGGGCATCATTTTGCACCATCTATGACAGGTACTGCAACAAATTTTGAAGGCTTCCTTGACAGTATTTCCCAAATCTGTGAAGAAAGACAAAATATTGCAGATGCTGGGAATCTGAATATGGCACAAAGAATGCTGGAGAAACTTAGGAAACCTAGCAGCATCTGTGGAGGGGGAAATAAAGTTTAACTTTTCTTCAGAAGAGTCTGGCAGAACTCAAAATGTTAACTCTGTTTCTGTTTCCACGGATGCTGCCAGGCCTACTGATTTCTCCAGCCTTCTCCATGTTTGTTTCTCCTAAATCCATGTTCTTTACCAGTTTAACAGAGCATTGATAGCAGTTATGTGGCAACTCCACCACTTGCATTTCCCCCTCTAAGTACAGATCAGCCTGACTTGAAAATATATTGTTATCCCTTCACTGTCCCCGGACCTGCACTGTGCTTGTAGCTACATCCCACAGACTGCAGTAGATTAAAAATTCAACAAACCATCACTTTGTTAAGGACTCATAGGAATGGGCATTGCTCACCCTTCCAGCAGTGCCACACCCAATGAACACATATAACTAAAAAAAAATTTCAGATAGATGTATCCTATGTAATAATATATCTTTATAGGTAATTGAGTAGCTGAGACGTAAGTTGCTTGTATTAAGTGATTTATTTATTTATTGTCACCTGTATTTCATTGCAAAATACTGCAAAATGTGTTGTATAGTGTCACCACTTTCTGGCGCCATCTTAAAACGAAAACAAAACCAAAGCAAATAATAAAGAAAGGCACAAAACTAAATAGGTAAAGAAAAAGTATTCAACTTTACCGTCCTTGTTAAGTGTTCCCCGTGGGCCATGGGCCTGGTGGACAGGCACGAGTCTCCTTTGCTGCCGCTGGAACAAAAGTTGGTGCCATCTCACCTCCACCAATGCCCTCACCACCGAGTCCTTGCTGGTTCTCGGCAATGCAGGCATCGCCAGTGTTGCCAAGTACTGCACCTGCCCAAATGCGACCCTGCTGCCACCCTGAGGTCCGTCTCAGGCCCACTTCACCAACGCAGCTGCTGTCGAGTTTCGTACTGGGCCCAAACTCCGCTGCCGCCTCCAGGAATCTGTGCTGGGCGCAGATGCCGCTGGCAACCCAAACTCATCTTCGGCACTGCTGCTGTAAGTCCATGGAGGGCTCACTCGCCAACCACTATGAGTTCGCGCTTGGCCCACTTGCTGTTGCCACAATCAAACAAGAGGTAAGGAAAATAAAAGACAAAAAGAAAATGAAGGAAGAGAGAAAAAGAGAAGAAAAGGAACAAAATGAAAAGTGGACAAGCCCTGGGTTGAGAAGCCTTACTCCACTGCCATACAAGCTGTACGACAGATTGATAATGTACACCTTCTTGGCAGGATCCCAAACACTACAGTAGCTGCCCATATTCTATGAACATTGCCTGAATGGGAAGGTGTTATTCCAAGCAAACATAACTGTAAAGCGGCCTGTAGCAAATTCTGTTCATGACTAGGCCTCACACTGATTAAAGCACTCAGCTATGACCTTGTGTTTTAATTAGCTCTGTGTCCCCTAGACCGATATAGTACCTGCAGCAGAGCAGATTACAGCAGTACAAATTACACATTGCTGTAAGATATTGAGAAACTTCTTTTTTCCCGCTTAACCAAAGAACAGGCTTTTGCTTCTTCATATCTTAACATAAATTTAAGCTATTTTATGTGATAATCTGAAGTTTTCAGAAAGACAATTTGTGACTTATTAGGACAATCTAATGTGTCATTATAACATACCTAGAGGGCATTGACCTACACCAAACAGTAGGAGTGTGCACTCGATAGTAAAGTCAATTTTGTGCCTTAGGCTGTACACCTCTTGCATATAGTGTAGATCTCCTATTGTTCTTTATAGGGCCTTAACAGCAGAAAAATAGTTTAGATCGACCAAAGACAAACAATGTGCTGCAAAACAAGAATCTCCACAAAATAAATTAGAATCAAATAATGGTGCAAGACTAATATAAGGCTGATTTCTATTTTATCCAGCAGTTTTTGACTGATCATACATAATGTTTGTTCTGTACAATCTTCATGTTCCAAAACAGTGGATTAATTTATACAAGATATTTTGGTTTATTTCATATGTTTCATTTGTTTTATTTTTACACGAGATGGATGTTAGTAGTCCATGGCACTTAGCCAGTGGTTTACTTTGCAATAAATGAATTGTGTGCTAATTTGTGATCTAAATACAAACCTCTTTTTACAAGCTCACTAGGAAGTATTTTGTTCACAATGCTACATCCTTCTCCCCCACTTAAAGCTGCAATGTCCACGAAGATGAACAAAAGCACAATGTTGATTTGATTCTCATGAGTGGGAAACTAATGCAACCACTTTGACAGGTTTTACTATCATGTTAAGTTGCAATGTTGGTGAATGAATCCAATGCACTGCGATCACCTACAAGAACTCGCAATAACATTACATTAAAATGTTGTTTCTCAGAAAACTGGTGCACTAAAATTTTATGAAGCTGAAATTCGTGAAGCTGATTTGTACATGTTGTCCAACTTGAATATGACACAAAACCTATGTAGCAATGATTTCACTCTCTGCCATTTTCATACTTACCTTTGGAGACTATTATGTTTACTTGTTTGATTGAGATGTATTCAGAAATTAATTTCCTGTGTTGTTAATAAAAGTAGAATATGAAAACATTATGAATCAAAGTCCAGTAACTGTTCCACAGAGGAAGTGGCAGGACAGGAAGACTCTTCAGTTCTCACATAATCATTTCTAGAACTACTGAATAGCAATCAGAAAGAGAGTGATGGCAAATATTTTCCTTTGTTGACCCACCAGAGTCTAACTACACATCCCTACCTTGGACCAACTAACTCAGCACGAGTGGGGCATTTCTAATCCACAGGGTTTTAACTCCAAGCAGCTTTCACCAATGGATCATTGAGAAACTCAAAATAATTATCCAAAGAAAAATTACCTGTTATCAGTGAAGGGTATTCACTAATTCAATTAGCATAACAGAAAAACACATTCATCCACCTCACCTACTCGTCTATCCATCTACACATTCACTCACCCATTTATTCATTCACACATTCATTAATATTTAAAGAATGCAGCTTTAAACAAATATGGCAACTCTTTGCTCTTCTGATAGAGTTCTGGAATGAATGATGCACTGTCTATTTATTTAAAAACTAGGATCAGAAAATCCCTGAAAGAAATGGTCAGGAGAATGTTCAATTTAGGCAGCAATGGGTCCATACTTTTGCTCTGCAGATCTGAGTCACATGATTCATAGAATACAGTTTGGAAGTAGGCCATTCAGCCCAGTGAATCCAAACCAACCCTCCAAAGAGCATCCCACCCAGACCTACCCTATCCCTGCATTTCCCATGGCTAATTTACCCAGCCTGCACATTTCTGGACTGTAGGGAAAACAATGCCAACACAGGGAGAATGTAACAAGTCCACACAAACACTCCCCTGAGGGTGGAATTGAATGTGGGTCCCTGGTGCTGTGAGGTAGTAATGCCATTGTGCTGATTGCTTGTTTAATTCATAAACACTATCTGTGCTGGAAATTTTTTACCAATCAATTAAGACTTCACTAACCTCTTCCAACCACTAACTAAAATTTTTGGTATTTCCAGAGATGTTTGGGGCAGCTCTTCCTGAAATCCCTAGATTGCACAGATTTGACAGATGTATTCAAAACCATACAGGTTGCAATATTCCCAGCTCCTGAATGATGTGGGCCATTGTGAGAGATTTTAGCAGATGGCCAGTAAGGAACTTTTTGACATTAAGAGCGAAATGTCCCATTTTCTGACTAAGTATTGGACTGCGAAACACCTAATTACATGCATTAATATGCTTTAGCATCTCATTGTTAATATTTCCTCATTTATGTGCAGGATCCCATTGTCCCAATGCCAGATAGAATCTAGATAATGACAGTAATGGAATCAGAGCAGATACCTTACAACTCCAGTTGACTAGTTGCTCCTCACAACATCCATTTTGGACCACAGGCACCAACATCTTAGGTTGAACTCCATGTGTATTGACTGCGCACAACCACATCCATGGACTTTGGCATCCCACATGCAACAGTTCCAGCCCTACTCCTACTTCATCATAATGGCACATCTAGGATCCATTTAAATTATGGTTCTGCACTTTAATGCTGCACTTTTGAACACACTGGTGTCTTTCATTTGAATGCTCCTGCCAGGACACTTTATGCACAGGGACAGGCATCCAACACATGGATAAGACCAAGCTGCATGAGCTTGCTCTCTTGGTACTCACTCACCTTGGCCTATTCTAATGCTTGAGCAAGTTGCTTGTCCATGTTTGTCAATGTTCAATCAAGGGGTGGCCAGGTCACTGTACATCACAGCCCTATATTAATCTCACATCTACACTATGGACCAGCCACGTATCACCAAACACATCGCATGTGCATCATTCATGTGGCCGTGTCTCAGAGTCTAAGGGCAATGGTCCTCAGTCAGGTCAAGAGGAATGATTTTCAGTTAGGGTTCCCAGCACAGTAAGTCAAGGGCAGCCTCTGATATCACTCTAGTGGCTTCAGTAATATTGAACTATTGACTAAAAGTCAACAGTTTTGAGGCAGACAGGGTCAGGTGTCTGTACCTGTGCCATTTGGTGAATGGGCCATGAACAACATTAAGGGTCCAGTACAAAGAGTTAAGAGAGTCACAGGAAGTTAGCTAGGAACCTGGACAGAGATCAGTCATGGGTCCTACCAGCCATTTCTCAGGCCTTTCAGACTAAGTGGGTCAAGTGGGTTGGCCACTGTAGGTCCTGGGGGTCCAGCCACTAGAAGTCAAAGAGGTTTATCAGGAGCCACTGCTGCAGAAGTGAAGCTGGGGAACTCAGCTGTGGGGATTGGACGCTGCATTTTGGGATGGAAAGGGGATGAAAGTTGTGGAGGGAGGGCAATTCAACACTGAAGATGTGGAGATCAAAGAGCATTGACAGTAAAGGGGTAATGTAGGAGAGGGGCCATCGACACTGGCTTCAATGAAATTGTTAATGACCAACGTCATGGGCTCCCTCCTGCCTTGGGATAAGCCAATAGCCTGCACCACCATTCAATATGATCATAGCTGATCATAAAGCTCAGTACACTAATTCCACCATCCGCCATATCCCTGGATCCCTTTAGCCACAAGAGCTGTGTCTACCTTCTTCTGGATATGTGTTTTAGCCTCAACCACTTTCTCTGGTAGCGAATTCCACATGTTTGCCACTCTCTCAGTGAAGGAATTTCTCCTTATCTCAGTCCTAAAACATTTACCTCTTATTTTTAAACTAGGACCCATAGTTCTGAACTCTCCCACTGGCCATAGAGGTTTACAGCACAGGAAAAAAATCCCTTCAAACCATTGAGTCTGTGCGAGTCACAAATAATCACTTAACCATTCACATCCTATTTTCTAGCACATGGTCCACCACCTTATATGCCTTGGCATCATATGTATACATCTAAATACTTCTGAATAAATACATAGAATCATAAAATCCCTACAGTGTGGAAGTAGGCCATTCAGCCCATTGAGCCCACACCAACAGTGTGAACAGCATCCCATCCATGCTATGATATCCCTGTAACCTTGCATTTACTATGGCTAGTCCACTGACCGTGCACATCCCTGGACACTATGGGCAATTGAGCATGACCAATCCACCTAACCTGCACATCTTTGGACTGTCGGGGCTGGTGGGGAGCAGGACCCCCTGGAGGAAACCTGTACATACACAGGGAGAATGTGCAAACTCTATACAGACTGTCTCCAGAAGCTGTAATTGAATCCAGGTCCCTGGTGCTGTGAGACAGCAGTGCTAACCACTGGGCAACATTTGAAATGCTCCAGCAAGAAGCTAGCCTAGAAATGATGGGCTGAATGCTCCCTTCTGTGCTATAATCATGGCATGTTGCTGTGAATGACATAATGGAAGTAATGCTGTGCTAATGTGAAAAAATTTCAACTCTGCAATCAGGAATAGTAGTTTGATGGATTGTTCTTGTTAAGGAACTTGTTTTTATTTTGTATTTGTTGTGGGACTTCAATTTGTATTTGTAATAAATTAACTACTTGCCGAACATTACCAGATTCCCCTTGTTAATAATACAGATGTCTTTTACTGAGATTCATTTGTTTATTTGAGTGTTTATAAGAGACTGGGATAAATTTCCATCTTCAAAGTGAGGGAGTTAATCTGGTAAGTATGCTCAAATCTTGTCTCTGTTGTTCCTACCCCTACAATTTTCATTGTATCTGTTTCATCACGGGCAACCCATGTACTTCACCAGATTACTGCGCATGTGGTGAAGACAGATGTGTACTCATCATCATTTTCATGGCGACACTTGAGAACAGAACTAAAAAGAGCTTCAATTTCTTTAGGGCATCATCCCAGATGTTCAACATTTTCATTAAAGTACATTCAAACTTCTAATCTATTGCCTAAATGAGAGATGATATTTTTGCACTGTTCTAGTTTTCAAAACATTATTTTCTCTCTAATGTTCTTTTGCTTCAAGCTTTAAGCTAAAATAATAGAGTGGATTGCATAATTTTACTTTTCAATATTTGTCCTTCAATTTCTTTACTGGTATTAATTTGTTTGAATTTTGTATCGTCTCTTATATAGTGACCCTATTTCTCTTTTCACTGATAACTCAGTTAAAGCCAATCTCTTCACACATCACAGCAGGAAGTCAGGATATGGCAGTTGGGAACAGTGAGGAGATCAGTGTCCCATTTTCACAATACGGTAAAGTTTTGGATCTATAGAGAATTTTTTTTTGCACTAGCTTGTATACTTTGGATTACTTTGGGAAATCTGAGTTTGACAGATTTACATAGATATCTTTGAATTTCAAAGGATTCAAAAACGCATTTTGTATAAAATGTTTTTTCACCTCAAGTCACCTTTTGAAAATTGTAAAATCTGCGTAGGGGCCTAATTCTATTACACAATACTTTTTAAAGTTGACATTTTGTAGCTAAAACAACCAAATCATAATATCATTCAAAACCAATTTACAATCATTGTTTTAAGATTTGTTTTTGAATCTATGCTTGGTTCATTAACGTGTTCCATTTCCACAAAATACTTTCTCAGCAATTTTTTTTTATTTGCAGATCATTGCCAATGCTGGAAATGTTTTTTTTCCCTATTGAATTTCATTGAATATCGGTACTATTTTCTTTGTTGGATGAACAGCCATATATTTTTGCTAATTGGGTACACAAAGTTATGTGAGCTTTCAAGCTGTCAGATTGTCATAATTTAGCATCTCAACCTGCCACTAATTATCCGTAAATACAATGAAATACATCCAGTACAGAAAAAAGTAATCTTCCAAGAATATGGCTTATTCTAATCAGTTTATACAGAATGTGGGTGCAAACATCAATTTAATTCACGATGACAATAAGCTTCCAATATTGGTCTTCTGGCTTTGTTACAAGGATCAGAAGACTTTGGAAAAAACAAGAATCAATATAGGCAAGAAAATGGTTAATATTTTGAGTTCTATAAATACAGGGTGTGAGGATCAAGCAACATTGCGATACTTAAAAATGACTGAGAAATGAACATGGGATTTATGGTCCAGTTGGTTTAACATCCATAATGGAGAAGGTGCTAAGGAGCATTTTCTGTCTACTATTAATGTTCAGCTAAAATGGAACATGGAAGCTAGAAGGTGAAGTTAACATGGCTTACAAATGCTGTAATTCCTCAAGGAGATAACTCAATTATCAGACAAAGAATATCCATTTGATATAAGAATTAAAGCAAACCTGGAGTGAGGGAGAAAAAAAATTCAACCCACCAAGTCCTTTTGTTTCCGAAGGCCATGTGCAATCATTCCTTTCATGGGCTTTAATTTCCTCAGGGAAAGGTCTGCATATTTTACTTCCATTTTGTGAAGGCATTTGATCTAGTTCCATGTTTAAAGCTTTTGAGGATGTTAAAAGTTTGTGATGGAAATGGCAAATTTGTTATTCAAAACTATCTTGAGCAACAGAAAGTAGAAGATGAACTTCAAACTTATAAAACAGGAAAAAATGCTAACTAGCCTGTTCTGATGTTTACCTCTATTTGCAAGAAAATAATCTGAATCAAGCTGATGCATACTATTCCTTTCATCTACCATCTAATCTAAACTTGAATGCTGATATAATTTCTTTCTGAATCAATAATGCTTGAAGTGATATTCAAAACCTCAGAAATCTCTACACACGAAAGTCTGGTAAGCTGTCTGTTTTGACTTTTTAAATTTAACCATTTGTCTTGACAATTTAATTATATCACATCTATTGGAACAAAAGGAGAATGTACCTTTAAATGGAGACAGAATAATGCAAGTTGTTCCGAGGAATCACACGGCTGCCTTTATTAATTCACTTCAGGCAAAAAGGTGGGTTGTCTGATGTGTTATGTCAGCGTTAATCACAAAGGGAGACATTTAGAATCCCATTAGCCCTTGGAAGACACGATGCTTTCTTCTAGAGTAGTTAGAATGCAAAGCTTCTGAGGGAAACCTGAGACTGGAAAGGACACTCATTAACGGGAATTTATCAAAATTGTCTTTGTTTTGAGGAAGTTATTCATCAAACCAATCATAGCATCTGTCATAAGTTTTGATCTGCATAAGCTGAAAGAACTGCGGATGCTGTAAATCAGAAACAAACACAGAAATTGCTGGAAAAGCTCAGCAAGTCTGGCAACATCTGTTGAGAGAAATCAGAGTTAACGTTTCGGGTCTGGTGACCCATCCTCAGAACTCTGATTTCTTTTCACAGATTCTGCCAGACCTGCTGAGCATTTCCAGCAATTTCTGTGTTTGCTTTTGACCTGCGTTAAGACAGGCTATGAAATACAATTTTTAACAGAATGCCCCATGAAGAATTTTAAAATACATCCTCAGAGAGAAAAGGCAGGGGGAGAGAGAGAGCGAGAGAGAGAGAGAGAGAGAGAGAAAGTTCTCAGTCAAAGAGAGACCAAGGAAAGGGCTTTCAGTAATCACCCACAGTTGTGCTGAAAGTATCAAGGCAATTTGCAATGCTGTTATCACATAACTAGTAACGACCAAGAATCTGATCTCGCTCTCAAAGCCAGCTCTACCTATTTAATCCACCTATGCAAATAACCTCCACTACTCCTGAATTGTATCCTGAATTCAGTTTTTCAATTGCATCATCTTGAGAAAGTGAATTTTCAAGAAAGTAGTAGGTCTGAAATGGTAATCGACTGATTCAACATTTAACCTTTGTATCTGTATTTCACCAAATAACGGGATCACTTTGTAACATTCAGCAATTTTGCATAATCAACTAACCTTTAAATTAAGACCACAATTTTGCAGCTGGTTTTTTTTCTTTAAATGGTGGCCATCAAAAATCTGAAAGAAGGCTCCCTAAGTTACTCAAATTCACAATTCATCAACGACTCTAAAGACATGCCTGTTGTGTTTATGACACTCTGTCCGATCATGTTTTATGCCTCATATAGTGTAAAAAATCTTTTTTTTTCATTCATTCACATATGTCACCATTGCTAGCGATTACTTCCATAGTTGAGACTGAGAAGGTAGTGATGAGCTGGTTACTTGAACGACTACAATTCTTGTGGCGTAGGTAGGCCCACAGGATTCTTTAGAATGGAGTTCCACCATTTTAACTAGAAAAACAGAAACAATAACAATATGGCTACCTTCCAGGTTGATACGTAGTTTTGAGGGGAACTTACAAGATTTGATGCCCTTATTCTTCTGCTACTGTTGTTTTGGCAGGAGCTGAAGTGATGGACTAGGAAGGCATTGTCAATATAGATATGATGATTGGTTACAGTGTACCTTGGGAAGGGAATACATTGCAAATGATTGATTAAGTTAGTGGATGGCGATTAAGTAGGCTCCTTTGCCCTGGATGGTGTCACTGCTATTGACAGCACTCATCCAGGCAAGTGAAGAGTATTCCAGTACAAATGGACAAACAGGAGTCCTGAACAAGGGTAAGACCCGAAACGCTAACTTCCGCTTTTCTCCAGGTGCTGCCTGGCTTGCTGTTTTCTTCCATCCTCCTATTTGGCTACCTTGGATTCCAGCATCTGCAGTTTTTGTTGTTGTCTCTAACCAAGTATTCTAGCACAATATTTCTTTGTGCCGCACAGAAAATGTGAAGTATTTGAGGAATCCGTAGATGAGTTACTCAATGTAAAAGGGAAAAGTTTCACTTCCCAGGCAGTGAATTCCAGGTTCCCATCACCCTCTGAGTGAAAAAGTTTATTTTCTCAAATCCCATCTGAGTCTCTCGTCCCTTTACCCTCTTGTGATTAACCCCGCAACTAAGGGGAACAGGTGCTCTCTATTCACCCTATCCATACCCCTCATAATCTTATGTGCCTCAATCTTTGGCCTCTTCAGCCTTCACTGCTCTAAAGAAAACAATCCAAGCCTGTCTAACCTCTCCTTATAGCTCAGTTGCTTCGACTCAGGCAACATCCTGATGAACCTCTTTTGTACGCCCTCTAGTGCTATCACTTCCTTCCTGTGGTGAGGTGACCAGAACTGTACACAGTAGTCCAGCTGTGGCCTAAACAACATTTTGAAAACCCCCAACATTACCTCCTTCCTCTTACACTCTATGGCACAACTGATGAAAGCAAATGTTGCATATGCCTTCTTAACTATCGTATTCACATGTTGTGTCGACTTCAGGGATCTATGAAAAATTACACCAAGATCCCTCTATTCCTCTAAACTACATAGTGTCCTGCTATTCATTACATAATCTCTCTTCTTGTTTCTTCTTCCAAAGTGCAACACATCATAATTACCGGGATTAAAGTCAGAGTCACACAACATTGAGTTATAGTCCAACAGGTTTATTCGGAATCACACAAGCTTTCAGACCGACAACCCTTTGTCAGTTACGGTGAGAGAGCAGGGCACACAGACACAGAGCTTATAGGCAGAGAGATCAAGGACAGAGAGATCAAACGATCATACAACTGGTGTGAGTGGAGGGTCAGATGATAAGTCTCTGCAGGTGACCAAGAGTGTTAGACAGTGTGTGAAGTGTTTATAAAGTCAATGTCCGTGCTGTGCCATCATGACAATCAGGCAGAGTGTTAGGAATATACAAAAGGTGACACCTGAGTACAGACTGAATTGTAGATGTGAGGCTTTGCTCAGAATCTGTCTCAGAGTTTTAACTTGGAATCAGGCTGGTTTTATTCCGAAAGATGGAATTTATAAGGTGCCACACTGACTGACTGTGACTGCAAATTGCGTGTTTTTTGAACAAAATAGAATGTATCTGCAAATAACCAAACATCTTGGACAAAATAATTCACCCCATAGGTCCATGTTTGTGCGTGTGTTTGTGTGTGTGTGTGTGTGTTTGAGAGAGACCATGTGTGAGTATGACAGAATGTACATGTGTAAGTGTATGTGTATGAGTGAATGTGAGTGCGTTTGTGTGACAGTGAGTATGTGTGAAAGAGTATGTGTGTGTGTGTGAGACTGTGTGTGAGAGCGTGTGTGTATGTATGTGTGAGAGAGAGTGTAATAAGTAATACAAAAATGTACATACTAATTAAGGTAGAGAGATCATAACAATTTATCAAGGTAATGCTGTCAAAACAGGAAAGAAAGGAAGATTTTACAAACGCAGAAAAAGGTGGTGGGGTCACCTGTAGTGCGACACGAACCCAAGATTATGGTTGAGGCCATCTTCATGGGTACAAAGCTTGGCTATCAGTTTCTGCTCAGCGATTCTGTGTTGTTGTGAATCTCAGAGTCTGCCTTGGAGGACACTTACTCAAAGACCAGAGGCTGAATGACCTTGAGTGTTGAAGTGTTACCCCCCCAGAGGAAACATTCCTGTCTGGTGATTGTTATGCAGTGTCCATTCATCCTTCGTCGTAGCATCTGCATGGTCTTGCCAATATAACATGCCCTGTGGCATCCTTGCTTGCAGTGTATGGCATAGACAACGTTGGTAAGGCACTTGAGAATCTGCTGTGTACATGGTGTGTGGTGTTCCCATGTGTGATGGTAGTATCAACATTAATGATCTGACATGTCTTGCAGAGGTTGCCATGGCAGGGTTGTGTGATGTTGTGGTTGACGTTGTCCTGGACACTGGATTGTTTGTTGCTAATGATGGTCTGTTTAAGGTTTGGTGGTTGTTTGAAGGCGAGAAGTGGAGGTGTAGGGATGATCTTGGCAGGGTGCTCATCATCATCAATGACATGTTGAAGGCTGTGAAGAACATGGCGCAGTTCATCCGCTCCAGGGAAGTACTGGACAATGAAGGGTGCTCTATCGGTCATATCCTGTGTCTGTCTTCTGAGGAGGTCATTGCGGATTTTAGCTGTGGAACACCTGAACTGGCAATCGATGAGTTGAGCATTATATCCCATTCTAATGAGGGCATCTTTCAAAACTTTCAGGTGCCCGACACCTTGCTCCTCGTCTGAGGAGATCTTGTGCATGCGTAGTGCTTGTCCATAGGGGATGTCTTCTTCAATATATTTAGGGTAGAAGCTACAGGAGCACAGCATGATGAGGTTATCTGTAGGCTTGCAGTAGAGCAAGGTACTGAGGTATCTGTCCCTAAGGGAGATGCGAGTGTCCAAGAATGAAACTGATTCAGAAGATTAGTCCATTGTAAGTTTGATGGTGGAATGAAACTTGTTGATATCGGTATGTAGGGATAACAAGGTGTAGAGCTGGAGGAACACAGCAGGCCAAGCAGCAACAGAGGAACAGGAAAGCTGACGTTTCGGGCCCAGACCCTTTGTTTCAGTGATTCCTTACCACGGGTTCAAAGGAAGAAAGTGGTGTCAACGTATCTGGTGTATAGCATTGGATGGACATCCTGTGCAGCAAAGAAGTCTTGTTTGAACTTGTGCATGAAATTGTTCATATATTAGGGAGTAAATCTGGTCCCCATGGCTGTTCCAAGTGTCTGGATGAAGAACTGGTTGTCGAAGGTGAAGACATTGTAGTCGAGGATGAAGCAGATGAGTTGCAGGATGGCGTCTAGAAATTGGTAGTTGTTGGTATTGAGTACTCTCACACGCAGACACACTCAGACACACACTGTCTCACACGCATATACTCTTTCACACATACATTATCTCTCTTAAGCGTGCTGACACATATTGCGTCTCTCTCTCTTTCTCTCCCAAACTCTGTGTCTCTCTCACCCACACACACACACACACACACACACACACACACACACACACACATAAACACACACACACAGTTTCACACAATGGAGTGAATCATTTCATCCAAGATGTTTGTTTATTTGCAGATACATTCTATGTTGTTCACAAAACACACTATTTGTAGTCTCAGTCAGTCAGTGTGGCATCTTATAAGAACAAAGAACAAAGAACAAAGAAAATTACAGCACAGGAACAGGGCCTTCGGCCCTCCAAGCCTGCGCCGATCGAGATCCTCTGTCTAAACCTGTCATCTATTTTCTAAGGGTCTGTATCCCTTTGCTCTTTGCCCATCCATGTACCTGTCCAGATACATCTTAAAAGACACTAACGTGTCTGCGTCTACCACCTCCGCTGGCAACGTGTTCCAGGCACCCACCACCCTCTGTGTAAAGAACTTTCCACGCATATCTCCCATAAACTTTCCTCCTCTCACTTTGACCTCATGACCCCTAGTAATTGAGCCACCCACTCTGGATAAAGCTTCCTGCTATCCACCTTGCCTATACCCGTCATGATTTTGTAGACCTCAATTAGGTCCCCCCTCAATCTCCGTCTTTCTAATGAAAATAATCCTAATCTACTCAACCTTACTTCATAGCTAGCGCCCTCCATACCAGGCAACATCCTGGTGAACCTCCTCTGCACCCTCCCCAAAGCATCCACATCCTTTTGGTAATGTGGCAATCAGAACTGTACGCAGTACTCTAAATGTGGCCAAACCAAAGTCTTATACGACCGTAACATTACCTGCCAACTCTTGTACTCGATACCCCGTCCGATGAAGGAAAGCATGCTGTATGCCTTCTTGAACACTCTATTGACCTGCGTTGCCACCTTCAGGGAACAATGGACCTGAAAACCCAGATCTCTCTGTACATCAATTTTCCCCAGGACTTTTCCATTTACTGTATAGTTTGCTCTTGAATTAGATCTTCCAAAATGCATTACCTCACATTTGCCTGGATTGAACTCCATCTGCCATTTATTTGCCCAACTCTCCAATCTATCTATATTCTGCTGAAATCTCTGACAGTCCCCTTCACTATCTGCTGCTCCACCAATCTTCATGTCATCTGCAAACTTGCTAATCAGACCACCTATACCTTCCTCCAAATCATTTACATATATCACAAACAACAGTGGCCCCAGCACAGATCCCTGTGGAACACCACCGGTCACAGGTCTCCAATTTGAGAAACCCCGTTTCACTACTACTCTCTGTCTCCTGTTGCCTAGCCAGTTTTTTATCCATCTAGCTAGCACACCCTGGACCCCATGCGACTTCACTTTCTCCATCAGCCTGCCATGGGGAACCTTATCAAAAGCCTTACTGAAGTCCATGTATATGATATCCACAACCTTTCCCTCATCAATCAATCAAATCAAATAAATTCCAGCTTTCAAAATAAAACCAGCCTGATGCCAGGTTAGAACTCTGAGATAAATTATGAACAAAACCTCACATCTACAATTCAGTGTCAGATGTGAGATGTCACTTTTAGTATATTCCTATGGCTCTGTCTGATTGTCATGACAGCACAGCACTGAAATTGACTTTATAAACACTTCACACACTGTCTAACACTCTTGGCTGGTCACCTGCAGAGACTTATCGTCTGACGCTCCATTCACACCAGTTGTATGATCGTTTGATCTCTCTGTCCTTGATCTCTCTGCCTATAAACTCTGTGTCTGTGCGCCCTGCTCTCTCACTGTATCTGACAAAGGGTTGTCGGTCTGAAAGCTTGTGTGATTCCAAATAAACCTGTCGGACTATTAATCTGTGTCGTGTGACTTCTGACTTTGTCCATCTCAGTCCAACACCAGCACCTCCACTTAATGGTTATCAGGGTTAAATACCGTCTGTCACTGGTCTGCCCATTTGACCAATCCATCTATGTCTTCCTGGAACCTACAACCACCTTCTTTATTTAAATAAAAACCAAAAGAACTGTGGATGCCGTAAATCAGGAACAAAAACACTGGAAAAGCTCAGCAGGCCTGGCAGCATCTGTGGAGGCGAAAACAGAGTTAATGTTTCGGGTCCGGTGACCCTTCCTCAGAACTGATGGTGGCTGAGAAAACGTCAGTTTATGTGCAGAAAAAAGGGAGGTGGGTGGGGTAGGGAGTAAATGATAAGACAGAGCCCAAAGAGAGAGAAAGACAGTTGGACAGACAAAGGAGTTGCCAACGATCAGGCTGGGAGGGTGAATAGCTGTTAATGGGGACTGTTAGTGACTAACAACACGGGGTGTGTAGTGGCAGGCTATCTGGTAACAAGGCCTGGTGTGTGGGGTGGGGGGCTGGAACATGGGAGAGTTTAGGCCCCAAAATTATTGAATTCAATATTGAGTCCTGAGGGCTGTAGGGTCCCCAAGCGGAAAATGAGGTGTTGTTCCTCCAGCTTGCGTTGGGCTTCGCTGGAACATTGTAGCAAGCCGGAGACAGAGATGTTGGCCAGAGAGCAGAGTGGTGCTTCGAAGTGGCAGGCAACAGATAGTTCAGGGTCTATTTTGCGAGCAGAATGTAGATGTTCTGTGAAGCGGTCGCCAAGCCTACGCTTCGTTTCCCCAATGTAGAGGAGACCACATTGTGAGCAGTGAATGCAGTAGACTAGATTCTTGGAAGTGCAGGTGAAGTGTTGCTTCACCTGCAAGGTATGTTTGGGCCCTTGGATACTGGGCAGGGAGGGGGTAAAAGGGGAAGGTGTTGCACCTTCACCGGCTACAGGGCGAGGTGCCGTAAGGCTGTGGGGAGGTGTTGAGGGTGAAGGAAGTGTGGACCAGGGTGTCCCAGAGGGAATGGTCCCTGCAGAAGGCAGACAAGGGAGGGTAGGGGAATATGTGTTTGGTGGTGGCATCTTGCTGGAGGTGGCGGAAATGGCATCCGATGATCTTCTGGATGTGGATGCTGGTGGGATGGTAGGTGAGGATGAGGGGAACACTATCGCTGTTGCGGGAGGGGAGGGAAGAGAAGGGGTGAGGGCAGAAGTGCAGGAAATGGGCCGGACCCGATTGAGGGCCCTGTCGACATGGGAACTGGGGAATCCTCGGTTGAGGAAGAATGTGGACATTTTTTACCACGGACGTGCAATCCCTTTACACATCCATTCCCCACCAGGAGACTCTTAGGGGTCTCCGCTTCTTCCTGGAGCAAAGACCTGAACCATCCCCACCCACCACCACCCTCCTCCGCTTGGCTGAGCTTGTCCTCACCCTCAACAAATTCTCTTTCGACTCCTCTCATTTTCTTCAGGTAAGAGGGGTTGCCATGGGTACCCACATGGGCCCTAGTTATGCCTGTCTCTTCATGGGGTACGTGGAACATTCCTTGTTCCAGTCCTTTTCCGGCCCCCACCCACAACTCTTTCTCCGATACATCGTTGATATCATCAGTGCTGCTTCCCTCTCTCGTCTAGAATTGGAAAACTTCATCGATTTTGCCTCCCATTTACACCCTGCCCTCACTTTCACCTGGTGTATCTCTGACTCCTCTCTTCCCTTCCTCGACATTCCTATTTCCATTTCTGGGGATAGACCGGCCACTAATATCCATTACAAACCGACCGACTCCCACAGCTACCTTGACTATACATTCTCACTCCCCACTTCCTGTAAAGACTCCATCCCATTTTCTCAGTTCCTCCGTCTCCATCGCATATGTTCAGATGAGGCCAACTTCGACAAGGGACCCTCCGAAATGTCCACATTCTGCCTCAACCCATTAATCAGTCTAATAATGGCAGGGAAGAAGCTGATCTTGAACCTGCTGCTGCATGTGTTCAAGCTTCTGTATCTTCTGCCTGATGGAAGAGGTTGTAGGAGATCATTGCCAGGGTGTGATGGGCCTTTGATGATTTTGGCAGCCTTTCTGTAACAACAGGACATGTAAATGGAATCTGTGGATGGAACATTGTCTTCCATGATGGTCTAGGCTGTGTGCATCGCTTTCTGTGGTTTCAAATGGTCCTGGGCAGAGCAATTACCATACCAGGCAGTTACAGACTGGACAGCATGCTTTCTATGGTGCGTCTATAAAAGTTGGTGACTGGATTTGTGGATGTGCCAAATTTCCTGAGCCACCTGAGGAGGAAGAGGCATTGTCATCCCTTCTTAACCATTGCATCTACATGGGAAATCCAGGATAGGTTGTCAGTCATCATCACTCCTAGGAACTTGAAGCTGTCCGCTCGCCCAGCTTCAGCTTCAAAATCTCCCCTCCCCCAACCGCATCCCAAAACCAGCCCAGCTCATCTCCACCTCCCTAACCGGTTTTTCCTCTCACCTCAAGCCACACCCCCATCTCCTATCTACTAACATCATCCCGCCCCCTTGACCTGTCCGTCCTCCCTGGACTGACCTATCTCCTCCCTACCCCCCTACCTACACTCACCTTTACTGGCTCCATCCCCGCCTCTTTGACTTGTCTGCCTCCTCTCCACCTATCCTCTCCTCTATCCATCCTCTATCCGCCTCCCCCTCTCTCCCTATTTATTTCAGAACCCTCTTCCCCTCCCCCATTTCTGATGAAGGGTTTAGGCCCGAAACGTCAAGTTTTCCTGCTCCTATGATGCTGCTTGACCTGCTGTGTTCATCCAGCCCCATGCTTGTTATCTTCAGCTCCATTGATGTAGGTGGGGCGTGTTCTCCTCCTTCTTTCTGGAGTCAATGATCTTCACTCTTCACCACTCTACCAATCTTGGTGTTGTCTGCAAGCTTACTTTACATTCTCACCCCCCCTCCCTGTTTTCATTTATTCCATTTACATATATAACAAACAATAAGCATTCCAGGACTGATCCTTGTGGTATACCACTGGACACCAGCCTCCAGTCACTCAAACAGCTTTCTACCACTACCCTTTCTGTTCTATTACTAAGTCAGTTTCTGATCCATCTCACCAGGTTTCCCTGAATTCCATGTGCTTTAACCTTCTCAGTCAGTCTTCATTGTGGTATCTTGTCAAAATTTTTGCTAAAATCCATTTAGGCTACATCAACTTAACTTTCCTTGGCCCAACAATTGATCTCATTTTCATAAAATTCGAACAAATGTTTTAGTCATGGCCTCCCTCTTGAATCATTTCTTGAAAAGTGGAACCATATTAGCCATCCTTCAATCCTCTGGCACGTCCCCTGTGGCCAGAGAGGGATTGAACATTTGTGTCAGAGCCCCTGCAATTTCCTGCGTTGCCTCCCACAGTAGCCTGGGATCCAATTTACCCAGGGGATGGGATTTGTCTGTTTTTAATCTCAACAGAGTCTCTAATACCTCCCCATTTCTTGTGTCAAACTCTTACGTGCAAGTTCCTCACAGTCCCTTTTCCTGAATTCCATCCATATGTTCTCCTTCCCATTTCCTGAAATCTGTCCGTATGTTCTCATTTTCCAGAGTGAAGACCAAAGAGAAGTATTCACTGAACACCCTTCCAATATCCTGTGGCTTCACACACAGATTTCCCCCTTGGCTAATGGGCCCTACTCTTTTTCTGGTTAACCTCTTCACTTTAATATCTTAGGATGCTCCCTAATCCTGTTCACACATTCTTTCTCATGACCCCTTTCGATTCTTCTAATTGCTTTCTTAAGTTTCATCTTACACTTCCTGCATTCCTCTAGGGCCACAGCTGAAATTACACTTACCAAAAGCCTTTCTTTTCTTCGTCATCCAGTCCTGACTTGTTGTAGGCATCCAAGGGTCCCTGGACTTACTGCTCCTATATTTCCCCCTAAAGGGTACATATTGGACCTGTCCTCTCCCCAGCTCCTTTTTGAATGACCTCCACTGCCCCACTGTATGCTTACTTGCTGTTCCCAGTTAACTTTGGCCAGATCTGGTTTTATTTTAATAAAACCTGCCTTCCCCCAAGTACATAGCCATGTTTTGTAGACCATGTGTCTCCGTGTACATAACAAATTTGAAGGCTACTGCGTTGTGGTCGCTATTACTAAAATGTTCTTCCATGGCTACATCGAACATTTGTTGGGCTTCTTTCTCCAGAATCAAATCCAGCACCCTTGTTGGGCCTTCTACAAATTGATACAAAAAACTCCTTTGAATACACTTCAAGAGATCCACCCCCTCTAAACACTTAACTCTATGACTATCCCAATTTTAATATTGGGAAAGTTAAAATCCCCCAGGAAAATGACCCAATTATTACCCTTACACACCTTTATGAACTGGACATGTATTTACCCCTCGATTTCTGTTCTTTAGGGACCTATAATATACTCCCAGTAATGTGACCTTACCATTCCTGTGTTCTACCCACAAAGCCTTATTTGAAGACCCTTCCAAGATATCATCTCTCTTTATCAAAATAATTGAGTCTGTAATTAATAGTGCTACATCACCACCCTTTTTACATCCTCCTCTGTCTCACTTAAATATCCCATACTCTAGAATGCTGAGTTGCCAGTCCTGCCCTTCCCTCAACCATGCTCCTGCGATGGCAACAATATCACACTTCCATGTCAATCCACGCATTTAACTCATCAGTCTTACCTATTATACTACTTGTGTTAAAGTAAAGACCACACAGTCTTACCTTACTCTCTTGACACTCAACATAGCTGAACTCATGCTCACTTGCTTCCTTCACTGTAGCATGATGTGTCTCCAGTTCATTTATACTGTGTGTCCCCTATCCCTGCCAAACTAATTTAAATCTTCCCAAAAACATGAACATTTGTATCTGCAAGGATATTGGCCCCAGTGTGGTTTAGATGCAGATCATCCTGTTTGTACATGTCCCTCCTTCTCCTAAAATGGTCCCAGTGATCCAGGAATCTTAAACCCTGCCTCTTGCACCAGCTGTTGTGTCACGAATTCATCTGTCCTATTTTCCTATTTCTATGCTCACTAGCACATGGCACTGGAAATAATCCAGAAATTACAACCTTTGAGATTCTACTTTTTAATCTATTGCCTGGATTCCTGAATTCTTGATGTAAAATCTCATTCCTCACTTTGCCCATTCTTTATGGTAGAATCTATGGTACAGAATCTTGGTTTTTCAGACAAGACTCCCCAAACTGGCATTTGATTTCTCCTCACATGGAAATACATTTATCAAAATCTTTTAGTATTTTTTACCTTGAGCAAGTCTCTCTCATTGCAGAAATATATTTTGCAGTTTTAAAATATAAATTTTTTAAAATATATTTTTAGAGTGCTTATCTTTCTTTTATCTTTCTTTTGATGTTCACCACAAAATTACTTCATAGTTGTCATGGTACTATAAAAGATTTAGGATTTGTTCATTATCCATTTGGAGTATGAGAGCTGCACATCTTCATATTTGCAGAATAGTGAATTATGAGGATAACGGTGAGTGATTTCAGAGAAACATTGACATGTTGGCTGAATTGGCAGATGAATTCAACACAATAAAATGTGAGGTAATGCATTTTGGTAGAAGAAACAGAGGGACAATACAGTTCAATGGTACAACGTTGAGGGGAGTACAGGAGCAAGATACCTCAGCGTTCATGTGCATAATTCTCCAAAGGTGACCAAATGAGTTGATACAGCTGTTAAGAGGGCTGATAGGATCTTAGATTTATATTGATTTTAAAATATATTGTTAATGGGAGAGGTAAGAAGATGATGCGGGTACATCATACATCCATTAAATCACCTCATGAGCGGTAAGTTCTAGTTTATTTATGTCAGTGCAAGTATGACGTGAGAAGAATTGTATACTGTGTGGTCATTTAACCATTGGGAGTTCTATGGGTTGTTAGAAAGTGCCGAAGCACCTCTGGCATGAATTTTCTACAAAACCTAGAGCACTTTGACATGCAGTTCTGCCAGGGTACTATGGTGGAGCTGATCCATTCTTAATGTCTTGGATGAAGCATATGATCAATTATTGTGCAAGGTCTGCCAAGCTCAATGATTGATTGCAAGCATTCGATCCCATGAGCTTAAAAGACATTCAAGTTCTAACCACAATGTCACCAGAATGCCATAATACTTTATCTCTTTCAGTTACTTGATTGGTCAACTGTGCCATTGTTGACCCCAAAGGGTCATTGATGACATCCATGAAGAACAACATAGCATTCGGAGCAATCAGTAGTTATGACTATACTGTCCTTCTTGACTACATTTTTTTGAGATTTCTAACAAGAACTGACTGAAGTGAAAGCTAAGTGGTTGCAGAGCATGTTATTTATTTGTGCTCTCAAGCACTAATTATCTTCAAATCTGTCGGCTGAACACAATTCAGGCTGTTGAAAGCTGTTTTAGGTATACTCAACCACATGGAGCACATGCCAGCCCACAGCAGTTAATTGTTTCGTGATGATAGCCTCCTAGTTAGAACTTAGGAAATAGGTATGGTGCCATGTATTTTTCAGCCTTCTCAATTTTAACTGCATCTAATAGAATTCAATGTATTCCTGGCAGTCCAGAAAAGAAATATCACCCATATGTTGTATAAGCTATTATGTTTAGGAGCTATTTGGTCAAATAAGCCTCAAATTACTTTCATTTATCAGCTGAAGTTGTTTTCCTAAGAGGCAGTTAGATTTAGTCATTGATATAGCTGATGCAGAAATTCACCTGGCATTTCTTAAAGAGACACTATTTCAGTTAACTTACAATATATTTGCACATACATAGAGCTGAAGGTCATTGATTATTCTTGAAAATAAAAGTTTTTGACAAGGAAAGTGGTGTTTCTGAAGAGTTTCTGCTTGCTCACATCTAACAGAAAACCCAGCCGTGTATTCAGATTACACAGCTCTGTTTTCAAATTGAAGTATGAGTGAGGCCCAGGAGGGCCAGGATGATTTGGAAGGTTTGTACCATTGTGCCACACAAGGCCGAGTAAGATTTTATCTCCTCATCTCCATTCCTTTGCTCGATATCAGATTTCATTCCTCTGATGCTGCTTGGCCTGCTGTCTTCATCCAGCTCTACACCTTGTTATCTGAGAATCCCTCATGTGACTGGAGGACAGGTAGAGATGAAAATTCAGATGTCCAGAGGCTGTTGCCATGGTCTCTGGCATTGAGGTAAGTAATGTGGACAGGATTTTGGTCAGTGTAGGGATGAAGTTTGAGGCAGAAGAACATCAGAGGAACTCTTCCACTCTTACTAGCCACAAAGGGACTACCATATTGTTTAAACATATCACCTTTGATCTTTTGTGAACAAAATGGTGCTTACGCCAAGCTCACCCCCCATCCCCAGTTTATTTGGCGAGTCCGACACTCACTGCAACACATACAACCTGCGGCTAAATTCATATCACAGCTCTTTGTCAGATTTATAAGACAATAGACTGTGAATTCCTCAGAGACTTTGTGAAAACCCAGGAGTTAAAATTATGGCAGACAAGAAGTGGGGTGAAGGATGAGGGTTCTCCGCCAATGTTAATTTGCTTTGACCATTCTCATTTTGCATTTGAGTTAAATCTGGAATTTTAGTCTTGGTCATTGAATGTTCATGTTACAGTATGGCAATTTTGTAACTGTAGATACTACAGCAATCAGGATGGTAATTTTACAAAATTTTCAATTTTAACTAAGTAATGGTTAGTGACCACTAAGGCAATCGGCTGACCAGTATTAACTGCCCATCTCTAGCTGCCATTGTGAAGGTGATGGTGAGCTGCCTTCTTGACCTGTTACAGTCCACCTGCTGTATATTGACCCTGAGAGAGGGAATTCCAGGATTTTGACCTAGTGACTGTGAACGAACAGCGATATACTTCCAAGTCCAAATAGTGAGTGGCTTGGAAGGGAACTTGGAGGTAATGGTGTCCCCATGTATCTGTTGTCTTTGTCCTTCGAGATGGAAGTGGTACTGAGTTTGGAAAGTGCTGTCTGAGGATCTTTGGTGAATTTCTGCAGTGCATCTTGTAGATAGTACACACTGCTGCTGCTGGGCATCGATGGTGGAGGGAGTGGATGCTTGTGGAAGTAATGCCCATCAAGCAGGCTGCTTTGTCCTGGATGGTGTCAAGTTTCATGAGTGTTGTTGGGCCTGCACTCATCCAAACAAGTGGGGAATATTCCATCACATTCTTGACTTGTGCCTTGTAGATGGTGGACAGGCTTTGAGGAGTCAGAAGGGGAGTTACTCATCGCAGTATTCCTAGATTCTGACCTGCTCTTGTAGCCACTGTGTTAATGTGGTGAGTCCAGTTGAGTTTCTGGTCAATGGTAAACACAAGGAATGTCCTCAGACCATCTTGCTTCCTAATTGGTTTTCTATTTTGGGTACAAGTGAGAGCAATAGTTTCTCAGTGGAGTGTACCCAAAACCAAATCACTGGGACCATATGTGTCTCAACTACATAAGACAGGACAAGAATGAATGGAAGACCAATAGTGATCAGGGATTCACAGATTGTGGAACAGACAAGCATGTCTATGGCCATCAACATGACTCCAGGACGGTATGTTATGTCTGTGTTAGCAGGATCAAGAATGTCATGAAGGCTTTCAGGCAAAGGATGAACAGCTTGAGACTGTGGGCCACATTGGTACTAAAGACACTGGTAGAAAGAGATAATATCCTGAAAACAAATTTTTCAGAGTCAGAAAGGAAATTACAAAGCAGGATATCACTGCAGATTACTCCCAGGACAATGTACTATTGAGCGCAGGAAAGGAAGATTGATTGATTGACAAATGGCTAGAGAATTAGTGTAGTGAAGAAGGTTGTCAATTTTCTGAGGCTTTGGGACAGATTCTGGGGCAATTGGGACCTGTATAAGCTGAATGGGCTACAATTTAAATGGACCTGGACTTACATGTTCTCAGAGAGACTTACTAGTGCTATTGGAGAGGGTTTATACTCGCTTTTGTCAGCAACACTTCAACTTAGAACGTGAAATAATGTCAAGAAGACATATTTAAAGTCATAATATAGAAGTTTGAACATGACACACCAACAGGTTCAAGAACAGCTTCTTCCCTGCTGTTATTCAACTGCTGAATAGACCTCTCTAACTTCAAGTAATGTTGATCTTGCTTTGCGCACCTCCTGTGTAGACATATCCTTGTTTGCCTCACTCTGTCTAAGCACCCTATGATCTGTGTGTCCTTGTTTGCTATGATCTGTCTGTACTTCTTGCAAAACAAGGCTTTTCACTCTACTTAGGTACATGTGACCACAATAAATCAAATCAGTCCACATCAAACCTACTTGAATGCACTAGATAGATCATATAAGGGCACAAGTAAAGATAATTGAAAATGATCTCATTGTTATTATGGAAACACAGCTGAAGGTTCAAAGATCAGGAACTGAATATTGAAGGATATTTGATGTTTACGTAGGGAAGGTAAAGAAGAAAAGGAGATAGTGGTGAGTGTACTAAACAAAATGAGGAATCTGGTCAGAACTAAGAAACAGAAAAGGACACCAAACATTGGTAAGAGTTGTTTGTCGATCACCCAAACTGGTGTGGATGTGGTAGGACTCATAATTAATCAAGAGAATAGAGAAACTCATGTAGCATGAGAAATATCATAATTCTGTGTGACTTCAATCTTGTATGTAGGCTGCGTCAGCTTAATAAGAACTAATGCTGTGGAATATAAATTTTCAGACTATGTTTGGGATGGTTTTCTAGATTAATATATTAAGGAACCAACTGAGAACAAAACTATTTTGAGTATTAACTAATGAAAAAGTGTTAATGAATTGACTTGTTATAATGTTTAGACAGGAGCAACCGTAATATGATAGAGTTTTGCATTATGCCTGAAAGTGAGTTAATTCAATCTGAAACAAGGGTGGTAAATTTGAACTAAGGGAATGACGAAAGTATGAGGTGTACATTTTCTAAGGTGGATTGAAAAATACATTTAAATTGGACAGTATGTGGACAATGGACTGTCTTAGAATAATCATTATATAGTTTACAGCAACTATACATTTCTTCAAGGCAGGAAAAGATCTCCAAAAGATCATTCAACTGCGGCTAACAATGGAAATTAAGGTTTATTAAAAAAAAGACCTGGAAGTTGCCAGAAGCAACAGTGAATCTAAGGATTGCGACGATTTAAGATTACATCAAAGGAGGACCAAGAAACTAATAAGGGCAGAATAGAATATGAATGTGAACCATCAAAGATATGTAAATGGACTTTAAACCTTCCGTAGGTACGTGAAAATGAAATTTTGGCTAAGGTAAGTGTTCATTAGAGGCAAAGTCTTTGAACTGATCATGGATATTAAAAGAAATAGCAGCAAAGTTAAATGATTACTTTCTGTCTTTCTTCACTGAGGAGGATACAAAGGATCAACCAGAATTAGAGATCCAGGGGATTACAGAGAATGAAGATTTGAAGAAAATTAATATCAGTAAAATATTGTGTTGGAGAAATTAATGGAGCTGAAGGTTGATTAGTCCCTGGAACCTAACATTCTACATTCTGGAGTGTTGACAGAGGTATTTATGGAAATTGCAGATACATTAATTGGGTGGTACAGTGGCTCAGTGGCTCAGTGGTTAGCACTGCTGCCTCACAGTGCTAGGGACCTGGGTTCAATTCCAGCCTTGGGTGACTGTCTATGTGGAGTTTGCACATTCTCCCTGTGTCTGCATGGGTTTCCTCCAGGTGCTCTGGTTTCCTCCCATGGTCCAAAGATGTGCAGGCTAGGTGGATTGGCCATGCTACATTGTCCATAGTGCCCAGGGATCTTTAGGTTAGGTGAAATAGACATGGGAAATCAGGGTGGGATGCTCTTCAGAGAAGCGGTGTGGGCTTGTTGGGCCAGATGGCCTGTTTCCACATTGCAGAGATTCTATGATTAATTACTTTTTCCAAAATCGAATAGATTCTGGAATGGTTCCTACAGATTGGAAGGTATCAAATTGTACCCCATTATTTAAGAAGAGAGGAAGTGGAGAAAATAGACAGCTATTGACATATTAGTCTCACATCAGCAGAAGGGGGAGTGCTATAAAGGATGTAGTAAATGGATACTTGGATGCTAATAATCGGATCGGGCTTAGTAAATGTGGAACTGTGATTGGTAAGTTGCATATTTCAAACATATTGGAGATGTTCTGTGGTTCTACTAACAGAATTAATAAAGAGGAGCTGGTGTATGTAATATTCTTAGACTTTTGGAAGGCTTTTGACAAAACTTACCCACACAGGTTTTGTGAGAAAAGTTAAAGCTCATGCCCTACAGGTAATATACTGACATGGAGTAAGGCTTGGCTAACAGCTATAAGACAGAGAGTGGGAATAAACAGGTCATTCTCAGTTTAGAAGTCTGTCTCTAGCTGGATACTACAAGGCTCCGTAATGGAGCTGTTCACCGATTTATTCATGATTTGGAAGTGGGAACAAAATGTAATATTTCCAAGTTTGTGGATGACACAAAGCTAGGTGAGAATGTGTGCTCAGAAGAAGATGCTAAACAGCTTCAAGAGAATTTGGACACTTAGTGATTTGGCAAATAGCTGGCAGATGAAATATGATGCAGAAAAATGCGAGGGTATCTATTTTGGTCAGTGATTAGGAAGCATAGGTGTATAAATGGCCCTTCGTGTCCTCATCAATAAACCACTGAATAATAATATGCAGATCCAGATAGCAACAGGAAGGCTAATGGTATTCTAGCCTTTATTAAAGAGAGGATTTGAGTGCAAGAGTAGCAAAGTCTTGTCTCAATTGACTGGAACCTTGTATAGCTCATGCCAGGCATCTTCTGTGAAGTTTTCGTCCTCTTACCTTAGGAACAATATTATTATCATAAAGGGACTTCAATGAAACTTCATCAGATCTGTTCTGGAATGATAATACTGTTCTATGAGGGAAGACTGGGAAAACTAGAGCTGTATTCTCTGGACATTTGAAGAATCAAGGTGACATTGTTGAAACCTATATAGTATATGAAGAGATGATATTGGGCAATTATGAATTGTCAGGGTTTTATCATCCCAATTGATATTCACAAGGGTTGGACCAGGGCAGGACAGTGTCTTTAATTGGATGGCTCTGTTGCTGACACAGGAAAATGAGCTAAATGGCATCATTTACAGATATGAATTTTTATGACCCTATAATTCTAAACATAATCTGGCTGCCAATTTGTTAATTCCCAATTTTGTGCCACTATCAAGAATTCATTTTGCCCCAACTACATTGTTAATAATCTGATGGAAAATCTTACAATAAATCATGTTCTTTCAGTTTCATGTTCATAAAGGGTTAAGAGTAGAGAAAAGAAAAAGCCAACCACAGTAGTGCCATGAAATTTTACATTGATAATGATAAATTAATAAAATATCTGCAAAAGAGACTATTAGCTGTGAAGCAGCTGTAGCTAATTGAATTCTGGCTGACCACAGATTAGTTGCCTCCAGAATGCAATATCACTCACTTAAAAAAAAACAGACAAGATATTTGATATTCAGAGTCACT
Source organism: Ginglymostoma cirratum (assembly GCA_024137785.1). Lineage (NCBI taxonomy): Eukaryota > Metazoa > Chordata > Chondrichthyes > Orectolobiformes > Ginglymostomatidae > Ginglymostoma > Ginglymostoma cirratum. The sequence goes on from JAHRHZ010000249.1 coordinate 39,997,023, forward strand.
TACACTGCTTTGCTCAGCAGGGTAAATACATTGGCAATCAGTTAATACTGATGGGCAAAAGAAGAAACTTTTCCAGGTCAAGGCTTCAAAATTGAATTATGAAGAAAGAACTGAACAAAAGTATTAACTGTATAATATCAGGCTTATATTGGGATGTGACAAAGCTAATCTTTATGAGTTGTTGCTTTGCAACTGATGTAGGAATGTGAGTTGTATGTGCAATGAAATGTCAGTCATGCCACTTATATATCCTGAAAAACATCAGTTTGTGAGTGCTATCCCACTGCGTGCGTGATGAAGGGCAACTCTGGACTGCCAATACTTGACTGAGTGCATGGTTGGGGTGCAAATATTGCACCAGCACCAGGGATCCTGGAATATCCTGGCAGTGGCAAGAACATCTGCTTATGGTGAGTGGAAGAATGAGACAAATTGGGTGCCATAGGGGCATGGTGCATAGTTAAAGAGCCGAGTTTGAGATGATTGTCCACACTCACCAGGTCTTATGGAGAAAAACCCTCCACAGAGCTCATCAACAATAACACTCAGCTAATTTGTTTGCTGATTTGCTAACCTTCCTGCTTCAAATGGGGTAACTTTTACATGTAAATATGTCCTCGATATTTCTAGAAATATTAGTATATCTCCTCAATTGTAAAAGATACACATTAGTTTAGTTTTATCTTTCATGCCAAACACATCCCTCCTTTCAACAGCTCTTAATACTCTATAGATCTCAAATCCATTGAGAAATGAATGCTACTTCATACATAGGAAACATATTTAACACTGGAGAAATTACAAGAAAAATCTAATTGCCTGATATGTAATTCTTTTCTAGTTTCAGAAAAAAGTTACATTCTCTCTTGTTAGAGATGGTCAGTTCCTGGTATTTGTGTGGGTTGAATGTTACTTGTCAGTTATCAGCCTAAATTAAAATTACGGTTTTTTGTCTATGTTTTGCTGCCTTTCAACATCAAACGTTTCCATATCCGAGGAGTCATGACTGACAGTCAGCTTTATGCAAGCGTGAACAAATATCCCTATTTTTGAACTCATGATGGAAAGAATATCAATATGAAGACCTTAAAGATGGTTAGAACCAGGACAGTACTCTGAGGAACTCCTGCAGTGCTGTCCTCGGATTTTATTCCTATGTGTTATATGTCACTCCATGCAATATATCACTCCAAGCAATGGAGAGTTTTCTCCCTCATTCCTACTTACTCCCTTTTTGCTAAGACTCCTTGATGACAGACTTAGTCAAATGATGCCTTAATGCCAAGGGCATTCACTCCCATCTTACCTCGGATTCAGTTCTTTTGTCTATATGTGTAAGTATCTGATATGAAATTGGCTTTATGAGAGCTCAAACAAACTAATCTATTAAAACATGTATATCCCACCATTATTGCAGAAAATAAACTCATCAAAGGCAAATGTTTAGAATTTATTCTGTTTACATCGGCAGTTCTCAACAGGGAGCCTGGTACCCTGTCAGAGTTAGAGCTATTTCATTTGCTAACTCATTCCACAGTATTAAAAATCAATTGCAGCACTTGGCAAGCCTTGTACCACAAACAAATCTTAATATCATGGTACTGACTATGGCCAAAATGGGTCTTGCCAACATGGTCCAAATACTCATGTTACCTGTTACTACAGGTAGTGATAACTTGTAAGTGAAACTGAAATTTAAAATGAAATGATTAATATGATAAAATGATAAAATGATTAATAGCATGTGGCTGAAACCCTACAATTACATGCATGCATTTTCAACTCATGAAAGATGAGGTAAGGACATGGTTAGAGTGATTCAAGCCATGACATTAGTGGTGCTGTTCTAAATTCTGATCTTTAAGCCCCAGTGAATTTGTGCAATCTGTGGCATTATAGCCTTTTTGGGAGCAGATGTAATATTTCCAGGTTTTCACCAGAGCAACAAATGTTAATAAAAGATTACAGCTATTCCTTTAGCTTTAATGGGAAATGTAAATAAATGACAGAATCCCTTGGACCAGCCAATCAGTCCATTGAGACCACACCGATCCTTCAAAGAGCATTACACCCAGGCCCACCTTCCTATCCTATTGTTACATTTTCTATGGCTAATTCACTTAGCCTGCACATCCCTGGACACTATGGGCAATTTCCCATGGCTCATCTACCTAACCTGCATTTTTGTACTGGGGGAGGAAACCCACATAGACATGGGGAGAATGTACTAACTCCACACAGACAGTCGCCCAGTCATAGAGATGAACAGCATGGAAACAGACTCTTCGTCCCAACTCATCTGTGCCGACTAGATATCCTAAATTAGTCTAGTCCCATTTGCCAGCATTTGGTTCATATCCCTCTAAATCCTTCCTATTCATATATGCATCCAGATGCCCTTTAAATGTTGCAACTGTACCAGCCTCCACCACTTCCTCTGGCAGCTCCATACACACACCACCCTCTGTGTGAGGAAATTGCCCCTTAGGCCCCTTTTAAATCCTTCCCCTCTCACCTTAAACTTATGCTGTCTAGTTTTGGACTCCCCCACCCCAAGGGTAAGGCCTTGGTGGATTTGAACCCGGTTCTCTAGTGCTATGAGGCAGCAGTGCTAACCATGAAGCCACCATGCTGCTCCAAATAGTGGGATTAGCATTATTCTGTTTGTGTTTTAGATACTTCGATAGTGAACCCCAATTAAGTGATTATTTCCATTTTATATTAGGAGAACTTCGGTCAACATTCTAAATTATTTCTTCATTGTTTGAATATTGTTTGTTACATCAGTAATTCATTGCATAAACTCACCAGGTAGTCGGGAAATTTTTGTTGCTTTTCTAACATTAATATCACAGAGCTTGATGCTGATTTTATTGCAGCAAACAAAATTTAATCTCAGTGACAAAAGTACAAAGTAATGCTGAATGATGTCTGAATGGATATTTGATCAAACGTTTTTCTGGTGTTGCTGGTTTTTGCCAGAATTAGGTATTAGGCTCTTGACAAATATAAACATGTTTTATTCCTATAGAACATCTATTGCAAAGTCATTGATGTAAATAAATAGAAACGTAACTCAGCGGTGTATGTCTCGCATTTATGAGGTCCTGGGTTTAATCCTTGGTGTTTCTAAGTACGATATTGGGTAGTTTTCATAAAAGGGAAAATATAATGCATGTTTGCAGGGAAGTGGAAGTCGGTGACATGGTCTTGTAGGAAGCTAGCATAGACACAGTGGGCTGAATGGTCCCTGTGTGCTATAGTCATTCTATGAAATATTTATTTAGTAGCTTTGCAATTGGATTTTGTATAATAAATCATTTTTATTTTTGAAGCATGCCTATAAATTTTAAACATTGAAACTAATAAGAAGAAAGCTGTGCATCTGTCATTGGCATGTGTGGCTTATCCTGAGGAGCTTTTGATATAATGGGAAGATCAGAGTAATAGAGAACAGAATCCAGTATCAACCAGCAAAATGAATGCTGAAGATTCACAACTTACTTTCATTATTGATACCACTGCTGCCGTGACTGTCATATCTGAAGGAGAGTATAATAAATTCCCTTATGGATACCTAACACATAGTCTTATGCAAAACTGATGTGAAACTGACTATTTATTCCAATGATGCTGCTCCAGAGTTAGGTGAAGTTATTGCTAGAGAGAAATACGATGTTGGATTACAACATTGTCATTTGTAATGATTGGAAAAAACAAAATTTCCTTCAAGAGGCAAAACTGGCTTCAGAAGATATGGTTAAACTGGACAATGTTTTTACAGTAGGAATCAATAGGAGCATGCCTGCAAAGAAGTGATCAGAAATGCTTTTTGAGCAAGAAGATCCAAATGATCCTGCTTCAAATGGGGTAACTTTTACATGTAAATATGTCCTCGATATTTCTAGAAATATTAATATATCTCCTCAATTGTAAAAGATACACATTAGCTTAGTTTTATCTTTCATGCCGAACACATCCCTCCTTTCAACAGCTCTTAATACTCTATAGATCATAGGAAAACAGAAGTCAAGGCAAAGGACAATGTAGAGCCAACATTTTATCATCCAAGGCCAGTTAAGCATAGCTGGCAGCAGTAAGTTGATGGAGTTTTGAAGAGTTTGAGAAAATTTCGGAAGTATTTCTCAGAATTGGGAACGAGTTAACCAAGTTGCTTTTGTGTCCTGATCAAACACAAGGAGTCTGGAAATATGTATATGTTGATTTTCTTTTGGAGTGGAAAGGAAGGGGTAACTTGTTTTGGTCAGTAGGTTTCAGCAAGTCGATATGTATCATATCAATGCTCAACTCCACAAAGAACAAAGAACAAAGAAAACTTACAGCCCAGGAACAGGCCCTTCGGCCCTCCAAGCCTGTGCCGATCCAAATCCACTGTCTAAACCTATCGCACAATTCCTAAGGATCTGTATCCCTCTGCTCCCCACCTACTCATGCATCTGTCCAGACGCACCTTAAATGAATCTACCATGCCTGCCTCTACTACCTCTGCTGGCAACACGTTCCAGGCACCTACCACCCTCTGTGTAAAGTACTTTCCGCGTGTATCCCCCTTAAACTTTTCTCCTCTCACCTTGAACGCGTGACCCCTCGTTATTGAATCCCTCACCCTGGGAAAAAGCTTATCTCTATCAACCCTGTCTATACCCTTCATGATTTTGAAGACCTCAATCAGGTACCCCCTCAATCTCCTTTTTTCTAATGAAAACAGTCCTAACCTACTCAACCTCTCTTCATAGCTAGCACCTTTCATACCAGGCAACATCCTTGTAAACCTTCTCTGTACCCTCTCCAAAGCTTCCACATCCTTTTGGTAATGTGGCGACCAGAACTGTACACAGTATTCTAAATGCGGCCGAACCAAAGTCTTGTACAATTTTAACATGACCTGCCAGCTCTTATACTCAATACCCCGTCCGATGAAGGAAAGCATACCATATGCCTTCTTGACCACTCTATCCACCTGTGCAGCCACCTTCAGGGTACAATGGACCTGAACTCCCAGATCTCTCTGCTCATCAACTTTTCCCAAGGCTCTTCCGTTTACAGTATAGTTTGCTCTAGAATTAGACCTCCCAAAATGCATCACCTCACACTTGCCCGGATTGAACTCCATCTGCCACTTCTCCGCCCAACTCTCCAGTCTATCTATATTCTCCTGTATTCTTTGACAATCTCCTATGCTTTCTGCTACACAAGTTTCAAAACTATCGAGGTTTTAAGAAGTTAGTCTGCCAGAGTGATGGTGGCAGACAATGGCCCACAGTTTCTAAAAACCAAAAGAACTGTGGATGCTGTAAATCAGGAACAAAAACAAAGTTGCTGGAAAAGCTCAGCAGGTCTGGCAACATCTGTGAAGTAGAGAATAGAGTTAACGTTTCGGGTCCGGTGATCCTTCCTCAGAACATTAACTCTGAATTTTTCTTCACAGATGCTGCCAGACCTGCTGAGCTTTTCCAGCAACTTGGTTTTTGGCCCTTAGTTTCTGTCAGAAGAGCATGAAACATATTCTATTAACACCAAATTAGATTAGCTGAAATTACAAACAGTTGCAATTGCATGACAATACTCATATGTATATTCCATAATTTGAGAAACTGAAAATTTACATGATAATACAATACTTTTTTTGTATTAAGAGAGGTGTGTTTAGATTGAAATACAATCATGTACAAATTAGGAACAAAAACAGAAGTTGCTGGAAAAGCTCAACAGGTCTGGCAGTATCTATGAAGAAAAATTCAGCGTTAATGTTTCGGGTCCGGTGACCCTTCTTCAGAACTGATGGTACAAATTATGTCCAGATTGCTCTTGTCACATGACACTATAGGCAGACACCTTGACTTCAGTTCAATAGTGTCCTCTGTTGAACACAACATTGTATTGTATACTCAAAACAAAATGTAAACTGTAAAAGCCATTGTTGAACAGGACATTGTAAATGCAAAATGTTGGATTCTGCTTAAAGAAACAACATACTATCAAGAGGCAAACAGATTGCTTCATCTTTAACAATACTTTGCTGGAGGAAATTCTGACGTTTTAATGTTACCCTGCAGCCCAATGGTATCAATGTGGATTTCACAAGCTTCAAAATCCCTCCTCCCCCTACTGTATCCCAAAACCAGCCCAGCTTGTCCCCGCCTCCCTAACCTCTCATTCCTCCCACCTATCCCCTCCGCCCATCTCAAGCCCCACCCCCATCTCCTACCTACTAGCCTCATCCCGCCCCCTTGACCAGTCCGTCCCCCCTGGACTGACCTATCCCCTCCCTAACTCCCCACCTACACTCACCTTTACTGGCTCCATCCTCGCTTCTTTGACCTGTCTGTCTCCTCTCCACCTATCTTCTCCTCTATCCATCTTCTATCTACCTCCCCCTCTCTCCCTATTTATTTCAGAATCCCCTTCCCCTCCCCCATTTCTAAAGAAGGGTCTAGGCCCAAAACGTCAGCTTTCCTGCTCTTCTGATGCTGCTCGGCCTGCTGTGTTCATGCAGCTCTACACCTTGTTATCTCAACGTCTTAGATGTCAGGTAAGCAAACAGGAAATATGACCTCTTGTTATTTAGCAGGCTTCACAACTAAATTGTTTTTTGTTATTTAATGTTCTTTGCAGTCATTGGATAACATTTGGATTTTCCCCTTCAGACTCCCTTGTTAAATTAACTAAAGATAGGGAGCCAAATTGAGGACCCAAAGTTTATTGCTACAACATATGTTCCATAGTGAAGTGATCAACCAGTGAAGTAAACAAGACATTTTTTTGTTTCAGAAACTATGGCATTTAGAGAGTCATAATGGTTTACAGAATGGAAACAGGCTCCTCAGCCCAACTTGTTCATACCACCCAGATTTCACAATTAAACTGGTCCAATTTGCCTGCATTTGGTCTGTACCTACCCAATTCGCGTACTTGTCTAAATATTTCTGAAATGACAAAATTGTACTCACTTCCACCACTCCCTCTGGCAGCCCGTTCCAGACTCTCACCACACTTTGTGTGGAAAAGTTGACCTCTGGACTCTTTCGTATCTCTCTCCTCTCACCTTAAACCTACAGTCCCTAGTTTTAGACTCCCCTACCATGGGAAAAAGCTATTGCCTATCTACCTTATCTATGCCTCTCATGATTTAATAGTTCTAGATTTTGATGGTAGTATACACTGAAACAACTATGGAAATCATTCACGTCTGTTTTGTCACTGTTCAGTGAGCTGTACTCACTCAGTACTTACTCATAAGTTTTTAAATCTTCTACTTGTTCGTCATAACAATCTACATTTGGCTTCAGTTCAATCATCAAAGGGAATGCTAGAGAAAAATGACCTGCTTCTTTTGATCTTTTAAACAGTCCAAATGCACCAAAAGCAGGTAACAGAAATTCAATATTAAAAGAACTATGAAAATCCAAACAGGCAGCTGAACAGTTAACGTGAATGTGGCAAGGTGTAATTCACAAGATGCAATTTAAAATAGCTATTACTGCCTAAGGCTACACAACCCTGAATGTCAAACAGCTGTGTCACTTTCTACTTTTCATGAACATGTCACACTTCATGGAAGCACAGTAACTTTTTTCGAACATGACTGGTATAGGTACTATGAGGGAAAATAACTAGGGTTTTATTTTAATACACAGCACCATCAAAGTAAGGATAATCTAAAAGTGAAAATGCTTCTCAAATATCCCCGAGATGGAGCTATTTCACACTGTGGTTATTACAGAATCAACATGGTGACCCAGTATTGCTGAATTGCATGGAAAAAAAAATCTAAATTTAAATCTTCTCAACAGTATTATAAGTCTTGTGGCAAGATAAATCTCAAGCCCAAAATTATGACGGCCTCCTTTTGCTTCCCATCATTAGGTCAATGACTTTTATGAATTTTTTTAAAGACTTCTAAAGGATCTCTATAAATTACCTCTATTATTCTCCTGCATCGAACTCACAGTACAGATTTGTATAATTTTACATTACAAAATGGGCTGATAATGAAGTATGTGCTCACATTGAAAGCAAGAAATATGCTTGCTTTTCAAATGTAAGTAATTCACATTTTTATAGAATCCTAGAACTCTATAACAAAAAGTGCTTTCACCATACTAATAGCTCTATAAACTATCGATTGCAACACCTTGCATTTGTCTGAGACTGTAGTACAGAAAGACATTCCATATGCTTCATAGAAGCATAAATAAAAAAAGGAAATAAAGAACGCTGAACCAAAGAACGAAAGATTAGAAAGGATGATAAAAAAACATCCAAAGAGATGAATTTTAGGTGTTGAAAATAAGAAATTAAATGTTACATGGTACAAACATGAGAGATGGTGCCTGAACTAAACGCTTGAAATTTAAACCCCCAATTATTTGTGAGTCTTTTAAAGTCTTTCCTCCACGCATGGGACATGGGCGTCATTGGCTGAGCCAGTAGTTACTGCCCATCACTGGCTGTCCTTGAGAAGGTGGTGATAAGCTGCTTTCTTCAACCACTGCAGTCCACGTGCAGTCGGAAAACTCACAATGCTATTAGGTAAATAATAGCAGGATTTCAACTCTGCAACAGTGAAAGAATGGTGATATGTTTCCAAGTCAGGATGGTGAGTGGCTTGGAGGGGCACTTACAGATGGTGGTGTTCCCATGTATCTGCTGCCCTTGTCCTTCAGATAGAAGTGGCCATGGTTTAGAACGTACTGACTAAGGATCTTTGATAAGTTTTGCCATTCATTTTGTAGATGGTGCACAATGCTGGTCCTAAGCATCAGTGGTGGAGGGAGTGGATGTTTATGAATTGATGCAGTGGGCTGCTTTGTTCTGGATGGTGTCAAACTTCTTGATTGTCAAGCTTCTCCAGGCAAGTGGAGAGTATTCCATAACCCTCTTGAGTTATGTAGAAACATAGAAAATAGGAACAGAAATGTCGATCATATCCAATGTCTCATCAGATGTAGAGTCCATTCAAATCCATCCTCTACAATATGTACAAGATCAATACCCGAATTAGTGGCTACAAATGTCATGTGAAATGGAGGGACAATGTCTCCATTATCAATCTCTTCATTGTCCCTCTGATTGTACCACTTGGGAAAGGAGAAACAGAACAGAAGGGTAATGCGTTGACTGGAGGGGTGGGGGGAGGTGGGTGTTCACATTATCTGAGCTTGTAAATCATAAGAAAGTGTTTGGATAAGGGAGTGGGATGTGAGAAGGAACATTATATATGAAACACGTGCAATGGTATTGGCCTCATTATTGGATGAAGTTGTTATGCTGGCTATAATACAATCAACAGGGATGGGTCAAGCATACCCATTTCCATGGGCTTTCTAGTTTAGTCCTCAAAAGAAAAGATAATTGTGCTTTTGAATGTTGGCCTGAGTTCCATTGAACAGATGTTATTTTCATCCAGGAATTCAAATTTGTTAGTAGGATTGTACTTGCTAGTGATCCAAAGATAAAACAAATGTCCCAAATCCTTATAATTTAAAGCTGCAGTGTTAGTGTTTTGCTGTACTTACAGATATGAATCTAGTACCACACACCATTGCAAAGCCCTTCAATGCAAACCCTACATTGCTATAGAATCACACCTATCTAGGTTGGCACATAATTGTTGCATTGCTACTGTAGCCCATTCCAGAATCAAATGTTGGAAATATTATTTTCTACCAAATCTACTATTTGTATAATTTATGTTGAACTAAATTAATATTCACTTCAATAATAAGACTGGGAGATGTTGTAAATATCTTGCTCATCAGGCAGTGTCAATGAAGACAGAATCATATTTTGTGTATCTCTAAACATGACTTACTGCCAATCAGGCACTTAGCTTGTTATTGTCAGTGTCCTTGTGTCTTCAGGGGGATTTCCCCATGAACTGGGTGGCATAAGTATGGCAGCTCCCCAGTTCTCGCAGTGGGGACCCATCCTATTACTGCTGTAAGCTTAGGCTGAAGATCATTTTTGGAGCTGCAGAGAAACAGTAAGTGTTGGGTTCATTCAGCCATGTCCAGTGAACTGGGAAATGGGTGGGGGGAGGGGGGCATGGGTGGGAGATGTAAGATTAAAAGGAAGACCTACATCTTGACAGGGATGGCACTTGCTGCCAGTGGGTCTCTCCATTGATTAGGGGCTGCCCTAATAGGAGAGCTGCACACCAGGTCACAGGCTTTGCTTGTCTCATAGAACAATTAACTAAGGCAGACGTTTAGCCATTTAAAAACAAACCACTTGTGGGACATGGATGCTACCACCATTCATCACCCATTACTAGTTACCCTTGAGAAGGTACTGCTGAGCTCTCTTCATGAACTGCTGCAGTGCATGTCCATTAAATACCAGAAAAGTGATGATTCACATGTATGTCAATTACTGCCATAATTTTTTTATTAAGCCAACACAAAAATATGCTTCTGATGTTTGCAAAATGCTGTGCTTTTGAGTTCAATACAAACGAAACGATCTAAATGAAAGATATGCCTTTAACTTGAAAAATGAGACTCTGCATGGGCCAGATTTCATGCACTGACAGCTTTTGGAATAAATCACCTGCTTGGTGTTTTTGGAAAAAACATGTGCACATCTGTTCTGTTTATGAATTAACTTGTATTTCTGAACATAGCTTTATTTGTGTTTACACAATATAACAAAATTGTGTACTTTTATTTAATTTTATTATCCAAATGTACTTCCCATTCATTAAACTTAATTTTTCGTATGTAAACTCATTTTAATAATTAGTAACATACATTAGTTTTCTGCATCTTCCCTCGCATCGCCGTTCAAATTTCATAAGGTCATGTCATTGCACATTCTCAGCACTCGGCATTGGTATAAGTTACATTGTTGACCCTTACACCATTGTTGCAAAATGAGCATTTCCCTTGTATATGTTTTAATACCATGAGACTGAATCGGAGTTCACACTCAAATTAAACTAGCCATGGTTTGTGTCAATGCAAAGCCTGAATTGCATTCATGAAACTGGTCTAAGAAGTTACTACATATCAAACACAATAAATGTTTTATGTTTACTGAGATCTTGAGCATATCTAAAGTAAATTACTTTAAACTGAGTCAGTGACGTAGGAACCTAGGATTGTGTTGGAAAACCTGGGATTAACCTTCAACATCAACATTAGTGGTATCTGGCAACATTGGATGGGCTGTCCATTACTCAGCCTTCTCCATTTTCTTTCCATTGACTTCAAGTTGAATGTGAAACTTACTCTTTCACTGCACAGTTGGCCATATTTTTGCTTCAGATTTTTTTTTTCATTCTCGAAACATTGTAATGGTTATGTCCCTGTTCTGACTTCAAATTCATTGCCAAAGACAAATCCATTGTTATAAATGCCAAGGCCTTCTACAATGTGTCCAAATCAATATCCTTTCTGATCACTATAGTTTTCTTTGACGAATTACAGGAATCAGATCTCTCCAGTTTCTTCACTTATCTGGGGGTGAATGGAGGGTTTTAATAAATTTCAACACGAACATCACAGGATTTTAACTTTATTAAACAGTCTGTCATTAGAAGTTTAGTTTATTTTGGAGTTTGAGTGGTGGCTGCAGACACTACGCTACATCTGTGAGGTTGAGAGTTACTGGATAGCGTGTTTAGAGAAGTAGTCAAACTGCAGCTCAAGGGATTGATGGAGCGAAAGGGAATGGATGACCACCAGGCAATCAAAGAGAACCCAGGGCCCTGCTCACAAATCAGTTTTCCATTTTTGAAGCTCTTGAGAATGCTGGTTCCTCAAGGTTGTGCAGATAGAACTTCTGGTACCACAAGCAACCTGACTGTAAGGAAAGGGAGGAAGAAGAAAAGAGGAATGATAGTGATAGAGGATTCATTTGTTATGGGAGCTGATAGACGTTAGCACATAGATGTGACTCCAGCATGTTGTGTTGTGTCCTTAGTGCCAGGGCCAGAATGTCACTGAACAGCTGCAGGAAATCCTGAAGGGGTGCAAATGATAACTCAGTGGTTATGGCACACTGTGATACAACGATATGGGTAGAGTAAGGGATGAAATCTCGCCACAAGAATTTAGGGAGCTAGGCAGTGGATGAAAATGCACGGCCTTGAAGGTGTAATCTTTGGATGACTCCTGCTGCAGTGAGCTAGTGTGTACAGAAATCATGCAGTAAGGTAGATGGATGTGTGGATCAAGGGATGGTGTGGAAGGGAAGGTTTTAGATTCCTGGATCACTTGAATGATTTCTGGGGAAGGTGGGGCCTGCATAAGTGGAAATATCTGCACCTGAAGCAGAATAGGACCAGCATCCTTTTAGTTAGGTTTCTTCGTGCTGTTTGGAGGCTTTTAAGCCAGTTTGGCAGGGGGTGAGAACACAGACAGTTGGAAACAGGATATGATAATAAAGAAATCAAGCCACTAGGAGCTCAGCCATATTGAGTCTCAAGGGACTAATATGAGGCTGGATTGCCTGCACTTTAATGGTAGAAATATTGTAGGTCTAATATTTAAATGTGCTCTCAGGTTAAAAACTAACACCTTAAGGATTTCAAGGACTTTTTTCACTATGCAGATGCTATTCTTTACCAGACATTCTCCATTTTAAAATACATTTTAGTATGTGTTGGATCTTGTGAGTGTTTTTACTGAGGGTTAGTGGATTTACTCACTTACTAATAAGCTTTCTCTTTCTCTCACTCAACAAAACCTTGCAATTGGCTGACAACTTCTTTTAAATGTAACAGCTGAGTGCTAAGGAGAAATGAAAAAAAAATTTGGTGTAACCAATTGAGAGGTGGATTAAGAAAAGGTAGTGGAACTACCCCTCCTCACCGGCTTGGAACACTGAACACATAGACAGTTAATGGCTAGCAGTCTTGACAGTTAGCTTTCACGCCTGTAAAGCAATAAGAATCAAAAACAAAAATGGAGAATTAATCCGCGGCTCCTAATGGCTCAAAGGTAGATAACTAGTGTAACATTAAAGCATTGGACAGGGAAGATTTATTGTTCAGTCTCTGGTTTTACTCAGGTAAATGATTTCAGTTGGCATGATAATATGAATATTGCAAGGAGCCTTAATATTCTTGGGCTAGGGAGATCATAATCAGCCAGGGTTCAGATTGTGAACACTGTCCAGTGCTTGCCAGATGTCAGGTAAGAATAGAATCAGGTTTAGTTTTTATGCCCGCTCCAGATCAATAGTGTTATGCTGGTCACTGACTGGAATTATACATGAGGAATGGGTATTTTGGTGAAATATGGAGGGCTTGCAAGATTCATGCAACCATACCACTGTAAGTGAAAAAAAAATGTGATAAACATTGGATGCAATTTTTCTTCTGTAAGGACGAACAATTTAAAGTGTAGATTTCAGTATTTTGCAGCCATAAATCAGCTGAAGTACAATAGGTAATAAATGATGACAGGCAGTTTGACTGAAGGATGAGATCTGGTATCAGGCTGCCTACTTCAATCCCAGTCTACTTGACTCAGTTTGTCTATTATTGCTATTCAATTAAACATTAAGAAATAAGAATCTAATAAAGAAAATTTTACAAAATATTTCATTCACAGCTGTGAGCTCTGCTGGTGTTAGAGAGGCTGCTCAGTAGGGGACAGAAAATGCTGCTGTAAATAAGCATTTTATTAATGTTGCTCCAACTCAACTGCTCATCTTATTTATTGAATATAGCAGAATCTGGGACAATGTAAAGCAGCTGACTGTGTTAAGGCACTTTTCTTTCACACTTATCCTTTTGTCTCTGTGGAAAATGCATCATCCCACACTGCCATTCCTCCTGGTCCCATGAGAATCTATATCTGTTTAAGACAGCATTCAGCCCTGAATATGTCACTGGACCTTAAGCTGCATGTTTAAATAAAGATCAGCTGGATTCAGGTGTGGATCTTTGTCACCTGCTCAAAGAGACAAACGTGTATTGACAATCACAGGAAAGAAGTGGGACAGCAGCAGGCAAATAGCTCAGGCAATTTTATTTACTGCCCTCTTATTTTCTGCCAGATTGCGTAGGGGTTAAAATCTCGTCTATGGTATAAAGAATCATTGGATCTCAACAAGTTACTTATCATTCTAATATATAGAGTACATTGACTTGCTGATCTTGCACTACATGAAAGCACAGGGGAGAGACCTGGAGTTTAATGTGATACTAGCTTTTTCAAGCTGTAATTAGTACCAATACTATAAATAGTGCACCAAGCTGAAAGATTTTATTTACCTTGTACTAGAAATTCATTACACTTTCTTTAAAGTGCTCTTCGACAGAATTGGAGGGCCGGTACTATGAGAAGCTTGACTCTAGTGTCAGCAGAATCCTTAAATCAGAACATCATTATGTATGAGAGAATTTCATTGCAAAAATGGTCACAGAGCATGAGGCATGGTACTCCTGACTCAGACATCACAGCCTGGTAAAGATAAATGAGAATAGTCACAGACTACTTAAGCATTGCTTCTACCATGAGCTTTAAGTCAGGAACACCTTCTTTGCAAATTTACTGTGCCTCAAAGTTTCCTGGAGATTTCCAAGATCAGGACATTGGCTCCAGTTTGATCTGATCATCATCAGGGTCTCCAAAGGGCATTTTAAACATGCACTCTATTGTGTCCCAGGATAAGTGTGCAACCCTTGGATTTTTTTTAATGCAAAGAAGAAATGCCATTGTCACATCAAAGCTTTCCTACCAAGATAAAAACGTTAAGTCATTTAAACAGATGTTGTTCGGCATACCCGCACTGTCTGCAAAAGGAAAATAGATTGATTGATTGATTTATCGTTTTCACATGTACTGAAATACAGTGAAAAGTGCTGCTTTGCACTCTGTACAGGCAGACTGTACAAATGCATCAGGGTAGTAGAGTAGAGTGCAGAATTGACATAGGTGGACCAGGATGTATGTTGGTGATCATCATCACTCCCAGGAACTTGATGCTCTTGATGATCTCTGCCTCAGCACCATTGATAGAGGTGTGTCCTGCACTTCACTTCCTAAAATCAATAACTAGCTCTTTCGTATCTCTTTCCTGTATCCTGTATCAGGAAATGCTTAGAGAATCTGTCTATAACACTGCACTGACAACTTCTGGGTGGGAAAAGAAAATGGAAAGGTTCTGGCGGGTTTGACAGTAACATGGCTCTGATGGGAACTGCCATTGAAGCCAAACAGTTTGTTGTCTTTATTTACAAGAAGAATCCAAGCAAACATATTCCGAATGCATTAAGATTAGCTCAAAATAAATTCCAACTGAGCAGGATGGTGTGCCAATAATTACTAGTTAAAACCTTGCCAGAATATCCCAATATCCTTTGAAACAGGGAATATCAGGGACATGCATGAAGAGTTCAAAATGTTAGCATGTTGATCAGTGCAGAGAAATCTCCACTGACAACAAACTAATCGAACCTCATGCCTGGCTGCAATAAACAGTTGGAGAGATGAGTAGAACATTAACTTGAGGTGTACTTTAGGGAGAACACTGATGATCAAGGAGGTTCTTGACACCATTGAAAGCCTGCTTGTTACAACAGAGCTAGATATTGAACCACAGTAGGGGAACCTAACAAGTTGGCTGTGCCCAGACTTCTAAATATTGATTCCATAAGAACTGAATTCATTCAGCGCAGGAAACTTTGGTAAGAAGAATAAAAGCATGGACTATTTTCTAAATGGGGAGAAAATTCAGAAGTCTGAAATGCAAAGAGACTTGGGAGTTCTAGTCCAGGATTCTCTCAAGGTAAACTTGCAGGTTGAGTCAGTTGTTAGGAAGGCAAATGCAACTTTGGCATTTATTTTGAGACGACTTGAATATAAAAGTAAGGATGTATTTCTGAGGCTCTCTAAGGCTCTGGTCAGGCCATTTTTGGAGTATTGTGTGTAGTTTTGGGCCCCATATCTCAGGAAAGATGTCCTGGCCCTGGACCGGGTTCAGAGGAGGTTCACAAGAATGGTCCCAGGAATGGAAAGCTTAACATATGAGGAACATTTGAAGACTCTGGGTCTGTACGTGATGGAGTTTAGGATAAGGGGTATCAAATTGAAACTTACAGAATACTGAATGGTCTGGACAATGTGGATGTTGAGAAGATGTTTCCATTGGTAGGAGAGACTAGGACCCATGGACACAGCCTTAAAGTACAGGGAAGACCTTTTAGAACGGAGAGAAGGAGAAAATTCTTCAGCCAGAGAGTGGTGAATTGTGGAGGCCAGGTCGTTGAGTATATTTAAGATGGAAACACATAGATTCTTGATTGTTAAGAGGATCAAGGGTTATGGGGAAAAAGTGAGAGAATGAGAAATTTATCAGGCATGATTGAACGGCGGAGCAGGCTCAATGGGCTGAATGGCATAATCTCTGCTTCTATGTCTTATGGCCTTATGGAAACAGGGATATTCTTCTCTATCTCTGCTTCTGGAAGGAAGTAGTGCACTAGAAGATTCATGATGCAAGATCTCTTGATTTTCAAATATTTCTGGGCAGTGGTGTAACACTCAGTGGGTCCACCTTCCTGATACCAGGTCCATTGATTAGATATGGAAAGCCTTTGAATGAGGGTATCTCCATGGAGCTGGTCAGCAATGCTGAACAGGGCTTCCTTCATGGCAAATCCCCATCCACCAGTGGTGCCAGCATGATGCTTTTTGGTAAACATTAAGAGACAATCTAAACACCACACCGCTCCCCACACCTCCCCCCACCCGCCCACCCCGACATTTCATGGTGTTTCCATCACTGAATCCCCCATTATCAATATCCTGGGGGTTATCATTGACCAGAAACTCAACTGGACTCACCACATTAACAGAGTGGCTACAAGAGCAGGCCAGAAGCTAGGAATACTGCGGCGAGTAACTCACTTCCTGACTCCTCAAAGCCTGTCCACCATCTACAAGACACAAGTCAAGAGTGTGATGGAATACTCCCCACTTGCCTGGATGAGTGCAGCCCCAACAACACTTGAGAAGCTTCACACCATCCAGGACAAAGCTGCCCGCTTGATTGGCACTACATTCACTCCCTTCACCACAGATGATCAGCAGCAGCAGTGTGTACTATCTACAAGATGCACTGCAGGAATTCACCAAAGATCCTCAGACAGCACCTTCCAAACCCATGACCGCTTCCATCTAGAAGGACTAGGGCAGTAGATATATGGGAACACCACTACCTCCAAGTTCCCCTCCAAGTCACTCACCATCCTGACTTGGAAATATATCGTGGGTAACAAGGTGTGCAGCTGGATGAACACAGCAGGCCAAGCAGCATCATAGGAGCAGGAAAGCTTGACGTTTCGGGCTGAGGCCCTTCATCAGAAATGGGGGAGGGGAAGAGGGTTCTGAAATAAATAGGGAGAGAGGGGGAGGCGGATAGAGGATGGATAGAGGAGAGGATAGGTGGAGAGGAGGCAGACAAGTCGAAGAGGCGGGGATGGAGCCAGTAAAGGTGAGTGTAGGTAGGGGGCTAGGGAGGAGATAGGTCAGTCCAGGGAGGACGGACAGGTCAAGGAGGCGGGATGAGATTAGTAGATAGGAGATGGGAGTGGGGCTTGAGGTGGGAGGAGGGGATAGGTGAGAGGAAGAACAGGTTAGGGAGGCGGGGATGAGCTGGGCTGGTTTTGGGATGCGGTTGGGGGAGGGGAGATTTTGAAGCTTGTGAAATCCACATTGATATCATTGGGCTGCAGGGTTCCCAGGCTGCATGTGATTTGCTGTTCCTGCAGCCTTCGGGTGGCATCACTGTGGCATTGCAGGAGGCCCAGGATGGACATGTCGTCTGAGGAATGGGAGGAGGAGTTGAAATGGTTCGCGACTGGGAGGTGCAGTTGTTTGTTGTGAACTGAGTGCAGGTGTTCTGCAAAGCGGTCCCCAAGCCTCCGTTTGGTTTCCCCAATGTAGAGGAGGCCACAACGGGTACAGTGGATGCAGTATACCACATTGGCAGATGTGCTTGATGTGGAAAGTCTTCTTGGGGCCTGGGATTGGGGTGAGGGAGGAGGTGTGGGGGCAGGTGTCGCACTTCCGGCGGTTGCAGGGAAAAGTGCCGGGTGTGGTGGGGCTGGAGGGGAGCATGGAGTGGACAGGGGAGTCACGGAGGGAGTGGTCCCTCCGGAAAGCAGACAAATGTGGGGAGGGAAAAATGTCTTTGGTGGTGGGGTCGGATTGCAGATGGCGGAAGTGTTGGAGGATGATGCGTTGCCGTTCCTTCACTGTTGCTGGGTCAAAATCCTGGAATTCCCTCCCTAATGGCATTGTGGGTCAACCCACAGCAGGAGGACTGCAGCGGTTCAAGAAGATAGCTCACCACCACCTTCTCAAGGGCAACTAGGAATGGGCAAGAAATGCTGGCCAGCCAGAGATGCCCACATCCCACAAATAAATTTTTAAAAGTTGCCAACTGAGCGTCTGAAGTGGATAGTGGGAAGGAAAGACAGTGAAAGTCTACCTCCCAAATGTTTACACAGAACAGTGAGAGGAACTTGTTGGGAGTCAAACTCAGCTAACTTCCACTTCAATTGCACGATGGCTCAGTGGCTGCTGCCTCACAGCGCCAGGGACCCAGGTTTGATTGCAGCCTCAGGCAATTGTCTGTGTGGAGTTTGCACATTCTCCCCATGCGTCCAGCATTTCTTCCAAGTGCTTCAGTTTCCTCCCACAGTCCAAAATGTGTATATTAGGTGAATCTGCCCCAGGCAATGCAGGATCATAGGGCAAGGGGGTGAGTGTGTCTTCAGAGGGTTGGAATGAACTCAATCGGCCAAACGGTCTGCTTCCAAACTGTAGGGATTCTATGATCCCGTTCCCTTCTGCCACAAATTTTTCAAGGGTGGGGGAAAGGGTGAAGGCGTTAAGCTGCAGTTCTCTCCCTTTTTTTTTTGGATGTTGCCAGACCTGCTGAGTATTTCCAATACTTACTATTTGGAAATCATATTGTCTCAAGTTTGTGTTAAAACTGGGGTGGTGGAGGTTGGGTTGGAGGTGGGGAGCGCAGGGAGGTTAAAGCTGTAGTGTTATTGTTTATTGTCGATCCCCACGTCTTGCTGGAGGCTGAAATCTGACTCAGAATAGGGAACACTGGCATTAAACCAAAAGACTTTTTATTTGTGAGAGCCAGATGAGGCTTAAAGACAATGGCCAGCTTCAGAACAAGATTTTAGATCTTAGTACAGGAGACTGGAAACTCATGAAGGTTGTGGTCCACTGACAAATGCATATACAAACCACTGAAGAAGAGAACTGGATGTAATCCCAACCACCCCAGCAAACCAAGGCATATAAATAACAAGTGGGATAGAACACCAACGCTTCACCGTAGGCGCACTGATGATGTTACCTAGCAGGCCTACACGAACAACATCAGAAAGATACTACACACCCCGACACACTCATCACACTCCCCTACATCAGGAACACGTCGGGACTCACCACAAGACTCCTACGACTGCTGGGCATCAGACTGGCACGCAAGTCCACATCAACGCTACGACAATTGCTCACCCGAACTAAAGACTCACTCCCTGCCATGGACAGGACCAATGTCATCTACAAGATCCCCTGCAGTGACTGTGAGAAACACTGCATCGGACAAACAGGAAAGAAACTAACAACAAGAGCACATGAACACCAACTGGCTACAAAAAGACACGACCAATACTCACTCATCTCAATCCACATGGACAAGGAGAACAACCTTTTCGACTGGGACAACACCAAAATCATGGGACAAGCTAGGCAGAGACAGGCACGAGAATTCCTGGAAGCCTGGCACCCCGGAAAGCATGCTATTAATAAACACATTGAACTCGACCCCGTATACATTCCACTACGAAGGAAAACTGGAAGTAAGGCAATCCACCTCAATGGACCCCAGAGTTTAAAAACCAGGCGGAAGAACACACCGAGATAAAAGGTACTGCAGCTGCTGGAGAATCTGAGATAACAAGCATGGGGCCTAGACCCTTCTAGGCCCGAAATGTCAAGTTTTCCTGCTCCTATGATGCTGCTTGACCTGCTGTGTTCATCCAGCCCCATGCTTGTTATCTCGGAAGAATACACCGACGCTTGGTTGGAGGCTGCACTGAGGATGTTACGCAGCATGGTAATGAAACATCTGCAAAATAACAAACCAACTTGGCGAGCCAACCAACCTGAACACCCACAACCCAAGCTACAGATCTACTCCAAAACCTTAGAGTTTATTAAACTAATACGTATGTTCACTGTTGATAGTTTTCATGAGCATTTCAATGACACAGTTACATGTTTTTTAAGAAAGAAAACTAATGCTCTATTTTTTGAGCACTCTGGGTCTGTGCTCAATGGAGCTTAGAAACGTGAGGTGGAATCTGACTGAAGCGTGCAGAATATTGAGATGCCTGGATAGAGTGGACATGAAGATGTTTCCACTAATCGGACCCGGGGACACAGACTCAGAGTGAAGGGACCACTCTTCAGATCTGAGATGAGGTGGATTTTTTTTCAGCTAGAGGATGGTGGATCAGAAGTTTGTGGAGGCCAAATCATTGAGTGTGTTTAAGACAAAGATAGATAAGTTCTTGGTTAGTAAGGGGATCAAGGATTATAGGGAGAAGGCAGGAGAACATAAGAACAAAGAGCAAGACTAGGCCATCCACGCCTTCGAGCCTGTTCCGCCATTCAATAAGATCATGGCTGATCTTTTCGTGGACTCAGATCCCCTTAAGCGTGCTCTCACCGTATCCCTTAATTCCTTTA
Organism: Ginglymostoma cirratum; assembly: GCA_024137785.1. Lineage (NCBI taxonomy): Eukaryota > Metazoa > Chordata > Chondrichthyes > Orectolobiformes > Ginglymostomatidae > Ginglymostoma > Ginglymostoma cirratum. The sequence goes on from JAHRHZ010000249.1 coordinate 40,017,779, forward strand.
TTGTTCAAAAAAAATCTACCTTCAAAAACATTTACTGAAGTAGTATCAACTACTTCACTGGGCAAGGAATTCCATAGATTAACAACCCTCTGGGTGAAGAAGTTCCTTCTCAATTTAGTCCTAAATCTGCTCCCTCTAATCTTGAGGCTATGCCCTCTTGTCCTAGCTTCACCTGCCAGTGGGAACATCCTCTCTACTTCTAGCTTATCTATTCCCTTCATAATTTTATATGTTTCTATAAGATCCCCCCTCAATCTTCTGAATTCCAATGAATATAATCCCAATCTACTCAGTCTCTCCTCATAAACCAACCCCCTCAACTCCGGAACCAACCTCGTGAACCTCCTCTGCACCCCGTCCAGTGCCAGTATATCCTTTTTCAAGTAAGGAGACCAAAATTGCACACAGTACTCCAGGTGTGGCCTCACCAGCACCTTGTACAGCTGCAACATAACCTCGCTGCTTTTAAACTCAATCCCTTTAACAATGAAGGACAAAATTCCATTTGCCTTCCTAATTACTTGTTGTACCTACAGACCAACCTCCTGTGATTCATGCACAAGGACACCCAGGTCCCTCTGCATAGCAACATGCTGCAACTTTTTACCATTCAAGTAATAATCCTTTTTATTATTACTCCTACCAAAATGTACGATTTCACATTTATTCACATTGTATTCCATCTGCCAGACCTTTGACCACTCACTCAATGTATCTATGTTCCTCTGTAAGGTTTCACAGTCCTCTGCACACTTTGCTCTGCCACTCATCATAGTGTCATCTGCAAACTTTGACACCCTACACGTGGTCCCCAACTCCAAATCATCTATATAAATTGTAAATAATTGCAGTCCCAACACCGATCCCTGAGGCACGCCACTAGTCACTGATTGCCAGCCAGAATAGCACTCATTTATCCCCACTCTTTGCTTCCTGTTAGTCAACCAATCCTCTATCCATGCTAATACTTTACCCCTGAAGCCATGCATCCTTATCTTATGCAGCAGCCTCTTGTGCGGCACCTTGTCGAAGGCCTTTTGGAAATCTAGGTACACCATATCCACTGGGTTCCCATTGTCCACCTTGCTCATAATGTCTTCAGAGAATTCCAAAAGATTTGTCAAGCGTGACCTGCCCTTCATGAACCCATGCTGCGTCCGTCCAATGGGACAATTTTTATCGAGATGCCTTGCTATTTCTTCCTTGATAATAGACTCAAGCATCTTCCCCAATACAGAGGTTAAGCTAACTGGTCTATAGTTCCCCATCTTTTGCCTACCTCCTTTTTTAAACAGTGGTGCCACATTTGCTATTTTCCAATCTGCTGGGACTGCCCCAGAGTCCAGCGAATTTTGGAAAATTACTGCCAGTGCACCTGCTATTTCTCCTGCCATCTCCTTTACTACCCTGGGATGCATTCCATCAGGGCCAGGAGACTTATCAATCCTTAGCTTCATTAGCTTGCCCAACACTACTTCTTCCGCAATAATGATTGTTTCCAGGTCCTCATCTACCTTCGTCTCTTTGTCAATTACTGGCATGTTATTAGTGTCAGCCGCTGCCCAAATATCATCCCGACAGCCCCCTGGTCCTCGCTGTCGCCTCTCCCTCTGCTGCTGCAAATGAAGGCTGCTGACGCTCGAGGTAAGCTCTTTAAGAGGGAAACTTACCTTCCTGACAGCCCCCTGGTCCTCGCTGTCACCTCTCCCTCTGCTGCTGCAGTTGAGAAACATATCAGCTATGATTGAATGGCAGTTTAGACTCAATGACCTGAATGGCCTAATTCTGCTCCTATATCTTATTGTCTAATGGATATGCTGACTCATATAAAGATAGAATAATTGTCATACATATTAGAGTTTACCTGTAGCAATGATTCTGTATCTTCAAGCGAGAATCACTTTAAAAAAAATTCCTTAGTAAGAGAATAAAGTTGCTGAAATTGAACTATAATAAAACAAATTACATCTCACTTGTGCATTTTCATCACTATATTTGGAATTGGAAACATAACATTTGCTTATTTAACAAAATAAGTTTACAGTTAACCTGTGCTCCTGTTAATGATTTACACTTCACAACATAAATACTTAGAAAATTGTACCATTTTCAATGTTAGCCACTGGCATTGAACATTTTGATTTGATGGAAATGTTTTGGAGGTGATGGTGGTCTTGGCTAGGAGCTGGAGAGCTGGCAGGAGAGCCACAGTGTATTCTCCTGGAAGGTGACCAGTGTTTCACGTCGAAAGGTCATGGCAAGCCTCCCATGTAATTAGGACTCAGGGCATGGGGGCTGCTCCTGTGCTCACTGTTACCATCAGTGGAGCAGTGCTTGCTGTTGGCACTGAGGGTCACAATTAGTGGCAGGACAGGGAAGCCTTAATCTTTTAATCAATTAAGGAGGAAGGCATCCCACCTAAACACATGCTCTTCTCTGCTCTAAACTCATCAGAGGAGGAAAGGATAAAATTTCCCACTTGGAGTTTATTTTACACTAATTTTGAAACAAATTAAATCGACGATATACATATGCAATTCCTTAGTCTATGATATCGTAAATATTTTTGCTGTCTTCAAAGTGCTTAAGTCCCTCCCCCCCACCCGCACACCCCCTCTTCCACACCACCCACCCCCCCAACTCCATATTCTTTCTTGTACATGCCACTTTTAGTTTTATTAGTTTCTGTTGAGTTGAATTCAATGCTGGTCACATTCATTTTCTGCTTTTCTCTCAAAGTTAAGACTGAATCACGGCAGTTTAGTGAGACTCCTGTTGTGCAGAGCTCAGCCACAATTCACTTTCAGTCAGTCACACTTTGTCTGCTTTGGCAGCGTTGGTGAAGAAGGGGGAGGAAGTGCTACAGCAAGAAGTGAAGTTGACAGAGTAGAAGCATTAAGATCATCACAGGAAGACACACAGGATATATTTTTCCTTAGTCACAAATTTTACTGCCCTGGGTCACTCCATCTGTGAATTTCAGAGGAGCAACGCTTCAAATACTCCTGACTGAATAAGAAGACCAAGTTACAAATGCCCCATCTGTAACAGCGGGATCTGCTGACACAGTCATCAAGTAAGGACTGCAGCCTCACTGACAGTAAAGTTGCCACACCCTTGGGCTGTTTTGTAACTGAGACTATCCAGTACAAATAAAAGAATACAACAAAAACATGTTCAGATCTACACAGCAGGAATAGTTCCATCTGTGAGGAGCAATGACCAATAATGCTTTGTATAGCTGTGTATTATCTTCAATGGATGAATTGAAGATATGGAGACCATAGAATCCTTCTGCTGTTGCTATGATCCCAGCTGATGGTACTAATGGACAAATCAGATAACAGAAATATATCCTTTTTTTAACTCGAATCAGGTCTCCACTAAAATGATTTAAATATTTGCAATATCTGAGTCTTCTAAATTCAAGACCAATGCTCAACTCTTCTGAACAGAAAACAAGCTATTAGCTTTGGATGTTTGCTGCACCTGTCAAAAACCACTACAGTATAAATATCTTATTCAATTAACACACCAGGGGCTCTAGACACCTGTGTTTTATCACATAATGGATTGGGGCACACTTCTGGAAGCACCGAAAACAAACTTCTCAAGGTAACCGACACCCAGAGGGTCATAGAGTCATATAGTACAGACGTGGCCCTTCAGACCATCAAGACTGCTCTGATCTATCTACACTAGTCTCCCTTCCCGGCACTTTGTCCATAGCCCTAAATATTATGACGTTTTTACTATTAATTGTCCATTGCAGAAAGGTTTTCCTGTCCTGCCACTAATTGTGACCCTCAGCACCAGCAGCAGCCACTGGGCAGCAGTGAGAAAAGGAGCAGCCCCCATGCTCTGAGTGCTGATCACATGGGAGGCCTGCCATGACCTCTCAGCCACCTACATTAGTTTAAAGGTTGTGAGGTATCCTGTCTCCCTTCCATGCAAAACATTCCGGATTGCCACCACCTTCTGGGTGAAAACTCCTTTCCTCAAATTTTCTTAAAACCACCTGTCCTTTTTAAAATTCTGCCCACCCTACAACTAAGAGAGCTAGTTGCTTCCTATCTACTCTTCCCATACCCCGCATAATCTCATACACCTCAGTCAGGTCCCCCCTCAGCCTTGTCTGTCCAAAAGAAAGCAACCCAATCTTATCCAGTCCCTCTTCATAGCTAATCTGCTCCAATACAGGAAACAACCTGGTGAATCTCCTCTGAAACCTCTGCAATGCAATCACATCTTTCCTATTGAGTGCTAACCAGCTCTCAAGCTGTGCCCTAACCAAAGTTTTATACAGATTTGTATTCATTTGCTATTGTTTTGATATCCAAACTTTTAAAAATTTTATTAGTATATGTCAATCTTAATATGCTTCAACGTCCCCTCAAAGAAGAAGAGTTGTTTTCATTTCTCATCAAAATGTTCTCTTGGATGCTATTTCTATATTATTTTATAATGACAATATATTTATTTTAACCATTAAACATACAATGAATTCCATCAAACCGTACTGCACACAATTTCCTTTGGTCACAGCATTTGGTTTCTTCTAAAAATATCTGACAGGCCATTCAATGTTCGTTTTGCCTTCCTGTAGTAAAATGGTATCTACATTAATGTTGCTGGAATCAAGTACCAGTTTGAATGGATTCTCATAACTTTGGACTGCTAAAACCAATGTAGTTTCCATCACAACTTTCAAGTTGACAAATGTAATCTGACATCCTTGTGACCATTCAAACCTTCTGCCTTTCATTCACAAATTTATGAAAGAAGCATCTAAATTCTGAAGCTTGGGACAAGCGTCAGGTAAAATCCATTCATGCCAAAGATTATAAAACTTGCATTTTGTCCTAGGTATGGGAAAAGTCAAAGTAGCCTTTCTTTTTATTTTCTCGGTGCTAAATTGCCTTGTCCAACAGTGTTGCCCAATTAACTTCCAACAATTCGCTTTAGTATGTTCAGTCTTACTTCAATGGAAGCATCTTACATTTTTTCATTTCATTTTTGTTCCCAACCTTTCTCCTTTATTATTTGGCATTCTTCTGTTTATTCCCTAAAACTTATATCACTTCCACCCACAGATAATGTATTCCCCTAAGTTTCTTGTGAATTCCCATATGACCATCTCCCACATGTAACTGTCTGTGACTTGGCATCAGTGTCTGCCAGAACTGCTGCTTCTCATATCCCATCTAAATTTTTTTTTGGGTTTGCAAGAATGTTCTCTCTGAATTCTTGTATAATCATATTCTCCCCACCTCAAATCTAACAGCATTTCTTTTTCTCTTGCAAATTTGATGAATATCTGATTAGGTTTATTTCTTGTAGCTTTATATCTTAATTGGGAACCTTCAGGGACAACTCATAAGATTTCTGATGAAGGGTCTAGGCCCGAAACGTCAAGCTTTCCTGCTCCTATGATGCTGTTTGGCCTGCTGCGTTCATCCAGCCCCACACCTTGTTATCTCATAAGCATTGAGTGCTGCTTTTAAACAGTTTCATAATATGCATATAGATCCAAAAAACATGTACACAATCATCACACATCATTGCTGCATTTGTCAAAGGCACTTTGTGACTTGAAGGTACAAAAATCTTTTGACTATTTTGCCTGCTCAACTATTTTTAAAATAAGGTGAAGTATCTTTTGTTGCCAACCTCAGTAAATTTAGGCCGTAAAATAGATTTTTAGTCAAATCAAATCCTTCATTAGAATCTGAATGATCCTTCCAAATATTCACGCTACTCCTTTTAAGCTTTCTTTGGAGAAATGCTGTTGAAATTTCTTATATCTTTGAAGTTCAATCTTTTTCCACATCCATCTCCATTTTCTTTTCTGTCATTTTTTTCTTCTTCCTTTCCATTACTCTCCAATTTTGTTTATCTGCTCTTTCCAATTCAAGCTCTCTTTTTATTTCCAGCTCTCTCTTTATTTGTTTCTCCTTCCTCTCTATTACTCTTTCCTTTTCATTCTCTTCAAATTCAAATCTTTTCATTTCTTTCTTCTCATTTGAGTTTTTCTTAAATTTTCATTGTTAACTGTATCTTAGCTCATTGTAAATTTGATATGTAGTTTATGACACTTGGAAGAATTGCTAACCGTGAGTATAGTGTGGAATTCCAAAAGAAAATTGACACGTTAGTGGCATAACTGGATAGGTGGCAAATGAGATGCAATGCAGCAAAGTGTTTGGTCAGGAGAACACTGAAAGACAAAATAACATAGAGGACATAATACTAAAGGGGCCGCAAGAGTAGAGGGACCTGGGTATATGTTTGTGAAACTCAGCGAAGGTGTCAGGGCAGTGCAGGATTGAGAAAAATCCCCATTATCTAAAATACAGAACCGAAGCACTGGATTTTTCAATTCTTTTAAAAGAAAGGAATGGCAGCTGGGCTGAGCTCTGGGAAAAATACACAGGCACAGAGATGGCTGTCTTGAACCATTGTTCAGCCTAAAAATTCAATTCACACCTCAACTCGAAGAGATCAATCAACCAGACCTTCTAGACTGAAACTAACTTTTACACCTCGGGCTACACCAGACCAGACATTATGCAACTTATACAGATTTGGTGCAAAGATAAGAGGCCTGCAACTAGTATAATTGCAGGCTCCGAACTCACCTAAGGAGCTATCTCCCCAAGAGCTGTCCCTACAGCTATCTCCAGAAGAGGGATCCCAAGGAGCTATCACGCTGAGAGCTATCCCCACAGCTATCTCCTGAAGAGGAATCCCAAACAGCTTTCTCCTTGAGAGCTCTTCCCCCGGCAGCTATTCCCCATGAGGCGTTCCAAACAGTGATACCCAGAAGAAGAGTTCCAACAGCTAATTCCAACAACTATTTCCAAGAGCTATCTCAGGAACAGGGATCCTGGCAGTAATTCCAAAACCTACTGACACAGACCAGTTCCATACCAGGAGAACCAACGGCAAGTGACCACGGCCAGCAGACCTGAGAACCAATAACCTCCAAAAACCACCAACCAATCAACATCACAAGGCCTCAGACATGTCTTGAGGTGAAAACCTTCTCACAAACCACTACAAAGTAAGAAAAACCAAGTACTTAGCCAATAAATCCAAAAAGCGTCTTCCAGCATCAGTAGACTCAACCCAGACTGAAGACCTATACAGTCAGAAGTCTTTATCAAGACACCAGGTATGGCAAGCAGGAATGGCCCGTTAGACTTCAAAATTGTGAGTTTTCTCCAGTGATAAGCTTAAACTTCTGAGATCTCAAAGTTTCCAACCTAGGTAGTAGGGAGGGGAAGGTAGGTGGTGATAGTGCAGGAACCCCAAAGGTGGGAAGCCTGATTAAGGTTTGTCATTAAAACTCTTGTTTAGCTTCTAATAATTTTTAACCTGTGTTTAACTTAATAGTGTATTTAATGACTGCCCTCTGTATAGTTGCTTGTGTCAATTTCACTGTTTATTACATTTGCCTTTATCGCTTGTATCGTACTTATCTTTTGTATTTAATGAGCACAGAGATTCTTCTGCCCTGAAACACCCGTCTACTGTCTTCTTCATTTCACATTCCAAAATAAGTCCAGTGTCAGAACCAGGGACTGGGGTGGTTCAAACCACCTAAAAATCAGCAAATTACCAATTGCAAACCCGAATCCTACAACAGGTGAGAAGAACCGTAAATGCAGTACACAGTGACCTTTGCTTTATTAATGGGGCGTTAGAAGTGCAAGAGCAAGAAGGTGATGTTGAACTTGCATAAGAAATTTGTTTCACCTCAGCTAAGTGTTGTGTATAGTTGTGGGCACCACATTACAGGAAAGTTGTGAATGCATTAGTAGGAGTTCAGAAGCAACTTACAAGCATGGTTCCAGAAATAAGAAATTTCAGTTGTGAGCACAGATTGAAGAAGTTGGGACTGTTCTCCTTGGAGAGAAAATGATTGAGAGGAGATTTGATAGAATTTTTCAAAAACATGAGTGGTTGGATAGAGTAAATAGAGAAAAATTGTTCCCTGTCATTAAAGAAAAGGAGCAGGAGGATTTAAAATGATAAGCAAAAGAAGCAAGGGTGATGTGAAAGAAAATAAACCTTTTGCACACGGTAAGTAGTTAGGATGAGGAATGCATTGAAAGACAGGTTCCATTGAGGCACTCAAGAGAGTATTTGGTGATTATATGGATAGAATTTGCGTACAAGGCGATGGGGAAAAGGCAGGAGATTGGCACAAGGGAATAGACCTGGTACAAGTGTGAAGGGCTGAATGGCCTCCATTTGTGTAATGACAATTCTGTGACTCTTTGATCTGTAATTCAGATTTCCCTACTTCTAATTATAATTGTTGCATTATCATTTACAGCATATCCTCTTTTTGATATCTTGCTTCTATTTTTACATTTAATTTATCTGTTAACTTTTTCAGTTTAGCCTTCGTCAAGATTTAAAACAATCCACTGTTATGTCTTCCGCTCCCAGAAAAATCTGACCGACATTCAAATCCATCTTGAAAATCTAATCAATACAGTGAACATCACCACAACAATCCTGTGTTATCTTCAGAACATCCACGTACCCATTGCTTTAAAAGAGAAACAGATCCTTGTTAAATTCAATTACTTTAAATCCAGGACAAGAGCTCCAATTGTTAAAGGGCAATGATGCCATTAGGCAATCAGATCTCACACTGAAAGTTTACTTGATAGATCATACACCTTGCTTTATTTTAGTTAACAGAATAGTCAGTCACGAAAACATAGTCTCACAGGCTACAGAGTTTCCTTAACGCTGAACAAAAGTTTATTACATAAAGGAAGAAAATAAACAAAACAAAACAAGCTAATCAGGTATGGAATACAGTTAGAAAGATCTTAAAGCTTGCAATAAATCAACGTTTTTAACCTACTTTGCAATATTGGCTCTTTAATGAGATTCGTATCTGGAAGAATAGCCTTCTCTGTCAAATCTTTAAGCTCTACTTAACTGATTTTTCTCTTTTCTGAATTGTGGAGTCTTTTTAAATGAATACTCGCAAAACTGAGACCTTCTAATTCTTAGCTTCTAATTACCACTGCAAATTTCTAACCCAACAGCCCTTATCTGGAAGTTGCATAAATCAAACTTTTTTCTACTGAGGCAAATTATTCCATTAGCATTTCCAAAAAAATACTCCTTTCTACGATAGAATCTATTCGCTATTCCAGTCAAGTCTCCTCCAAACTGCCCTTAAAAACTTTAAAACTCTGGATCATCTGAACTGAAACAAACTAATGGCTTTTAATGTTTACTTTACTTTTCATAAACCGTTACCACATAAGCATAATAGTTAAACAGTACTCCAAGGTTTTTCATCAGCTGTTCCCTTACACACACTGGATTGAGTCATTATTCAACATTATAGAAAGACTGGAGATAACAAGCATGGGGCTGGATGAACACAGCAGGTCAAGCAGCATCACAGGAGCAGGAAAACTTGACGTTTCAGGCCTAGACCCTTCATTTTCTGATGAAGGGTCTAGG
>JAHRHZ010000249.1:40027676-40059255 GCA_024137785.1 Ginglymostoma cirratum
TGATGCTGCTTGACCTGCTGTGTTCATCCAGCCCCATGCTTGTTATCTCGGATTCTCCAGCATCTGCAGTACCTTTTATCTCTTATAGAAAGACTGGTCTAGTTTGTTTCAAAAATGCTAAAAGTTTGAAATCCAAACTCTAAAAATTATGCACATACCTTGCACACATTTCATCACACTGTTTATAACTAACCATGTTTGTTGAAGGATGGCAACAGCCATAAGATCATTTCATGTTTTGATATATCACATGGTTCATCATCTGCAAATCTTCGCATTGGCATCCAGAGCAAGAATATGAATATGCAACAAAAAAGAAATTGTGCATGTCATACAATGCAATGTTTAAGAAGGGGAGCATGTTAGACAGGACATTTCTCCATATAGTACTACTTTACAAACAATTGAAACCATTCTTCCCACACTATTCCCTTACATCTGATTTTAAAAAAAGGACACATTTACAACTTGAGCAATTATTTCAGACATCAGTGCCGGTGTTCTGCATGCCTGTATTCTATGACATGTAATAAAGGTTACAGTTACACGATATGACTAATATTATCCAAAGATAGTGCTGAGCAATGCTCTTTAATTTCTGCCCGGCCCAACCTTCCCAATTTTTCTGAGGAAGAAGTCCAGCATTGCCTTTTCCTCTGCGCAGTATTTCCTTCTTACTATAGATACGCTTGTGAAAGTGAAGTAGATAGAATTTCTTACACATTTAACCCTGTCTACTTGAACATTTCTGTGAGAGTACCATTCCTTTATCACGTACTTTCATCTGTATATGTTCAGTTGCCTCTCTTGATTATTTTTGTACACTGTTGCAGCTGATGGTTGATACTTTGGCAAATCACAGATACTTGAACTCTGTAAGGACCCGTTCAGTTCAGGCGTTAGCAGTTTTACTTATGAATAAGAATTTTGCCAAATAAAAAAGCTATTGAATATTTAAGTGAATAATATAAATTGACACTCCAGTGATACTGAAGAGGCATTGTGTTGTCTTTATCACTTTTCAGCCGAGACAATTGAAAAAAATAAAGAATGCCTCATTTTCCTTATCAACAACTTAGATGAACCTTTTCTAAACAGCAGTTCTCTGAAGATTATAAAAATATCCAAAGAATGTTGTTACCCTTTATATTGTTTGTCTTGATTATGTGTCCACTTGTTGCAATAAGATGTCAAGGCAAAGATTTAACTTTTGACTGCCCCTGGTAGTTACCTCTACATGCTCATTGAGAATAAACCACTTTATCTGAAATGGTTCTGTTTTGTCACAAAAATGTTCTGCATTCTGTTTTTTTTTTACCCATTTCCATTTTTCTAAAGACACATATCTTGTTTATTCAGCCATTTCATCACTTTTCAAATTGCAGCTTCTAATGTCACTTTACCCTTTCCTATTGGATTCTGTTGTACAGCTTTTCTCGTGTATACTTTCCCTTCATCCACCCTTTCACTGTCTTGTTCAAATAGTATTACATCTATTATCCAGAATAGATGTTTCATTCTTTCATTCACCTTATCCCTGCAACATGGATCATAATAATAAAGTGAGACTATACATCCATCGTAGATAGCCTGTGAACACTTCAAATTAGACATGAATCAGACAGCTTGGAAAGAAGAAAGAGATAACAAGGTGTGGGGCTGGAAGAACACAGCAGGCCAATCATAGATGCTGCTTGGCCTGCTGTGTTCTTTTTTTTTTTTTTTTTGTTATCTCAGATTCTCCAGCATCTGCAGTACCTTTTATCTCTTGGAAAGAAGAAATTTTGATTGCTTTATTGTGATGCATTATCTGATTTCAGCCTATTGTTAAGAGCTCTCCACTTAGCAAACCTAGGTAAACAAAGGAAACAAAGATTTCTGGATAATTCTGGCAAACTGTCTCGACCCGAAACGTCAGCTTTCCTGCTCCTCTGAGGCTGCTCGGCCTGCTGTGTTCATCCAGCTCCACAACGTTCTATCTCAGATTTTCCAGCATCGGCAGTTCCTACTATCTCTTTGAATCTACGGGTGTTGAGTAAGGCTAGGCTCAGACTTACATGTAATGTAATCCATAATCGAATGATTAGCCAATAATCACTCCCCAGTTAAAACATGCAAAGCTGAACAAGGCATAGAAAAACAATCGGCACCTGTGAAACTTGCTCACAGCAAGGAATCAATCATTGTATTTCCTGGGCCTGAACTGGCTTTTCCACTCTCTCCTTACCAACGGAGTGGCTGAGACACATTAATACATGCGGTACACCATACAAACAGCAAAGTAACAATAGAGAAGCAGGAGTAATTTGAAGAAATTGCCGGCCATAATCTGTAGAAGGTGAGTGAAGGATTAAAGTAAAAGAAGAAATAAATTTATCAAGAGGTGAGCTCTGCAACACCAGTTAGTGTCCAATTATGTTATTTACCGGAATAATGAGAAGGAATGAAACAAACATTTCCCAAGTTGAAAGTTGAAATGTTATATATCAAGATTTTCTGTTTTCAGCATTGGATATGCCATGATTTAAATATACTTGACAATGAAATGAAATTCTCAAAATTCAACATTTTTATATTGAAACTGAATTTATTTTTAGTAGGCATTTTGCCTTCCAAGTCACAGAAGGGAACCTAAACTTCAGCACAGGAGATATGTTTGCAAGATGAAAATTTTAATCTGTCTGCAGAAAGTCCATTTAATATTATGCATGCAACTCTGTCAGACATGAATCTGCTGTGGTGAAACTGATGCTGTGCAGTATTGTTGCATCACCAGAACTTGAATTAATTTCCATCTGCTCTTGAGACTTTGTATGAAAGTTGCAAGCTATTTTTTAATAGAACTTGGGTCAAATAAAGAGTACATATATATTTTCTTTTTCACAGCAAAGCATCAGAGCTCGGCATGTTCGAACTCAAGATATCTTACCGGCTTCCATAACAGGCTGTGAGAGAGGCCCACTGGCACAATATTTTCATCATTCCACTTCAGATCTGATCAGTTCTGACAGATGATTACAAACACAGCAATCAGGCAATTCCACTGGGAACTGGGTCAGCTTGCATACTGGAATCCATCAGCATGAATTCCTAAACACAAAAATTATGGCAAATTTGCAAGTTGATGAAAATCGAGATAAAAATATTAACCACAATGAAATATTGACATCAGTTTTTAGTCTTCAATACCACAAACTTTAAGAGCATATTTTAAATAAGAGGAAGTACTGAGACATATCTATGACTGTCAATGCTTAACATTTTTCTTTCCAGTTCAGATCCCTATATACAAACTGCCAGTCCTTACAATATTGTGCATCCAAGCTGCTGGCATGTTTATTGGTGTGATTGGGTAGGTAGGTTTGGATTGGGGAGGTACATTGGGTTGGTGTGACTTGTGTATATTCACTGTCACCAGTTCTTCATTTGGTGTTCACCTCAGTTATTGATATCAAACGCAGAAGGATGCCCACTCACAGTCTTTGACGAAGGAAAAGCCCAATCTTGATAATATGTGAGTAGGTTAAAAAGAAATTACTTAACAGCTATAAGATAACAAGGTATAGAACTGGATGAACACAGCAGGCCAAGCAGCATCAGAGGAGCAGGAAAGCTGATGTTTTGGGCCTAGACCCCACGTCTGAAGAAAGGTCTAGGCCTGAAACGTCAGCTTTACTGCTCCTCTGATGCTGCTTGGCCTGCTGTGTTCATTCAGTTCTACACCTTGTTATCTTAGATTCTCCAGCATCTGCAGTTCCGACTATCTCTTACTTAACAGTTAGCTACATTACATCTGATGTACATGAATGTCCCTTTATAAAAAAAATTTATGACATGTAGGCATCACTGTTGGGACAGCATTTAGTGCCAATCTCTAGTTGCCCTAATTAACTCTACTGGTTATATCTTCGAAAAGTTCTAGTAGATTTGTCAAGCATCATTGCCCTTTCATAAATCCATGCTGACTCTGTCCAACCTTGTTACTGTTTTCCAAGTGCTCTGCTGTTAAATCTGTTATAATGAACTCTCGCACCTTCCCTACTATCAATGTCAGCTAACTGGTCTATTATTCCCTCTTTTCTTTCTACCTTCTTCTTTACATAGTGGGGTTACATTAGCTACCCTCCAATCTATAGGAACTATTTCAGAATCTATGGAATCTTTTAAAGATAACCATCAATGTTTTCAGTTTTATCAGAATTTGTCTTCATTGATTTTTCTTCCCTTTGCATACTTATCAAAGATTTTATGATCAGTTTGTATGATCCCTGCAAGCCTATTCTCATACCTTATTTTCTCCTTCTCAATCAGGATTGATCGTCCTCCTTTGCTGAAATCCAAACTATTCTCAATCCTCAGGTCTGCTGCTTTTTTGGACCAATTTGTGTGCCCTTTTTTTGGATTTGATACTTTATGGAAATTCTCTTAGAGGCCATGGTTGGGCAACCTTGCTTGTTTCATTTTTATGCCAGACAGGAATGAACAATTGTTGTCATTTATTAATACATTCTTACAATGTTGGATCATCTCTTTAAGTAGCATTCTCCAATTTATCAAAGCCAGCTCATGCCCCAAACTATTGTAATTTCTTTTATTTAGTTTCAGGACCCTTGTTTCAGAATCATCTATGTCAATCTTCATCTTAATGAAGTATCCTGTCATATTATGACTCCTGCTCGCAAAGCCATATGGATTGCTGATTCTTCTTGGTGTGGAGTGATGACTCGTTGTCAATGACAAAAATTCTTCTAACTGCCAACCTTTATGTGATATGTTCCTAGGTAGCCGTACAGTTTGTACGCATGCACAATATGGCCAGAAGCCCTCAGACTTCTGAAAGGGGGGGGGGTGGTGCCTCTCTCTCTCTCTTTCTCTCTCTCTCTCTCTCTACAGTAGAAAATGCCTAAAGTCTGATGAAGTCTGTTTATCTTCCCTTACCACTTTCTGTTATCTATGGCTTTAGCATGGTTTCATAACAGGGAATTCATGTTTGACGAATTTAATGGAGTTTTTGAGGAAGTGTCATCCAGAGTTGATAGAGGGGGACCAGTAGATCTGTTGTATTTAGACTTTTAGAAGGCATTCACCATGGTAACTTGCAAAAAGTTTCTTATCATAAGATAAGAGCCCACAGTGTTGGAGGTCATATATTGGCATAGATGGTGGATTGGCTCATGGCAGGAAACAGTAATTTTCAAGTTGGTGACCCATGACCAGTGGGTTTCCACAAAGATCAGTGCTAGGACGGCAATTTACTGTGTTTACTATATACATAAAATGACTTGGAGGACGGAAATGAATGTACTATAGCCAAATTTACAAATACCGCTAAAATAAGTGGAAAAGCAAGTTGTGAGAGACAAACAAGCTGCAGATAGAGATAGTAAGAACTGCTGATGCTGGATCAGAAGTAACACAGTGTGGAGCTGGAAGAACACAGTGTGGAGCTGGAGGAACACAGCAGGCCAGGCAACATCAGAGGAACAGGAAAGTTGATGTTTCGGGTCGGGACCCTTCTTCAGAAATAGGGGCCCTACCCAAAACATCAACTTTCCTGCTCCTCTGATGCCGCCTGGCCTGCTGTGTTCTTCCAATTTACAGATAGATTTTCATAGGTTAACTAAGTGTACAAGAAGTTGACAAATGATGTATAATGCGGGAAAATGAAAAGTTATTCATTTTAGAATGGAGAAAAAAGAAGAAAATATATTTAAATGGTGAAAAACTACAGAAAGCTACAGCATAAAGGGACTTAGGTATAGTTCTACACAAAACACAGAAAGCCCCCACACAGGTGCAGTAGGTAATCAAGAAGGCTAATAGAATATGATCCATATTTCAAGGGGGTTTGAGCATAAGAGTAGAGAAATCTTACTGAAACTGCACGAGGTGCTGGTGAGACCACATCTGGAGTACTATGAGCAGCTTTGGACCCCTTATTTAAGGAGCTCTATCACTTCATTGGAGACAATTCAGAGAACGTTCACTAGGATGATCCTTGGTACAGAGGGATTGTCTTATGACCAGAGGCTAAAAAAGGTGGGATTCTGCACACTGGAGTTTAGAAAAATGAGAGGTAATCTCATGGAAACATGTAAGACTCTTAAGGGGTTTGATAGAGTAAATGCTGAGAGGATGCTTCCCCCACATGGGAGAGTCTACAACAAGAAGGCATAGTCTTAGAATAAAGAAGGGCAAATTTAAAACTGAGATGAGGAGGAATTTTTTCTCTTAGAGAGTTAAGAGTCTTTGGAACTCTTTCCCAAAGGGAGGTGTGGTAGCAAAACTCATGTGTATATTTAAGACTGAAATAGATTCTTCACTGGTAGAGGAGTTAAAGGGCAGGAAAGTGGATGTGGGGAATGTCACATCAGCCATAATCCTACTGGATTATGAGCAGAGCAGGCTTAAGGGGCCAACTGGCCTATTCCTGTTCCCATAACTTACGATCTTATGGTCTAACCATTAAGTCTCTGACTTAGTGGTTTGTGAACCAGTCACTTTGTGCTTCCCACAATGACACAAATGCTTCTAGTTAAGATAGATTTGAGGTAAAAATGTTTAGCAAGCAAAAAGGATCATCGCAATGAATCGTGCAGACAGGAGTCCTTGAACTACCTTCCCAGTTATTCCTCCTCCCATAACACCAATTGTGTCTGTGTCTGTCTGTAAATGTGTGTAATACAAGTTGTATGAGAAGGTTAGAGTTTTAACTAGTCAAGGTGTAGATACTTGTTTACCCATAAACATAAACTTCTATATAACAAATAATAATGCTTTTCAAGTATGGAAAACTGCTCCATAATTTCTGTTATCATTTGTCAATAAAGACCAGTACATTTACGAAACTGAATGAAATCTTCAACTTTTGTGACAACTCCAGGAGTAGCAATGATTGATTTTCAGTGCGTTACCCCAGTTAAGCATCACTTTTATTTCCAGATGTTTTTAAATTAAATCCCTTGATCTGTCACAGTGGGTTTTGAAGCTAGGTACCTGGTTGTCTGGAATACTAGCTCAGTCACAATGGTACAGCACCATCACCATACCCAGAAAGATCTGCCTCGATTTAAATGTAAGTATATATTACTGTTAGCTACGTTAACTAGCGCTAGAATAACAACATAGTGAGACTCTATAAATACTGGCAAAGCCACATTAGCATCCCTAACACCTCCCAGGAAGAGCCCTTTATATCTTGATTGATGGACCTTAAGATGTCAGGGAATCCCTTTAGCTGATAACTGCCTTTGACAACAGAAGTAATTCTAGGTTCAAAAAGAAATGGACTATTCTACAAATTATTTGAATACTGATAAATTCTGGTGGTAACTATCAATCAGGAATAAAGCTAGTATCAGCAGAAGTGTGCATGAAGATGTTGGATTGCTTTAGAAATCACTACCTTATTAATGTTCCCCAAGGAAGGCCGTTTGCCATCTTTACTCAGTCTGACCTGTTAGTGACTCCAATCCCACAGGGGACGCAATGGCCTAGCGATATAATCACTGAACTGTTAATCCAGAGACCCAACTAATGTTCTGGGGACCTGGGTTTAAATCCCGCCAATGCAGATGGTGGAATTTGAATTCAATAAAAATATCTGGAACTAAGAATTTAATGATGACCATTAATCTATTACTGGGTGTCAGGGGGAAAAACCCATCTGGTTTACTAATATCCTTTAGGGAAGGAAACTGCCATCCCTACCTGGTCTGGCCTACATGGGACTCCAGATCCACAGCAATGTGGTTGACTCTTAGCTGCCCTCTAGGCAATTAAGGGTGGGCAATAAGTGCTGTTTGGTCAGTGAAGCCCTCATCCTGTGAATGAATATAGGAAAAAAAGCAATAGTTGACTTCTTAACTGCACTATGCAACAGCCTAGCAAACTGCACAATTGCTCCTAAGGTTTATAAATAGATGTGGGGGAATGGCCTTAGGACTCCTCAACATTGACTCCAAATCACATAAAGTCTCATGGCTTCAGTTTTAATATGAGCAAGGCACATCCTTGCATCAATCAGAGGAAGACCTGTGATGTTGTTTTGTTAAATAACCTTCTTATGAGTACATTAGTTCTTTAGAAGTTTTCTGATTACTTTTTCAACACTATCAGCACATTCTCACTGATTTGTCCTTTCAATAAGTTTTTGTTTGAGTAAGCACATGTGACTTCTTCCTTAGAGAGTAAAGCAGGACTTAATAATCCCATAATTTTAATAAAATACATACCTGAGTAAACATGATGAAGTATGAGAGAAATAAGCATTAGAACACGTTTTTTTTTCTTTCAGTCCCTCCAAAACAGGTGCAAAATAACATTGAAAATTGTCAGAAAATAATCTATTTGCTTGAAAGAATCACGTACATTGTCATCAATGACCTTGATATTTCTTACTAGTCAGTGAAATCAGAAAGTAAGCATTCTTCTGCAGTTTAGACATATAGGATCCAAGTTTATTTTTGCTATCGATGCCCAAGCTTGCTGGATCTTCTCAGTTTAGCACAAAGGAAAATAAGTCAGGGACAGAGTTTAAGTGAATCCACTGAGATTTGCTGTCTGGGACAGAGACGGGGAGAGTTTATTTTATCTGGGAGTGTTGCATGATTTTGGAATTCTTTGCCTCAAAAGGCTTTGAGGTGGAGTCATTGAACATTTCTAATTTTGAAGTAGACAGATTTTTGTTAGGTAAGGGAATTAAAGGTCATTGGGTGTAGATGGGATGCTGAATTTGTAATACAAACAGATCACAGATCTTATTGAATGGTAGACCAGGCTCAAGGAGCCGAATGGTCTACTCCCGCTTTGATTTGATATGTTTTAATACAATAAAATCTGCATTGAAATCAAGCAGATGCACACCCAATTTCCTCATCTGTTTTGCACTTCAATAACCTAGTGCACCAACAGAGGAATATGTGTCATAGTGAAGAGCAACACTTGGAAATATCAGCACACACAGGACTAAATAATATGGAAGAGTGTGAGATCTAGTTGCCATTGATCAGCATATCACAATAGAACTAATGAATGAGAAAAGCTTAGGTTCATGTGGAATGAAACATTCTTGTTCCATAAACTTCTTTTTTCAAAAGTTTATTAATAAAGCTACAGAAAACAAAGTATTGAGGATAGAAATCTCTTTGAAACGTTCTTCTAATTTAAGTAACAAAAATGAGTCTTTGAGGTGGCACTAAATACAGGATTAACTGGGAGAATGAAAACATGCCAAGACCTCCAAAATAACTAATGTATGAATGAGAAGAATGTTCTGTGCAGCTATTCTTAAGTATCCCAAAATCCACGTTTAATTAAGTTTATCTTCTAATATTATGATCCTGATCTCCGAAGAATGTCTATAGCATTATCATTTGAAAAGAGTCGCTGTTACCAGATAGACAATTTTCATCATAGAGATAACTCTTCCTGGAATGTTGAAGTAACTACAACATTAAGCTTTTAAGTAAATGCTTCTTCCAAGCAACCACAGGGCAGCCAGCTGTCCATAGCAAATGACAGATGAGCTGTTTCCAAGGGGTAGCAGCATCATTACTTCAGTCTGGAAAAGAGCTGTTATATGGTTTCTTGCAGAGTGGCAAGATTCCCAGAGAATAGTGCTTAGTAAATGGTGATCACATGACATGTGACCATCTCCCTTTTTCTATACACGCTAAAGTAGGATGAATGTTTCCATTAAAACAAAATACTGCGCTTGCAGGAAATTTGAAACAAATAAAGACAGGACAAGAAATAAAGAGTTCTGAAGAAGAGTCATATTGGACTCACAATGTTAACTCTGTTTCTCTCTCCAAAGATACTGTCTGCTGAGTTTTTCCATCAGCTTTTCTGTGTTTGTTGTGGCATGAATGTGGTTCCTGGTTACACCATTAGTTTGAACAAATCTTTCCAGTCTCTTGTGTCAGAGTTCTGACTGTTCATGGGGCCTACAGAATTAAAATGTTGCAACAGCTTAGGCCCAGGCAAAAGAACATAGAACATAGAACATAGAACATAGAACATAGAACAATACAGCGCAGAACAGGCCCTTCGGCCCTCGATGTTGCGCCGCCCTGTGAACTAATCTAAGCCCATCCCCCTACACTATCTGTATGTTGTCTGTATGTTGTGGAATTAATTGTCTGTGTGCTCTGCATTTACTTCCTAAGAATGCTGCAGCTCCTATTTCTGTTTTTTTTTGGCCAACTATACCACATCCAAAACAAAAATGGATCCGTTTGCCCTGGCATTTCATCTGCTACTATAAAACTACTTCTCATATGAGACAAAACATTTTCACAAATAAAAGTGAATGGTTTCTTTAAAATTGTCTCCAATAAGAGACAATCTAACCATCATCCCTTGACATTCAATGGTGTTACAGTCACTGAATCCCCCATTATCAACATTCTGAGGGTTACCATTGACTAGAAACTCAACTGGACTCACCACATTAACAGAGTGGTTACAACAGCTGGCCAGAAGCTAGGAATACTGCAGCAAGTAACTCACCTCCTGACTCCTCAAAGCCTGTCCACTACCTAAAAGGCACAAGACAGGAATGTGATGGAATACTACCCATTGGCCTGGATGAGTGCAGCCCCAACAACACTCAAGAAGCTTGACACCATCCAGGTCAAAGCAGCCTGCTTGATTGGCACTACATCCACAAACATTCACTCCCTCCATCACCGACACTCAGTAGCAGCAGTGTATACTATCTACAAGGTGCACTGCGGAAATTCACCAAAGATCCTCAGACAGCACCTTCCAAACCCACAACCACTTCCATCTAGAAGGACAAGGGCAGTAGACATGTAGGAACACCACCACCTCCAAGTTCCCCTCAAGTCACTCACCATCCTGACATGGAAATATATTGCCGTTCCTTCACTGTCATTGGGTCATAGCATGATTAATAACTGGTGGTTGATCAACCACTGGTTAATCCTGGAATTCTCTCCCTAATGGCATTGTGGATCAACCCACAGCAGGAGGACTGCAGTGGTTCAAGAAGGCAGCTCACTACCACCTTCTTAAGGGCAACTAGCGATGGGCAAGAAATGCTGGCCAGTCTGCGACGCCCACATCCCAGAAATGAATAGAAAAAAAAAGCAGATAGCAATCTTTGTAAATATGCTACCACATGATATTTGATGTCCATTGCCTTGTCCAGCCAATTATACTCATATGTAAATAAATGTGGATTATTTGTATCCAGCTGTGTACAGTGGTGATACTTTATGGTAATCTACGCATATACTACAATATAAACACATTAACTTCATGTTGTTTCTTAGGTGATGTACATACTTCAGGACCTCCATTCATATTCAATAACAAATTTGCCATTTTGTATATATGGAAGCCGTCCTCTCCCTATTTCTTAACCAAAACTGACAGAATGACGTTATTACATTAAGGTTTTCAAAACCACTTCAGAGAGCATTAAATAGTTAAGTACCCAGTGTGAACTACTGTTATGCAGTGCCAGACCAAGGTAGGACTGCAAGTTTTTGTTCCTTGGAACATATTCTAGTTAGGTTCTTACAATAAGCTAGAACATTACTAATTTAGTTTTGCATCTGTATTGCAGCTCACTCAATTTATGGAATCCAATGTTTCAACATGTCATTTAGGAATTTTACTTCATACATTTGCTTTGCATCTACTTTACCATGTCTATGCTACATATAATGCAGTGAAGAGGTTTATCTTCATGGAATTCATTCCTACACTTTTTGATTTGTGCAAGGGAATGAGGGCATTGCTAGCTATGCCATCATTTATTGCCCATTCCTAATTGCCCTGAAGAACATGATGGTGAGCTGCCTTCTTTAACCACTGCAGCCCTTGGGTGTAAGAACACCCACAGTGCTGTTAGGAAGTGTGCTCCAGGATTTTGATTCAGTGGTAATGAAAGAACAGCAATTCAGTTCCAAGTCAGAATGGTGTGTGGCCAACAGTTGAATGTGTTAACTAACTAAGCTTTCATTTATATCTCTGAATCAAGTCTTTTTTTGTAACTTTTATCATTTTAATTTAGTTTAATCAGCTGCCTCTTCTGATGCAGTATGATGCTGAGGCTGAAGTCTCACCTGTGCCAAAAATGTCATGACACCTCTGAACAGGTTGATTAGAAGATTTCCGCATAGTTTCCCTTCCAATTTTTGACATTCTTGCAATTCTGTCCTAATAAGTTTGAAATTAAAAGCTTTGACCGTTAGGTCCATCATCTTATTTATCTAGTGAATGCAAATCCCCAGGGCTATGCAGTGACCACCTCTATTGTTATTTTTAATGTTATTAACCTTCACTTATTCTATAGAGGGGATAGGCATTGATAATGTTCAAAACTGTCTGTGTCTCTCCACAACTGGTAAGTGAATAAGAGGTTTGTAATGAGGTCCCAGTACTGAAGGTTGGTTGAGACCTTGGCGTATCATTAATCTGTTTAGCAAGAACAACTCTTACAACACTAATTCAGATTCTGCAAATTGACACATGGGTTTGGGTACAAATAACTTGTTCTTACAACTTTATGTTGAAGGTCTGTTGGCTGTCAAATGAAACACTATTGGTGCAAGACATCTGATATAATTTACCTACATAATTGCCTACATATATATTGGAATTGAAGAAGCCAATTACTATCACATTAGAGGTTTTAACGTGTAGTGTTACACTCCTTGTGCTGAACATGGTTGTATGTCTGATCTGACATTGCTGATGAAGTCACCCTGTCATCAATCACATCTAAATTACAATTTGGATCAGCAGTTTTACATTGCAAACCTTCAAGTGCCGGCTTAGAACAGAAAAGTCTACCAATACTGCCTTGCCCAGCCACTTATAGGGTTGACTTCAACAGCCACCATATTGACTCAGGTTACTTGGTAAAGTCATGGTAAGAGAGGCTGATACTGCAAGCTTATGTTCAAAAGTTTTTTTGCTTAGAATTGTCTTTTAGTCAGTGCCATTAGGTAACCAAGTGACAAGCTTTATTTCTACAAATAGAAGCTTAATTTGCAAACAATTAGAAAGAATAAATGAAATCGATGATAGTAACCTAATCTTGAAAACATTTTGATATGAGCAAAAATTAATTGCTTAGTTGGTTTTGAGGCATATTGAGGTAGCAATTATTATGCAATTTAAACCTTGTGATTACTACACACTCTGTTCAAATCCTTATATACAAGTTTAATTAATTGAAAAATCTCATAGTAAAGCCAAGTAAAAATTTCTTATGACTTACAACTGCCCTACTGCATCCTGTGAGATTTGTTATATAAATCCCGCAAGTTGCCTCCACAGATAACATTTCTAAAGTCCCAGAAGCACACGAACAAGGGAATATCTAATCAACTTTGTCACAGCTTACCCAACACATTATATTCTCAACCAAATTTTCATCCTACTTTGAAGGAGTTAATCAATATATTTGTATACACTTTTGCTGCTTCTTTCTTTCATCACATTATAAGGCAAAATAATTATTCTCATCTGCAGTCATGCAGTTTCAGCTTCTGGTTCTGCATTCATGATCTAATTGAATAGCCTACTAATGGTATTTTTTCCATGTCCTTGCATTCAATAACTTACCTCACTCTCCATCTTTACATAACATTTCCATCCATTGTGATCAGTGGATGGAAGCTTGAAGAAAAGGAGCTATGACTTTCTGATACTTATTCGCAGCATGCAGTTTACCTTGCCGTAAGCAAGGACTCAGGAAATCTACCCTATAATCTACATCAACAATTTCCAGCACCTGGATCATATGTGCCCTTCACCTTTTTGCTTCCAATAAAAATAATCTCTGCTCATAACCTGAAGCACTAAATTCTGGAATCATCCTCATCACCCTTCTTTGAACTTCTGCTAATTCGCTTTAAAATATATGCTGCTCAGTATTGTATAGATTTATGAAACTGTAGGCTCACTAGTAAATATTTGTATAGATTTATGAAAATGTAGGCTCACTAGTAAATATCTGTCTGGAACAATGTCAGGCCTAGTCAAAGGAAAAATGTTGGCAGTTGTTGGAGGCCAATTATCTCAGTGTCAGTGTATTGCTACTGGAATTCCTCAGGGTACTGTTCTTGTCCTAAACATCTTTAGTTGCTTCATCACTGATCTTTCTTCTATCATTGGATCAGAAACGAAGGTATTTGCTGATGATTGTGCAATATTCAAGCCAATCCATAACAGTTTAGATGCTCAAGAGGCTTAGCCTGTATGTGGCATAATCTGCACAGCATTCTGATTTGTGTTGGTAGGTGCAAAGTTGGATTTGCACCAAACAATTATCAGGCAATGAACATTTCCAACAAGACCAAATCTACCTATCTCTCTTTGGTGCTCAATGACATCACCCACTGCTAGATGCCCCACACTATTGACATCCACTGGATTACAATTGAGGCAAAACAAAACTAGACTCCTCTAATAACAATATAGTATACCTTCTGATCCACAAAACCTTGCCTATCAACAAAAAGGTGCAAGTCAGCAGTGTGATGGAATAAAATTTGCTTAACTGGATAAAAACAGCTCCAATGGCACTCAAGAGTCTTGCTAGTATCCAAGGCAAAATAGCCTGCTTGATTGGTGTGCCATGCACCCTCTTAAAAGTTCATTCCCTTCAGCACAACTACACAGTCGTTGCTGTGTGTACCGGCCAGAAAATGCAGCAATGGGCAAACTAATTTCAACAGGCCATCTTACAAAACAGTGACCGCCAACACCAAGAAGCACCAAGGTACAAGATCCATGGAAACACCACCACTTTTGGGCTCCCCTTGAATTCATATGGCACCCTGATTTGGAAATGTATCATCGTTTCTTTGTTTCCGCAGAGTCAAAAACTGAAAACTCATCCTCTAATAGTACTGCATGTGCATCTACACCGGGTGAAATCCTATGGTTTAACAATTTGGCTCACCTCCCTTAAGAATAATTTGACTTTGCCAGTGAAAGTCACATCCTAAAAGGTAATAAAAGTATTTTGTAATCACTGCTGAGTGAGTAGATTAATTGATAGTATTTTCATTTTGAAGTGAAGCAATCTCTAACTGGTATAAATTCACATCTGCACCATATTTGAAAGTTGGGTGAAATAGCATAGTGGCAATGTCACTGGACACGTAAGCCAAACAGATCCCTAAGGTACACCTGAGGTGATGCCCAGAGACTGAGATAATTGCCTCCAACAACTACCAGCATTTTCTTTTGAGCTAGGCCTGACATTGTTCAAAACAATAAACTTAACTGGTAAGTGTACATTTTCACCAATGTATGCAATTTTGAGACAAATGCTAGTTTTCTTGGACATGGGTTTTAATCCCATTGTAGTTAATAGTTCAATTTAAATTCAGTAAAAAGAAATCTAGAATAAAAAGCTAGCCTAATGGCGATCCTATAACCACTGCCAATTGTGGTTATAAAACTTACCAGGTCCACTGATGTCCTTTAGATAGGAAAATTTACCATCCTTACTGGTCTGGCTCATACGTGACTCCAGATTCACAGCAATATGGTTGACTCTTACCCTCTGGATAATTGGAGATGGGCAGTAAATGATGGTCCAGTCAGTATGCCCACATCACAGCTTCCTTTGAAGTTGCAAACATGCTTTATACCTGTATTGAAGCACATAACTATAAATATGATTGTGAGTAGGCTATTTTCGACAACACTTCAAAACTTGTTAATATATGACATAGGACCGTATGTAGGCCATTCAGCCCACCAAGCCTGTTCCGCCATTCGATGAGATCATCGCTGATATCCGAATACTTTGTCTTTGGTCTTTATCATTTAACACCTTTGCTTAACAAAAAAGTATCTATCCCAGATTTTTGGAAGAGAGTTCCAAACATCTACCCTGCTTTGTGTGAGGAACTGCTTCCTAACATCTCCTAAATTTATAGATATTGTGAGCAGATAATTCATAATGGAATTTTAAGGAATTTCATTAGTCACTTTCTCAGAAGACAATTTACTTATGGCTTATGGAGCCCAAGTTCTTTCTGATTTTAATGTGAGTAGGAGAGTAGCATAATGAATGCAGTGATTCAGCAATAGCACCTTCTTTCAACTAATGTCAAGACTGGCATTGTTATGTGGTGGTGCCATTAATAATTGTAGCTCATCACTCATTGACAGCAGACCAGTACTGCATTAGAAAATGCAAATTGTTATTGTTAATCTCCACAGAGAATCTTGAAGGTTAAAATCATATTTTGTCTTCAAGCTAATAGGTGAAAAGAATGATAGAATAAGATCATATGCTCTAAGATTTTTACTGTAATAAGTGGGTAAAAATACCATTAACTGAACACTTTTACAGGTCTTTATATTCTAAACTTCTGAAAGGTAGGTTCTCTGTTTATACTTGCTGAAATTATACTCCGCACAGAATTATAGCCCATAACAGGCAATCCACTGTTCTATCCCAATCCACCCGCTTCAACGGGCTGGCATTTTCCATTTCACCAAATAGAAAGTTTCAGTAACTGTTTCAGGGGCCTTTTGTTAGTTGTGAAGAATTTCCTAAATCCACTGACTGAAGTAAAACCAAACTTTTTGATTTTTCTTGTTTATGTTCATGCCAGACATATCTGCTGAAATCCCTACATGGCTGCAAGATGTGTTTCTTTGACTGTCTCTTTCCCATATCTGGTTGTGGTTTTTGCAAAACCAAGTAACTTCTTCCCTCTGTTATCGTAGAGTCACAGAATTATGCAGCATGGAAACAGACCCTTTGATCCAACTCGTCCATGCCGACCAGATATCCTAAATTGATCTAGATAGATTTGCCTGCACTTGCCCCACATCCCTCTAAACCCTTCCTATTCATTTACCCATCCAGATGCCTTTTAAATGTTGTATTTGTACGACATCGCCTCTATCACCTCCTCTGGCAGCTCGTTCCATACACACACCATCTATTGTATGAAAAGTTGCCCATCAAGTCCCTTTTAAATCTTTTCTCTCACCTTAAACCTCTGACCTCTAACTTTGAACTCCCTTGCCTGGGAAAAAGACCTTGGCTATTGACCCTAACCATGCTCCTCACGATTTTATAAAACTCTATAAGGTCATTCCCCAAAACTGTTGTATGTCTGTGATTGGCATTTTTAAAAATTTATTTGTAAGATGTGGACGTCACAAGCTGGCCAGTATTTGTTGCCTGTTCAGAATTATCCTTGAGGAAGTTGAACCAGTCCAGTTCATGTCTTATAGGTTTACAGAGAATGCTATTAAGGAGCAAATTTCTGGATTTTGACCCAGCAACAATGAAGGATTTGTGAAGTGCAGCCTGCAACTACACTGTTGTCCGTGGCAATGTGAAGCAGGATCTTATCAAGGTAGAAATGTTAATTTGATATTCTTAGCAAATTCTTAGAGTCAAATTTGTAATTTTTAGTGTAACTGTTGACATCCTTTATTCTTAACGTGTGATGTGGGCATTGTTGGCAAGGCCAGCATTTGTTGCCCGTCCCTAATTCCCTTTGAACTGTATGGCTTGATCGTCCATTTCAGAAGACAGTTGAGACTCAGCCATATTGAAATGGGTCTGGAGTTGCTTTGTCTAGATCAGAATGGCAGATTTTCTATCCTAAAGGACATTGTCAGTGAACTAAACGTGTTTGTCAACAAGTGATGAAGGTTTCATGTCCTTTATTGCTGAGACTATGTTTATGTTCCAGATTTATTTGTTAAATTTAAAATCCACAAGTTTGACATGGTGGAATTTGAACAGATGTTCTCTGCATATTAGCCTGGCCTTGGGATTAGTAATACAGTGACATTATCATTATGGCACAATGTCACACAACCTGTGACTTTTGACACATTTCTGAGACACTGGGATACTCAGATTCTAGCCATTGTAAAGTGAGAAATTGCTGCCATTGCCTGCAAATGTGAAGATATTTAAACAACTGCCCCAGTAACACAATATGGCCTTCCCTTAATCATTAACTGGTCCAGACTGCAGAACAGATCACATGGCTCTTTCATTTTACTTCAAGCAATTAAACAGTCTCAATACATAACTACCTCCTAATTCACATCAAATCAAGATTTGACCTCCTAAACATTAAGGTTTTTGAATATTCTTTGCGGTGTCATAGCACAATGGATGTCTTCACTTCCAGAAATCTATGCACAAATAGCTATAACAATGGTCCAAATTACAATAAGAATTCCATTGGTTATGAAACATTTGGACACATCGGATCATGAAAGGTCTTTTCTTTGCTTGAGCTTTCAGCTCTTTAAAATGAACGTAAATAATTTTATCTAATACCTCCTAAAGGTCCAAGCACATTTCACTCAAGTATTTAACTACTTTTGAAAGAATATTTGATGAGCCATTAATCGCTTCAAAAATAAATCTAATCTCTTTAGATGGACATCAAACCATCTGATCAGGATTTATCCTCAAATAAGTGTCATACAATATGTCTATAATTTTTAGGAATTTCCTTCATCTATTGTTCCAAATAACACAACCACAATTTCTTTTGCTATAGCTCCTGTAGGATTATCTCCTGTGAGACAATTTTTTTAAAAATATTCTGTTGAGAAATCCTATCATACTTCACTGAGTGTAAACTGCTTTGAGAAGTCCAGTGGTCATGAATAATGCTGTATAAACGTAAGTATTTCTTTTACCATTCTGATGCACTGTACAAATATGTTATCTGACCATTGAATGCACTTAGTCAACTAGCATTTGAAAGTTGTCTTGCTGACTTTTCCTGTTTCAATTATTACAGCATTCAGCATATAACTACACCCATGGTTCAAGAAGGCAGCTCATCACTGCCTTCTCCAGGACAATTGGGCAAAGAACATAAATACTGGCATGGATTCATTGCCCATATCCCACAGACAAATTAAAAAAAAGTCAGATCATTTTTACAAGTAACATACTTTATATTCAAAAATAGAAATTGCTGGAAAAGCTTAGCAGATCTGTCAGCATCTATGGACAGAAACCAGAGTTAAAGTTTTAGGTTGAGTGACCCTTCCTCAGAACTGATGATAGCTGGCAAAATGTTGAATTATTTGAAGAAGGTAGGGTTGGGGGGCTGGGGTCAGGGGGAATATTGGTAAGGAGGAAACAGTAGGTGGAGATAGAGCTTAGAGAGTGAAGAGCAGTTCAACTAAGGAGTGGATAACAATCTGGCTAGGAGGGTGAATAGCTGCTGAAGGAGACTGTTAGTGGCTAACAATGGCTGATGTGTAATTCCAGGCTGTGCGATAACAAGGATTTGGGGTAAGGACATGGGAGAGCTCAAGCCCTAAAGTTATTGAACTTGATAATGAGTCCAGAAGGCTGCAGGATCCCTAGGCAGGAAATGAGGTGCTATTCTTCCAACTTGTGCTGATCTTCGCTGAAGCATTGTAGCAAGCCTGGAACAGAGATGTTGGCTGGGGAACAGGGCGGTGTGTTGAAATGCCAGTTCCACACACTACCCTGTTCCCTGGCCAACATCACTATCTCAGGCTTGCTGCAGTGCTTCAGTAAAGTCCAGCGTAAGCTGTACAAACAGCACCTCATTTCCTGCCTGGGGACCTTGCAGCCTTCTGGACTCATTATCCAGTTCAATAACTTTAGGGCTTGAGTTCTCCCATGTCCTTACCCCAATCCCCACAACCAGGCCTTGTTATTGCACAGCCTGGAATTACACACCAGCCATTGTTAGCCACTGATAGTCTCCTTCAGCAGCTATTCACCCTCCTAGCCAGATTGTTATCCACTCCTTTGTCTGTCTGACTGCTTTTCTCTCTCTTTGGGCTCTATTATCACCTATTGTTTACTCTGTTCTCCCACCCCCAATCTTCTTCAGATAAATTGACATTTTATAGCTACCATCATAGGATAGAATCCCTATAGTGTGGAAACAGGCCATTCAGCCCAACAATTCCACACCAATCCTCCAAAGAGTGCCACACCAGAGCCACCCTATCCCTGTAACTCTGAATTTCCTATGGTTAATGTACCTAACCTGCACATCTCTGAACACTAAGGGCAATTTAGTATGGCCAAGCCACCTAACCTGCACATCTTTGGACTGTGGGAGGAAACCAGAACACCCAACAGAAAGCCACACAGACACAGGAAGAACGTGCAAATTCCACACAGACATTTGCCCGAGGCTAGGATTGAACCTGGGTCCCTGACTCTGTGAGGCAACAGTGCTAACCGTTGAGTCACCATGCTACCCTATCAGAACATCACTTCTGAGGAAGGGTCAAACAACCTGAAATGTCAGCTCTGATTTCTCTCCACGGATGCTGCCAGACCTGCTGAGCTTTTCCAGCAGTTTACTTTTGTTTCTGATTTACAATATTCACAGTTCTTTTGCTTTTTTTTTGGACACTTGATATTTATCAGTACTAAATATAATTTGTCATTCACCGGACTGACATTACAGATGAAGGTCTTTTTTGCAAATCATTCGTGGAATTTGCTGACTATTCATCTTTCACTTTTCAGTACCATCAAACAGTTGACAAGTATGCAGTGAGATTCTGATACTGGAGAAGGCCAACCCATGAGGGATGATCTATGGAGTTTATAAGTTCCAAATATTCAGGTACAAAGATGATGTGGAAAGAAAGAATTTATATTAATATGATATTGATACATTAATGTATTTCACTCCCTTAGAGCTTTTCAGTCAATTCATTACACTTAAAGCGTAATCTCTGGTATTTCATAGGCATAAACAACAAACGCCCATAAAAAAGAGCCATTTGAATATGCAGCAAATCTGTTTTGGTGATGATGTTTGAGAGATAAATATCCATCAGGTCAATAGGAACTGTTCTCCTTCAAATAATATCATTAGATATTTTGATTGCACTTGACAGGGTTATGATAACATTTTGCATTCAAAAGACAACACATCCAATGATAAAATATTCCCTCAAAACCACACTGAATTGCTAGCCTTAATTACAGTCAGGCAGTCTTTCTAAAATTCCATCAACTGGATTCCCATTCTCTTAAAAGTTTATTTGGAGGATAAAGTACTGCAGTACTTGTAAAGGAGGAGACTACTCACAGAATTTGTCGGGTCCTAGAGAGGAAGAAATGTCTTCTCTATATTCCACTCTTACTCCTCAAGAAGAGAAACATCCAGGCTTTTGCTGATATCATCTCTCCTTTCCTGGTGCACTGTTCAGATGGTGAGATTAATGGCATGTAGATAGAAAAACAGCATGCAGGGACGTTCCTACTGGTCAGCATTTACCTGCAGTTTGTGGAGGAAAAGGCAGATGGAAGCTTTTCTCACTAAAGCTTGGGTAAAGTAATTAAGCATCACAACATGTGTCTTCACTGTCCAATTTTCTGAATTATGTCAATAATTTTCCCAATAAAATCCCTCCGATATTGTTTCACTTAACTTACAGCAAGAACTTGGAAGAAATTTCCAGCCTACACCTCGTAACTAGCCTTAGATTTTTGAAGACAATCGTATTCCAGCAAAACTTCGACTGAATTTTTCTTAAGTCACTAGCACTAGCAAAGGAAATGTCATGTGCGCAATGCATTCACTTTCTGCTGATCCGCCAATGGCATGCTAAACTGTGTTAGTGATATTAGGTTCTCAGATGTTTTGACTCATGCTCCCAGATTACATGTTTTCGATGATAGTTACCCTGTCTTTTCCTGTGCAAATATATCCATATTTATCTTCACTTTAAAATAAGACCATATGAAATGGAAACAGGAGTATGTCATTTGGCTTCTTGAGCCTGTTCAGTTATTCAATGTGATCTTGACTGATCAGACATGTCTTATGTCCATTTTCCTGCTCTTTCCCAATGACTCTTGATTCCTCTACTCATCAAGAATCTACCTATTTCATCCTTACATGCACACAAGAACTCTGCCTCTCCGCTGCTCTCTGGCAAGGATTTCTAAAGAGTCACAATCCTTTGAGGGAAGAAATTCCTCTTTAGCACAATTTTAAATTGGTGCCCCTTTATTCTGAGACTATGTCTTCTGGTCCTACACACTCCTATGAGGGGTAACATCCTCTCAGCATTTAGCAAGTAAATCCCTTTGAGAATCCAATATATTTCAAATTGTTGTACAATGAGAAAGAGAAAGCATTTAGTTAATTTCAAGAAATTATTAGTCCTAAGCTTTAACAATCTTTACTACTTTTAACGATTACTTTCCACCCTGGAAAATTGCAGATTCCTAGTATTCTGCCCATTAACATTCTGTCCATTAATTTTCATTTGAGTGGTCTTAAAATCATCGGTTGGAATTGCCCAGTTTCCCTCTGGCACTTTTGGAAAATGTTCCTTTTTGCACAGGTTAACATTTGAGAATATCTGTGAATGTAATTTTTATTTTCATTTATTTGTCTGTACCACCTGATAAGCAGAGTTGGACTTAAGATAATTCATAGGTTGTGATTTTTAATGTCCACGTTAAATATTAGATTGTGCTCTTTGAGCCAAAACAGCTTTGCTTTTTACACTGCTAAATGTTTCAATGATATAAAATGTTCCACATATGGCACAAACAATTCACCTGTTAAAATGTGGAATTCTTTTCACTACTTTAATGTGTAGACATGTGATTTTTTTTAATCCTGAGTTGTCAAGGGAATTTCCAATGGCACAAAAGGAAACAAGGTAGCAGAGATGAAGGGTTTAGGCCCGAAACGTCAAGTTTTCCTGCTCCTATGATGCTGCTTGACCTGCTGTGTTCATCCAGCCCCATGCTTGTTATCAAGGTAGCAGAGAGCCTTTGTTTTCCCCAAGCATACACTCTTGACAGAAAATTCTGCACAA
Organism: Ginglymostoma cirratum; assembly: GCA_024137785.1. Lineage (NCBI taxonomy): Eukaryota > Metazoa > Chordata > Chondrichthyes > Orectolobiformes > Ginglymostomatidae > Ginglymostoma > Ginglymostoma cirratum. The sequence goes on from JAHRHZ010000249.1 coordinate 40,050,513, forward strand.
TCTAAAACCATTCACAGAGCAGACAAATTTCTGTAGTTTGCTCAATATTGATTACAAGTGGCCACCACTGACAAGGAAACTAGTGAAGAAGAATCTCAATATTCCCTAGTGTGTTATCTATTGATTACAATTAGTCTTAGACTAGGAACAAGGGATCTGTATTCTTTCCTGTTGGTGAATTAACTATCAATTACAGCTAGCTACCACTAGCTGGGGGAAAACTACTATTCCTATTTCAACTATATATTGATTGCAAGTATCCACAACAAATAAAAGAAAATAACTAGAAGACACCCCTTTTGGTCCCCAGTGAACCAGCTATCAATTATACATAACCACATTAACAACACTAACTACTGTAAGATTGATTCAAACAAATGGATTCGGATCAGTGCATGAATAAAGGGACCATCTGGAAAACTAGCAATCTGCCTTCATTCTTCCTTATTTTTCAGAAGGCTGCAATCCAGTTGCATTTTCAGAAGTGCCAGCATTCTCTGAATGTTCATACACTGGCTATTGTTTATCAGCTGAAAAAGTGAGTGTCAAAATGAGGAAGTGTCATAGTTGATCCCAATCCTTTCACCCTTTATCCTTCTTTCCAGGAAGAACCTGGCATAGACCTACCCCCGCAACACCAACTGAACTTTAGGAAAAAGAGATCAATTGAACACCATTAATGTCACCACAACGAATTGAGATAGGCTGCAGTAAGATGAGGCCCATACTCTAATGAAGACAAAATGCTGAAGATCTGAAATTAAAAAAAAGTAGTGCTGGAGAAACACAGCAGGTCTAACAGCATCTGTGGTGTCTGTTTGGTTTAACTCCTTTTTAGAGACTTTTTTAAGCAGTTAGATAAAACTGAGTGAGAGTTATAGGATCCCTACAGGGTGGAAGCAGACCATTCAACCTACACTGAACCTCTGAAGAGCATCTCACCCAGATCCACCTGCTACCTCATTCCTGCATTTCCTATGGCCAATCCACTTAGCCTGCATATCTTGGGACTGTGGAATGAAACCGGAAAATCTGGGCAAAACCAAACAGATGCAGAGAGAATATGTAAACTCCACACAATCACCTAAGGCTGGAATTGAACCTGGGTCCCGGGCACTGTGAGGCAACATTGCTAATCACTGAGCCACCATGTCACCCTGAAAGCAAATAAGTCATGGCTGTAAGTCTAAAATTACACATAGGCCAGACAATTTATTTCCCCTGATATGTTTTAATATGCAACTGTTCCATGGTTATTATTAGACTTTAATTCCAGTTTTTTTTTCCATTTCAAATTGCTCGGGTGGGATTTGAGCTCAGTCCCAAACCATCAGTAGACTTCGGTTCCAGTGATAATACCACTATCCCATTATGAACCTGTCTAAGGTCCATGAATCTGGCCAAGGTCTATGAATCTGAAAAGAAAATCTTTGTAGAAACCATGCCCCCATTTTTGCAGCAGTCATTGTGCCAAGTCCTGTAATCTAAATGTCCAGTAGTACAGCTAGCCACTTTGACAGTCCCTGCCAAAGCTTAAGTATCTAAAGTAAATGTGGCGTTAGGAACAACATTTGGTTAAAGGGCTAAGGTACCAGGTGGATAATGGGAGTTGTGTACCAAATGGTTGGGATCTGTGGAGGAACAGAAGTCTGTGGTTCCAAGTGAATGAGGTGCCAGGTAGATGAGGAAGGGAGTGAGCATGGGATTAGGTGGGTTCAATGGTGTGCCGTAATTGTTGGGTGCCAGTTTGTCAGGATGCCATATGGTTTGAGTGCCAAATGGGTAAAGTAAGTAGGATCCTAAGTGGAAGGGTTGCCAGTTGCATGGAGTAGGTGGAATGCCAGGGTGAACAAATAACGAAGAACAAATCTGCACAGAAACGGGCCTTTCGGCCCTGAAAGTCTGCACCAACACATTTTGCCCTTCCATATTAAAACTGTCTTCACTTACAGGATCCGTATCCATCAATTCCCTTCCTATTCATGAATTTATCCAGGTGCTTCTTGAATGCTGCTATTGCGCCTGCTTCCACCACCTCCTCTGGCAGAGCATTCCAGACACTTACCATCCTTTGTGTGAAAAACACACCTCACACTTCTCTTTTAAACTTCCCCCCTTGAACCTAGAACCTGTGTCCACTAGTAATTGATTCCTCCACCCCAGGAAAAAGCCTCATATTTTCCACTCTATCTATGTCATTCACAATCTTATAAACTTCGATCACGTCGCCACTCAACCTCCTGCGTTCCAGTGAAAACAAACCCAGTCTATCCAACCTTTCTTCATAGCTAAAACCCCCCATACCAGGCAACATCCTGATAAACCTTTTCTGTACCATCCTCAAAGCATCCATACCCTTTTGGTAGTGCAGTGACCAGAACTGTGCGCAATATTCCAAGTGTGTCCTAACTAAAGTTCAATAACGCCGCAGCAGAGCTTGCCTATCCTTGTACTCAATGCCTCTTCCAATGAAGGCAACCTTGCCATAGGCGTTTTTTACTACCATGTCTATCTGTGCTGCCACCTTCAGTGATCTGCATACCCAGATCTCTCTGAATATCAATACTCCTATGGGTTCCGCCATTCACCATATAATTTCCACCTATACTTGACCTTCCAAAATGTATCACCCCACATTTTTCTGGATTAAACTCCATCTGCCATTTTTCTTCCCATGCCTCCAACTGTTCCATACCCTCTTGTATCCTCTGACAATCCTCCTCACTATTCCACAACTCCACCGATCTTTGTATCATCCGCAAATGTACTAAATAGACCAGCTACATTTTCCTCCAAATCATTCATGTAGACCATGAACAGCAGATGTCCCAGCACTGATCCCTGTGGAACACCACTAGTCATAACCCGTCATTCTGAAAAATAAGCTTCCACCGCTATCCTCCGTCTCCTATGACTAAGCCAGTTCTGTATCCATTATGCCAGCTCACCCCATGTACCATGCGACTTCATCTTTTCTACCAGTCTGCCTTGAGGGACCTTGTCAAAGGTTTTACTGAAGTCCAGGCAGTCAGCATCAACTGCTTTTCCTTCATCAATCATCTTCACCATCTCCTCAAAAAACTCGATCAAGCTAATGAGGCATGACCTCCCCCGTTCAAAACCATGCTGTCTATCGCTAATAGGTTGATTTGCTTCTAAATGCATATAGTCTCTTGTCCCTGAGAATCTTTGCCAATAATTTCCCTACCACTGACATGGGGCTTAAATGCTTGAAATTTCCTGGATTATCCCAGTTACCTGTGTTAAACAATGGGACAACATGAGCTATTCTCTCATCCTGTGGGACCTCACCTGTGGCCAAAGAGGATACAAAGATACCTGTCAATGCTTCAGCAATTTGTTCTCTTGCCTCCCTCAATATTCTGGGATAGATCCTATCAGGACCCGGGACTAATCTACTTTAATATTTTCTAAGATGCTCAACACCTCTTCCTTCTTAATAGCAACCTGGTTTAGAAATTCAACGCTCCCTTCCCTGACATCATCCTCCACCAATTCCTTCTCTTTGATGAATACCAACACAAAGTATTTGTTTAGGACCTCACCTAGCTCTTCTGGCTCCGCACATCGATTCCCTTCTTTGTCCTTGAGTGGGCCAACCCTTTCCGTGGCTACCGTCTTGCTTTTTATACATGTATAAAAAGGCTTGGGATTATCCTTAATCCTGTTTGCTAATGACTTTTCATGACCCCTTTCAGGCATTCTAATTTCTTGTTTAAGTTCTTTCCTGCTTTCCTTATTTACTTAAAGGGCTTCATCAGTTCCTGTCCTCCTAGATCTTACCTATGCTTCCTTTGAGTTTTTGACCAGTGTCATAACATTCGTGGTGATCCAAGGTTCATGTAACTTGGCGTCCTTATCCTTTATTCTCACAGGAACGTGCGACTCTTATCAACTGCTGTTTGAAATATTTCCATGTGTCCAATGTGAATTTATCTTCAAACAGCTGCCTCCAATCAAAATTGTCCAGTTTCGGCCTAATATTGTTGTAATTTTCCTTCCCCCAATTTAACACCTACACCAGAGAGTGACCGTTGTCCCTATCCGTCAGTATCTTAAAACTCATGGTATTATGCTCACTACTCCTGAAATGCTCCCTCACTGAAACTTCACTAAGCTGCCGGGCTCATTTCCCAAAACTAGGTCCAGTATAACCCCTTCCTTGGTTGGACTGATTATAAACTGTGTCAAGAAACCATCCTGAATGTTCCTCATAAATTCTCCTCCATCCAAGCCCCGAGCATGAGGTGAGTCCCAATCAATACAGGGGAAGTTAAAATCACCCACAACAACAACCCTGCTTTTTTGACATGTTTCCAATATCTGTCTAGATATTTTCTCCTCTATCTCCAGCTGGCTGTTCGGAGGCCTGAAGTATACCTCCACATTGTGATTTCACCTTTCCTATTCCTGAGTTGCGAGCAAGTGAATAAGCACTGATGGTAGTTAAAGAGTCAGGGGTATGTCATGTCTGGCAGTGGGTCTGGGGGTGGGTTTGATTGATTCTATTAGGTCTGACAGATTGCAGGAGCTGAGGGTCTGTTGGCTTCAGGAATGTCAGGCTGGTGGGTTAGGTTATTGGGTCAAGAGTGGGAGGCAGTGGGGGAGGATAGTGAGGTTAGCAAGTTTCACATACTGGGATGAAAGACTCATTTACAGATCATCCAGCTTAGAAAATATATTGTCGGCAGAAATAGGAATATACAAGGGAACATTATCACAGGCAACTGCTTTTGGCAGAGCAGAGAGAGGAAACAGGTTGACTTGTAACAGCAGAACTGAAAATCTCTCTCAGGAACAAAAACAAAGTTACTGGAAAAGCTCAGCAGGTCTGGCAGCATCAGTAAAGGAAAACAAAAGAGTTAATGTTTCCGGTCCGGTGACCCTTCCTCAGAAAATCTCTCTGGCTCTCAGCTTACACTCATCCCCTTAAGAAACAGTGCCAAATGATACAACTATTTGGAAAAATATCCATTTATCAAGAACACAATGATATCCACAAACTTCGCTACTGCCGATGATACAGACCATAAACTCAGCCACTGCGGTGTCAGGTTAAAACTAATACCTGAAGGACTTTAAGCAAATTTTTTATCTAAATATTTGTGATCTTCCTTTTTTTGTATTAGATGCATGTGTGTTCACATGCGTGCATGTGCATTTATGTTTACAAGTATACGCGTGTTCATGGGCGTGTGCATGTTCGCGTTCACGAATATGTATGTTTGTGCCGTGTGTTTATGTGTTTTTCGATGTCACATTTTATTATCTTTTCTTGGGGTTAGTAAGCAATACATTTCCCTTCCTTTCATTCAAGAAAACCTTGGTAGTTGTCCTCTTTATTTTTGTGAACTACAGTTTGGTATAATATAATTCCGTACTCTAAATAATTAAAAATCTATGCCATGAGCAACTAAAGGAATGAAAAAAGAGGGGCGCTGATATATCCTCTTCACTTGGTTGTAACGATTTGTTCCTTTTTGCGACTTTCTGAGCAGAAATTCTCAAAACCGTGCTCCCGACTCTTCAGAAGTACTACGTTGACTGTAGCATTACGACATCCTTAGGACGTAAAAGGTGTTTTGTTTTTCCATTTTCCTCTGTGCCCAAAGTAACTATGACTATACTCATCGTGCATGTCCATAAATTATAACATTTGAAATACTCTTGAGGATCCTTATCCTCTTTGCTTATCTTTTAAATCTCTGTGTTTTCACCTTTCTGTTTGGTTGTTTTCCACTGTCACTACTCAATAACTTGATTGCACAAAACATTCCCCAAATCACATTTTATGGGAAAATTATCCCTGACACAGCTACCATGTCATTCTGTACTGCGAATGTTTTTGATAACAGCGTAGTCAATTATGACATCAATAGATCATAATGTTCTCACAAGCATAAAATAGCAGGAAGAATATTAGTAGGATGCTGCAATTGATTTCCATCGAATTTCACAGCCTCCACTTCATTCTCCAACCATTTAATGCTTTATTAGGGCAGGATCTTTAATCCTCGCTAAATCTAGGATCAGACTGGTCTAAAAATAACTTCATTCACTGGTCTGTCAGTTTTCAGGTTCTTTCCCAAATCTGTACCATTTTTCTGGAGGCAGGGGATGGAAGACACACCATGGATATCCACCAGTAAGTGACAGTTGAACTAATCATGGCCTGTTGAGGTCCATATGTGAAAGTCTCCTATGAATTTCCCGTTGGTCTCCAGGCCACCTGCTAGTGCTCGACTTGGGGTGGGGCCGGGGGCGGGGGGTTGGAGGGGTGGAGGTCAGGGCAGACTCCAGGAAGCTGAGAGCATCCCCACTTCCTACCCGAGTTTAGCAAAAAGAGGTAGATTGTCCTATTGAGGGCTTTCCACTTCTTGTGTGGAATTTGCACATCCTCCCTGTGTCTGCATGCGTTTCCTCTGGGTGCTCCGATTTGCTCCCACAATCCACAGGTGTGCAGGTTAGGTGGATTGGCCATGCTACATTGCTCATTGTGTCCAGGGATGTGCAGGCTAGGTGGGATAGCCATGGGAAATGCAGGGTTACAGGGATAGGGTAGCGGCGTGTATCCAGGTGGGATGCTCTTTGGGAGGGCGATGTGGACTAGATGGGCTGAAAGGCCTGTTTTCATGCCGTAAGAATTCTATGAATTGCTGTTCATGTGATTTTTTTTCAAAATAAGGCTTGAGTTTTCTCCCAAAGCATTGGTTGTGGTTTTTCACATTTTACAACGCATACATAACTTATTCATAACTGAGCACCCAGTCAGAAAAAATCTCAAATGCTGGTGTTCAATCACATCTAAACCCACTTAATATGCATTTAGGCACTATAAATAATGTTCAGTTTGTCACTCAAACTGTGAAGTGCACCGATTGGGGTTAACCTGCTTTCTCCTTAGCAGTTGTGACAGAACAACTGTATTTCTAATAGTTTGTGTTTTTACAAATGGTATTAAAGTTGTCTTACAGTATATGTATTATTTATGAGCATTATATTTAATAGCTAAACTGTAATATTACCTCAATCTACATCTCAGTACATACCAAAAATATAATATTTATATTAGGAACACAAAAGGCCACTATCTCAACAAACCCATTCCCTTTGACGTATCAAATCCACCTACACATTTTTATTGAACTAATCTCTTTTTTTTCCAGTGGCGCATTTTGCCTCCATATGTTTAAATGTGTTCCTTATCAATGTGTTTATCACTATGCTTTACATATGTCACACAGAAAATCTTCCTCCATAATTACCTCTTATTGCGTCAATGGTTTCCCTTGGTAACTCATTCGAATTAATTCCAATCACTTAATCTACATCAGCAGTTCTTAAAGCTTGGTCCACCAGAGGCTTTCAGGAGATTTTCAAAGTTCAAACTGTTAGATGTGTGGTGACAGAAAGAGAGATATGAAAGTGAGAGTTAGAAGGAGTGAAAATCATGATGAGAACACACTGTGTTGATATAAGCATAAAGAGACTGAAAATTGCATCCTGAATGTTTTATTTGTTTCGTATTTTTCACCTTCACTTCCTTTCGCCGAAACATCACTTTTGTAATTTAATTTCAATTTTATCATAAACCATTCATTTCTGTTTTTTCCTGGCCTTCCTCCCTCTGTGTCTGGACTTGCTAAAAATTTGTTTATATTGTGTTCTGCTACTTTACTTGTGTAAGGGTATCAATCATTTGGGAAGGATTGGACATTGAATAATGTGCATTCTCTATTTGAAGATGAAACTATATAAATGAAATGTTAATGAGGAGGTTTATGAATATATGTCTGACCTCAATCACTGCTGTTATTATCTGAGAACTGTGATATGGAATGCCTACATCATATCTTGACTCGGTGGTACTGATTTACAACAATTTAAGGTACCCTGCCCATTAAGGATGTCTGCATTTCAGATCACAACATCCTCCATTTAATCTAAGCAAGAGGTTTACACCAAGAAAATTAAACTTTACAGAAAAGGACCAGAAAGTAGCAATGATCTGAATTTATTCCAAATTGAGCTAAGTGTCAATTTCAGAGTTTCGTAGAGGTTTTGCTCGATTACTCTAGTGAGTTTTCTTAAGCAATGTTACAGTGCTCGTCTCATTAAGTTTAAACAACGCCTCCAGGCTGCCACTGTTGCACGGTCTTGCACTCACCAGCAGTGGAAGAGCTCACCAGGACCAGGACATACTGGTGTTCCCACTGTTGGCATCATATTTGAAGACTAGATGTGCATTAGTTCAAACACTGCAATCCAGAAATAGTTCTTCACAGTTTGAGTGTGTGAAGAATTACAAAGAAGATAGTGAAGAAGAATTACAGAATTCAAGGAAATTGGCATCCTGATTTGCTGACAGGGACCTGGAGATCCTAATGGATGGGATGGCGGATAGGAGTGCCATCTTCTTTCCTCAGACAGGTAGTGTTATCAAGAGAAAATATATTTACAAATTTTCCCTTCTTTCCTATTACGTCTAGGTGCGGTCCTGGGGTGTGTGTCAAGGATGGAAGGAACCTGCCCTACAGGGAGCCTGTCCTGTTTGGGACTGAGCAGGTACCTACTCTCTGAGATAACAAGGTGTGGAGCTGGATGAACCCAGCAGGTCAAGCAGCATCATAGGAGCGGGAAAGCTTGACGTTTCGGGCCTAGACCCTTCATCACCCTTCTGATGAAGGGTCTAGGCCCGAAATGTCAAGCTTTCCTGCTCCTA
>JAHRHZ010000249.1:40059655-40092056 GCA_024137785.1 Ginglymostoma cirratum
GTTCATCCAGCTCCACACCTTGTTATCTCGGATTCTCCAGCATCTGCAGCACTTATTATCTCAGGTACCTACTCTCCAACAGTTTTGTGAGTGCCAGTGACCAAGGGCACTGCTTCCCATAATCCACTTTGTCGCCTTTCATGGAGAATGTGGCGGTGGCAGCATCCCTGAGATTGACAGGAATTCCTTCTTGGGCCAGACTTTCAGGAACATTAGATGCCGATGACATTGAAGTTTAAAAATCTTCTCTGAATTCCTGTCCATTCCAGTGGCATATTCATTCTTTATGTGTTTATTGGTGACTTTGAGTTCTGCGTACTGGGTAGAAGGCCAAGAATATCATTGACTGGGGAGTTGGGTGATTTCCTGAAACACATCCTCATTTTCCAATAGATCATGGTTGAGTTCTTTGAAGTGGTCACTCCATCAAAAGCTGCTGTTTCTTCGATCTCTAAAAGCCATTCCATCCTTAGTCCACAACATTTTGAGGCCAAGGGCATCGTGCCTGTATGTTGCCTTTGTAGCACTGAAGAAGACCAAGTTGCCATGCTTGGCACTAGCTCCTCTGTCAATTTTTGCTATCAGGGAGGCTTGCCATGCCTTTGGAGACATATGATATTAATGGGTTGTCAAAGTTATTTCTCATTTCATGCCATTGGCATGGTGTGTCAGGTTGATAGAATGAAAGACTTTGTCATCTTCCATATGCTTCTTTTTGGTTTGTTGGCTGTTCACTACATTAAAATGTATGTGTAAATTTGAACGACTTTCTGTGCTGTCAATGGTATGACATTTTCCACCTTATTGTTCACTTGGGTTTTGTTGCAGGGTTTGGATTGGCTCTTCAAATCAAATCTTCTGCAAATTCATGCCTATGGCAGATGGTGAAATTCAAATTCAATGAAATTCTGGAATTAAAAAAGAAAGTCTAATGGCAATTATGTAATCACCGTCAATTGCTGTGAAAAAATTATCTGGTTCATTAAAGTCCTAAGGGAAGGAAATCGACCATTCTTACCTAGTCTGTCCTACATGTGCCTCCAGCCCCAGAGTAATCTGATTGATTCTACACTGCCTTCTGAACAATTAAAGATGGGCACTAAATACTGGCCAAGTCAGCAACACCCACATCCTGTGAATTTATCATGAAAAAATGTCCTTTGGTACCATATCCTTCGCAGATACGAGAAAATGGCAGATGATGTCTGGAAAGATGTGATATTTATTGAAGATACTGCTGCTCTGCTGCAGTTTACTGACCAGTTTACTTAGCAATAGTGTTGTCTACACTTAAAGCATGCAATTAATGTTGGTTTACCACTATGCCTTCATGCTGGTGTCCATCTTTCAACAAGGTATCAATGGTATGGCCCTTTGTCTTACCCCACAATATCTTTCTGGAAGCCTTTGATCAGAGGAGACGTAATTATCAACTCAATCAGTCTCTTCACAGGATCTTCTTCAGGACACCCACATCCTTTGCTGCAGTAAAATTTCGAAAACTAACTTGGACCCCGAGTTAGTCATCAAGATGTCTCCAGATTTTGTCTGTATCATTTTACCATCCTCAGGAAAGCAGGATATATTTATTTGGGGAAGATCTTTCTTGCCGATATTAAATAATATTTTAAGTGTTCTCCTCTTGGGTGTTTGATGGTTTGACCTGTGAAATAAAGCTGCACATATTACTTAAATAGCTGTAGTTTACAAATATACCACTCAGTACCTAGTCCGTAGTAAAATGTTTGCTTTTCGTTCCTTTTTGAACATGATGTTGAGGTGCAAGTGTCGGACTGGGGTGGACAAGGTCAGAAATCACACGACACCAGGAAATAGTCCAACAGGTTTATTTGAAAACACAAGCTTTCAGAGCCTCGCTCCTTCTTCAGGTGTTAGTGAGAGACACAGCGTCAGACACAGAATTTATAAGTAAAAGGTCAAAGGGTCAGACAACCGATTAGGATATATTTAACAAACCTGAGATGCTGTCAAATCTTTAATCAGTTAGAAGATTTTAACGGACTAATATGTGTATGTAAATCACTGAATTTCTTTCAAGTCACTGCTCTGAGAGAAGTAAATGTTTTTTCAGTGTAAAGAAGAGATGGCTTTTTAGATCAGACAATGCAGGTTAAATGTGAGGCCTTGTTTACAATCTGTTTGTATTTTGGTTTGGAGTCAGACTGGTTTTATTTCTAAAGTAGGAATTTATAAAACGTCACATTGACTGTCTGTAAATTGTTTGCTTTTTGAATATAGAATGTATCTGCAAATACAAGTTCACTCCATAGATCTGTGTGTGTGTGTGTGTGTGTGTGTGTGTGTGTGTGTGTGTGTGTATAATGTGGTGGGGTCACCTGTACTGTGACATGAACCCAAGTTCCCGGTCAAGGCCGTCCTCATGGGTACCGAGCTTGGCTAACAGCCTTTACTAGGCGACTCTATGTTGTTGTGCGTCCCAACGTCCACCTTGGAAGATGTTTACTCAAAGATCTGAGTTCGAACTTCCTTGACCGCTGAAGTTCCCTGACTGGGAGGGAAAATCCCTGTTTAGCGATTGTTGTGCGGTGTCCATTCATCTGTTGTCATGGTGTCTGCATGTTTTCACCAATATACCATTCCTCGGGGCATTCTTCCCTAAGGCGTATGAGATAGACAATGTTGGCCGAGTCACATGAGTATCTGCCATACGCGTAGTGGATGGTATTCCCATATGTGATGGTAGAGTCCATGTCGATGATCTGATATGTTTTGTAGAGGTTGCCATGACTGGATTGTGTAGAGTTGTGATTGACGTTGTCCTGAAGGCTGTGTAGTTTACTGTGAACAATGGTCTGTTTGAAGGCGAGAGGTGGAGGTGTGGGGAAGATCTTGGCGAGGTGCTCATCATCATCAATAATGTGTTGAAGACTGCGAAGAACATGGTGTAGTTTCTCTGCTCCTGGGCAGTACTGGATGGTTGTATCCTATGTCTGTCTTCTGAGGAGGTCATTGCGGTTTTTCGCTGTGGCATGTCTGAACTGGCTGTTGATGAGTTGAGCATCATATCTCATTTCTATGAAGGTGTCTTTCAACAACTTCAGGTGTCTGTTGCGTTCCTCCTCATCTGAAAAGATCTTATATATGTGTAGGGCTTGTCTGTAGGGGATGGCCGTTTTAATATGTGCCTGTTTAATACATCCTCATTGGTTATATGGCCCTTTGATATTTTACTTATAAATTTTGTGTCTGATGCCACCTCCCTCTCTAACACCCAAAGAAGGACTGAGACTCCAAAGGCTTGTGTTTTCAAATAAACCTGTTGGACTATAACCTGGTGTTGTGTGATTTTTGACCTTCCTTGTTGAAGGTCTATGGCTGTTTCTTTCATCAATGCACAGCAAAGGACTTGATTGTTATTTTAAAAAAAAAAGGTTTGTCCTTTTACTTATCCACCTTTTACTTTTATTCAGAATGTGTCATCAACAGTGCTATGAAGCGTCACCTACTCACTGATGCCAAGTTTGGGTTCTGCCACAGCCACTCAGCCACTGACCTCAGTGCAGTCGAGGACAAAAGAGCTGAATTCCAGATGTAAGGTGACCGTTGACATCAAGTTTAAATTCGACCAAGTATGGCATTGAGGAGCCCCACCAAAACTGGAATCAATGGAAATCAGGAAATGCTGGATGCCATCATACCTGGCACAAAAGAAGATGGCTGGTATTGTTGGAAGAAAACAAGTTAACTGCTTTGAGATGTACTCTGTCCTGTGACTGAGATGAATGCCTGCCCCTGCTAGCAAAATGGCTTGGCAGCAGCATTACAACCTAAGGTGTTGGAAGCACTGAGCTGTATTATAAGTGAATCTAAGGTTTTTCCACCAACTGGGAAGTTCTGATGTTCATTCCTCCCAGCTCTGGAGATAGACCTTTTCTTCTGTTGGCTAAGTACTATTCCCAAGATCTTCCCACCAATTCTCTCCTTCCAGTGAGTAGGCTGTCAATTTGACTGGCAGCACAGTGGAAACTGATCAATACAATGACAGTGAAATCCTGACATTATTTTTTGGTAGGATCTCCACATCCCCTACCTTGCCAGATTCATGGGCTGTTTTGGGCCTCCCCAGCATCTTCATTAGTTCCCTGTAAATAGTACGGCATTAACTTCGTTTGTCATTCTAAAGATGCTGCCTGATTTGATGATTTCAAGTTACCTGCTACAAATTTTAGACATCTGCAGCGTGTATTGAAGGTGTGTAGAAAATACTCTGGATGTAATTTTCTAAAATTGTTCTTTTACCATAGCACTTCACCAGTCAAGAATACAAATCAGAAATTTCAAATAATAGTCAGGAAATTTCAAGCAGTGTGTGCCTGGATTTTAGATATCTCTTCTCACTTGCTGAAGCTTCCAGATGAAAGCACGAAGTAAAATATATCTGCAGTTATTTAATACTATCACAACCATACATTTGTAAAAGTACTTGCTACCAGCTATTGTAAATTTGTGATATTATGCTCCCATTGCCAGTAGTTACCACCTGGCTGACTTAATATTTGGCAGTGGAAACTGAGTTTTTTTTCCTTGAAATTTGAAGACTTTTACATTGTATGTAACAATCACATAATTACGACAAGTGAAGGAGACTAGTAAGACAGGGAATTTGGACCGCCAAAGCAATGAAAATGTAATCACAGCAAACCGAAGAGAAGGCCTATAGCAAGCCAAAGCTCAACTCAAATGCTGATTGAGTGAGGAGAAATCCAACACTGATTCTGTATTAACAAGGGGTTAGAGTGTTAATAAAATATAGGGGAAGGGGACACTTGGCCATTATACAGGTAATGAAAGAAAAATTAGACTCATCCAATTATAGCTCAAAATCTATAACAATAAAGTCTAGTAACTGCCCACAGGAAAATTCTCATCAAAAACTAATAATCGAGCTCAGCATCCTTTCTCCTTCCATTCTAAACAAGCTTTAATTCCCAGTCTTCTCTATCTCATTGTGGCAAAAAAAAATACTGGACTATAAATTCCACGTAAACAGAGCAAGTGACGTATTGCATAGTCATTATTTGAAACAACCTTGCTGCCTTTCTGAAACAAATACAGTGCAATGAAGGCTATATATAATGCTCAATCTCCAGATTAATGTAAATTGACTGCTTAATGCAAGTGTTTGCTTAGGCTGCAGTTATGCTGAAGTGATTGGTCTCAGTGTGGCAGCTGTTAAATGTATTGTTCAGTTCAGAGGCTGCAGTTATACCACAGACTCTGTATCATCACAATGATAAAAACATGAAATAACTTTCTTCCTGTACATTAGAATGCAAGTATAGAGCTCCAGTTTCATGTTGCTGATTCCTAACATTGGAAAACTTTAAGTAGGGTTGGAAAATCTAGTCAAAGTTTTAAAAAATCCAAGAGGAGCCAAAACATCAACTGCGTTCTAGATTAGAGTTTTACTATAATGGATATCAGGTGGCCTCTTGCTCAAAATCATCTTACCAAACTCGAGTGTTAGGAAAGGAACAGATTCCTGATTTATAGGGTCATATTTACTACAACGGCTGCAGCAGTTCAAGCTTACAATCTCATTCTCACAGGGTATTTAGGGATGGGCAATAAATGCTGGTCTTGTCAGAGGTACTCTCATCCCATGAATAATTTTTTTTTTTAAATGGCTGCGAGACATAATTGGAGGCGTGTTTCAATAATTAATTCTGGACAAGAATTCTTTTGGGACTTGAGATGCTCACTTGTTAGATTTGATCTATGAAGTTGATTTAGTCAGTAGTTTGGCACCAATTGTCATAAGCTAAGCTGACACATTGAATCCTACTTTTGACAAACTAATTATTGAGCTGCCCAACCTTTGTTTCGTTTGTCTTGACAGCAGGAATACAATATTGATCAAAGATGGGATGGGATTTCTCCTATTGCAGAGTTTCCCACCTCACCAGCTGAAGAGTTAGTGGGGAATGATTCCCCACTAAATATGGCTGCTCCACAGCCATTTGGTGCTCCAACGAGCATTTTTGCCTGGAAGGAGGATTCACCACCTCCCAGAGCTGCCAGCCAATCTGATTAGCGAGCAAATCTCTCTCGGCCCAGCAGTGCCACGGTGAGCAGGACTGGGAATAACAAGCAGTCTGCAGAATTGAAATCCCAGGACTCCAGGACAAGGTAAGCATGGGAATCTCAGGACATGGAGGAGAGGTCAGACCTAAGATGATTGGAGAAATGGGGGTCTTGATGGAGATGTTCAGCCTACTTATGTCTCATGCATTTAACTGTAAAATTGCAGAGCAGTCAGGGCTAGTGAGCAGGCCAGTGGGAAGGACATCCAAGAAATATTCATAAACCTGCCAGCCGTTTACCTGGTTAAATTCTGTCCATGATATAGCCAGGAAAAGTGAATGTGTCCATTTGGGCGATAAGAACCACAAATGGACCTTAAATTGTCAAAATGGAAATATATAACTAATAACCGGAGTTGCGAAGGAGAGTCATAACAGAAATGCTAACTGGCTCTTTTTCCATTGATGATGCCAGACCTGCTGAGTTTCTCCAGCATTCTCTATATTTGCTTCAGATTTCTAGCTTCTGCAGTGTCCTGCCTTTATTTAATACACAGTTCCACATCTATGTTTCCCTGCATCATTCACCAATTGCTACATTTCCCATTAAACGTGTTGCATAACTTTAATCATAAGCAACAACTACATAGCACCTTTAATGTTAATTGGGGCAGAATTTTATCCTTCCAGAAATGGCTTAGGCTCTGGCAAGAAGCGATCATATGGTGAAATGAAAAAAAATCAGAACGTCAACATCGAGAAAAATATTTCCAAATTTCCCCTTAAGGATTAAACGGTGAATTCAACGTCTCATTAATAAGAGGTGACTGTCTTATATCCATGTATTTGCATCTCATTAAAAGCCAAACTAATCTCATTTCTATGCAGCTTCCAATTCTCCCCTTCTTCCCTGAGAAACGAGGTGGTGCCAATTCCTGACATGAATGTCAAGACCTTGTGGCAGCTGCTCACTGCTTGCTTCTCTGGGCCTTCATCCAACTCTGTCTTCACCACAATGTTTGTGAACGGTCCATTGATATGTCCTCCTCAAACTTCCATCCACATAAATTGGCATCAGCAAACCACTAACCTCAAGACATCATCACGTCCGCTCTTGGACCAACTCATAAACAACTTCTCTCATTCAGTGCACTACTTTGAAGCTCAGGGACAACTATGAGCTTCATGTATCTGCCTGGTCACTGTGCACAGGGCCAAACAAGCATCTCATGCATCTGCATAAGGTGCGTATTGTGGAATATAGCTTCATTTCTGAACACACACTTATCTCATATTTACTTCAAGACTGCCTGCCTCAGCGACTTGCATTGTTTTTTTTTAATACGGAAGAGAAGCAGCTTTGTACAGTCCAGAGCTTTCAAAGGAGTGGACACGCTTCTGCATTACAGTGGGATGTTTTGTCAATGCCACAGCGAGAACATGTGCCAGCAGTATATTTAACAAGCACACTGCACAAGCTTCAATCAATTTGCCATGTCTGAAAGTCAAAGAGAAGCTGTCATTTTCATCCTGGGGACCCTCAGTCTGCAGGAATCAAAATCAAGTTCAGTAAGTTTAGGGCCTGAGCATCTTTTCCCATGTCCTTACACTAACTCCCAAACATCCGACATTATCATCACATGGGCTGCTACTACAGACAACACATTGTCAGCTGCTAATAGCTCCCATTAGCAGCTATTAATTCCCCTGAACAGTCCTTTACCTACTCCTTTGACTGCTCAACTGTTGTTCTCTCTCTCTGGGCTCCATCTCTACCTATCGTTTAGTCATCTTCAGCATTATGCCAACCTTTCCCAGCTAAAATCGGTTCTGAAGAGGGGTCTTTGGACTTGAAATGTTAACTCTGCCTTCTCACCACAGATGCTGCCACAGTTGCTGAGTTGTCCCAGAAAATGATAGCACTTTTCTGGGAAAGTTCAGAAAGTCATTGACCTTCAGTCAGCAATGTTGTGCATTGTATTTCGCCTGAGGCACTGCACAGACCTGGGCCCCTAGCTCAGTCAATGCTGCATGAGTCTGGTTGCATGGCCTCCTTTGATGGTAAATCAGTGACAGGACCGCTATCCTCTTCAACAGCTGTCCATCAAAGTCCCCACCTGCCTGTCATTGAACCAAAGAGGTAACTTTCTTGACCATTTCCTGTACGATAATAGTGCAACACCACAGTATGAAGTGCAGTCCCTTGCTTAAAACATCTAAAATGTCATTGAGCTGAGCTGTACATGTATTGCTAGCAATCTGAATGTTGCAAAGGAATAGGAGTGTGAGGATTTCTACCTGAACTGCCACATGATTTCACGAGGCAGGCATTATTGATTTGTATAATTAATGAGGTGAAGAGCGGAGGATTGTGTGAAACAGGTCTCCATGAGGTCATGGCAGACCAGGTACCACGAGCCTCACTTCAAAAAATGCAGCCCAATATGTCACAAAACGATTCAAAGGAACTTTATAAAACAACACTTGGCACCAAGCCAGAGAATGGGGTAGAGGGCTGCAATGTTTTTGGGAGGCAATTCATAGATTCATAGACATTTACAGCATAGAACAAGGCCATTCGGCCCATTGTGTTCATTCTAGTCAACAAAGATCTCACTACAGTAATCCCATTTTCCAGTTCTTGCCCATAGCCCTGGATGCCACAGCACTGTAAGTAAACATCTAAATACTGCTGAAAAGTTACAAGAGTTTCTGACTCAACCAGCCTTTCAAGCAGACAGTTCCAGACTTCCACGGATCTTGGGATGAAAATTTTTCTCCTCAACTCTCCCTTAGCCTTCTACCTTCTAATTTATCTCCATGACCCCTGGTTATTTATCCCCTACCAATGGCAAATGTGCCCACATACCTACCCAATATAGGAACTTTGTAATCTTAGACAGCTCTCACAGATCCCCTCCCAACCTTCAACTCTCCAAGAGAAACAACTCTAATGTATTCAGAATTTCCTTATAGCTCAGACTCTCCAGCCCAGGTGGAATCCTGAAAATTCCTGTCTGCACTCTGTCTTGTGCAATCATATCATTCCTAAAAAGTGGTGACCAGAATGCTTTTGTTTTTTTCGTTCAAGGGATGTGGGTATCATTGACTGGACAAGTATTTATTGCCTGTCCCAGTTACCCTTGAGAAGATGATCTGCATTCTTGAACGTCCGCAATTAATTTGGTTTGGGTAGATCCACAATTCTGTCTTGGAGAGAGATCAGTATTTTCACCCAGCACCATTGAAGGAATGGAGATATATTTCCAAGTCTGGAAGGTGAGTGGGTTGAATGGTGTGTTTCTATGCATCTCCTACACTTGGGTCAAAATGATCAATTTCACCTTTGACAGCAGGCAACCACAAAGACCCTCCACATACTTTCAACATTATTTCTTTTCTTAATTATAATCAAACATTTATATACTTCACTTAATAAAGAATAACCTGTTGAAAAATATTCTCTCCACATCATTTCAGGATCAAATATTTCAGTTCCTCATTGTTTGCAGATGAACCGCTCATGCAGTTGGCAGCTACACCTCAGAGCGTCTTTCTTCTTCATAAAAACATTTTAGTCCCTGTTCCCTGTTAAATACTAATGCTGCGTTGATTAATTGGTTTCCTGTGAAATTAATTACCTGCCACAAAATGAGAAAACCTAGAGGATTGACTGAAAAAAACATGAGTGTAAACTCAAAGAAGATTGCTAAAGGATGCAAAGGGACAAAGTTACCGAACGGAATGAATCGAGGTAGCAGTAAAACAGCAAAGAGGTTATGGTAGCCATCAGGTGGCACAGTGGTTAGCACTGTTGCCTCACAGCACTGGGGACCTGGGTTTGATTCTAACCTCAGGTGACTGCTCACAATAAGATTCCACGTTCTCCTTGTTTCTGTGTGAGTTTCCACCAGGTCATCTGGTTTCCTCCCATCATCCAAAGATGTCCAGGTTAGGTGGATTTGCCATGTTAAATTGCTCCATAGTGTCCAGAGACGTGCAGGCTAGCTGGTTTAGACATGGTAAATGTGGGGATTACAAGTTTGGCTAGGATATTCTTTGGATGGTTGGTGCAAACTCAATGGAACAAATTGACCCTATCTGTACTACAGGGAATCTATACATATGTAAAATGTAATAATTAGACCCAGGTTAGAGTAGCGCATGCAGTTCTGGCATTTCATTATATCAGTTACATTAAAGCACATGGGGCGGAGAAGGGAAGGGGGAATCTCGATTACCAGGCCAGGCCTGGTACCTGTGGTGTATAGTACAACCTACTTTACCTTCCATGATCTCTTGATTCCTAATTGCAATACCCAAAGGGAGATGGTTGTAGCCACAACCTGACTGATCAGAAACAGTTTTTTTTTTTCTCTACCTAAATGTTAATATAGTGACTGGTCATTGATACATTCACAGGAGGCTTCAGATTTTCTTTCACAAGAAAATAGATGTTTATCAAGTGAAATGAATGAATGAAAAAGGAATCTGAACATATGAGAAACAGAATGAGCTCAAAACACATTGCAAAGTACTGCTTCAACTTGTTTCCTGACACTTTCTATTACAGAGGTTCAAGCACAGACAGATTATACCACTATCTCAACTCCTTAGGATTGCAATCAATTTATTCCTTCCAAGTTATTTCCAGTGTACTGTGGAGACAGTTTCGTGAGTCCTTTCTAAATCTGCCAATGTGGACTTGTCACAAAGCTGTGACCCTGGAATTTCACAGTTCTAATTATCTGCAGATTTCTAACCAAACTCTCCCTGGCTTGAAAGTTTCACAAACTAAATCCCTCTGCTGAGGTGACTTGCTCCCTGAACTGCTCTGAATCTTCCTTCTGGAAAAGAAAACATACTTGCTTCGAAGATTGGTGAATACAAAACTGAATTTTACAAAATACCTCACGCCAGATTTTTCACAACTGAAAACAAAGTTAATGACCTTAAATGTTTACTGAACATGCAAATATACAAAATAAGAGCTGAAATAAAGCAACACATAGAAATTGGTGGAAAAAAAACCCAGAAAATGCTGGAGTTCTGAAGAAGGGGTACTGGACTCAAAACCTTAACTCTGCTTTCTCTCCGCAGATGTGACTAAACCTGTTGGATTTTTCCAGCACTTTCTTTTTGTTTCTGATTTCCAGAATCTGCATTTCATTCTTTTTTTGTTTTAGCAGAAATAAAGCATTTGGCATAAATAAGGAGACCAAAACTGTAAACAATATTTGTGATATGATCTTGCTAATGTCCTGTATAAGCAAAGCATGAAATCGTTACTTTTATGTTTAACTCTCTGGTAGTAAAGGATAACATTCAATGAGCCTTCCTGATTGCAAGCTGTACCAACATGCTAACTTTTTGTGACTCATTCACCAGAATACCTAAATACCTCTGCATCTCTGAATTCTCCATTCATCCACTGTGTTTTTGTTCCTCCTGTAATTCATAAACATAACAATATATACATCTTTCTGTTAATATCACAATGTCCACAGTCATTGGATTTCAGGCAAAATAATGGATTTAAGTCAATTTATGGAAGGATTCTCTGACTTTATTTCTTTTTCAAAAAGAAAGTTCTTAACAGAAGTGGCCAACTATATACCCTCCCTCATAACAAGGAAACCTTTGAAATTGTGAATAAAAAACAGGGTTGAGCATTATAAGTGCTAATACCCATTGAAAAGTTATCAAGAAACTCTCCAATTTTAAGAAAGATACAGCAATGTACTTGAGAGACAATAGGAGATGCTGGAGACACTCTGTAGGTCTGGCATCATCTACAGAGTGAAACAGAGTTAATGCTTTGTGTCTGATATGAATCTTATTCAGAACTAAGTTATTTGAGGGTGTCTAATCATATAAAATTATTATAGCATTTATACCACATGACTGATTTACAAACCTATTCATTTCACAATGGGGATCCCCATTGATGGATACCTCGACCTGATTATTGGATGTAAACATTCATTGAAAGAAGGCTTAAAGTTCTTGAGTAAGATGGTCATTAACATAATGTATTAATCACAAATGAAATGTTTCCTTTCACAACTCACTGAACATTTAAGTGTAATATTTGTTTACATAAGAGATTTTTTCTTGTAATTTCACTGTACAACATAGAACATAGAACAGTACAGCACAGTACAGGCCCTTCGGCCCACGATGTTGTGCCGAACTTTTACCCTAATCCTAAGGTCTATCTAACCTCCACCCCTACTTTATATTGTCATCCATATGCCTATCTAATAGTTGCTAAATGCCCCTAATGAGGCTGACTCCACTACCTTCTCTGGCAATGCATTCCATGCCCCGACCACTCTCTGAATAAAGAACCTACCTCTGACGTCTCCCCTATATCTACTTCCACTCACTTTAAAACTATGCCCCCTCGTAATAGCCACCTCCACCCTAGGAAAAAGTCTCTGGCTGTCTACTCTATCTATACCTCTGATCATTTTGGACACCCCTATCATGTCACCTCTCATCCTTTGTCGTTCTAAAGAGAATGCCCTAGCTCTCTCAACTTTTCCTCATAAGACCTTCCCTCCATTCCAGGGATCATCCTGGTAAATCTCCTCTGCACCTTTTCCAACGTTTGCACATCGTTCCTGTAATGAGGTAATCAGAACTGGACGCAATACTCCAGATGTGGCCGAACCAGGCTTTTGTATAGCTGGAGCATAACTTCACGGCTCTTGAACTCAATCCCTCTATTAATGAAAGCTAACACACCATACGCCTTCTTAACAACTCTATCCACCTGGGTGGCAGCTTTCAGGGAACTGTGGACATGAACCCCAAGATCCCTCTGCTCCTTCACACTGCCAAGAATCTTTCTGTTAAGCCTGTATTCTGCTTTCACATTTGTCCTTCCAAAATGAATCACCTCACACTTTTCAGGGTTAAATTCCATCTGCCACTTCTCAGCCCAGCTCTGCATCCTATCGATGTCCCTTTGTACCCTAGAACAGCCCTCCGCACTGTCCACAATGCGACCCACCTTCATATCATGTGCAAACTTACTAACTCTCCCTTCCACTCCTTCATCAAAATCATTTACAAAAATCACAAATAGAAGAGGACCAAGAACAGATCCTTGTAGTACACTACTTGTAACTGAGTGCCATGTTGGATATTTTCCGTCCACTACCACCCTTTGTCTTCAAAGGGTCAACCAATTCTGAATCCAATCTGCCACATTTTGCCCTATCCCATGCCTCCTTACGTTCTGCATGAGCCTACCATGGGGAACCTTATCAAACGCCTTATTTAAATCCATGTATACCACATCCACTGCTCGACCTTTATCCACGTGTTTGGTCACCTCTTCAAAGAATTCAGTAAGGTTTGTGAGGCATGATCTACCCCTCACGAATCCATGCTGACTATCACAAATCAAACTGTGCCTATCTAAGTGGTCATAAATCCTATCTCTCAGAGCTCTTTCCAATAATTTGCCCACCACTGACGTAAGACTAACTGGCCTGTAATTTCCAGAGTTATCCCTATTCTCTTTTTTGAACAAGGGAATGGCGTTTGCCTCTCTCCAAACTTCCAGCACTGTACCCATGGACAGTGAGGAAGAAAAGATCATCGCCAAAGGCCCTGCAATCGCCTCCCTCACTTCCCATAGAATCCTTGGATAAATCCCATCAGACACAGGGGACTTATCTATCTTCAACTTCTTCAAAATTCCTAGTACATCTTCCTTACAAACATCAACCTCCTCTAGCCTACCAGCCTGTTTCACACTGTCCTCCTCTACAACTAGGTCCCTCTCAGCTGTGAATACTAAAGAAAAGTATTCATTAAGGACCTCTCCTATCTCTTTAGGCTCCATGCACAATCTTTGATCGGCCCAACCCTTTCGCTGGTCATTCTATTATTCCTCATGTACGTGTAAAAAGCCTTGGAGGTTTCCTTGATCCTATCTGCCAAAGTTTTCTCATGCCCCCTTATAGCTCTCCTAAGCCCTTTCTTCAGCTCCTTCCTGGATAACTTGTATCGCTTTGGAGCCTTTTCCGTTCCTTGTTTCCTAAACCTTTCATAAGCATCCTTCTTCCTGTTAACCAGTCATTCAACCTCTCTTGAGAACCAAGGCTCCCTCACTCAACTGCATGTTCCCTGCCTGCTAGTGACAAACATATTGAGCACACACAGTATGCATTCCTACAACAATCTCCACATTTCAATAGTGCTCTTCCCTGACAGCATCTGTTGCCATGTTATGTTACCCAGTTCTTGCCTAACAGAATTGTAATTATCCTTCCCCCAGTTATAAACCTTACCCTGCTTTACGTACCTATCCTTTTCCATGACTAAGGTAAAAGTAACAGAGTTATGATCGCTACCACCAAAATGTTCTCCTACCAACACTTGGCCCAGTTCATTGCTAAGCACCAAACCCAAAGTGGCCTCTCCTCATGTTGGTCTATCTACATACTGTATTGTACTGTAATCGTGACATTGCCAATAGATGGGTAACTTTATTTTCTGTCATGGTGCCTCCTGATTAATGCCTGTGCTGGATAATTGGTAAATTGGCATGAAGAAGCAAGGAAAGATGGGGTAAGTGGAAGGTGAGCTGGCACAAAGTTGGCGTAGAGGCTGTGAAGGAGTAAGGGAATAATTGAGAACATAAGGGCTATAAGGTACCATGAGAGATGATATGGGGTTTCACAAGATATATAGGGGGCCAAGAGAGGTGGGTGCAAGTGCATAGGTTGGCATAGAGCATATGACGATCCCTGTGGAATAGGCAGATGGGCAAAGGTTGGCACAGGTGTTATGAAGGGTCATGGCAGTGCCTGCAGGGATATAATGTTGACATGGTTGGGGCACAGAAAGCGAGGGGGGCAAGAACAGGTGGGATGGTGTCTACTTAAACCTTCATTTTTGAAATTGGCATTCAGTGTAGGAGTGACCAGCAGACTTTCTACCCTGCTCATTTGGGAATCAGGCAGTTTGTTCAGGCCATTCGAGGTCACCTGGCCTGATTACCAATCCAGCCTGCTCTGCTAGACTGACAATCTGAAATGTGGGAGCAATTTTTTTAAAATTTAGGATTGCAGAACCCAGATTTCTTCTTTTTTTAAAATGTATGTCCTGACCTGCGAAAAGAAATCCATCACTGACCTTCACCTTAACTATGGATTGCTCCTTTCTCCTCCCTGCCTAAAAACCTAACCACAAAGTAGTTAATGGAGAAAAGAAAACTCAGGCTGAAAGTCAATATATTTGCCACCCTTACTCTTGTACAAACTCTGTCACAGCCAACTTGAATTTGTGCTTCACCAGAGGCAAACCCAAAATCAGTGTTATTTAAAACCAAGGCCTTAACTTGGTGCCAGCCCCTCTGACTTCCCTTGTGATCAGGGCTTTGGGTTAGTCTGTCTTTCTCAAGCTCTGCTTCTTAAGTAAGAAAGCAAAAGAGTTTTTTATTTAGCTGCCTCTGCTGCTTGGTACTTCTTAATAGTTATTTCATTAATTAGTCATTTTGCTAACAAAAAATATTTTTGTTTGTTTTCAAATTCATGAATAATGTTTCAATTTTATTTCTCTTAAATTTGCACTTCAGCCCCTTGAGAAATGGAGCTTAGCCCCTCATTCAGGAAGGTTGGCCAGTGCTGTTCTCGTTAGTAACTGCCAATATTCCATGAATGAAAAGCATTGCTGAGGAGAGTGAGAGAAGACATTTGAATTCTTTTCCACAGTTGTAAGAGTAACTCTGTCATGGGAAGTAGCTGGGACACAGGCCTTTTTGGTGGAAATAGGGAAAAATATTTGAAGTGGAGGAAAATTAAGGAAGAAGATCTAACACATTGAACCGGAAGTGAACCATTTGGCCCATCGGGTCTACTCTACCATTGCTGTTCCTTCACTGTCGCTGGATTAAAATCCTGGAATTCCCTCCCTAACAGCATTGTGGGTCAACCCACAGCAGGAGGACTGCAGCGGTTTAAAAAGGCAGCTCACCACCACCTTCTCAAGAGCAACTAGGGATGGATAAGAAATGCCAGCCAGCCAGCGATGCCCACATCCCACAAATGAATAGAAAAAAGCTTCACTTTCCTACCTTTTCCCTATAACTCTAAATTCCCTTATTGATTAAAAACATTACCTGGAATATACTTATCGAGCCAACATTAACCGTCCTCGGTGATGAAGAATTCCACTGATTTATGTCTCAGAGAGAAAATAAAATCCTCCTTATTTCTGCCTTACATGGGGTCTCCTTACTCTCAGATCATGCACTCTGATCCCAGACTCTGCTGGAAAAGGAAACAAGCTCACCACATCTGCCCTGTCAAGTCCCCTAAGAACCTTTGCAGAACACCCATGTTCTATCCATAAAAATAACCCGGAGTTTTCAGTTGCCTGCTACATTAACACACCACCATGTTCCTTGGCCAACATCTCTGTCGCAGATTTGTTGCAATGCCCCAGCAAGGCTGAGTACAAGTTGAAACAACAGCATCTCATTTTCCACTTCGGGCCCTCGGGACTTAATATCGAGTTCAATAATTTTAGGGCCTGAGCACCTTCTTCCATGTCTTTTATCCACCCACAGATCCCAGGCCCTGACATGACATGGCCTGCTTTCAGCGCAGCCAACTGATTTGCACCTACTTATTGTTCCTTTCGAGATTTCCTCATTCCCGTTGTCTGATTATCTGTCTTACTCTCTTTCTGGGTGCTGCTTCCACCTATCCTCTCACTCCTTCCACCACCACAGCCCCTCACCCCCCAAAAAAATTACTACTACCCATTCCCAGCTACTATCTGTTCTGAAGAAAGGACTTGAAATGTTAGCTCCGTTTTCTCTCCACAGACAGTGCCAGATCTGCTGAGTTTATCCAGCAATTTATGGCTTTGTCCCCAAGAATCTTACGTACTTCAATAAAGCCTCCTCTCATTCTCCTAAACGTCAACAAGTACAAGCCCAAACTACTCAACCACTTCCGATAAGAAAATTCCTCCATAGCCAGGATCAACATTGCCTCTAATGCCAATATATCTTTCCTTAGATTAAATGATTAAAAGTTGCTCACAATATATTTAGCTGTGGACTAACCAGTGCCTTGTATACGTTGAGCAAAGCCTGCCTATTCTTATTTCAAAAAGGAATGGAAAACAAACGTCAATGTTCCATTTGCTTTCACCGAACTTGAATGGTAACATTTTGTGATTCGTGCACTAGAACCCCCAGATTCCTTTGTGTTGCAGATTTCTGCAGACTTCCTTTATTTAAGTAATATTCAGCTCTTTTACTCTTTCAGTCGAAGTACGTACCACACATTTTCCCACATGTATTCTATCTGTCAAGTTATTTCCCATCACTTAACCTATAGTCCTTCTTTATAATCATCATCACGACTTGCTTTCCTACCTAGGCAGGCAAATTAAGTTTTGAATTGCTGAAAGAAAAGTTGGTCATGGATATGAATTGAAAAAACCTCCTTCTGTGCTTTAAGCTCTATGGATCTTTGTAGGTCCCTCTCCTGTTTCCTTTTTGACTATGCTACATTTATTTAAATATGTAGTGATGTGTTGAAAAGTCGTCGCTGATCAAGCTTTGTGATTAAGTTGAATTCTTTACAAAAATAAAGAGGAGACAGTAGACTTTGTGTCTTCATCCTGCAATGATTTGAAGAACAAATGATGACCCTTCCTTTATGGCTGTAACTCCCTGATTATATTATGCATTACAGCAGTTGATTACGTTGTCAAACAATATAATGATAGTTTTGCATTTGTTCTCTATTAGATTTTTATTTCTACGTTTCAAGCCAAACAATGCACTAAAGATTTTGAAACAGGCTTTGAAGTGTCAAGGATAAATACTTTTCCTTATTCAGACTGCATAGAAGCAAGGTTCTTTTCTACCTCCTTGAACCTTGGTTTCCTGGCTGTGAATGTTTTCTTCCCCAGTTAATTCTTTTTGCTGCCAGCAAAATAACATCAAAGTCATTGGCAAAGGTCAACTACCTCATTTCTGTTCATTAGACTGATTAATTTAGATGATTTTGGTTTGCATCCAATTGCATGGCTTAATTTTTTACTGACAGTATTATTATATTACGCAAAGCAGTAAAATAATGTTAGTCCTCGAGCAGCAACTAAATGCTATTATCTTGAATTTACCTTTGAAGATGCCTCACTAACCTTCCAAAGGAATAAAAGGGACTGATACATTTCTTTTTCCTTGAGATCGGATTCATTCTTTTGTAACTGAACAATGACAATGTACTTCCTGTGGAACTAAAAATATGAATATATAAGAGATCTTTACTAATCTTTACATAATTTTTTTTCAGTAGCCTTAGAAAGAAAAACTTTATCCTAGAGATAATAGGAACTGCAGATGCTGGAGAATCTGAGATAACAAGGTGTAGACCTGGATGGGCCGAAACGTCAGCCTTCCTACTCCTCTGATGCTGCTTGGCCTGCTGTGTTCGTCCAGCTCTACACCTTGTTATCTAAAACTTTATCCTAAATAGGTTTCCAAAAATTGACAGACGTAAAATAAATCGAGAAGAAAATTGCTAACTTTAAGATAGAAAAGTAATGAGATACATGCACATTAGATGATCTTAAGGAGGAGGACATTTTCTTTATCAACCTGTTCAAAGATATTTTTGAGACTTGAACCTGGTCCTCCTGATCCAGAGTTAGAGAGGCAATCACTGTGCCACAAGACCTCTAACTTTAAAGAGGACAGAAGCAATGCATCTTTAGCGACTTAAAGAAATAGGAGAGGAGATAACATCGGCCGATGTACTCTTCTATAAAACTATTGTATCAAAACCAGAATGGTGCTATTGAATTGAAAAATAGAAAGATTCAATACTTATCTTCAGAAACAGAGGTGGTCCAGGGAAATATAATTAAGGCACATCCAAGACTTTCCACCAGTTTGCATTAATTAAAATCAATACAACATGGCTGAAATCAGCCAAACCAGTGCAAAGGATCACCACATTTTGAAAACAAGTGCATCAAGTACATGTCAGGTTTGTGTGTTTTGCTTCAAAACCATTGCACTGGAAGTCAACTCTGGGCAGACAACTGGAGACCTCACATAAAAATAATTATCATGGCCAGTTGAGTTGATCAGGAAGGAACCATATACACTTCACCTTTGTCATTTACAGGTGCAAGGACAAGTAAATTTTTACACATCAACAAAATGTTCCATTTACTAAAAGAAAAAACTGGAAACCAACTAATGTATACTGATGGAACTAATAAATGATTTTCTATTGCTGTCTTGTGATCTAAAGTTAGTTTTCTCATGGTTGGTGGTATAAACAGAATTTTTTTAACGCAACAAGCTTTATTTCAGATTGGTCGATCGCACAAATAATGCAAAATAGTTTAGTTGTGGTTATTGTTACGAAACGGAGGCAGACAGCCAAATTAAATCCACATTTTTACCACTGTATTTACAATAGTGTAACATAAAAACCTTCACAGACACTGCTCCCTGCCCATGCCCAAGCCAAGATAGTTATTTCAATATACATTCCCTGACTTTGCAAACATTTAATTCCAGATGCTGGTTTTGTATTTTAAACAGAAGACTGAACAATTTATTAAATACATAATAATTTAAGCAGAGATAAACTAAACAAAAAAATAATCTAATGACGTAGAGTTATAGAATCATACAGCATGGAAACAGACCCTTCAGTCCAGCCAGTCCAGACGAACCAAGTTTCCAAACTAAACTAATCCCACCTGCCTGCATTTGGTTCATGTCCTTCTCAACCTTTCTTATTCATGTACTTATCCAAATGTCTTTTGAAACATTTGTTTTCAGCCTCATTCATACAAAAGACAGACAGTCAAACAAGCATAGTTAAGGGATAAACAAAACAAAGTAACAAACTCGCCAAATCACTCAAATGGTTTTCACAATGCATTGTTCACAGGCATAGATGGTGATTCCTTGATTGCTTTTCTGGATAAGCTGATCAGCGTCACCTGAACAGTTTACTCAGGTATAGGTAGTAATACTTATAGCTCAGCTTTCTACTCTTTGGGGCTTTGGAAGGTGGATGGGAGATTAGGCTGGGAACTTTCAAATCTTCATGCTGTGTCCACCGGCAGCTAAACTCATTTCCCCAGAAATCATAGTTCAAAAAAACAAGTTCAACTTTGGTCCTAGATAACAAGGTGTAGAGCTGGATGAACACAGCAGGCCTGGCAGCATCAGAGGAGCAGGAAAGCTGACCTTTCGGGTCTGGACCCGAAACGTCAGCTTTCCTGTTCTTCTAATGCTGCCTGGCCTGCTGTGTTCATCCAGCTCCACACCTTGTTATCTCAAATTCTCCAGCATCTGCAGTTCCTACGATCTCCTCAACTTTGGTCCTGCCCTGATATTCTCCTGAGACTTCAATTACCATTAAAGAGCACCAATATGCTTAAATATAGGGCCACCTCTAGACTTGCCAGAGCCAATTCTCAGGTGCTACCTCATCAATTGTCAACTTCTGCTATCAGCTTAAACATAATGCCCTTCCAGGGGTTGTTGTAGCCATAAGAACTCTTTTAATCAAGAATCAGCCTACACTTAACCTCCAGGCCTGGCCTCAGAAATAAATAAAAGCTTATTTGGCCTGTTCTTTTCCTTTTATCACAGGCTGTTTCATGAATTCTAAAACTCAACCTTAGCTCACAATTTTCAGTTCACAGCTCCAAACCAAAATTGATAAATGCATAAAAATAAAGACAGTGAAAAATCAGCCATGGTTCTAACATGATGCAAATGAGTTTTGGAAGAAACTTGAGGAAGATGTCACTTTAGAAAAATCAGTGACATTTCAAGCATGATTTGAGCTCAGACTGTCCATTACATTCAAAGTCAAATCTCGGCTTTATTTAATTTGAACACAGTGAGAATGTAGGCAAGAGGAATAAAAGCAAAAGATTTTAAAGTTTGTGGATGACAGTAAAATTAGTGGTTTAGTGGCCAGTGAAGAAGATTATCTAAGATTATAACATCGGGTCAATGGGTTGTAGAATGATTTGCAGACAGATTTAATTTGGATAAACGTGAGTTATTGCATTTTGGTAAAACAAACAAGGACAGGACGTATACAATTAATGGTAGTGCCCTGGGCCATGTTGTAGAAGAGACCTTGGAGTTCAGGCAGCTAATTCTTTGAAATTTGCATCACAGGTAGACAGTTTGGCTGAGAAGGCATTTAGAATGCTTACTCTGAGGAAAGGTCACTGGACCCGAAGCTTTAATTTCTCTTCACAGATGCTGCCAAACTTGCTGAGCTTTTACAGCAACTTCTGTTTTTGTTTCTGATTTACAGCATCCACAGTCCTTTCAGTTTTTATTATTATGCTTGCCGACATTGCTCAGTCCTTTGAGTAAAGGAGTTGGGATGACATATTGAGGTTGTGCAGGATGTTGATGAGGCCTCTTCTGGAGTACTGAGTGAAGTCCTGGTCATCCTGTTTTAGGAAAGATGCTATTAAAGTAGGGAGCATTCAGAAAAGATTTACCAAGATGCTGACAGGAATGGAGGGTTTGAGTTACAAAATTAGGCTGGGACTTTTTCCACTGGATCATAGAAAGTTGAGCAGTGACATTATAGAGGCTTATAAAATCATGAGGGAAGTAGAAAAGGTGAATAGCAAGGGCCTTTTAACTAGGGTGAGGGAGTTCAAAACTAGGAGGCATATTTTTAAGAAGAGAGGAGAAAGATTTACAAAGGGCATAAGGAGCAACATTTTAGCGTAGAGTGGTTTGTGTTTGGAATGAACTGCCAGAGAAACTGGTGATGCAGGTGCGTTATAACATTTAAAAGATATTTGGATAAGTAAATGAATAGGAAAGGTTTGGAGGTTGTGGGATAACAAGGTGTGGAACTGGATGAACACAGCAGGCCAGGCAGCATCAGAGGAGCAGGAAAGCTGATGTTTCGGGTCTGGACCTTCTTCAGAAATTTGGGAGGGGAAGGGGGCTCTGAAATAAATAGAGAGATAGGAGGCGGTGATAGAAGGTGGATAGTGGAGCATCTGATCCCACTACGAAGGATATATTTCCCTCCCCACCCTTATCTGACTTCCAGAAGGATCACTTTTTCCGTGACTCTCTCGTCTGCTCCATACTCCCCACTAGCCCCACCACCCCAAGTCACCTTTCCTTGCAACCGCAGGACATGCTACACCTGCCCCTACACCTCCCCTCTCACCTCCATCCCAGGCCCCTAGAAAATCTTTCACATTAAACAGATATTCACCTGCACATCTGCTAATGTGGTATACTATATCCGCTGTTCCCGATGTGGCCTCCTCTACATCGGAGAAACCAAGCGAAGGCTCAGAGACCACTTTGTGGAGCAGCTACGCTCGGTTCGCGACAAAAGGTAACACCTCCCAGTCGCGAACCACTTCAACTCCCCCTCCCATTCCCTGGACGACATGTCCATCCTGGGTCTCCTCCAGTGCCACAACGATGCCACCCGAAAACCGGAGAAACAGAACCTCATATTCTGCCTTGGAACCCTACAACCCAATGGTCTCAATGTGGGCTTTACGAGCTTCAAAATCTCCCCACCCCCGACCTCATCCCAAGACCAGCCCCCCTCTCGCCCCCACCTCCTTGACCTGTCTGTCTTCTCTCCCACCTACCCACCCCTTCCTCCTCACTGATCAACACCCATCCCCGCTTCCTACCTACACGCACCTCTGCTAGCTTTATCTCCGCCTCTCTGACCTGTCTGTCTTCCCTTCCACCCACCCACCCCTACCTCCTCACTGACCAACTCCGATCCCAACTCCCTACCTACACTCACCTTTACCAGCTTCAGCTCTGCCTCCTTGACCAGTCTGTCTTCTGTCCACTTATCTGCTCCACTATCCACCTTCTATCACTGCCTCCCCCTCTCTATTTATTTCAGAGCCCCTTCCCCTTCCCCAATTTCTGAAGAAGGGTCCTGACCCGAAAGGTCAGCTTTCCTGCTCCTCTGATGCTGCCTGGCCTGCTGCGTTCATCCAGCTCCACACCTTGTTATCTCAGACTCCAGCATCGGCAGTTCCTATTGTATCTTGGAGGTTGTGGGATTGTGTTCAATCATGACCGAGATTAATTAGTAGTGAAAATAGCCTCTGTATTGAGCATCTGCAGAGGCACAGTGTGAGATGGTGATGGAATCCAAAGTACAGTTTGACAGTAGCCTCTTTTATACACAGTTTTTACATACATTAGAATTTTAGCACTTTGATGTCACATAGCTGTATCTTTTGCACACGAGTTTGCATGACATCTGGGGAAGCAGGAAATAGTTTAAGCACTTGCTATATGCTGGCTGTTACACCTGATGGGAGTAGAATGTTTGTCCAGTTTGCATAATCAAGAAATATTAGTCCTTTTTTTTTTTAAAGTTAGTAATGTTAGTAAAAATATGAGACCTATATGATCTAAATAAGTGAGAAATAAAAGTATAGAAGATATTAAACTGATCTCCTGCAGCTGGGTCATGAGATTTCATCTATTGCTGGTTTTTGACAGTTTCAACACATTCATTCATGCAGTTTCATGGAAGCACTCTTTTGATTGCAAGTTTCTTAAAGGGGGTAGCCCTTTTCAATATGTATTTAAAAGGGACAAATCAGCACATTAGTACAAGATGGTAGTTTTAAGTAAAAGTTAGAAATAGGTAGTGCATAAGGAAATTTCAAAGAGATAACAAGCAGCAAACTGTAGGGACATGCTGGAGGATGAAACTATTTAATGTCTTGCAGCCTATTCAGGTCTTGAGAGGTGGTTAATAAGGGCTAATTAATATTATAATTTTTCCATAGTTTCAAGTCAGTTATGGAGACACAATGTCAGGGATGGCATTGTTCTGAATAGGTTATGGCATTAACACTTATTCAGGCGTAGCCTTTGATACAGAAACAGGTTGAAATGCTGCTTCCAGCATGGGGCTGATAAGAATTGAAAGTATACTAAATATAGAGCTCTTTGAGTGAGAGAATCATAATACAATATCTCACAAGAGACATGGGCCAAATGCAGGCAAGCAGTACTGGTTTAGTTTGGGAACATGGTCGGCGTAGATTAGTTAGACCAAAGGGTCTGTTCCCATATCGGAGAACTCTATGACTCTGTGACTCTAATTTAAAAGCACAATGGAATGTTTCCCAGTTCTGATCAAGAGGAATATCACTCAGATTACCTTTATCATTCCTTCAATGGATACTGAGGATGCCAAAACGCAATGATTCTGCAATGATAGTCCGACAGAACCTGAGATTGTAGACATTAAAGGATTTTGACCTGGAAGAAGTTGGGGTCTGGAGAATCATTCACTAACACAGTCCAATAAAACCTCTTGTTCTGAAGCCAACTTTCCCATTGACCCCATCGCTACAGCAAAACCAGAACCCTTCAATCTAAAATACAGGGATGACTGGATAGTTAGTGGTTCTTCAACCTTAATATTCACTCCATACTAGATCTCAAATCCAGGCTTCTAGACTATGAGCTTCAACTCACTAACATACCTTATTCCTTCAGAACACTTTCTTCCACCAACATATACAGATTAGAATCGCAATTGTGTTTTAACCCCATTGTTATATTACTGGATGGGCAATGCAGAAACATTTGCCTGCAAGAGATAGCTTTCTGCTGGGAGTAAGAGAGAGTTATCCACATATTATCACTTACTGCTATGTCTCCCTCTCTGTTTGAAGTTTCCCTCACACCTCAGGACTTTGCCAGACAGCACTGAATTTACATTCATGGTTTTTATTGTCTACAACAGTTCTCTTTAAAAACAATTGGAGTTAAAAGTTAAAATACCTAGAGTATTTCAAGGTTTCAATCCATTATAATGAAACCATCCAATGGTGAACTTTAATTGAAGCTTAAACTTTAACTGAAGATTACATCTCCTCGTCTGACATCTTCCTAAGATAGGTATTGACAGCTGACCAAGTCTTGACAGAGTCTTGACAAATTGACTCGTAAAGTTACACATGGGCTGAAAAGGAAATGCAAAAATGGATTAAGTGCATTGACCAGCCAGTAATTGTTATTTTAATGCTTATTCCCACTTTGTGAACAATTCTGCCAAAGCAGCAATTTATTACTTATCGCTAGTTACATTGAAACAATAGGTGATGGACCTATTTCTTGAATTATTACAATCCTTGATAGTGGTCCTCTGATATCCCTGTCTATTTACAGGTTCTGGACAAAGAGACATTGAAATAATAAGCAAAGAGCAAAAAATCCCAGACAGATAGAGATCTCTAATAGCTTATGTACAGCTCAAGCTCTACCTGCTAGATATGTAAGTGTTAAGACTATCAGCTATCGTATTGTGTAGTTGTAGTAAACTACCTGGTGACAAGTGCAAACTGTTGTGTTTTATCTTTTGATTAGGCTCTATCGCAACCTGTTGGAGTCAGCATTACTTTCAATTACTTTAAATCATAACCATCGCTTGCATTTCTTCAGACTGCATGCGCTGGTAATGGCTGTCACTGGAGTCCGGGGGAAATTATGTCCCACTAAAAAGCAGGAATAAAGTAATGATGTCACACCTCAGATAAACTAAGAACTAAGGGGAAAAGTTCAAACCTAAATAAAAATGGATATACTAAGGATGTGGACAACGAAAGCGAGAATTTCTAAAGCAAAAGAAGTATATCCGAAAGGAAACAAGAGACAAACTTCAGGATTTAATTATCAGATAAATGAAAAGTAAAGTATTTCAAAGGCAACATATAAATTCCAAAAGATAATGATAAGAATAGCATACATGAAGAATGCATGAGATATACTTACATATAGTAAATTTGTCTGAAGGTTAAATAATTACTTTGCCCCATTATTGACCAGGATAACTAACATTAATTTGTTGCATTGTGACATAGATTCCAGATACATTTCTTTAGTCAAGACATTAATATGACATCACAATGTGTCATTCCAGTATGAAAGAATTCCCATGTCTGCTGTCATTCTGTGTATGTCAGTTTAATTATACATGTGTAAAAAAACAGATTATATATTTAAATCTGTGATATCATAACCTTGAAAAAGTTAGTTGCAAATAAATTGCAAGATATCTGACTCAACAGCACTTTCTAATGTATCTGTTATGTTGGCTAATATATATGTTACAAGCTAAATCATAATGATAGAAGTGGACACTAAAAGCTACAATGACAACTGGTTAGTGGCAATAAGTGCAGCAAAATGTTGAAACATTGACAGCGTATGGCAACTCTGAAAAGTTTCTTTTCCTCTCTATCAGTCATTCATCAATCTGTCTGAGTTCAGAGATAAAATTAGAACTACACTACAGCCAAAATAAAATACTACGAAGCTGTATTCAAGCTCATACTGGAGTAGTCTATCACTCCGTTTCTCTGTCTGTTCTCAGAAAACTATTGTAAGAGACCGATGCTGACCCATGTAAAAAAGGGTGGGAGTTTTAAATGATTCTGAAAAGGCAGCTGTAAAGTTTTCTGAGAAGAAAATACAGCTTGAAAATACGAAAAGAAATGATTCTAAAGAAGCCTTACCTTAGTCTAAATGTCAGTTGATTCTATCGAACTATTTATTTTTCCAAATCAGTGGGAAATTAACAAAAAGCCTGCCCAACATAGTTACTCCTTTTATTTTGTGACCGCCATCTACAGGCAGAAACCTATAACTATAAACCTGCAATTTATAAAGAATAGCAACAAAAAAAATAGGAGATAGAAGGAAAACCAGTAAGATCCATAAGCAAACCCTGCCCTGCACGCTACTTCTAGAAGGAAGCAAAGACTGAAAAGAGAAATGAAAGGCAAGAAAACTGACAAAGGTGAATAGGCAGACAAGCCTTTCTTTGGGACTGTAGTAATAAAAAGAATAAAATTCTCTGGCATTTCTGACATTGACCATAAAGATCCAAACATTTTTTTCAGAAATTGGAAGATCAACTTAAAGTTTGAATCAATTTCAGGATACTCAGGCTTGAGTTCATGTCAAACTGATAATAACACAATTAAATGATTGATCAATTCACAGGTAGATATTGATACAAAGGTATACATACGATTTCATTGAAACTAACTTAAATGAAAGGCTTAATGAACTGGTCACAGCCTCAACAACCATTAAATTCTTCTGGAATGCACTTATGAACAAAGACAATGTATATGTCATTAAAGCCCTACTAGAAGGAGCAGACAAGTTCAAAGCAATTGTAACAGATCAACAGCATCAGCATCTGCACATGCCTGATCCTGGAAGAACAACTGTTGCAACTATTATCCAATGTATCATCCTCAAACACTTCCGCCAACTCCAATTACACACCACTACCCAGAACATTGTCCATTGCTCCCCACCTCCCCCCCCGCCTTCCACAAGGACCATTCCCTTCGCCTCTCCTTAGTTCATGCCACACTCCCCACCAACTACTCCAATTCCTCCCCGGTACCTTTCCCGTAACCGTAAAAGATGCAACATGTGCCCACACGCCACCTCCCTCATTTCTATACAGGACCCTAAATAGTCCTTCTAGATGAGACAAAGCTTCACCTGCTTCTCCTCCAACCTAGTCTATTGCATCTGGTGCTCCCGATGTGGTCTTATCTACATCGGGGAGGCTAAACATAGACTAGGTAACTGTTTTGCAGAGCATCTTCACCTGGCCTGTAATAGCCAACCTAGCCTCCCCGTCACCACCCATTTCAACTCCCCACCCATTCCTCCTCTGACATGTCCATCCTCAGCCTTTTTCTGTGTCGCAGTAATTCAGAATGTAAATTTGAAGGACAACACCTTATCTTCCACCTGGGCACCCTGCAGCCTGGAGGACTCAACATTGAGTTCTTTAACTTTCCCACCCATCCCCCGGCTCCCTTTCCAGCCCTGCCCCCTCCCTTCCAGCTGCCAACCAGATTCATCCCTCCCATCAACCAACCAGACCGTACCTATTACCGGTGTCCACCTATCATCACCACTCTGCTAACTTCGGCACCCTGTCCCATTTTTCTGCAGCTCCTCCTATGCCCACATCCAGTCCTGAAGAGAGTAACACCTGAAATGTTGACTTCTCCTTTCCTCCAGATGCTGCCTGGCTTGCTGTGTTCTTCCAGCCTCCTGTTTGTCTACCTTGGATTCTGGCATTTGCGATTTTTTTGTCTCTGCCACAGGCATCAACAACTTCTTTGGAATATCCAAATTTTACATGTGGTGTGGCTTGTCTCATTGATCAAGACAGTAACCAGCATTTTGAGACATAGATAAGATATGTTCTATAAGAAGATATGGGCCAAAATGTGCAGGAAAATTAATTGTACAGAGAAAGCCAAGGTACAACACAGTACTCCATATTAGCATATGAAGAAGGACAAACAACAAACAATGTTAAAACAACTTCCAAAGATCTATCTATGGCAAACAAACATGTCAATGAAGTCTAAGTCATATCTACTAAGTTACAATTTGTTGATTCCAGTCAGGTGGTACATGAGGTACGCTTGATGCACAACAAAGATGTTGTCAGAAAAGCTGAACATTTTATATCTATACACAGGATATATACCAAAAGGAATGGAGAACATCTACAGCTCGCGAAATTCAACTCTAATACTAATATAAATATCATCCCTTTACACAGCTTAAATGAGATATATTTAAGAAACTAGCAAGGTGTGTTGCAGTACACACAAGATAATTGCTTTCATCGTGGCCCTCATCTCTTGCAAAAGAACAATCCATCTTAAGTGTCAATATTGATCCTCAGAGCGGATACCTTACTATGCTGGCTTTATTAAAGCAGATAGACCAGCTATCACTCTACATGCACAGATCTACATATTATTGCAATCCACAATGTGACATTTCTAGTCTAGAATGTGACTTTCTGGTCACAACCAAGCAAAGTGGATTCAGCAAATTATGCCAGAGGATGACCAGCTGCTGTGGCTCAAAAATATAACCACCAGTGGGTTACCTGAACACAACCACATGTCTTTCAGCCACTACCTTCTTTTTGGTCATTCAACAGTAAACATGGAGTGTTCAAGAATGTAATGGTCAATGGCAAGCAGTAACTCCATAAACTCTGTGTCAAAACCACACTAGAACAAATACACACAGGTCAAATAGGCACAAAGAAAAGAAAAAAATAAACAGATTTGTGCATCAACTCATACTTTGGCCCAGCATTAATAAGGTTATCAACCAGTAGATTAAATAAAAACAAGGAAGTACAGATGCACAAAGTCTGAAATGTAAGTGGAAAGTGTTGGAGAAACTCAGCAGGTCTGGCAGCTTGTAGAGAGAGAAGCAGAATCAAATTAGTTATGTTGCATATCACTTCTATTAACCTCAATAATCACAGCAATCTTGTCTTCCATGTGAAATTCCTTCAAAGCAGTAGTGCAAGATTGAGGCAGCACGGTGCATCAGTGGTTAGCACTGCCAACTCACATTACCCAGAGATCCAGGTTTGATTCCAGCCTTGTGTGGAGTTTACACATTCTTCCCATGTCTGCGTAGGTTTCCTCCAGGTGCTCTGGTTCCCTTCCACAGTCCAAAAATGTGCAGGTTCGGTGGACTGGTCATGCTAAATTGACTTACAGTGCGTCCAGGCATGTGCAGGCTAGGTGGATTAGCCATGGAAAATGCAGGGTTATAGGGAAGGGTGTGTGCCAGGGTGGGATGCTCTTCAGAGTGTCAGTGTGGACTCGATGGGCCAAATGGCCAGCTTCCACATTGTGGGGATTCTGTGAAGATTGTGTCTGATATTTTCCATGTTCAGGGACACAATGTTCTGGTGACTGATTATTTATGTGACAAACCATATGTACCATGAGTGCAACTGTTGTTCATGCATTGATGACCATATTCTGTACATTCAGTGGACCTCTATAAATTGTGTCTGTCAATGGTCCATTGTAACTTTCCAAGATGTGCAGAATACAGATTCTTCATCATATTACTCCTTCCATGAACTACCCTCATTTGAATGAACTCATAAATTCATAAATTCCATGATCATTGAATGTAAAGCAATTTGCTAAGATTTTCAGCTGATAATCTTCTAGGCTTACCATCACCAGTTGTTCTCATGTTTGGGAGACAGATTCATACAGTTTTTCCCTCCCAAACTCTCACCCCTTAACCACATGTGGATAACATATTGTTGGAAAGAAGGGAGAAAATGGTATAAGAGCTTGATTAGTGGACATGCTGGCACTCGAGCCACAATAGGGTATAAGAGTTTGAGACTTTCACATGAACACATGGGTTTATTTTGTTGTATCCAGCCTTGGTCATAATGACATTATGATGAACAATGGTAAAGTCTGAACTGCACATCATCAACCACACAGGATGACAATTCTGATATGAAAGTATCGTGCGAGACAACAGCTACACATCTATGACTAATGATGTGTATCTGTCTGTAATAACAGAAAGCACACTGTAAAGTCAAACTTTACCACCAAATCATGGCAATTGTATAAGTGCTACCTCTGGTCACATTACACATCAGCCAATGCATTACCTGAATATATAGAGACAATTATGTAAATGCATCACGTACATATTATTGAAAGAGTTCCCAGTATTTAAAGAGTAAATGGAAGGATGTTGTATAATAGCATAGATTCAAAGTTAAGCAAACAGACCTCACAAAATGTGACGTTCTGGTACTAAGGTTCATGATCAACCTGCAGTTAATGTCTGTGTAATGGAGTTAGTGCAGTCAGTTATGATTATATAATGTACAGTAAAATTAGTAAGCACAGCAGTCAAAATCTCATAGCCTTGTTATAATAAGTGTTGCAAATAAACTTCAAGACATTTGACTCAACAGAACACAACCGTGATGTGTGTTACATGGGATAGCACGTAGTAGACATAGACAGTATCAAGAATAACAGATCAAAATGTAAAATAACATCTCACAGAAAAAGAGAGCAAGTAATTAATAAACAAATGAAACAGTGAGGATAAGACTCACTGTATGGATGAATGGTGTCTGTGTATCATAAAAGTGAGGAAACGATAACAGATACACTGTTTCACACATCATCAAAACATAATTATCATGTTGGAGAGCATACAGAGTGAAGCTCCAGGTATACATGAACATGAAGAATAAACCTGCTGTGCCTTCAAAAGAGGACAGCCTGCACGGCAAATAGCACAAGCAGCAAGTGATAGACAGCAGTGAGTCAATGACCAATGGATCAAATCTAAGCTCTTCAGTCCTGCCCATGCCCTCCACCTCCTCCAGAACTTCCAATTCCCAGGTCCCCAACACCTCATTTTTACGATGGACGTCCAGTCCCTATACACCTGTATTCCCCATGCTGATGGCCTAAAGGCCCTCCGCTTCTTCCTGTCCCGCAGAACGGACCAATCCCCCTCCACCGACACCCTCATCCACTTAGCCGAACTCGTCCTCACCCTCAACAACTTTACTTTCAATTCCTCCCACTTCCTACAGACAAAGGGGGTGGCCATGGGTACCCGCATGGGCCCAAGCTATGCCTGCTTCTTTGTAGGTTATGTGGAACAATCCCTCTTCCGTACCGACACTGGCCTTAAACCCCACCTCTTCCTCCGTTACATTGATGACTGCATCGGCGCTGCCTCATGCTCCCACGAGGAGCTCGAACAGTTCATCCAATTCACCAACACCTTCCACCCCAACCTGAAGTTCACCTGGACCATCTCCAACACTTCTCTCTCCTTCCTGGACCTCTCTGTCTCCATCTCAGGCAACCACCTAGAGACAGATTTCCATTTCAAGCCCACTGACTCCCACAGCTACCTGGAATACACCTCCTCCCACCCACCCTCCTGCAAAAATGCCATCCCCTATTCCCAATTCCTTCGCCTCCGCCGCATCTGCTCCCAGGATGAGACATTCCAATCCTGCACATCTCAAATGTCCTCATTCTTCAAGGACCGCAACCTCCCCCCCACAGTGGTCGAGAACGCCCTCGACCGTGTCTCCCGCATTTCCCGGAACACATCCCTCACGCCCCGTCCCCGCAACAATAACCAAAAAAGAATCCCCCTCGTCCTCACATACCACCCCACCACCCTCCGGATCCAACGCATCATCCTCCGACACTTCCGCCATCTGCAATCAGACCCCACCACCAAAGACATTTTTCCCTCCCCACCCTTATCTGCTTTCCGGAGGGACTACTCCCTCCGCGACTCCCTTGTCCGCTCCACACTCCCCTCCAGCCCCACCACACCCGGCACTTTTCCTTGTAACCGCAGGAAGTGCTACACCTGCCCCCACACCTCCTCCCTC
>JAHRHZ010000249.1:40097056-40145514 GCA_024137785.1 Ginglymostoma cirratum
TGAGTTAACAAGGTGTAGAGCTGGATGAACACAGCAGGCCAAGCAGCATCAGGGGAGCAGGAAAGCTGACGTTTCGGACTAGCCTCAGCTGAGGACACAACTAGAGGTTGCAGTGTCACAAGGGCAGGGAACAAAAAAATGATGTAAATTCCTAATTTTAATTGTCAATGACTTCTACTAATGATATCTATGCACAAATGGATGGGAAGGGAGGCTCCTGAGGGTTGACCTTATAGATGTTTATAAGATCAGGAGGGGCATAGTTAGGGTGAATAGCCAAAGTCTTTCCCCCAGGGTAAGGGAGTCCAAAATTAGAGCACATAGGTTTAAGGTGAGAGGGGAAAGACTTAAAAGCGACCTAAGGGGCAGCTTTTTCATGTAAAGCATGGTGCGTGCATGGAATATGCAGCCAAAGGAAATGGGGGAGGCTGGCACAATTACAACATTTAAAAGGGATCTGGATGGCTATATGAATAGGAAAGGTTTAGAGGGATATGGGCCAAATACTGGCAAAAAAGACTGGATTAACTGAGGATATCTGGTGGGCATGGACAAGTTGGACTGAAGGGTCTATTTTCGTGCTGTACAATTCTATATCTCTATGACTCTAAATAACACCTTCTCCAGTGTGCAGTAACATCTCTGAACAGATTGCTTTAAAAAAATTTCTTAGTTAAGGAGGTTGATCCTGAATTTATCCCAGCTAGAGCAGGAATTGAACCTTGTGTTTTTGATCTGATCTATATGTTAGCCATCGAACCAACAGAGCTGATTAGACCCCACCATAGTCTGTAAGAATGTAGGTAAGTAGACCGGTTTCCCATTATGTGTCACAACATTGAGGATAACTTGAGGAAAAGAAAATGGAAGGGAAGAAAAACTATCAGTACAAACAATTTCCAAACAATTTACAGAATCTAGCTTTAATCCTAAGAATGTGCCGCTCAGTTATGATGAATTGATAAAATTGTATTTAATTAGTTATTTCATTAAACTTTAATTCACATAACCCCAGTGAAACTTAATATACATAAGAGAACAATACTTTATTGGTTATAATGCACAGTATTGTTCATGCTTTGGACACTTTGACCTGTTTATATATTAAAAACATTTCACCCAAATGCTCTTGTTGGTGAGAATACAGTGGCGAGCTGGAGGAACACAACAGGTCAGGCAGCATCAGAGAAGTAGGAGAGTCGACATTTCAAGCCTAGACCCTTCATCAGGACAGCTCTAGGTCCAAAACATCGATTCTCCTTCTCCTCTGACCCTACCTGGCCTGCTGTGTTCCTCCAGCTCCACACTGTATCAACTCTGACTCCAGCATCGGCAGTTCTTGCTATCTCCGCTCTTGTTTGTGAGGCAGACAAAGGAATGCAGAATTTACATTTTAACTCATTTTTATTAACAAAACATTCCTTATTTAAACACTATACAAGCATTTCCCAAATTCCCACAATATTTACTCTCTATCTAGCTCTGTCCATCTGACAAAGAATATTACCTGCAACAATCCACATGTTTAAGCTGAGCCATTGGAATCTCTTTCCTGTCCGATGTAGGGCTGGCTTTCTTCCATCAAGGTGGGTCTGGCAGGTCGGGTTGGATCTTCTCCTGGGTCTTTTTGGATTGCCGCATGGTCTTCTGCCATCAGTCTTGTTGACAGTCTTCGCTGTGAATCTTCACTGAGTTTTCACTGAGCGGGGTGGAGTCTGGGAGTGTGTTCTCATTACCCCCACCCCTCATCCCTGACCTTCCAGAATGTTCTGTGGCCATTGGCCAATGGGGTCATAGAAACATGAAACATAGAAGATAGGTGGAGGCCACTCTGCCCTTCAAGCCTGGTCTGCCATTAATCACGAAAATGGCTGATCATCCAACTCAGTAGCCTAATACTGCTTTCTCCCCACAGCCTTGGATCCCTTTTTCCTCAAGTGCTATATCTAGACACTTCTTGAATACATTTAATGGTTTGGCATCAACCACTTCCTGTGGTAATGAATTCCACAGGCTCACCACTCTCTAGGTGAAGAAATGTGTCCTAATCCCTGTTCTAAATGGTCTACCCTGAATCCTCAGACTGTGGCCTCTGGTTCTGGATACACCCACCATCAGGAACATCCTCCCTACATCTACTCTGCCCAGTCCTGTTAGAATTTTATGAGTCTCTATGAGATCCCCCCTCATTCATCTGAACTCCAGCAAAAACAATCATAACCTAGTCAAACCTAATCAATCATAACCTATCCTCATACGTCAGCCTGGTAAGCCTTTGCTGCACTCTAAAGAGAGCAAGAGCATCCTTCCTCAAAAACTACACACAATACTCCAGGTGTGGTCTCACCAAGGCCCTGTATAACTGCAACAACACATCCCTGATAACTGTACTCAAAACCTCTCGCAATGAAGGCCAACATACCATTTGCCTTCTTTACCGCCTGCTGCACCTACATGCTTATCTCCAGCAACTGGTGCACAAGGATGCCCAGGCCCCACTACACACTCCTCTTCCCCAATTTATAGCCATTCAGGTGTAATCGTCTGTCCTGTTTTTGCTTACCAAGTGAATAACCTCACATTTATCCAAATTACACTGCATCTGCAATAGGTTCATGAAATGGGTTCAAATCATCCAATGGAGTCATGGCAACACCCTTCACTATTTCCATTCCAGGTGATGTAAAATGCATATAAACAGATAATCAAGGTGCCAAAATGTCTGATCAACACTTCTCCAAAACATAACTCTCAGGCTGATTTGAACTGATTTCCCTTGAATCTTAGTAACTTCCATGATCTTCGTTTCCATAGTTCTTTGTAGCCAATGGCTGCTGGCTGTTGTTTAATTTTGTTTGGCTAATTTTCTGACAGGCTTGAATTCTCCAATTGTGGGACAATTTAGAATGTCCAATTTTGGGCGAGTGGTTGCTTGACTGCAACAG
Organism: Ginglymostoma cirratum; assembly: GCA_024137785.1. Taxonomy (NCBI): domain Eukaryota; kingdom Metazoa; phylum Chordata; class Chondrichthyes; order Orectolobiformes; family Ginglymostomatidae; genus Ginglymostoma; species Ginglymostoma cirratum. The sequence continues at coordinate 40,100,002 of JAHRHZ010000249.1, forward strand.
CTTAATGGGAGTTTTTTTTTTAAAAATAAACTGGTGGGTGTACAAGTGAATGTATTCACATTTAAGATACTGTCATCGAGTCCTACAGCACAGAGACAGGCCCTTTGGCCCAATCTGGTCTGTGCCAACCAAGATGTCCATCCACACTAGGCCCATTCCCCTGCACTTGGCCCATAACCTTCTCAACCTTTCCTATTCATGTATTTGTCCAAATGCCTTTTACATGTTGCTAATGTACCAGCCTCAACCACTTCCACTGGCAGCTCATTCCATACGCATACCACCCTCTTTGTAAAAAAAACTGCCCCTCAAGTTCCCATGTATTCTTTCCCATCTTACATTAAACTGATGCCCTCTAGTCCTTGATTCCCCAACACTGGGAAAAAATATTGAATACATTTACACTATCTATGCCTCTCATGATCTTATACACTTCTATAAGATCACCCCTCAGTCTCCTATGTGTGTCTGACCTCTCCCTATAACTCAAAATCTCGAGTCCTGGCAAAATCCTTGTAAATTTCTTCTGCACTTTTTCCAGTTTAATAAAATCCTTCCCATAGCAAGGTGACCAAAACTGAACACAATACTCCTTGTGCAGTCGCACCAACGTCATGTACAACCGCTTCATAACTTCACAACTTCTACATTCAATACCCTGCCTGATGAAGGTCCGTGCGCCAAAAGCTTTCCTGACTGCCCTGTCTACCTGTGACTCCACCTTCAGAGAACCGTGCACCTGAACTCCAATGTTCCACTGTTCCATTGCACTCCTTAAGGCCCTACCATTCACCATGAAATTCTTATCTGGATTTGACTTTCCAAAATGCAATACCTCATACCTATCTATATTAAATTCCATTTGCCATTTCTTGGCCCACCTCCCCAGATGATCAAGATCCCGCTGCAATTTCTAATAACCTTCCGCACTGTCTACGATACTGGCTATTTTAGTGTCATCCACAAACTTACTAATCATGCTTTGTACTTTCTCATCCAAATCATCAATATAGATAACAAACTGCAATGGGCCCAGCACCGACCCTTGAGGCACACCACTGGTCACAGGCCTCTAGTCAGACAAGCATCCTTCCAGTCTTACCCTCTGCTTCCTACTATCATGCCAATTGTCTATCCAATTTACCAGCTCTCCCTGCATTCCATGTGATCTGACTTTGCAGAACAGCCTACCATGTGGAACCTTATCAAAAGGCCTTACTGAAATCCATATTGATTACATCTACCACCCTGTCCCCATCAACCTTCCTGGTCATTTCATCAAAGAACTCTTAACAAAGTTGTGAGACATGACCTCCCACACATGAAGCCATGCTGACTACTCCTAATCAAACTCTGTCTATCCAAATACATGTATATCTTATGCCTCAGAATCTTCTCAAGTAACTTACCTACCACAGAGGTTAAGCTTACTGGTCTATAATTCCCAGGTTTTACTTTGTTTAGAGGTAAACTGTTTCTTCCCATTATTTTGTATCTCATATAATTGACAAAACTCAAACCAAATTAAACTAAATTTAACTTAATTATTCCACATTTGGTATGGTGGATGCAGGCTGCATAAAGTTTCGAGTTTTTATGGTAATGTTCACCTACCCTACATCCACCCTGCAGAATATCAGTTTGTTTTGTGTGCAGCACACTGCTTGAGGTAGAATGGACAGAGTAGTACTTAGTTTTCGTTCTGGTTTTAGTTTTCTACTGTTGAAGCAGGTGAACAGTGACAAAATAAAAAGTGACAACTGAAATATATTTTAATGTGACCTGGTCATTAGTTTAGTGCAGCCTGACTTATGTTGACTTGTTCAACATAAGATTCCATATTCTTGTCTGTTTAAACAAGTGGAGGTTCACATCATGCAGAAAAATAGTAGGGGTGGAAAATCAACAAAGCTACAAGGATCAATCCGCCAGTGTCAAATTAAGCACGTGCATTGTAGCAATGAATTGTGGGATTGGCATTAATGGGAATTAAGGGTAATGGAATTGATTCCCAATTGAATAGTTGAGAAATAGTCTCACCCAGAACTATGCCTTAATTCTGCATAAAATCCAGTCCCATCCCCCATATCACTCTTAAAAAAAACCTGTGTAAATCCCAACTAAGCAGAAAAAAATCTCACACTGGCACAATCATTGTTACAGACTCAGCTGCTTGCTCACTTTAATTACATCTGATCCCAAGGGCGATGCTTCTTAACTCTTCCTCGAACACACCAAAAGCACATCTACCACTGACTGTGGATTAGTGCAGTTCACAGCAGGTAATACCGAGTTTGATTGGCTTAAATATGGCTTGTTTGAAAGGAACATTTTCTTTTTAGTGCACAGTGTATTGTTAATTTGCAGTAAGTCAAGGAAGGACACCAAATGAGATCAACTATCACGCAAACTAGTGACTGTTTTGCCAAAGAAAAATCAAACACTGAGAGAACACCTTTCAACCTTCAAGAGAGCCATTTCGGTTGCTGTTTACCAATAATGTGAAATTTAAACAACCCTGAGACGCAACTTTCTGTGTTATGAAACAACAAGATCCTTGCCCTTACTGTTTCAAGCAATAGTGGTTTATTCTATTTTTTTGGGCACTAACTAACTTAAGAATTCTAAAAATTATGTTATAAATATGATAACAATATTTCCTCAATAATGTTATCAATCTATCTGTAACAGCTGAGTCAGTTCCTTAATATATTATGTTCAGTGGATAGAAATTTTGAGGATATGAACCATATGAGCCATGGCAAGAATTTTTGAAAGAATCGTGCAAGAAGTCTAGAGAGGCCGATCTCAACATTGCGAGCAACTTGCTGCAAATTTTAACTAAGCTGTAGGCGTTCGGGCAAGATTCTCGCTAGGCAGTGGTGGGTTGTTGCTTATTTATGAAGATTATTGCTTGCTAATAACCTTGTTACCAGAACACCGCACCTCATCAATCTTACCAACTACCACAAGCAAACTAGACACTAGGAAATGCTGAAATGGAAATCAAAGCGGGTACTTGACAATTTTAGCCTACCACTTGGTCCAAAGGACAATCATGTTGGACACTAGGTACCAATAGCTCAGGGTATATTCCATGGGTACTAGCCACTTGGACCCTATGCCCACAGACATTGCCGTTCAACACTTACCAGTCTCTACCAACCCTCATGATACATCTCCAATCCACTCAAAATGTGTTTTGATAAATGAAAGCAAACTACTTCAGATGCTGGGAATCTAAAGCAAACACCACAAACACCAAAACTATTACAGAAACTCAGCAGTTCTGGCAGCATCAGTGGAGAGAGAAAGAGAGTTAACATTTCAAAGTCCAATATGTTTCTGCAGAATGGAAAGAGTTGGAAAATAATGTTTTCATATAGTTTTGACAGAGGCAGATGTGGAGTGAGGGGAATCTTGCTACCCTTGGACAGTGAGGAGGGTGGAGATGAATAGGCATGTGTTACGCCTTTTGCAAATGCATGAGCAGGTGACTTGAGGGGAGTGAGGAAGCATTAGGAGTGATGGAGGAATGGACTTGGGTGTCATGGTTGGAAAGGTTCTTATGCAATGAACTCAGGCCCCTGTAACATTTGCTGAGTTTCTGGATTAATAATTCAGTGATACTACCGCCAGGCCATTGCCTCCAATAAAGTCCAAGTGCATACAAACTTTGAGAAGAGCGACAAATAAAGAGGCAGCAATTGAACAGTATATAACACGATATAAGTGAGTCTGATTGCAAAGCAGCACAGTGAACAACTAGTTATGACAAATACAAATTACACATTGGATGCAAGGATGTTCAGGAAGGGTTGAGTTCAAGTAAAATATCTGACGTCTATATCTTCTGAAGAAGAATCCTCAACATAGAACATCGAACAATAGTACAGGCTCTTCGGCCCACGATGTTATGCCAACCTATTATCCTACTAAGATCAATCTACCCTGCATACCCGATATTTTACTATCCTCCATGTGCCTATCCAAGAGTCGCTTAAATTTCTCTAAAGTATCTGACTCTACTACCACTGCCAGCAGTGCATTCCACATGCCCACCACTCTCTATGTAAAAAACCTACCTCTGACATCTCCCCTATACCTTCCTCCAATCACCTCAAAATTATGCCCCCTCATAATAGTCACTTCCGCTCTAGGAAAAAGTCTCTGACTATCCACTCTATCTATGCCTCTCATCATCTTGTACACCTCTATCAAGTCACCTCTCATCCTTCTTCGCTCCAATGTAAAATGCCCTAGCTCCCTCAACATTCCCTCATAAGACCTGTCCTCCAGTCCAGGCAGCATCTTGGTAAATCTCCTCTGCATCCTCTCTAAAGCTTCCACATCTTTCCTATAATGATGTGACCAGAACTGAACACAATATTCCAAGTATGGTCTAACCAGAGTTTTATAGAGTTGCAGCATAACCTTGTGGCTCTTAAACTCAATTCCCCTTTCAATGAAAGCCAACACACCATACGCCTTCTTTACAACCCTATCAACTTGGGTAGCAGCTTTGAGGGATCCATGGACGTGGACCCCAAGATCCCTCTGTTCCTCCAGGCTGCCAAGAATCCTGCCATTAACCCTATATTCTGCATTCAAACAACCTTCCAAAATTAATCACTTCACACTTTTCTGGGTTGAATTCCATCTGCCACTTCTTCGTCCTGCTCTGCATCCTGTCAATGTCCCATTGCAAACTACAACAGTCCTCCACGCTGTCCACAACTCCACCAACCTTCATGTCATCAGCAAATTTACTCACCCTTCCACTTCCTCTCCAAGTCATTTATAATTCATAATAGATATCTCATTAATAAAGAAAGAATCTTTACATAATGTAACTTAGGGTTGGAAACAAGTTGATATCATCAATAGTTTAACACAAGAGGCTAAACAAGAAAGCTCAGACGGATCAATAAGTTGAAGTCAAAGGTTCACCTACTTCAGCACAGGTACTGATTATTATTTAATTAGGAAAAGACTACAGAAAGCTTTGAAAGGGTGGGATTTAGGAGTCTTCCTGTGTAAATGACAAAAAGCTAGTATCCAATTTCAGCGAGTGATAGGGAAGACAAATGGAATGTTGGCCTTTATTTCAAAGAGAGTGGAATATAAATATAAGGAGGATTTGCTAGAAAAAAATGTATAAGGCACTAGCCAGATAACAGCTGGAATATTGTCAACACTTTTGGAACATTAGCATTGGAAGCAGTCAGAGAAGTTTCACTTGGCTGATACCCGTCGAGGTTAAGTAGCTTTGACTTGTATTCAGTGGAATTTAAAAGAGTGAGAGATGTCATATTGAAACATGTAAGTTTCTTAGGGGAAAAGACAGGGTAAAAAGTTGTAACCTCTATGGGAGAGTCCTGGACCAGAGGGCATAATCTCAGAATAAGAGGTCACACATTTAAGACAAAAATGAGGAGGATATTTTCTCTCAGATTGTAATGAATCTGTAGAATTCTTTACTGCATTTCGAGGGTTTTTAAGGATTGGTCATTGAGTGTATTCAAGACTGAGATAGATTTTTAACCAGTAAGGGAATCAGAATTATCACATCAATCATGATGTAATTGAATGGTGGAGCAGACTCGATGGGCTGAATGTCTTATTTCTGCTTCTACTTCTTATGGTCTATAAGTGGATTGTAAACAAAAATCCACGAACACAAGTTGAAGAAAACATGTATATAACTCAATGGAATGCACCACTCAGAAAATACATGCAATATGTGATGAATCAAGATACAGCAAAGAAAAATATGCCTGTACTAGTCGGGATGATGTCTTCCAGGAAAGAAGCACGAGAGCGTAAGACCTCTGTGGTTCACAAAAGAACCTCAAACTATCAGAAATACATGCAAGTATTTTATTTCCAATGCAACACACTACCACAGGCTACTGAAACCTCCAGATCATTTGAATTTGTAAAACTAAAGGCATAGAGGCAGATGGAGTAGTGGTAAATGTAATAACATAAAGAAATGTAATACAGTAATAATTAAGAGAAAACTAAACATGAATTGGGGGGGATGTGTTGTGGATATTGCAGAAGTGTCAAGTATCTGTAACACTGGATTGAGTGCAACAAACACTACACATTGTGACATCATGAGGACATTGTCGGAGAATAAATTGGGATCTTGTGAGAGACAGTCCTAAGGCTTGGTTTTCACAACACATTTGTTGTAATATAGAGCCTATTCTTCTAAACTACAAATCCATGTAGAAATGTAGATCTTGTTTGATTATCAAGACTGTTCAGATAGACCAGAAAACGACTACACCCTTGCACACATTAGACAATATAAGCCCCAAAGAACCTACATACATAGAAGATATGGATGACAGCACACACAATGAATGCCTTAGAAGGTCGTACGTCCCTTATAGACAATTTGGAGATTTGACGAAAGTTGGCTAAAAATGTGCAATCTATATTCTCATGATGAAAACAACATGGTCTGGGCCAGTTTGTTTGCCATTGCCATGAAACTTTCCGTTACTGGACCCTTCTGGGCATCTGGGCATCTGGACAGCAGTAAGTAATCTATATCAGTTCAACAACAATTGTCCACTGCATCAAAAAAGCCACTGATAGTCTGTTAATGAGGACTGCAATCTTTTTCTTTAGCTTACTTTATAAGTGAGCTTCAACAACTCTCTAGAATACAGAATAAGAAACATTTAATACTCTCTGAGTGAAGAGCTTCTTCCTCATCTCAGTCCTAAATGATTAGATTTTTATTCAGAGGCCGTGCCCCTTGGTTCTAGACCCCATAGCCATAGGAAACATCCTTTCTGATTTACTCTGTCTATTTTTAAAAGATTTTTTTCTGTTTACCTCTCATTCTTCTCATATCCAGAGAATGTGAGCCCAATCTCTCCTCATAATACAGTTCCATCCTCCCAGGAGTCAGTTTGTTGAAACATCATTTCATTCCTTCCATTACAGGTAAATTCTTCCTTAGTCAAGGGGACCCAGAAGTTTATACAATACTCCAGTTGTGGTCTCAACTGTGTTCTTTACAATTTAAACTAGAATCCTTTGCTCCTCTTCTCAAATCATCCTGATATAAAGGTCAATGTCCCTTTTGCCTTCTGAATTGCTTGCTGTACCTGAATATTAACTTTCAGTGAATCACGAACAGAGTTATCTAGGTCCCTTTAGACATCAATATATTCCAATTTCTCAAGGGCAAAGCAAAGTCTAAAAATTCTGCAGCAAGGAAGTCATTTCTTGTCTCCTCACATCCTGGCCACCATTTACAAGGCCCAAGCCAGAAGTGTAATGGAACACTCTCCACTCGCTTCTTTGAGTGCAGTTGCAACAATGCTCAAGAAACTCATGCTCTCGAGGGAGTGCAGCAAAGGTTTACCAGGCTGAGTCTGGGTATGGCAGGTCTGACATAAGGGGAGAGATTGGCTAGGTTGGGATTGTTTTCACTCGAGTTCACACGAATGAGGGGGGATCTCATAGACACTTATAAAATACTAACAAGACGGGACAGGGTAGATGCAGGGAGGATGTTCCCGATCGTGGTTGTGTCCAGAACCAGGGGTCACAGTATGAGAATTCAGGGTAGACCATTTAGGATGGAGATGAGGAGACATTTATTCACCCAAAGAGTGGTGAGCCTGTGGAATTCATTACCACAGGAAGTAGCTGATGACAAATCATTGAATGTATTCAAGAGGTGATGAGATATAGCACTTGGCGTGAATGGGATCAAACGTTGTGGGGAGAAAGCAGGATTAGGCTATTGAGTTGGACGACCAGCCATGCTCATCAAGAATAGTAGAGCAGGCTTATAGGGATGAATGGCCTCCTCCTGCTCCGATCTTCTATGTTTCTATGTTTCTATCACCTATCAGGACTAAACATCCCCCTTGACTGACATTCCATATAACACCTTTAACATTTGCTCCCTCCGCCTTTGATACTCAGTAGCAGTAAGTGTATGCTGTCTACAGGCACCCTGAAAGAATTAAACAAGGCTCCTTAGACAGCATCTTCCAAACCCAATAGCTCTACCGCCTAAAAGAATCAGGGTAGCACGTAGATTGATACACAACTACTTGCAAGGTACCCTCCAAATTGCATGCAGCCCTGACTTGGAGCTGTATTACAATTCTTTCTCTCTGGCTCACTTAAAATTCTGGAAGTCCATTCCAAGCAGCGTTGTGGCTTTACCTGCACCATGGAGACTCCAGCAGTTCAAGAAGATGGCTCATCTCCACCTTCTCACAGGTAATTATGGACTGATACGAAATCGTCGTTGAGCCAATGATCTTAATATCCTGTGAATGAATAAAAAATAAATTTGTTAGTCCATACCTCTAATAATTTGCTGAGTACCATTTTCTTGTGATTGTAGTTTTCTTGACTTCTTCCTTCCCTTGAAATTTTGATTTACAGCCATTTCTGAATTGTTACTTGAATCCTCTACAGTGCAGAGTGATGCAAAATGCATGTTCAACTAATTTTTCCATATATTGTTACATACATTATTGCATTTGCCACAAATTCGTCCAGAAACCTTAGCAAGGCTTAAATGTTATAATTTATTTAAAAAAGGAAGAGTTTTTAGGTTGTCTATTTAAGGTCACCTTCTTCATAATAATTACATTTATGGCACTGTAAACACATTAAGGGCAGTTCAGAAATTCCATTAACAAAATTCTATTGAATTTCAGTCTGTGAAGACGATTTAGCAAACACAAGCTTGTAAGAATACTGCATCAGGGATCCAAAGTCTACAAATAAATTCCTTGAATGCAATCTTGTTGAGACATTGGCATCCTTGCCGGAGATCCGGCAAGATAACCTGTCTCTATTTTGGAAGATCCACCAAATCACAAACCAATGGGGCACTGGTGGTTAAAGGAAAAGTCTCATCAGTGACTGCTACTGGGTAATCAGAGACCTGTGACTCTTGTGCCCAGCAGACAGCCTGGGGACATCATGTCTGTTGCACCAGGGTGCCAGGATCACCGAATGACTCAGACACAGGTAAGTAAAATGATGGGTAATGGAAAGATATTGTTTCAGAAAGTAGGGGTCGTGAACTCATGGGGAAGGTGTGTCAACATTACGGGCTGTGGATTAGTCCTCACCAGTAGTTCTGCCTTTTCCAGGTGTCCAATCCCTCAATCAAAGAACTGATTCTACCCCTTGGAGGTGAAAAGCCAATCATCTGAATTTAGAAGACATGTTTGCTTCATGGCAGTAGATCTGCCTGCAACTGGGCTGAAGTCCTTATTTGGTCATTATCTGGCCATTTAAGGCCTTCGATGACAGTGGAGTAGGGAGATCAATTTTGAGCTTTCCTGCAGCAAATTTAATTCTGTTTCAAGCAGGAAGATAAAGAGGTTCAATTATGCCACGTTCCTATCTAATTACACTTTCCTGCTTCCAATCTTGTCACCAATGAAAGCAGACGACTTGACTTCTTGTTACCACCTCAGCTCTGGAGAACATACAAATGATATATGAAAGCAGAGATTCTTAGATCAGTGATTATTATCAGGGGTCAGTGGGAAATTTGAGCCTTGTAGGCTTGACAAAGCATCAAAAACTGTCATAATCTATTCCAAATTGTGCAATTTTGCTGTTCAGACAAAATAAATAATGCAATAAGAGGAGCCAGAGGGTTAGCCAGCAATTTTGTCAAAGTAAAGTGAATAAGTGAATGAAGAAATGCTGCCAATTATCAGCTTTTCATTGTTACTTCCATTAAAGTTTGAGTTAACATCTTTTCATATGGATCTCCTCAAATAGCCCAAGTCTTAACCAAATTCCAAAGAATCAGGATGTGAAGGATAGAACAAGAACCAATTTGAACGCACTTTTATAGGCACTTATTCACACAGATACCCACTATAAACGTGCAGCTCCTAAGAACAATGTTTCCAGTCTGTTTCCAATTACTGGGAGCAGTCATGAATCCCAATCACCTGTATACAATTAATAGAATATTAAAAGCTTTTTCTCACAATAGATTTATGACCAAAACCATCTTATGCTCTCAATTATCACTGACTTCCACTACCCAATCCTATCTAGTCCTTCTCTTGCCAACATTCATGAGCTTTCTCCAGCGATGTTGTTTATGCTACATTTTTACTTCAGTGGCATTTTTCTGTGGTGAATCTGTCTTCAGATTGGCAGCTACCCCTTAATCTAATGTGTCAGTGATAACTTAATGGGGAAACAGCTTCTTGCTTTTCACTGAAGACTGCCTCACAGAGCTGTATTTCTGTGCCTTTTGTGTTAGGTCATGAGAGGATCATGCAAGAACTAATAACAGTTCAACTTTACAAAGACTAACTATTCCTTCCTGCTGTCTGTCACGTCTTTCAACCTTTGAGGAGTATAGTGTGAACATCCCCGTAGAGTCTTACTTCGGTTTCAAATTGTACCATTATTGTAACAAAAACAGAGGAAAAGATCTGATTGAATGTGCTGCTAATGATAATAATTATATAATTGCAATTATAAACGATAGCCAGTGATAAAATATATAAAAGGTAAGAAGAAGGCAGGAGGAATGGTAATGTTATTGAATCGCAGAACTAATAAGATGCAGAAGGCAGTTATTCAGCATATCATGGCTACGCCAGCTCCTTTATCTAGTCTGGCCCTGATATCCAGTGCCAATCTTCTGCCTTTTCTCTATGTTGCTACACACTATTACTGTTCAGAAAACAACATCCAATGCCCGTTTGGATGCTTCAATTGAACCTGCCTCCACCATGTTTCCAGGTAATGCATTCCTTGCACAACAAAAGCAAAAGTTGCTGGAAAAGCTCAACAGGGCTGGCAGCATTCTTTGAAGAAAATGTCAGAGTTAACGTTTCAGGTCCAGTGACCTTTCTTCAGAAACGCATTCTGTACCCTAAGAACCCATGGTGTGACAATTTCTGTTTCTAACATCACTTTCGTTTCATTTACACACCACTTTAAAATCTATGCCCTTACTTTTTTTTTCACTTTGTAAGTGGAAAGAGCTTCACGCTATCTACTCTGTCTAGCCCACTCATGATTTTGAAAACTACCAGATCTCCTCTCAGCTTTCTTCTCTCGAGGGAGATCAGTCCCAACTTCTTCAATCTATACTCATAGCAGAAATTTCTCAAAGCTGAAACTGTCCTTGTAAATCACTTCTGTACTCCCTCCAATGTATTCACAAATTTCCCATAATATGGCATCTACAACTCTACACAATGCTCCAGCTGAGATCTAACAAGTGTCTTGTACAAATTCAACATCATCACCTTGTTCTTGTCCTCTTTTCCACTGTTACTAAAGCTGACAACATTGCATGCTTTATTTACTGCTCTCTCCATCTGTCCTGCTACCTTTAATGATCTGTGCATATATTAACCAGGTCCCTCAGATCCTGCACACCGTTTGGTATTATACCCCTGTTTTATATTATCGTTCAATATTCTTTCAAGCAAAGTTCATCACCTCTTCTCTGCTTTGAATCTTATCAGCCCACTTCACCAGATTTTCAATTTTATTTTTGGAGTTCCACATTCCTTCTAACATTTAAAATTCTTCCAAGTTTAGTGTCATCTGCAAATTTTGAACTTTTCCCCTGGACACCAAGATCCGGCTCATTGATAAACAGCAAGGAAAAGCAAAAGTCTCAATATTGACTCTTGGGGAACTCCACTACAAACCTTTCTCCAGCCCATGAAATATCCGTTGACCATTTGTCAGTTTTTCATCACTCAAACAATTTTGCATCCACTGTCCTTGTTATACCATGACCTACAAGTTTTCTCACAAGTCTCTTCTGAGGTACAGTCTCAAATACTTTCTGAAAACCATGCATTAGTATTACCCTGATCGTCCCTTTCTGTCATCTCTTTAATAAACCTAACAAGTTAGCTAAACACAATTTCCCTTTTATAAATCCATGTTGATTATTTATAATCAACGTGCCTTTTCCATGTGACAACTGCTTTTATCCCAAATAATTGTTTCCAAAAGCTTCTTCTCGATCAAAGTTAATTGCTGGGATTAGCCTTACAACCTTTTTTGGACAAGTACATAATATTGGCAATTCTCCAGTGTTCTGGAGCCTATCTCACCCTCCAGGGAAGATTGAAATATTATGGCCACTGCCTCCGCAATTACTACCTTCACTTCCTTCAAAATCCTTGAGTGCATCTCATTGGTCCTGGTGCCTTTTTAACTTTTAAGTGCCAACGGTCTATCCAAGACTTGCTCTTTATTAGTTTTGAACCCTTCTAGTAACAGACTTTCATTCTGTATCACATGGCTTGAGCAGCATGCTCGTTTCTTGTAAAGACAGATGCAAAGTATTTGTTTGATATCTTAGCCATGCTGCTCCTCCTGCCTGTAAATCCCTTTGTTAGTCTCTGATCAGCCTTTCTCCTCCTTTAACTACTCTTTTTCTGTTTATATGCCAAGAAGACTTTGGGCTTTCCCTTTATGTTTATCTGCTTGTCTTTTCTCATGGTTCCTCATTGTTTTTCGTTTTTGCTTTTTCATCTCCGTTCCCCCCACAACAAATCTTTGATTTTTCTGTTTAATCTCATTTATATTTTCTGCCTTTTATGCTTTGCAGAAATCAGCTTGTTAATTATGTCTCTCACGTATATCCTACACCAATCAAATTCCATTTCTTTGATCACCGCATGTAAGACTAATTATTGTGCCAGTGTATAGTTCAAGGGTCATTGGGGTCAATACAGTGAGGTCAATTCCTTTACAAATAACAAAGAAACAAATTAAGCGAAAACATTGAGGGAAAAAGCAAGATCTAGTGTGAACGACAGCTGTAGGTATGATGTCATTGGGAGCTGGGCCCAAGGCTATAGTTAAAAATGTTGCTGCTGATTGCATAATTGATTAATCTTAACATAATCAAAGTACAATCAATCTAAGGTTTACTTCAATATTTACAAAGTAGGAATTCAAAACATGTTTACTTAAAGATCAAAAATGAAGCATAAATAGGGTATAAAAGAAGAAAATGCAAAACAATGTGATTTATGGCAGTAGGCTAAAGGGGGATGACTGATTTGGGTGGCCATGATATCAAATTGAATTAGTTACTTCATCTGAATTTTCTCCAACAGTACCTCAATTGTGGTCATCCCACTCATGCTGACCAATAACCAACATAAGTCTCAATCCTTAGGTATCAGTTAGGACTATGAATCACTCCGGAAAGGCTCTGTCACGCCAATTTGCTAGGATCTGTCAGATCTGTTCTATGTTCTTGAAACCAACTACCTGCAGATAGTTGGGTAAACTGTTGCCTCGAATCATTCTTTCTATTCTTTTAAATGAAAACATTTATCAAATTGTAATTGTTCTTATTTCTCTTTTAAACACTAAATTGACAACAATGGGTTAAACAGCCCCGATGGAGCACTGTAGAGAAAATTCAAACTAACGATTAACGAAAACCAATTGTTCTTTTTATACTGCATCTAAAGACCTGTTTGGTTGACAATGGTAAAGAATAAACCAGAAACAAATCTTAACAAGAAGAGGCAATTGTTTGAACAACAGGACATGGCTTATTTCATGATAGAAACAGCAAGACATATTGACATATTAGACATAATTATGAAGACTATTAATTACATATACATTTTCAACTCTGCTGTGTTCTTTGTGCTGCATAATTACTTATAGCTTACCTTTACTCTTAATAGTTATTTTACTAGACCAAATACTTTCATTTCTGTAAGCTGTGACTTCTTTTTCTTCAGTCATAATGCATAATCTAGTAAGACAATGACACTTAGAACTATATCAAGCTTAAATTAATTCGATGCCCATTGACACAAACACATTCTATCAAACCTGAGTCAACAGAATCACTCAGAGATAATAAGAACTGCCGACGCTGGAGTCTGAGATAACACAGTGTGGAGCTGGAGGAACACAGCAGGACAGGCAGCATCAGAGGAGCAGGAAAGCTGACGTTTCGAGTTGGGACCCTACTTCAGGAATGGGGGAGGGGAAGGGGGGTCTGAAATAAATAGAGAGGGGAGGGTTTGGGCTCGGAAAGGTAGGTGGGATGTTGATAGCAGGTAGGTAGTAGTGGGGATAGGTCCGTGAGGTCGGAGGAGCGGATAGATGGGAGAAAAGATGGACAGGTCAAGGCAGTGGGGATGAGAGGGAGGGTTGGTCTTGGGATGAAGCCAAGGGTCAGGAGATTTTGAAGCTAGTAAAGTCCACATTGAGACCTTTGGGTTGTAGGCTTCCAAGGCGGAATATGAGCTGCTGCTCCTTCAGTTTCTGAGTGGCGTCATTGTGACACTGGAGGAGGACCAGGATGGGCATGTTGTCCAGGGAGTGGGAGGGGGAGTGGAAGAGGTTCGCAACTGGGAGATGTTGTTGTTTATCACGAAGTGAGTGTAGGTGCTCCACAAAGTGGTCTCCGAGCCTCCGCTTGGTCTCCCCGATGTAGAGGAGGCTGCATCGGAAACAACGGATACAATAGACCACATTATCAGATGTGCAGATGAATATCTGTTTAATGTGGAAGTTTTTTTGGGGCCTGGGATGGAGGTGAAGGGGGAAGTGTAGGAGCAGGTGTAGCACTTCCTGCGGTTGCAGGGAAAGGTGCCGGGGGTGGTAGGGCTAGTGGGGATTGTGGGAGTGGACGAGGGAGTCATGGAGAGAGCGGTCCCTCCGGAAGGCAGATACAGGTGGGGAGGGAAATATATCCGTCATAGTGAGGTCAGATTGCAGGTGGCGGAAGTGGCGGAGAATGATGTCTTCAGTCTGGAGGTTGATGGGGTGGTACGTGAGGACAAGGGGAATTCTGTCTTTGTTTTTTTTGTGGGGACAGGGTGTGAGAGCTGACGTGCGGGAAACACAAGAGATGCGTTCGAGGGCATTTTCGACCACTGAAGGGGGGAAGTTGTGGTCCTTGAAATACCAGGACATCTGGGATGTCCAGGAGCGGATCGCCTCATCTTGGGAGCAGATGCAGCGGAGGCAGAGGAATTGGGAGTAGGGGATCACATTCTTGCAGAGAGGTGGGTGAGAGGAAGTGTATTCTAGGTAGCTGTGGGATATCAGTTTCGAGGTGGCCACCAGAGATGGAGGCAGAGAGGTCCAGGAAAGAGAGAGAGGCATCAGAGATGGTCCAGGTGAACTTAAGGTTGGGGTGGCAGGTGTTAGTAAAGTTGATGAACTGTTCGAGCTCCTCGTGGGAGCATGAGGCGGCGCCGTTACAGTCATCGATGTAGCGGAGGAAAAAGTGGGGGATAGTATCAGTGGAGCTTCAGAAGAGGGACTGTTCCATGTATCCTACAAAGAGGCAGGCATAGCTTGGGCACATGCGGTTGCCCAGGGCCACCCCCTTATTCTGTAGGAAGTGGGAGGAGATGAAGGAGAAGTTGTTAAGGATAAGGACGAGTTCAGTTAAGCGGATGAGGGTGTCGGTGGATGGGGATTGGTTGGGTCTGTGTGAGAGGCAGAAGCGGAGGGCTTTTAGGCCATCTGCATGGGTAATGGGTCGAGGGAGGGTAGGAGATCTAGGGGTAGTGTCAAGGAGGATGGAGTGTGTTGGAGGCGGGAGAAGGGGTCTGTAGTAGAGGGGTTTGACTCGTGGTTAAAGAAATAAGCATGGAGGTTGACGTAGCAGCAAAACTGTTTGACTTCCAAGCATGAGCAGTATTCATTGATGTTCAGATGGAGGGGGATGAAGGGGAGTCCTTTACTGAGGACTGATCATTCTTGACCTCGTTGACTTGCTCATCTTTCCCACCTATCCGCTCCTCCCAACTCACTGACCAATCCCCACCATTACCTACCTACTTTCACCATTCCACCTACCTTTCCCAGCCCAAACCCCACCCTCCTCTATTTATTTCAGAGCCCCCTTCCCCTCCCTCATTTCTGAAGAAGGGCCCCAACCTGAAACATCAGCTTTCCTGCTTCTCTGATGCTGCCTGTCCTGCTGTGTTCCTCCAGCTCCACACTGTGTTATCGATAGAATCACTATTTTCTCTTAAGAATGCTTTGGATTTTTTCTAATTTTTCTTTGAACAATTCAGGTGGAAGACTGAAATTGCAGTGTTGTACATGTTTGATTGAAGTCTCCATTTTCTGAAGTTACCCGTTAAAATGCTTTTGGTCATGTTGTGCTAATATAGAACATTTACAAAGTTTGTTTTGGTAAGGAAAACACTAACTTTACTGAGAAACATCCTACAGTAGTTTTAGTTTGTCGTGAAGCCGCAAGACAGAACATGATCATGTATCACATTAGCGTCCCTATGTGAGTAAACTTTTTTTTTGCTGTTCTGAAACTGCATTGTACCTTATCTTTGCATATCATCTGAAAATAACCTATAACTATATAGATATAGCATTATTTTGTCATAGTTTGGCACTGGCTATGCCTGTGAAGCTCTTTTTTTGTTCCTTAGAGCTGACTGGTTGTTCGTATCTGCTATTTGTCTATTGTATTGTTGTATTGCTATGTCATATGTAGCTTCTAGGTCTTTGTACTTCATATAGTTGAGCAGGGCATGTTGCTCTCCTGTGGGAATGTTGTTTTTCTCCTCTCAGGATTTCTCTGTGAGTCATCCTAGTTACAGTTTCCAGTACAATTTGAATAGCTTTCCCAATTAGAATCATAGAGTTATAGAGTAATACAGATGGAAACAGGCCATTCAGCCCAAACTGGTTCATGTTAACCATGGTGCCCACTCAGCTAGTTCCAGTTGCCCACATTTGGTCCATATTCTTCTAAACCCTTCCCATCCATGTACCAATCCAAAATTATTTTAAATGTTGCTATTGTACCTGCCTCAACCATTTTCTCTGGCAGCCCTTTCCAGAAATGCACCACTCACTGCATGAAAAAGTTGCTGCTCAGGTCCTTCATAAATGTTCCCCCTCTCACGTTAAACCAACGCCCTCTAGTTTTCAATTCTCCATCCCTGGGAAAAAGATTATATACATTCATTCTATCTATGCCCCTCATGATTTTACACACCTCAATAAGGTCACCCCTCAATCTCCTATGTTCCAAGGAATAAAGTCCTATTCTGTCCAACATCTCCCTATAACCAAGGCTGACTGGTCCTGGCAACATCCTTGTAAACCTTCTTTGTGCACTTTCCAGTCTACCTATGTCTTTCCTATAACAGGGTGACCAAAACTGCACACAATACTCCAAATGTGGTCTCACCAATGACTTATACAACTATAACATAACGTCCCATCTCCTAAACTCAATGCCTCGCCCGATGAAGGCCAGCATGCCACATGCCTTCTCCACCACCCTGTCCACCTGTGACACCGCTTTCAACAAACTATGTACTTGTACTCTGAGGTCCCTCTGTTCCACAACACTTCTCTTACTATATGTGTCCTACCTCAGTTTGACTTTCCAAAGTGCAATACCTCACACTTACCTGTATTGAATTGCATTGGCC
This sequence comes from Ginglymostoma cirratum, assembly GCA_024137785.1. NCBI lineage: Eukaryota > Metazoa > Chordata > Chondrichthyes > Orectolobiformes > Ginglymostomatidae > Ginglymostoma > Ginglymostoma cirratum. Next base: position 40,117,461 of record JAHRHZ010000249.1, read on the forward strand.
AATATCAGCACACTTCCCCATCTGATCACTATCTCTCTGTAATTTTTGATAACCTTCCTCACCATCAATGACACCTCCTAATTTTGCATCATCGGCAAACTTATAATCATGCCTTGTACATTCACATCCAGATCATCATGTAAGTAACAAATAACAATGGTCCCAGCACCGACCCCTGTGGCACACCACTAGTCACAGGCCTCAGTCCAAGAAACGACCTTCAACTATCACCCTCTGGTTTTTCTTCTTTATTTATTCATTAATGGGATGAGGGCGTCACTGGCCACGCAGTATTTATTGTCCATCCCTAATTGCCCAGAGGGCAGTTAAGAGTCAACCACATTGCTCTGGTTGACTCTGGTTGACATTGCTCTGGGTCTGGATTCACATGTAGGCCAGACCAGGTAAGGATAGCAGTTTCCTTCTCTAAAGGACATTGGTGAACCAGATGGGTTTTTCCGATAATTGACAGTGGATTCACGGTCACCACTAAATTCTTAATTCTGTTTCCTAAGAGGAGGTCTAGTGTTGCAACTGGCACCTACCGCACCAAACCCTGCCCCGCCAAACTACTGAGTAGGGCCCTCTACATTTGATTTAGGAAACTTCCTTGGACACATTTGACAAATTCCACGCCCTCAGGGCTGTTTATACTCTGAGTGGCCCAGTCAGTACAGGGGAAATTAAAATCTCCAACCAATACTGCTCTATTATTCCTACAGGTATCTGCAATCTCTCTACACATCTGCTCATTTAATACTCACTGGTGATTTGGGGGTCTATAATACAGTCCCAACAGAGTGACCATCCCCTTCTTGTTTCTAGGTTCTAACCATATGGCCTCATTTGATGACACCTTAAGAATACCCTCTTTAAGCACGGTTATGTCCTCCCTTATCAAAAGGGCAACTCCCCCTCCTCGCTCACTTGTACTTCTGTCATGCCTGTAGCTTCTGTATCCTGGAATATTGAGCTGCCAGTCCTGCCCTTCTCTTAGCCATGTTTCTGTTATGGCTATAATATCCCAGTCCCCAGAGCCAATCTATGCTCTGATCTAATTTGCGTTATCAAATCTTCTTTGATTTGAAATGTAATAAATCTATAGAGACTCACTAATAATTCCAACAACTCTGTTATTACTAATTTCTGATTTATAATGTGCTTCATTGCATTTTCCAGTAACCTATAGAAGTCATGTATACAACAATTTTACAGTTTCCCCTGGATAGAACTTAGAACATAAGACAGTACAGTACAGGAACAGGCCCTTCTGCCTGAGCAGATCATGATGCTATTTTAAACTAATCCCATCTGCCTGAACATGGTTCATATCCTTCTATGTTCTGCCTGTTCTAAATGTCTGCCTAAAAGCCTCTTACACTTTGCTATTGTATCTGCTTTTACCACTTGGCCCAGGTAAGGCACTCCAGGCACCTACTACACTCCATGTAAAAAAACTTCCTTTGCACATTTCTTTCGAACATCCCCCCTCTCATCTTAAACAAATGGCCCCTTGTATTTGACATTTCCACTCGAGAAGAGAGGCTCCTGACTATCCACTCTACCTGTGCCTCTCATAATTTTATATACTTCTATCAGCTTGCTCCTCAGCCTCCAATGCTCTGGCAAAAACAATCTAACTTTTCCTAATAGCTAACACACTGCAATCCTGGCAACCTCTTCTATGCTTTCTCCAAAGCCTCCACAGCCTTCCTATAGCACAGTGACCAGAACTACACACAGTACTCCAAATGTAGCCTGGCCAAAGTTTTATACAGTTGCAACATGACTTGCCAACTTATGTATTCAAAGCCTCAACTGATGAAGGCAAGTGTGTCATATGCCTTCTTTACCACCTTATCCACTTATGTTGCCACTTTCAGTGAGCTATAGACTTGGACACAAAGATCCCTCTCTATCTCAATGCTCCTAAGGATTCGGCCATTTACCGTATACATTCTGCTTGCATTTGACCTCGCAAAATACATCACCTCACACTTGTCCAGATTAAACTCCACCTGCCATTACTGCACCCAACTTTCCAACTATCTATATCCTGCTGCATTCTTTGATATCTTCCTTCACTATACAACCTGGCCAATGCATACCAGTCATTTATTTAAGGTAATCAACAAGGCATACGGCATGCTTGCCTTCATCAGCTGGGGCATTGAATTAAAAATTTGGCAGGTAATATTGTAGCTTTTTAGAGCCTTAGTTAGGCTGCATTTGGAATATTGTGTTCAATTCTGGTCACGACACTACCAGAAGGATGTGGTGGCTTTGGAGAGGGTACAGAAAAGATTTACCAGGATGTTGCCTGGTATGGAGGGCATTAGCTAATGATGAGAGGTTGGAGAAACTTGGGTTGTTGTCACTGGAACGACAGAGTTTGAGGGACGACCTGATAGAGGTCTGCAAGATTATGAAGAGCTTGGACAGAGCAGACAGTCAGAAGCTTCTCAGGGTGGAAAAGTCAGTTACTTGGGGCCATAGGTTTAAGGTGCGAGGGGCAAGGTTTAAAGGTGATGTACAAGGCAGGTTTTTTACACAGAGGGTAGTAGGTGCCTGGAACTCGCTGCTGGCGGAGATAGTGGAAGCAGATACAATAGTGACTTTTAAAGGATGTTTTGACAAATAGATGAATAGGATGGGAATAGAGGGATACGGTCCTCGTAAGGCTAGGGGGTTTTAGTTGTGACAGGCAGCATGTCATTGCAGGCTTAAAGGGCCGAAGGGCCTGTTCCTGTGCTGTAACTTTCTTTGTCCTTTGTTCTAACTCCTCCAACAATTTTTGTGTCATATGCATACTTACTAATCAGACCATCCACATTTTCATCCAAATCATTTATACTTTTACAAATAACAAAGCTCCCGGCTCTGATCCTTGTGGAATACCAAGGGCCATGGACCTCAAATCAGAAAAATACCCCTCCACAACCACCATCCATCTTCGATGGTCAAGCTAATTTTATATCCAACTTGCCATCCTACCATGGATTCCATGTGATTTGATCTTCTGGACCAGCCTACTGTGAGGGATCCTGAACTGTGTTTGTTTTCAGGTTAAAATAATTCTACCAATGTTATATATATTTATTTTTCAATTTGAAAATTTAGAATGTCATCAATTATAAGAACTATAGAATACCATTGTGTATTTTCCTTTTCAGCTTATGATATATTATTTAATTTTCAAGCAATTCAGTATACTTGGAAAAGACTTGTCCAAGATATCCAATCTTATGTTCTTTTTCACCCTACTCAGACGTTAAATCACTGTGGATGGAACATATCTGCTGCTTGTTTCTTCTTAATATATTGTACTCATTATCTTCCTTTCCTTTAAAGCTATTTAAATCTGCAGCATCTCAATGCTGTTTGTAAACAGCTGGCTTTTGAGTTTTAGCCTTGCCACATACCAATGTGGTAATTTTACACGATGGCACAGTTATTAGCAGATGCTTGTTTTCAAGCTTTCAAACTCTAACAGAGCCATGTTTCATTCTACCTGAGCTTGAATTCTGTTAAATCACAATGTTACATCTCTGTACTGCTTGTGGTAGTTTTCACTACCATTTTTAGGGACCAAAATGTTAAATTGGTAGCTCCTGCAAGAAGAATGGAGGGTTTTACATCTTCTGCAGTTTACGTGGATGTTTCTCACTTTACTGTAGGTCAAATAGGAATGTTCTTGCCTTTCCTAACCTCATATACAAAGTACATTTCTGTCCCGAATTGTTAAAACAAACCTTTGTGAATATGGCCTTAATAAATCTTCCCAAAAATGTGCACTTTAAATTGTGCATTTGTCAATCTTGTGACAGTGCTAAAATAATTTCCCTTTCTCTGTCTGACTCTGTTGTCATCTTAAATCTGCTCTTCACATTTCTGATACTTTAATAATCCTCACTGTGCCTGCTTACAATGTTGGAACTGTTTGTTTTGAGTGGTAAGTGATCCCTATTTACTTCTATCCTTCCCAGACTGATAATTTGTGCTATTACTTTAAAAAAAATTTTCCCTTTACCTACAGGAATTTTTAATATTTAACTTATGGAGATCTAAAATGGTTCAAATACTGACTGCCTATGTATTTTTAACACGTAAAGGAGGAATGAATTTTAATATGGTAAACTAACACGTCTTCTATTTATTATTGTTGATTGGATTATTTTCACAATCCATGCCTCAAGGTACTTAAGCAACAACTCCACTGCTGCCACCCCTGGAGGGCCTCAACAAGATGAGACGCATGGTTTAACAACAAACGTACTTAATTGCGTGAGAGCAATAGATAAAAGTTATGATCGACAGTTAGACAAAATTAGTAATACTATTATGATCCAGGACTCATGATTCTCTGCCCAAACAGTGATGTGATCAGATTAGTGTAGCCTAATGCAATCTCCTTTCAGTACTACTCATAGAATCTCTACAATGCAGAGAGAAGCCATTCAGCTCATCAAAGCCTGTACCAACCTTCTGAACACCATCCCACCCAATCTCTGTAACTCTGCATTTATCAAGACTTATTCACCTAGCTTCCATATCCCTGGAGATTACAGAGAAATTTGGTATGGCCAATCCACCTAATCTCCATATTTTAGGACCATGGGAGGAAACTAGAGCACCCCACAGAAACCCAACAGACACAGGAAGAATGTGCAAACTCCACGCAGACAGTCAGCCAAGGCAGCATTGAACCCAGGTCCCTGGTACTCTGAGGTAGCGATGCTAACCATTGTGCCATTGCGCTGCTTTATACAAGATCTTTGAAATTGCTGATCTTAGGAGCTGTAGTCACAACATTCACAAGAGAAACTACATTTGTGCTTTGGAGTTCTACCCTTATGGGCTCCCCTGAAGAAGGCACTAAAGTTGCCAGTCATAGCGACTTAAAAGTTTTCCATTTCTTCTCCTGTGGCTTAACAACTGTCAGACCGATATGTCTGCACAGTCTAAGAGAAAGCATGCACACAGCATGAAGTATTCTCAAAGGACTACATGAAGCACTTCAGCACAATAATGAGTCCCCTCTGTATGCAGTCCCCTTAAGGTACAGATCCTTGAGAACTACAGCAGAGAAGCAGCTGGCCCTACCCCTCGCTTCAATATTCATGTAACTCGTCTGTTGCAATTGTTCCCTTTCTGTCACTGTAAGCTTGAAAGAGTAGTTTGTCAATTCTGCCAACAGTCCCCAAAAAGACAGCACCTCACAGCACTCTGTCTCTTTTATCAATGTTTGCAAGCAAGAGCACAGCCATATAGTTATTAACCCCTTTTCTTCAAAAACTCATTTATTTTTTCACTAGTTGTTCTGAACATCTGATTCAAGAGATAACTCTAATACCTTGAAACTATGCTTTGTAATATTCAAAAGCAAAATTGTAGTGACTATAATGAGGTCAACCAACTATAGGCTGAGGTCATAGAGCATGAGTTCCCTGATTGGGCCTGTTAATCTGGTCCAATCAGGTATTCCTGGCTGACAGATAGAAATGTCAGAGGCTCTGTTGACTGTAAGAGCTGGTGCTGAGGAAGCTGGACCAGTGTCAAGTACTGTATATGTGTTAATAAAGTGTGATTTGGTAATGGGATACTGGCCTCTGTGGAGTTATTTCAAAAAATAAATCAGCATTTGTATAATTGTTTTGAAAATTGAAAGTAACTGAGTTTCACTGAACAACATAAGCACTTCAATCCTAAGTCTACCCCTCAAAACCTTAGTGTATCACAACTTGCATTTACATCACATTTTTGACATGTGAAATTAACTAAGATATGTTGCAGAAGAGAAAATTGGATGTTGACTATAAGTAGATGTATCGAGGCGGTGACCAAAGGCACATTCTGTAGATGGGTTTTGGAAAGATATCCAAAGGGAGAGGAAGTAATCTGAAGAATTTAACTAAATGCACATTGAATTGGCTTGATCAGGGCATTATCTTGGGGAAGTATCAGAGATTGGTTCTCTTTAAGAGCTCTTTACTCAGTGAAAAGGGTGCAGTGTGCGAACACATTCTCTGCCTGCAAAGAGCAGGGCCCTGTCTACAAATGAATGTAACTTCCAGCAGGCACAATTAAATCACAATTTCCCTCTGATAATCCTAAATTTGTCTCTGGTGTACTTCTTAGCACAGTCAAGATTATTTAGTAAATAATTTTTACTGCATTAACAGATCCTGCAACACCATGCTAACTTCAGACAAACCATAACCACTCTTTTTCATGCTGTGTTACATTATTGCTTTCTAAAATTTGATCACTTACAAGAACTGAGGTAGTATTTATTTTCATTTTAAATGTATCCCATGGGGCAGTGATTTGAAGTTAAATTTACTATTTAATCTCATCAATATTTTGTTTAGTCTAGCAGATTAGCCAATTTGCCTTTTGAAAGCCAAGATTGAATTTTCCGCCACCACACCCTCAGACAATGATTTCTAGATCCTAACAACTCACTTTGTAATAAAAAAAGGTTTGCCTATCACATTTGGTTCTTTTGCCATTCACCATAACATGAAACCCTCTGATTCTTAGCACTTCTGCCAATATTAACAGTTGTCCTTTCTCTTCAGTCCAGACCTCTCATGATCTTGAGTGTCTCTACCAAACCCAAACACATATTTTTCCAAAAGGCAGTCCCAGCTCCTCCAATTTCCTAAATAATTTTTCTCCTCTCCAATGCATTCACATCCTCTCTAAATAATGACATCCAGATTGGATACACTATTCTGGATGAGGTTAAGCCAATGTTTTATGAAAAGGTCACCTTTTAAAAAATTGATTATCTCTGCCTCAATTTATATAGTCTAGAATTGCATATCTTATAATCGCAAAATTTTTAAATCTACTTTACCACCTTCATTTGTTTATTCACATATAATCTAAGGTCATGCTTGTCCTCAAGCTCTTTAAAATTGAAACTGTTATTTTATAACTCCACTTCTCAGTCTTTTGACTAAACATTTTCATCTCATACTTTTCTGCATTAAATTTCATTTGCCATGTGCCTGCTCATACCAGCAGCTTGTTTATATTCTTGAGAAATCCATCACAATTTTTCTCAACATATTCCAACCACACCTTATCATTTGTTACTAATTTGATCTGTTTTTTTCCCAATCCTTTATGCACCTTGTTTCCTTTCTGATATTACATCCTGCCACCAGTTTAAACTCTTCATAATAATAGTAACAAACCTTGTTCAGGCGCAAACTACCCAGAGTGAAAAAGTTTCACCTCCCCCAGAATTTAGTCAAAATGTTCCAAGGATCTATATTTCTCCCTATTCTATGTGTGTCCAGGTGCATATCTATCTTTTTGCCTTCTGATTTGGAATAGCATTTGTAACCTCAAAATTAATACCTTCAATCTGATTTGGAAGTTTCTTTCTTACTTCTCTAAAATCTGTCTTCAACACCTCAGTCCTCTTTCTATGTATGTTGTTGATACTGAAATGAATTGTGGTCACTTGCTGTTCACCATTGGAACTAAAGCTGTTTGGGGAACAAAATGCACACAGGAGACTCCCCCAATGTATGTTTAGTCTCCTTGACTGACTGACAGTCACCCATTTGCTCTGTACTCTTTTAAAAAGTAGGGTTATCACACAAACAAATGTGTTTTCTATGATACTCTCAGGCTTACAGATACATCACAGTGACACAAGTGCCCTGAAGTTCCTATTTGGAAAATAGGAATGCAATGGCTTGTCATGCCCCTATTTATTAGATTATTAACTGACTTAACGGAAATAAACATAAAACTGAAGTTGAGACACCAGACTACTCATGAATCAATGACTTCCGCCCTCATTTTATTTTATAGGATGGCAAACTTTAAGGTTTTACTTAATTCTTAATATCTATATATCTCAGATTTTAATTTACTGAAAATTTCAGAAACCTTTAGCGTTATTATCCTTCAGCATTTAATCTAATCTTTATCCCCGGGACTTAATTAATTAATTAATTAATTAAAAACCAATTCTAATTATATGATAAATTATCAATTTGGCTTTACTTTTTAGACTAATTAAATGATTTGGTATTCCTTTACAGTTGATTAATTTAAATTAAATTAAAAGTTTATCAGTATATGAACACGAATGGTTCCTTGCTCTGTAAGTAAGATCACTTTGTCATTCATCCCTATTCTGCTCTTAGGTACTATTTCTTTATCTCAGAAACCTTACATATATTAACCCCAGTATATTCATTCAAGACAGTAATGTATATCGTAAATATTTGAGGTCTCAGCACTGATACTTGTGGTGATCCCTTCGTCATAGGCTGTTGACTTGAAAATGACCAGCTATCTCTACCCTTTGGTTCCTGTCCATTAACCAATCCGCCATTCATGCTAATGAATTAGTCAAACTCAATGTGCTCTTGTCTTGTGAAATAACCTTTGTCCATTGCAAGTTATCAAATGCCTTTGGAAATCCAAGTGGTCTTCGTCGGCTGGTTCCCCTTTATTGACCCCCATTACTTATATCCTCTAAAAGCTTTAAAATATTCATCAGTCATGATTTCCCTTTTGTAAACCGATGTTGATTCTGTCTGACTATACAATGATTTGCAAAGTGCATTTCTAAGACGTCCTTGTGATTCTAGCCTTTTCTTAAAGGAAAGTGATGTCAGTTTGAATAGCCTGCAGGTCCCTGTTTTATTCCTCTTTTGAAAAATATTGTTACATTTGCTAGCAGCTAATATCCAGGGGTTGCTCTCGAACCTGGGGAATTTTGAAACATTGTAACCAATGCATCTATTATCACTGCAGCAAACTTTTTGCCCTAGTATATAGTTCATCAGGTCCTGGAGATTTGTCAGATTCTTGTCCCTGAAGATTCTACGATGGTTTTTGCAGGTATTAATTACTTTAAGTACCTCAGTCTTTTCAGCCCACTAGGTTCCTGCAATTTCTAATATCATATATTTGTCTGATATGATGAAGACAGACGCAAAGAGATAACTCTGAAACAAAACGAGAAACTGTTGGAGAAACTTAGCAGGTCTGGCAGCAGCTGTGGAGAATTTATTTGATTTCAGACTAAATCTTATGTATTTTTGGTTAAGTCGAAGTAGCATCGCATATTTTGGAGGGTTTTTTCTTGCTCGAGGCCTCACGAATTTCCTCACCTTATCTGACCAAATTCACCTCATTAATTTCACCCAGCACCTCTCACAGCAGATTTCCATTCCAGCTTGCCTAGGACCATTCTCATAACAATTCACCATTCAGTGGATATCTGCCCAAAGACCAGCTGTCCTTGCCCACATGCTAATTTTAACAAAATGCGGCACTTCCACATGAATACAAGAATTTCGAAGCTGCCCTACTCATCAGAACATGGCAGAGAAGGCAGTAATGGCACTGAACTTCTCTCACACGGCCTTGGGGTTTCTGGTAGAAGGGTTCATACAAAGGAGAAGAATTCCATTCCATTAGTAGAGGAAGCTGTGCCACAGAAGACCCTGCCAGTGTGGTTTAAGGTTGCCACCCAGGCCAGTGTCATCTCCAGGCTGAGGAGGAATGGCCAGAATTGCAGATAGAAGGCCAATAATCTGCTCAGCTCCAACAGAGTAAGTGCGACACTCATCTCACAACCGCTTCACACTTACTCTATCTCTGCTGCTGTACCAGTCTCCCAACAAGGTGTATGCGCTATCACAATTGCATACAACACATTCCCTTACCCATTCTTGCCACTCAGCATCTTACACTATGAATCAAAGAACAAAGAACAAGGTAAATTACAGCACAAAAACAGGCCCTTCAGCCCTCCAAGCCTGCGCCAATCCAGATCCTCTATCTAAACCTGTCGCCTACTTTCCAAGGATCTGTATCCCCCTGCTCCCTGACCATTCATGCATCTGTCTAGATACATCTTAAATGACCCTATCGTGCCTCTACCACCTTCGCTGGCAAAGCATTCCAGGTACCCACCACCCTCTGCATAAAGAACTTTCCATGCATATCTCCCTTCAACTTTCTCCCTCTCACCTTGAAATCGTGACCCCTAGTAATTGAGTCCCCAACTCTGGGAAAAAGGTTCTTGCTATCCACCCTGTCTATACCCCTCATGATTTTGTAGACCTCAATCAGGTTCCCCCTCAACCTCTGTCTTTCTAATGTAAATAATCCTAATCTACTCAACCTCTCTTCATAGCTAGCGCCTCCATAGTAGGCAACGTCCTGGTGAACCTCCTCTGTATCCTCTCCAAAGCATTCACATCCTTTTGGTAATGTGGCAATCAGAACTGTACGCAGTTTTCCAAATGTGGTCAAACCAAGGTCTTATACAGCTGTAACATGACCTACCAACTCTTGTACTCAATACCCCATCTGATGAATGAAAGCATGCTTTATGCCTTCTTGACCACTCTATCGACCTATGTTGCCACCTTCAGGGTACAATGGACCTGAACACCCAAATCTCTCTGTGTATCAATTTTCCCCAGGGCTTTTCCATTTAGCGTATAGTTCGTTCTTGAATTGGATCTTCCAAAATGCATCAACTCGCATTTGTCTGGATTGAACTCCATCTGCCATTTCTCCACCCAACTCTCCAATCTATCTATATTCTGTTGCATTCTCCGACAGTCTCCTTCACTGTCTGCTACTCCGCCAATCTTAGTGTCATCTGCAAACTTGCTAATCAGACCATTGATACCTTCCTCCAGATCATTTATGTATATCACAAACAACAGTGGTCCCAACACGGATCCCTGTGGAACACCACTGGTCACAGTTCTCCATGTTGAGAAACTCCCTTCCACTACAACTCTCTGCCTCCTGTTGCCCAGCCTGTTCTCTATCCATCTAGCTAGTACACCCTGGACTCCATGCGACTTCACTTTTTCCGTCAGCTTACCATGGGGAACCTTATCAAATGCCTTATTGAAATCCATGTATATGACATCTACAGCCCTTCCCTCATCTATCAACTTTGTCACTTCCTCAAAGAATTCAATCAAGTTGGTAAGACATGACCTTCCCTGCACAAAACCATGCTGCCTATCATTAATAAGCCCATTTTCTTCCAAATGTAAATAGATCCGATCCCTCAGTATCTTCTCCAGCAGCTTCCCCACCACTGACGTCAGGCTCACCGGTCTATGAATACCTGGATTATCCTTGCTACTCTTCTTAAACAAGGGGACAACATTAGCAATTCTCCAGTCCTCCGGTACCTCACCCGTGCTCAATGATGCTGCAAAGATATCTGTTAAGGCCCCAGCTATTTCCTCTCTCGCTTCCCTCAGTAACCTGGGATAGATCCCATCCGGACCTGGGGACTTGTCCACCTGAATGCCTTTTAGAATACCCAACACTTCCTCCTTCCTTAAGCTGACTTGACCTAGAGTAATCAAACATCTATCCCTAAACTCAACATCCATCATGTCCCTCTCCTCAGTGAATACTGACGCAAAGTACTCATTAAGAAGCTCACTCATTTTCTCTGACTCCTCGCATAACTTTCCTCCTTTGTCCTTGAGTGGGCTAACCCTTTCTCTTGTTACCCTCTTGCTCCTTGTGTACAAATAAAAGGCTTTCGGATTTTCCTTACACTTGTTTACTAAAGATATTTCATGACCCTTTTAGCCCTCTTAATTCCTCGTTTCAGATTGGTCCTACTTTCCCGATATTCTTCCAAAGCTTCGTCTGTTTTCAGTCACCTAGACCTTATGTATGCTTCCTTTTTCTTCTTTGCTAGTCTCACAATTTCACCTGTCATCCATGGTTTCCTACTCTTGTGCTTTCTATCCCTATTTTTACAGGGACATGCCTGTCCTGCACTCTAATCAACCTCTCTTTAAAAGCCTCCCACATATCAAGTATGGATTTTCCTTCAAACAGCTGCTCCCAATCCACATTCCCCAGCTTCTGCTGAATTTTGCTATAGTTGGCCTTCCCCCATTTCAGCATTCTTCCTTTAGGACCACTCTCGTCTTTGTCCATCAGTATTGTAAATCTTACAGAATTGTGAAGACTATTCCCTAAGTAATCCCCTACTGAAACTTCAGCCATCTGGCCAGGCTCATTCCCCAACACCAGGTCCAGTATGGCCCCTTCCCAAGTTGAACTATTTACATACTGCTCTAGAAAACCCTCCTGGATGCTCCTTACAAATTCTGCTCCATCTAAACCCCTAACACTAAGTGAATCCCAGTCAATGTTGGGAAAATTAAAATCTCCCATCATCACCACCCCGTTGCTCCTACGCCTTTCCATAATGAGTCCACATATTTGTGCCTCTATCGCACGCTCACTGTTGGAAGGCCTGTAGTACAGCCCCAACATTATTGCCACAACCTTCTTATTTCTGAGCTCTGCCCATATTGCCTCACTGCTCAAGTCCTCCATAGTGCCCTCCTTCAGCACAGCTGTGATATCCTCTTTGACCAGTAATGCAACTCCTCCACCCCTTTTACCTCCCTCTCTATCCCGCCTGAAGCATCTATATTCTGGGATATTTAGTTCCCTTCCCTCCACCAAGTCTCAGTGATAGCAATAACATCCTGCTCCCAGGTACTAATCCAAGCCCTAAGTGCATCTGCCTTATCTACTACACTTCTCGCATTAAAACAAATGTACCTCAGACCACCTGTCCCTTCGCGTTCATCATCGGCTCTCTGCCTACTCTTCCCCTTAGTCACACTGACTTCATTATCTAATTCCTTACAGGCTTTAGTTACTACCTCCTTAATGTCCACCAACTCCTCATTTGGTTCCCATCCCCTTGTCACATTATTTTAAATCCTAGATGACCTCTGTCTTGCCTCCTCAGTCCCACCAGAACAACTCAGAATCCGTGCCTCACATGCATTATCGCTGGAAGCTGTGCCACCCACCATCACCTCACTTATCTTTCCTCTTCCTTTCAGTGGTGGAGAAGACATCCCATAGCAGAGCCGATAACACATATTGATTATGGTGGTGGGGTGGGGGGAGATGAACTAGTTGTCTTTGAATGTTTCAGAATATTGAGAGGCCTGGATAGAGTAGATATAGAGAAGATGTTTCCACTAAGAAGAGAGACTAGAACATGATGACACAGTCTCAGAATGAAGAAACCACACTTTGCAATTGAGATGAGGAGAATTTCTTTAGCCAGAAAGTGTTGAATCTATGGAAGTCATTGCGCAGAGGGCTGTGGAGATCAAGTCATTGAGTGTATTTAAAACAGAGATACATAGGGTCTTGACTGGTAAAGGGATCAAGATTTAGGGGGAGAAGACAGAAAAATGGGGTTGAAACAATTGCACTGCATCACCCTAGACAGTGGTGCCCTGGGGGATGGAAGAGCCACAGAGACACAGGGACCCTCTGCCCAGTTCAGGTGCCCATCCTCATAAGGAACCATGATCAAATGATGGAGAAGACTCGATAGGCTGAATGGCATAATTCTACTTCTATTTCCTATGATGTTATGGTCTTATGGGACAGAGTGCTGGCATCTGTGTCTTCACCCACCATGAGGAGAGAATCCTGGCCCTTGCAGAAGAAGACTGGCATGCTGTGGAGATGCTGAGGCATTCATGTCCCACCAACCAAGTCAGTGCGTCTTTTCATGCCACCGTCATTCTCCCATTTAGCACACTATCATTCTCAATTGCTGTACAACACTTCTAACCACTGGCTGTGAAACCCCCTCTCCCCAGAGTTTTGCTGATTCCATAAACCTCTGACCAACATCTGCAGAGAAGCAGCTGGCTTTGGAGAAGCCATCCCTCTGGACCTCTGAGGATGACAGACCGAGGCTTAGAGGAAACATTGGCCAGGTTGCCTCCTGCAGATCACTAGCCTACATACTGGCACATCTGTTGGAATCGTAGGCATGGTGAGTGTGGGCGCATAACCTGGTGAGCACCATGAAAGCTGCCCAGCTGGCTGAGGAACCAAAAGCATCATGTAGGCAGCGACCGCGAGCCGGTGGTACAAACCGGAGCAGGCAGGAACAGGCAGCCCGAGGCGAGCAGGAGCAGGCAGTGCGAAGCAGAGATGGAGGGGCCGCATCCTTGGAGCGATGAAGGGGCCGAGGTACAAATCCCAGTACAGCGTGACTCACTTGGTTGCTGCTGAGTGCTGAACTAAAGGAGCAATATGGGACAATTGTTTGACTTGGGCCTGGTGCCACATGCTAAGGTGCTGTTATCAGACTGTAATTTAAAACCTTTTCAATATGTTGTATTTACCTCTGTAAGTATTACTTATGCTTTCTTTTAATCCTCTTTGCGTACGACCACTGTTTGTTTTCAGTCTGTAAGATTTGTACCGAGGTACTTGTGCCTGAGATGGCCCAATTAAAACATAGCTATCGTAAAAATTTTCACCATACCCCAATACTTCTGTATGGTAGTACTAGTGAGAATAAAGGATATTCTATTCTATTCTATTCCTTGGCTTGCACGGCCAATCAAGAGACAAGTGTTCTTGGGGCCACTCTGACAGAGCTGTGGACTCAATGGCTTCCACTTCAGCACAGACTTTCTCCAGCCTAGCTATGGAACCAGGGAGTGAGACTTAATGGGAGGTAAAGAAGAAAACATATAGTGGCCACTTTCCTGGTATGGGTGAGAAATTATTTAATATAGAATGTTGTTCAGAAATCTTCTTGGCATTAACTTTCATGCATCTGCTTTTGAAGCTCTCTGTGTTCAACGCATTTCCATATGAACTGGCAGCAGTTCATGACCATGCATGAGCCTTAAAGGACAGAAGGCTGCTCAGACAACCTACTGCACCATTTGCACTTAGGGGGACCAATGCAAACACATGGCATTGGATCCTGTTGATACATTTGGTCCTCCTGCTTGACTCACACAATACACAGAAGTGGAGATGTAACGATTTTTCCAACAACGCCTGTGCCACGGAGGTGCCATGTACTGAGAGAGTAAAAGCTGTACCATAGCCAGGGAGGAAACAGCCTCCATGAGCCTGTACATATATTGTTTCCCTTCAAAAGTCATAAGTGTGGTTATTGCTGCAGCCCTCTCTGTCACAAATCAAGTCACTTTACCTGCCCACTCTTGAGAGTGGTCATAGCCATTTTCTTCCCCATTGTGCACTTTCAATTCTAGAATGTTGGAAGGTGACAGTGAGTGCTCCGCCATCAGTGGCTAACAGCATCAGCCTGATCATGTCTGTGAACCCCCAAATATTTACATCCCTTTCCTAATAACCCACCCAGCCAACCCCATAAGGGATTTACCTTCCACAATGCCCCCACTCAACTCACCTACACCTTTCAACTCTTTCCACCCATGCCCTGTGTCGGAGCGAAACCCCTGACTGAGGATAAAAACTCAGGAGGCAGGCAAATTCCAGGCATGTGGCAATCTTCATTCAATCAGTCACCAGATCATGCCAGGAGAGGGCCTAAAACTGGCCCCCGAATCTGGCCTCGATGTGAGGGCTCAGTTATCCCCTTAATATTGAGCTCAGATCAGAAGAGAGGTCAGTGACAGTCTGGTTTTTACAGTGAGATACAATATTTGTATACATTTTGTGCTACAACATCACATACAACATGATCACTATGCCCTTGCCCAATTCGAGACATCCAATCCTGTGAAACACCTAATCAATGACAGACTCTCCTATGGACTGTCCTAAGATCCCTGTGATCTCATGGTGTTTAGCAGACATTGTAACCATCAGGCCTTGGGATCTTTCCTTACATCCTATTAATTTACACTCCATAGTTACTGGCTATACTCCTTCAGACATGTCCGAGTATTGGTTCTCTCAAAGGACTAATTGAATTCTGTTGTTCATTGTATTTTGTTATATACATGTATCTATAAATGCATTGAAATCTATCTCTGTGATTATCTGAAGAACCTGGAAGTAGAAACTATTTCTTAATGTTGTGAATAGCTTCAAAGAGACAACTAATTACTACAAAATACCTTTATCTGCTGTTTTCATAGATGCGTGATGAGCCAGGCTGACTGTCTTCTGGGGTGATCAACACCCCTTGTCCTAACTTTGTTCTATTCTTGGACATTTTTGTATCAAACTGTCTCTAACGAATCTTCTTGCAGCTGTTGTTTATGCAAGACTCCCTTTTGCCACAGAATAACCCCTTCTTCAAGGTACCATTGTGTCTCACTTAAATGCCAGAGCACGCTTTTAATTCTGTTTGATCACTTGTCAGCCATTTTGTGCAGGACTAGAGGCATAGCTTAGCTGCCAGCCATCTTGTGTCTTTGAAACATGGATATCACTTATACCCTGGTATATGAGGTGACCATGCCTTATGTGATCATTCACTGCCCCCTCTCCTCTTGAAGCCAGGGTATTTCTGACCATGGCCAACACCCACTCCCACATTACATCGTACCCAACCATGCTGGATGGACATGACAGACTGACCATCCCCTTGTCCAATGCGATTGGACAGAAGATTGACAAAAACTTTGGTCAAAGTGAAACAAGCTGGAAGTTGAGTGTAAATTAACCAGGAAAATCAAACTGGAGTATAAGGGCTTTAATGAATATGTGACAATGTGCAACTTTAGAGATAGAAGTCATCATCATGAATGAAGAAATAGCAGCGGCATTGTACATTGGGTGGAATATTATAGGGGTGTGAGCAATATTGTTAACATTTTGAGTTTTCTTGATGTTCAGCATTTTTGTGAGTTTGTTTGGTAGCAAAATGAATATTAATATGTTGGGTCATAAATAAGGTGTTTAACAATAATCCCTTTAATTAGCAACTCTCCACAGCTCACAAAAAAACTTGCCATGCTGCTTATCTACTGCATAAAAGATGAAATTAGATGCTTGTGAAGTCATGATTAGACTTTGCGTGCACTTCAGTCACAAATATCATTTAGCCCATCCTATTCTGACACCTATAAGATTCTAGATCCCTTTTAATTTAATTAGTAATTATTCCCTTTTAATTTAGTATTTAAGTTAACTTTCTGAGTAAGTCATGGATGGACCTTTCTGGTCGAGTTTACGTTTTTTTTTATTTGAGATACTTCAGTTCAATATTTTAAAGTAGGTTCTGAAATGTTTTCCCCTATTTATTTACCAGAGTTTCTTTCAGTCTATTTACACAATCAATCTTAGTCAAGTGAAGTTTAAAATTATGGTTTTAGATGCAAGTCTGTTGTTTTGAAAATTAATACGGAAATTAATTATATTATGATCACTTTTTCTCAGAGGATCTTTCACTCTGAAATTACTAATTAATTCTGCTTCATTACACAACACTAGATCTAAAAAGCTTTTTCTTCTTATTTGTTCCACAAGGTATTGTTAAGATGTTAAGATTAAAGTCTCCATGATTATTACATTGTTTTTGTTACAGCTCCAATGATTTCTTGCTTAATGCCTTGTTCAATTATATAACTACTATTGTAGATATATATGATGTCCACTGACATTTTTGCTAATCTTTCCATTACATATTCTGTTTCCTGATCTTCTGAGCTAACACCGGTCTCACCTCTTATGTTATCCATTACTATTAAGGCTATTCCACTTCTTTTCGATGCTGTCTGCCTTTTCAATAGTTTGTGTGCATTGTAGTATTAACTTCCCAACATTGTACATTGGGTAAATATCTTTATAACAGCGATTATTATCAAAATATTTTTTCTCTATTTATTTGCAAATTCATCTATGTTGTTCTGAAAGCTTTAGTTTATTGAGATAAATGGTCTTTAATTATGTACTTTAACCATTATTCTTTGTGGGGATCATACTCACTGAAACATTACCACATGAAACACTTTGTCCTTTCTTCATGAAGACTCCTGTAATAGCACATTCCAAACCCAGGAACTCTGCCACCCAAAAGGATAAGGGCAGCAGAGGTGTGAAAGGACCACCACCTGCAATTTCCCCTCCAATCACAGTGCATCCTGACTTCAGACTGTACTGCTGTTTCTTCACTGTGACAGGGTCAAAATCCCGGAATGCCCTTCCTAAGAGCACTGTAGGTGTAATTGCACCAATGAAGACTGAAATTGTTCACCTTCTCAAGGATATTTAGGAATGACCAATAACTGCTGGCTTTGACTGAAACACCAACATCCCATAAATTAATAAATAAAAAAAAACTTGTGTTTTTTTCAAATCACTCCACTGCTGTATTGGCTCAATTCCCTTTAACATCTTCAAACTCCCACACCTGAATGCCCCCCCTCAATTCTCCAAAGCAGAAGTTTTAATTTTTACATGGCAGCTTGCCTCAGTAGCGCAGTTTGTCTTTCAGTCGGAAGATTTTGATTTAAAGTATCTTACAGAGCCATAATCACATACACCAGACTGACATTTCATAGTAATAAGGAGGCTGTTCAGCAATTTTAGAGATATTGACATTTAGTTAGATCTCGAAATCTGTTTTGATAGACATTAAAATCTCATGATGCTGTTTAGAAAAGAGCAATAGAGGGGTCTTGACCTCTCAACTTGCCAAACAAATATTTGTTTATTAATCTCAATCACGGCATTGGAATCTGGTTACAATGAAATTGGCTGCCACATGTACCTACAAAACAACAGTTACTGTGCATCCAAATAACGGATTGGCCATGAAACATTCTGCGTCATCCAGGCTATGTGAAAGGTGCCATAAGCATACACGTTCTTTGTTTCTATTACCAAATTTAGCTTTCCTTTGAGATATATGTTAGCTTTCCTGTGGCTAATGGAGTTTATCGAGTCTGTCAGATTGAGAAGGTACCAAATATGTTTGCAGCCTGTGCTGACCTTACTGACCATAAGAGAAACATGATAACCATGTCTCAAGTAAGAAGACTGGAAAAAAAAAAGTCCTTGGTATCATTTTCATTTGTTGTAATGTACCCTGGTGGGGATGAATGTCAGACAAGGACAGCTTCACCTGTCATTTCCCCTCACTGCTCCTTGGTCAAGTAACCAGCTGACACACATTGTCAAAGTTGACCTTATTTAATTAGTGGCTACTTGGATAAGGTACCAGGCTGTGATTGATCCCTGCCAATCTGTTTCTAAACAAAAGATTGCCTTCAGGAAAGGAGAGGAAATTGGTTGAGGAAAGATAAATAGTGAAAGAAAACTCTGGAAGCTGGTCTGGTTTTGTTGAATGATGAAATTAGTATTGTCATGTCTTGACATTATGAAGAGAGCCATTTTGAATATGCTTTAATAATTTACATTGCCCTCCGTAGCTTGTCAAGCATCAAAAAGAAACAATGGGTTTTCCGAATTATCAAAGGCGTTTATGGAACAATAAAAGTGCAATAATTCAATCATTTTAAAAGGATGTAGAATACAATGCTTATTAAATGCCAGGACAGCTGAGGTTAGCACTGTGATGAACAGAAAGCATACTCAGCATTGTGTCATATGAATGTTTTCAGTTTTGCTGACGGGTGGATAACCTGACCCAGGCATTTAATAAACCAAATTTAATGACTGTTTTCAGTGACTTACTGGGTCAAGGTAGAGTACTAATGAAAAAATGACTGCACCAGGGGAGTTTGACTACATCTAGTAAATGCATTTTCTAATATCCCAAGCACAATTGTTGTGTTATCTTAACAGGTTTACAACGGCGACTGGAGGATTTCGGTCAGCAAAAGGCTGAGTAGGAGCAGACAGCCATTTTCCCAATGCCAATCATCCACCCTCTAATTTAAACCCATGAGGGTGGTCATCAATAGAGATTTAATAACCATTGAAATACCTAAAGCAGCAATTATGATCTTTTTTCTCAGCACAAATATGTCACAATGAACCTGTTGTACTGATGCGCCTGAGGTCTCCATTCACTTGCACCATTTGTTCAAAATAAAAGTACGAGAGAAGGCACATGGCAGACCATTTAGCTTTTCATGCTGGTTTTGTCACTCACTGAGATTTTGGTCGATCTGTGACCTGTTCAATTGATAATTTAAAAATGCTGAATGTAAGATTGCCATAATCAACCATTTCCATTTTCATATATTGATAAAACTTTACTCTTTGACGGGATGAAATGTTTCATGCAGCAACACCTATTTCACCTCCTTTATAGTGAACATTTGCAAATTAACAAAATGTTTTCTCCAGGTATAGTTTAGATATTCAAATGATTTTCAGTTCTACATCTCTGGAAAAAAAAGATTCCTTATGCTTTTTGTTTCATAATATTTACAACTTCCAGCAACAATAACTCCCAACATTTCAGTGAGAGCAAGTAGCAGGCAGCTGCAGCCCACCAACATCTTCTCTGGCTGTACGTTTTGGCCAGCTTGCCTTCGAACAGCAGGACACATTCTACAGGCTGTGACCATTTGCAACCAACATCCACGGAGGCTGATATCAGCCAAACACCAGTCTCACCACGTTATCATGGCACATCTCCAACTCACTCTCCAGTTCAACAATCCAATATTGCAATCTAATAACTGAAAGAACTGTGGATGCTGTAAATCAGGAACATAAACAGAAGTCGCTGGAAAAGCTCAGCAGGTCTGGCAGCAATCTGAAGTAGGAACAGTGAACCTGAAACAAAAAATTTGATTTTTCTTCACAGATGCTGCCAGACCTGCTGAGCTTTTCCAGCAACTTCTGTTTTTGTTTAATAATGCTATGCATAGCTCAGTGACACCTTTAATGATAATGCTTTTGCCAGGAGCTTTTGCGTGCAGGATAGGCACCCATTTCATTCATCAGAATTGGGCTTTTAGCTGGGTTTCTCAGGGTTCACCCATAAGACCATAAGACATAGGAGCAGAAATTAGACCATTCTGCCCATCGAGTCTCTTCCGCCATTTAATCATGGCTGATAAGTTCCTTGACCCCATTCTCCAGCTTTTTCCCCGTAACCCTTGATCCCCTTGATTATTAAGAATCTATCTACGTCAGTCTTAAACGTACTCAATAACCTGGCCTCCAGAGCCTTCTGTGGCAGTGAATTCCATAGATTCACCACTCTCTGCCTGAAGAAGTTTCTCCTTATCTCTGTTTTAAAAGGTATTCCCTTTACTCTAAGGCTGTGCCCTCTGGTCCTAATCTCTCCTACCAATGGAAGTATCTTCCCAACATTCACTCTGTCCAGGTCATTCAGTATTCTGTAAGTTTCAATTAGATCTCCCCTCATCCTTCTAAACTCCAAAGATTATAGTCCCAGAGTCCTCAAACTTTCCTCATATGTTAAGCTTTTTCATTCCAGGGACCATTCTCGTGAACCTCCTTTGATCCCACTCCAGGGCAGTACATCCTTCCTGAGATATGGGCCCAGAACTGCACCCACTTTGCACCTATTCTTGCCTTCTTGTTTTGCACATTGCCACCTTTTTTCAGAACCTAGCAACTCACATTATTTCTGTCTTTTTTTTTATCACAAACACAGTGCCAGGCAGCCTGCTCTGTTTGTCAGCAGTGATCAGTGAAAGGGGTGGACACTTTGTGACACTGTGCTACGTCAATGTTACAATTGCAGAACGTGCTAGCAGCTTATGAGATCAACACACTAATGTGCTTCAATCAAATGGCCATGTCTCAAAGCCTAAGGGGAGTAGTCCACAGTCACATCAACAGGGATGATCATTGGTCAGAGAAATTGGCGCAGTAAATCAAGAGCATCATCTGCTGCCAGGCCTTGTAAACAGTCAACTACTTCTGGCATTCAGGCTCGGGGTTGTATATCATTTCACTTCAGTGATTGGGCCATGTGAGTCTCTCAAATCAAATCTGGGGTTGGCAGTAAGTCAGTCTGCACAGATATCAGTCGGGGTCTTGTCAGCCATGAGTTATCCCAATTCATTCAGGAAGCTATGCTACATTTATTCCTTGCTGAAAATCGGGGGGCTTATCAAATACCACTGCTGTGGTGGCTAAGTTTAGGAAGTAAATTGTCAGGATTGGAAACAGCATGCTTGGAGAGGAGCTAATAATTGTGGATGGGGCAATTCAACATATAAAGGAGGGAAAATGATCGAACACGGGAGGGCACAGGTTAATGCTGGAGTAGGGATCATCAAACTTCACCACCACACTGTCTTCAATGAGGGGGATAGTGCATTAAGGCTATAGTGCCTACGGCTCAGACAATAAAGTGGAGAGATGAAAACAAGATTAGAAGGAGAAAGGAACATGGCAGTTTGGAGTGATTATTTAAATTGACAGGTTAAGCTGCAACTCACTCTATGACGTCTCACCTGTGTTGCATTATGTTAATGTCCAAATTTCAAGTGCATAATGGAAATGAAATATGGTTGCTACAACATCCAGTGTGGGTGCAGTAAGACTTTTATTCTCTGAGGAATTAGGCTCTCCTTATGAGCAACTGTTGCCCTTCAAGAGACCCTTGCAGTAATGAGGTAGTTACACTGTATAGGTTAAAGACATCTGTAATCTCAAAATTCTAGATATAAACCTCATGCACTGACCAACTATGAAGACTGAAAATCCTGGACATAAGTAATCTTGACACTATTTTTGATCATTATAAATTAATCCTCATTATGGCTGTAAAACAGAAATAATTCTAGGTGGGTTTTAATGTTTCACCTATGATCTATAATTCAGACACATTCCATAGTCTGAAAGTTACACAAAGTCTAGAAATTACTTATATAGAAAGACATTGGTGCAAGGTATAAGGAGGGTGGTGAGCCATGAGCCTTGGTGAGAGGTGAATGAAGTAGTAAAGATAAAGTGGGCAATGGAACTGTACTTACCCAGGTGACAACTTCAGACATGGCTGGCAGGGACTGGTGCCATTGTCTCCACAGGTGGTGATAAGAAAAGAGGGTTTACCACACTATCCACCATGAACTCCAAGTCCTACCAGCAAAGCTAGGTGCAAACTCACCTGCATCAGTTATTTCTGGGGCAATTTTTCACACAGTGCCTATATAAAGGGTGATTCCTGACTTCCAGTGTTTGATCTGGTGCACAGTTGGGCTTTAAATATGACACCAGTGCCAGAAAATCTGTTAAGTCTTGGCAGTAATGGGCATTCCTACTATGGGAAATCACAAGGTGGAGTGAAGGCAGCACCACAGAAGAAAGGTCCATGCTTAATGAGACAGCAGCATAAAACTATGTGAGAAAACTTTCTAGAGCACATGGAGAGAAACCCTTCATGAAACTCCCTAAAATTGACACTTTGCGAAACCTTGGGAAAATTCCACACTTGTGATTGTCAAGCTACCAAAAAATTATCAAAGCATTATAAAATTTTTTAAAGCTCTTAAGTAACCTACAAATGGTGAAAGAACTGTCAAAGCTGTCAATGAACTGTCAAAACAGTCAACAGAACCTGTCAGGACTGATTAGGCATTTAAAAAATGGGTCTTTTAACCTTTGGGGAAAATGTCTGGAGAGTTAAAAAGAGGATGTCTTCAACTGCACTCTATTGATACAAGCCTAAGAATTTCTATGACTAGGTTAGTGCACTATTGATTTAATAAAGATTCATTATTGTAGTTTGGCAGCTTCCATTTCACAAACTCATTGGCAGCTACAACAAATGGCTTAGACTCTTTGATGTGGGACCATGAATTCTAATAGTTGTTGCACCTGAATTAAATGATGGTTTGAGTAAGGTCTTATTAAAATGAAACAATTTAAATTTTGTAAATGTGTTTTCAAGAAATAGCACTGTAAAAATATTGTGAAAGTCGCAATACTTTATCTTATAGACCTTTACTTTGTCTCAGCTGTGCATGGACATTAAGGTCTGGTAATAATGATATGACATGAGTTGGCATGGTTGATGAAAGAGAAAAGTATGAGACACAGATGACCATATGAGATACTAACTTCCCATGAGAGCTATAATGGATCAAGAGAGAGTACAAATGAATAGGTTGATATGGTGGTTATAGGTGCCATGAGGAGGGTACATGGGCATTGGTTGACATTGATCGTGTAGTTGCCATTGGGCGTGTGCACTTTTCCATGGGATAAGACATACCTTAAACAGAGAGATAAAAACAGCTAATAAGAGTTTCCATAACTATTTTAAAAAGTAAGCATTGCATAATAGAAAAGGAGTCTTGGGAATTAATCATCAAAATTAAGGACATGGCAGATGAATTGAAAAGGTAATTTGTATCAGTCTTCAGCTTCAGAGGATGAAAATAGTATCCTTGGAGTAGTAAATCAGTAAGGCTAAGTAAGCCAAAAATTTGACAAATGGAGTATAATGGAGGAAATATGAATTTTCCATTTTGACAAGAAGATTAAGAAATAAGCAGATTACCTAAATGGTGGGAGACTGTAGAATTCTGAGATGTGAACACATCTTGATGTCCTTGTACTTGGGTCTGAAAAAAATGTCAATAAAAGTACAAGTAATTAGGAAAACTAATGGAATGCTATCATTAACTTCAAGGGGAATTGAATGAGGGGAATTGATGCAAAATTAGGGAGGTTACTCTTCACTTTTACAGGACAGTGGTAAGAACACATCTGGACTGTGGCATACAGCATTGATTTCTTTATTTAAGGCATTGAGAGCAGTTCAGAGAAGCTTTACTAGACTAATAACTGGAATGGGAAGCTTGTCATATGACAAAGGCTTGGATAGGATCGGATTGTATCCATTGGAATTTAGAAGAGTAAGATGCAACTGGAGTGAAACATACAAGATCCGGACCGTTTTTGGCAAGATGATTTGGAAAGAATGTTTCCTCATGTGGGTCAATCTAGAACTCAAGGTCACTGGTTAAAAATAACGGGGTCACCCAATTATGACAGGGGTAAAGGAGAAATATACTCTGAGGATTGTGAATCTATGGAACTTTCTTCCTTGAAAGGCACTGGAAATTTGATTATTTTTAAGGCAAAGTTTGACAGATTCTTGATAAGGAAAATGATAAAAGATTACCAGGTTGTGGGGGAATGTGTAATGAATAGCATTGCGCATTGGAGGGGCTGAATAGCTTACTTCTGATCCTAATTAGTATGATCATATTCATAACATGTGATGCTGCTTAATAGATTTCACTCTGCAATGTAGTTAATTTAATACTCTTAGTTAAATCATTGCAGTCTTTCCGACTAACCCCAATTCTCAAAGCCAAGGTCTGCTGTGATATAAATACTAGCTTCAGCGAGCTTCCACCCTCCAATGTTTATTCTGTATGGCACTTACTTCACACCCAGCAGGTACTCCTATGCATTCTCACAGGGAGGCAATCCATTTCAGAAATAAAAAAGCAACCATCCATAGTTGTGTACATTTCTCCAAAGGAATGTATGCCACCTTGAATAAACAGAGAAGACTTACAATCAAACCAACATACTATATTGCTCCTACTGCAGGATCATTCTTTACACCCATGCTTACTTTTCTTGTTTCTCTATGTACTGTTTAGCACCTTAGTGCTATCCTCTCCCCAGTTCTAGTCAAGGCTTCAGGGGTATACACATTTCTGTTTGAGGTGCTGCTGACTTCTCAGCAAGACTAAAAGAACATGATACAATGCACAGGCGAATGAATCTTTAAATTAACAAGAAGACCACTGGCATGTGAATACAGCTCCTGGCAGGTATCAATTAAATTAAGAACCTACCACCATTCATCAGAAGTTGGCATAAAGACAATATTGCAGAATTATCTGTAAAATTGAAAATCAACTGTATCACACTTGAAATGTCTAATTGATCTGTGTCTTTAATACTGCAGCATTATAATATCATGCCATGCAAATGCCAGGCTATGAACATCACCAATAAGAGACAATCTAAACACCACCCCTTGACATTCAATGGTGTTACCGTCACTGAATCCCCCACTATCAACATCCTGGGGTTTATCATTGACCAGAAACTCAACTGGACTCACCACATAAACAGAGTGGCTACAAATGCAGGCCAGAAGCTAGGAATACTGTGGTAAGTACCTCACCTCCTGACTCCTCAAAGCCGGTCCACCATCTACCAGGGGATACTCCCTACTTGCCTGGATGGGCGCAGCTACGATAACACTCAAGACGCTTGACACCAACCAGGTCAGAACAACCTGCTTGATTGGTACTACATCCACATGCATCCACTCTCTCCACCACTGATGGTGAGTAGCAGTAGTGTGTACTATCTACAAGTTGCAACTGCAGAAATTCGCCAAAAATCCTGAGACAGCACCTTCCAAACCTACGACCCCTTCCATCTAGAAGTACAAAGGTAGTAGATATATGGAAACACCACCACCTCCAAGTTCCCCTCCAAGCCACTCACCATCCTGATTTGGAAATATATCACCATTCCATCACTGGCGCTGGGTCAAAATCCTGGAATTTCCTCCCTAATAGCATTGTGGGTCAACCTACAGCAGGAGGACTGCAGCGGTTCAAAAAGGCAGCTCACCACCACCTTCTTAAGGGAAACTGGGACGGGCAATAAATGTTGGCCAGCCAGCGACACCCACATCCCACAAATGATTAGAGAACAAAAAGATTACAGTGGGTCAGGCAGCATCCATCGACAGAGGGCAAGCTAACATTTCAAGCCTAGATGACTCTTCATCAAGGGAAAATACCTTGTTTATTTACCTTATCCTTGCCCTTCAATATTTTATAATCCTCTATAAGGTCGCCCCTCAGTCTCTGACGCTCTCCAGGGAACAGAGCCGCAGCCTATTCAATTTCTCCCCATTGCTCAAACCCTTCAACCCCAGCAACATTTCCTGCAGATCTTTTCCGAACCCTTTCAAGTTTCACAACATCCTTCCTATAGGAGAGAGACTAGAATTGCAAGCAGTATTCCAAAAGTGGCCTCACCAATGTCCTGTATAGCTGCAACTTGACCTCAAAATTCGTACACTCAAGGCACTGACCAATAAAGGCAAGCACATCAAATGCCTTCTTCACTATCCTAACTATCTGTGACTCCACTTTCAGGGGACTATGGACCTGCACTCCAAGGTCTCTTTGTTCAGCAATACTTCCCAGGACCTTATTAGTCAGCGTCTAAGTCCGGCCCCAATTTGCCTTTTCAAAATGCAGCACCTCACATTTATCTAAATTAAACTCCTTGGCCCATTGGCCCATCTGATCAAGATCCTGTTGTACTCTGAGTTAACCTTCTTCACTCTCCACTACACCTCTAATTTTGGTGTCATCTGCAAACTGACTAACCATACTTCCTATGCTCACAAGCAAATCATTTATGTAAATTATGAAAAGCAGTGGACCCAGCACCAATCCTTGAGGCACACCACTGGTCACAGACCTCCAGTTTGAAAAGCAACCCTTCACCACCACCCTCTGCCTTCTACCTTCAAACCAGTTCTGTATCCAAATGGCAAGTTCTCCTTGCATTCCATGTGACCATGCTATTAGGGAGGAAATTCCAGGATTTTGACCTAGCATTGCTAACCAGCTTACCATGAGGAATTTTGTCGAACATCTTACTGAAGTCCATATAGATCACGTCTACTACACTTCCTTCATCAACCCTCTTCCCAAGGTTAAATTCCATATGCCACTGATCTGCCCATCTGACAAATCTATTTATATCCTTCCTCCTCACTGTCAACCTCCTGGGCACTGTTTTTGTCATGTGCAAACTTGCTTAGCATTCGCCCAACGTTCTCACTTACATTATTTATGACTATCACAAACAATATGGAACAAAGTGATGATCCCTGTGGTATGCCACTGCACCACCAGGCTCCAGTCATACAACCAGCCTTCTACCACCACTCTCAATCTGCTGTCACTCAGCCAATTTTGGATCCAACTTGCCAAGTTACACTGGATCCCTTCTTTATTATTTTCCCACCTGGGACTGTTTCAAAGGCCTTGCTAAAATCCACATAATCACCAGTAACTGCCCTACCCTCATCGAAATACTGGCATTCTATTAGCCTTTTTGACTATTTTCTACCATGTAATGACATTTTAATATCTACTCACATGGACCCAAAAGACCTGCTGGATCTCAGAAAATACTCTCTTCTACCTTTTCTGCTTCAATTTGGAAAACCTTACTTATGTCTATATTGACATCAATTTACTACAGTTTTGTCTGTTCATTTAATCTGTCAATATCTCTTTGCAATTTTATGCTTAATCCGCACCACTTAAATACCACCTAT